>JAWNPO010000056.1:0-600000 GCA_035047525.1 Drosophila quinaria | reverse complement strand
GTTGTGAAATTGGACAGATCAAAATTTGGTTATGCAACATTCGTGATACAACTGAAAGTTAAGTAAGAAAAAGGAGTCATCCATAACATTTCGGACATCTGTCTATTAGAGGACTGAATGAATTCACTCATTGATATAGAATTGAGTGAGTGCGAGCCACACTTCGAATTGAATTCGTTTGTGTGTGAGTGACATTGAGTTCTAAGGTGACAGCTCCTTATAGAAATGAGTGCGAATGAAGGATTGTGATACTTGAAAATAATGAATTTGAAATGACCGAATTCAATCGAATAATTCGCAATTTTAATGGTCAAATGACTGCTTCTTTTTACTTTGATATAGACTTCATAGAGTCTGTCACACCTTTTTTTAGCCTGTTACATACTAAAACACACAGCTAAAATATTTTCGAACACAGGGTGTAAAAACCTGATTATACACCTTGAATGTGAGAATCGCCGCATGGGACGATACAGACAATGCATTGGCCAATAGATAGATGGCCTGGCTAAATGTTAAATGGATAGTATGCTTAGAATAATAAATAGATATAGACGGGGCATCATAGATAAAAGCAACGCAAATGCTATAATAATATTGAGAATATTGACGGCCAAAACAGTTGCTACATGCGCAATGTAAACAATGCAGATGCCGTCGACGTCGTCGTCGTTGTTACCGGTACAGAAAGTACCGAATACAGTGAACCGAATACCGCTCGGTCGAAGAGTTAATATAAACAAGCTAATGGGCAGACGGACGGACAGAATTGGACCGGCTAAAACAAGATGCTCACTCTATATACCTGGCGACCGTGTAAATTTCTTAAACTAAACAAAATGTAGAAAATTCATAAGATTTAAAATGAACTTAATATATTTGTTGTCGTTGTTGTTGTTGTTGGTTTATTCTGTTTTTTCTTCCTTTTGCAATTGTGTGGAAAATTGAAAATCAAATGAGCGAGCAAAAAGAAAAATATAACAAAAAATTATATATATTTTTATATATGTATATGCATAGGTATATACATATGTAGAGGGAATGAGGGAAGCAAAAGGTAAAGAAGAATAAGAAGAAGAACCAACATACAATGTCGACTAGTCCCAGTACGAAAACCCATCCAACAATATAAACTATAAAAAGCAACACAAAAATATCGAAGCACAAGTACACTTAACTAGAGGCCAAAAAGATAGACAGTGAGAGATAGAGAGAGAGAGAGAGAGAGAGAGAGAGAGAGAGACAGGAGAGTGTGTTATAATAGTGATAGAGCACTGTGTGCGAGAGAGAGAGAAAGTGGCGAACCTGCTGGCCTCAAGTGGGGAGGAGGAGGAGGAAGAGCGCTTTTACATTGTAAAAGAGAAAACAAAACAACAAAAAATAAAAAAAAAAGCAAAAGGAGAGTGTTCGCTCAACGTGTGTGTTTCGAGTGAGTGTGTGTGTGTTATGTTATGTTGTATTATATATATTGGTGTATGTGAGAAAGAGATTGGTAATATCCCAGCAGAACGCGAGCTCAAGTAGGATCAAAATATCTAAATATTATTAAAAAATCATAATAACACTGTCATATTTAATGCGAAAGATCATTAAAGTGCAACTAGATTTACACAATGACCAAAAAACTCAATTTGACAGCTTTTCTAGTTAATACAACAATTTAAAATTTGGTCAGTGTTCTTTAAAATAACTCCTTAAGAAGTTTAATGCAAAGAAATAGTTCTCTGAGATGGAAAAGACTGTGGATTGCTGCACATTTCTCATGCTTAAAAGTTCTGCTGGGCATGTGTGACAACAAACTGAAAAAATAGACAAAAAACAAAATGAAAAATTTGAAATGGGCAAAGGCAAAAGTGTTGTTGGCTCTGCACCGGGCAATTAGGGCGCTTTACTGATGGGGGGCGTGAGGGGGTAGATTGTAAACCACATACTATCATTTTTTTCCTTTTGTTATTGTTTGCAATTTCTGCTGCAGTTATATACACAAAAACACACACACACACACACACAAGGGCACATAAAACTATGTTCTGAGTCAATAGATACAAACATACGCATACATATATACATACATACGTTGATATACATATATCATAGAATAGAGCTTAAATATTAGGAGGGTGTTTAAAGTTTTTTAATAATGTAATTATTATTATAATTATTACTTATTATTATAAGAATTCTTGTTGTTGTCAACTTACCAAATGATTGAGCATAAACCGCTAAAAATATCGAGAGGAATGAAAAAGCGCCAGCCAAGAATTTTGCCTCCATCTTTGGTATTGATCCGTGTTGTTGTTGTTGCTGTAGTTGTTGCTTGTGGTGTTTTTGTTGTTGTTATTGTTGCAATTATTATTTTGCTGCCGTTTTTGTTGTCGTTTCAAATTGCTTGCATGTACATATTAAATTTGCATTAACTATTTGTTGATTGATTAATTATTTTTGGTTGGTTGGTTGCTTGGTTGTTTGTTGTTGTTTTCTATTATTATTATTTATTTTTAAATTTTTTTGTTGTTTTGTTTTGTACTTTACGATTAACTTACTATGTATATCATTATTAATATTAATTTATGTATACGATTTATATTTTGTTTTCTTCTTTTAATTATTTATGCTTAACATTAATTTGATATTAGTTGATGTTTGTTGGTTGTTTGGTTGTATTTGTGTTTTGTTATAACGATTCTTCTCCTTCTTTTTTTTTAAACCAGCTCCAGCTTTTGTTCTTATTTCTTGTCGCTATTATGTGTTGCAATAAAAGAAAAGTGGAGAAAAATTATTTTAACAAACAATTTTAATATTTATGGCTTTTCCTTTGTTTCTTTGGCAATTTGTCTTTGGTTTTCTCGCACGGAATTAAGTTTGTATTTTATGCTTTTTGCACAAAATTTAAAAATACATAAACTCAAAATCAAAAGAAAGCAAAACAGCAAAAAGAAAGCCCGCGGCGTCTTCAAGAGGGCGAAAGAGAGTGGAAGAAGAGAGGGCAGCTCAAGGATGTACAAAAACATATATGTAAATAACTACAAACATGCATACATATATAACTTGTGTAAAATATTTCACTCATTGTCTCTTTTTTGTATTTGTCGTTTGTCAACGTCAGCGGCAGCGGCACCGTTACGCTGCACACGTGCTGGCAACGCAAGGGGAAAGTGGTGGGCGGAGGATGGACGCGCTGCACCTTTTGCTAATTTCTTATGTTTGTCGCGCTAAACTAAACTTTTGACGTTATTCATTTCCATGCGTAGCCAAAAGCTCTCACTCACACACACACACAAACACACACACGCATTAAACGAGACTGGGGGTCGAAGAATTTTTGGCTCGCAAACCAAAAAAGAAATATGGCACATTGACGTTGGCTGTCTGCCTGGGTTATTGAAATGCTCAAAATGCTCGCACTCTTAAAGAGCAAAACTCAAATATTATATACGACGTCTGTATGTGAGTGTATTTTCTTCTTTCTTTTCTTTTCTTTTCTTTTCATTTCCATTTAATTTTATTTTATTTTACTTGTTTTATGTGTGCCTGAGAAAACGAACACAAAATATTTAGCCAACGACCGCAAAACAATTTTGGTGACTTATAAAAAATTGGCCATACGTACAGCTAGCTAGTCTGGCACTAGGCAACTACAAAACACCAACCGAAATGGCAAAACGGACACGGAACACAACAGAACGGCAACGGAAAGGCAACGTAAACGTAAACGTAACGCAACGAATTCAGCGAGCAGACTGAACTAGCCTCTGTGCAGCAACCGAACGAGTAGGCAAAAGAGCAGAGTACAAAAGCAACAGCAACAACAACACCAACTAAAGGCAGCGCTCGCTCGGACATCGGTCGGTTGGCAGAGGCAGCGGCAGCAGCAGCGGCGTCATGGCTGACTGATAAAAAGTTGTTCGGATTTGTTATTAGCTCATTGTTTTTGCTGTTTCAAAAATTCGCTTTTGTGAAGTGGATGACAGCAGGAGCATCGTTATCGTTTATCGTTATCAGCAGCTGCAGAGCAACAGCGGGAGATTGTTTGCCACTCCGCGACGTGTATCCGTCAAAAGTCATACGCATATTCATATCCTCCTTCAAATATATAGATACATACTATATACTTGTGTACATAACTCATAACGTACACTTGTATATACATCGCATTATGATAAAGACCTCATTGCAGTATTTTATACAAATAGACGACGGCGACAACGAACGAATACGTGTATTGTTCACGTATCGGACGATGGCCAAAGTTGCGGGTGAAATGGCCGGCGGAGGGTAGCAGCTGATGAGCTGCCCAAAAGCGGTTTCAACATGATTTTTAGCTGGGTAGCTGCTGCTAAGCTAATTTCGTTGCGTTGCGTTGATTCGAAAAGGCGCGCACTCATCGCAAAGCGACGCGTCATGTAATATAATTTTTATTTATTTCCGAATAATTGTTGGCAGCATTTGCAGATTAAAAAATATCAGCTGAGCGCGATGGAAATATGTTCAATAAAATCCCTTTTACAGATGAGATTTACAGATTTAAAAGCCGGAACGGGGACACCTCTAATAAATAAATGAATGCATTAATCAGCAGCTGATTACATTGGCAACAAAAAAACAGGTGGCAATCTTGGCAACGGTGTTCAGCCATGACATATTCAACTCCTTTCAGAAATATTCTTGTTTTTTAATCAATTTCGAAGCTGGAGTTTTGAAAGTTTCACAGGAGTTTTCTTATGTTTTTGTCGATAAAAAAATTTTTTTTTAGATTTTCTTACTGATAACTATTGTAATTTTTTCCAAAACCAATTTTAAAATTGGTTTTATTATTTCTGAAAATTTATAATTTTCTTAGTTTTTTGAATTTGTACTTAGTTGAATAATAGTAAATAAATATTGTTAAAAATAAAATTAAATAATTTCCATTTGAGGAGTTACATGGGATCGATAGTTTGTTCATCAGTGTTGGCCGTGTGTTATCGATTGTGTTCTGAACTCGATATCGATTTTTATGGTTTGGCACACTCTTATAAGAATGCTTGTGTGTTTGTTTGTGTAATGTGTTCATATATGAGAACATAACATTTTGATAAAGTTCTGGGTTTTATTGGCAAAGTTCGGACCACTTTCGAGACAAATTGCCTTTTAGCGCAGCATAACGTCATCGAGTAGTCATGACTCAGTGTCCCGGTCATCGTTTATTTACTGTGCTAACACACACACACACACACACCCATACTTACATACAGGCGAAAACGAGAACAAAAA
Organism: Drosophila quinaria; assembly: GCA_035047525.1. Taxonomy (NCBI): domain Eukaryota; kingdom Metazoa; phylum Arthropoda; class Insecta; order Diptera; family Drosophilidae; genus Drosophila; species Drosophila quinaria. The sequence goes on along the minus strand of JAWNPO010000056.1, from coordinate 594,747 downwards.
CAAAATTGACGTAGTCGTGATGATGCGATGCTGCCGCAGCTTTGAAATGCGGCTTGAATTCGAACGAACAATTATTAATAAGCGACAATTATAATATATCTGTGCATATGTGTGTTGTTAATTAAATTGATTAAGCTTTAAATGAAATGAAAAAATACCGATTGGATTCACGCGCCGCCTACACACACACACACATAGTCGATTCTAAACTTGGCTGCCACTGCGGCTTCGTTCAGCTCTAAAGTTTACACAAATGACTTTATAGCGTATGTATGTGTGTGTGCGTGTCAAGCTGGATGACGTGATTGTCTCTCTGCGCCCGCATATGATTAAAACGGAAAACAAGATAAAACTCGTTGGAGCAAAGGAGCAGCGTATTCTTCTTGTTGTTGATGATGCCAGGCGTAGGGGATAAGTGCTGTAGGGGGTGTATATATAATATTTATGTGTGTCTCTGTGTGTGTGGGAAGAAGCAGAAACAGCAAAATACGCATGACACTCCTTGCCGCTGCCGCACATACACAAGCACGCAATACACAGACACGAGGTCACTCACACAAACATTCACACATAGGCCACCCGCACGGCCCTCGTTGTCATCACTCACACACACTCTGTGGCAAGAGCAATAGCAATTATTAGTTGATTTTCACAACGACAGCGAGGACAAAAATTAATTTGGGTGACCAGGAGTCAATATACTCAACAATTTCAAGTCACGAGATGGAAGCCAACTCATATACAAACATACAGATATCTAAATAGTATGTATGTATATATATGTATGCGAGAAGTGGCAAACAATGAGTATTGAGTGCAAATATAGTAACGGGATTTTTTTTTTGCTAGCTGCTCTCCCTCTTTTCTTTTCTCCTTTCATTTCAATTTCACTCTTGCCGCGATGACGACAGCGTGCGCGACTTCAGCAGCAGCGGCGGCGCCTTCGCCTTGCGCTTTTCAATAACATTTACATTTACACTTTGTACTATTTATGTAATAGTTTTTCAAACGCTGGCGAGTTTCATCTAATGAGATGCGGCCCTCTGTATTGCACCTGGCCAAATATTTCCACAAGTTATGTATATTTCACTATTTTTTTCGTTGATTTCTTTCTCGATTTTCTCGTTTTTTTTTTTTGTTTTACTACAAGAACTCTACCAACACACACACATATGCAAACGAGGCACGCACAAAACACACACATGCATAGAGCCACGAAAATACGCGACACACTCAATGACGAAATTCATCGAACAGCGTTGACAACTCTAGGTTCTAGCTCAAGCTCCTTTGCTTTCATGTACAATATATGTATGTGTGCGTGTGTGTGCGTGCTGGCATTTGCATGTGTGGGTATTCTGCTGCTTTTCGTCATAATTTTTGCGTTGAGTTATATTTTCAACTTTACACATGTTCACTGCACATTAGCGTGCACAATTTGATTATTATTGCATTCACACTTGCTTTAGCTTTAGTAATTTGCACTCTTTTGGAATTTACCTTGCACACAAAACACAAAAATTCGATTTTTTCCTCGCTGATATTTTCACGCGAATGACCTTACATCACACGCATACAATACACACACACATGCATATGCCTGAAATAATCGGCATTTATTGTTTGATCCGGTTTGGTCACCCTAGCTATAAAATACCATATTTCACTCAGCCCTGTCCAACTATCGTTACTCAACACTAAAGCGATATCTCAATGAGCGTTGCTGATTGTCAGCCAAGCCAGGTTTATTGAGTTATTCCCATTATTGCTTTAGAAATAGATAAAATAATAATTTTCATTTCAATTTGACCTTATAAAAAATACTTTCTTCTTATACAATGAATACACTATTAAATTTCAAATATTTCAGTTGCAATCATCGTAAGTTGAATTTCAAATATTGATGTCGATGCTGTTTTAAACGATGACTTGCAAATAGAGGTGGAGAACTATCGATAGTCAACCGATATCGAGCCGCCATCGATGGCAGACCTGTACTACCGATAGTGGTCGATAGTTTTTTATAACACTTAACGCGTCACAGAAAAGAGGGGATTTTGGGTTTAATAGTTATCGGGGATGCCACAGAAATCGCTGTCGCTTGAATTTTACTTTAATTTGTATAAAATATATCGGGGGTACCACAGAAATCGCTTTCACTTGAATTTCACTTGAATTTGTATGAAATTTAAGCTAAATTGAAGCGAAAGCGATATCTGTAGCACCCCTGTATATATATTTTTGTTCCTTACTTAAGGAAATGGACCCAATAAAAATGTCTAGCTTTAATGTTTAGCATACAAAATGAAATATTTTTTTTTTACTTTTAATAAACCTACTTTAATAACAATTTTAAAATTTTGTTGGAGTTTTGTATAAAAATTTATACAAATCTCCAACAAAATGGCTGCTTACAAACATTATTGTTGATGACGAATTTTATTTGATTTTAATTTTATAATAACTAAATTTATATCAATTTGAAAATTTAGTTGGAAATTTATATAAAAATTTATAATTTTTGGAATTTAACATATTTATGCACAAATTAGCACACTATCGAAAAATAATATCGCTGACAATCGATGGTGCCGACTATCGATAGTTTTCCACCAGTACTTGCAATAGGAAGGGGTGTGGTGCGATAACTCAAGTCAGTTTCTGATTGCCCGTCACTAGCATAAGTCATCGCGTTGCGGGTGTTTGTGTGTGCGTGTGTGTGCGCTGCTGGTTTTGTGTTTCATTTATTTAAAATTTAAGTTAAAAGTTCGTTTTGTGTTTCTGCTTCTGTTATTACAAATAATGCGATCGATTTGCAGTGCATCGTAAAGACATTCAATAACGTGAAACAGGTGAGTGTAAATAAGACGACGGCGACCCGCCCAAAAGTTGTTTGCTCAAATACCTGCGCTTAATGCTTGCGTTGTTATTATGCCGTTGTTGTTGTTGCTGCCTGCACATGGGCGTTGACCGAAAATTGAAAAACTAAAGCTTTCCATGGCGCATTTTATATGAAGAAGCTCGCTTTATTTAATAGTTGCGCATTTAATTCACACAATTGTTGGGAGTGTGTGTTTTCGGTGAAAAATGGCCACAGGCTTCTTCCTGCGAAATTAAAAAAACAACGCTTCGTTTGTGGCATGCCACCTGCTGCCCAATTGGAAATGTGGTGCACTCAAATTTCATAGCCATTTGGTGCCCCTTTTTTTTGCATATTGAAGTGTGTCCTCCAGGCACATTTCAATTGCACTTTTGCCCTCACATTTGCAACGCTGTTAACTAATTAATGCTACATTACTTGTACATTGAAATGTGTTCATGTATGTGTTTACACTTGTGCGCGTGTGTGTGTGTGTCTGTGTGCCACAGCGTCTCTGCATCAGTTAAAAAGGGTGGATTTACAATGTCCGTTGCTCTTTGAGCTGCGTTATTATTACGAGTTTGGGTTTCTCGTTTAGTTTTGTATTTGTTTTCACCTCGGCCAGCGACTTCTGCTGCTTCAGTGCGCAGGCAAGACATACATATATCTACACACAGGTAACAGACACTATCTTCCGTGTTGCGTGTTCTGTTGCATTGTGCCTTACCGACCGGCAACAACGGCTCTTTGAAATGCGCTCCTCTCTCTCTCCCCCCATCCCGAGGGTCAAGTGTGTCCACACGTATACATGCATAAGTATGTACGCGATGTCTAATTGTCCTTCTTGCTCTTACCTTCTATCGCCTGTTTTTTTAAGGTTGCCTACAGTCTAGCTATTATCTTTTTTAGCTGAGAGGTGTTCTTTGTGATCGCGATAAGCTGATTTTATTTTTTCAATATATTAATTCGTCAGTGTCAAAATGAAGCCAACGCTAAAACGGACTTATGTTGATTGTTTGGCGACTATGGAAACGTGACGCTTGCTAATCCTTTCCAGCTGCTTTTTTTTCTTCCTTACACGCATAATTTCTTCAAAGTCATCAATATTAAAGGTGCATTTACACTAGTTGACAAGCTTGTCAATTTCATCTCAGTAGGCTAAAAATTTCGATGGCAACTCAGTCAACTCTAGTGTAAACGGTGGTCAACTCTAAGCAAAAGTGCGTTGACCTGGTAAGAACTTCTTAATAAGAAGCAAAGCCTACTTAGATGAAATTGACAAGCTTGTCAACTAGTGTAAATGCACCTTAATTACGCCATTTGCAATAGTCAAAAGCTGTGTATCGATAAATACCAATCGATAAACTATTAGAGCTTTAAGATAGTGGACACTTGTTCCAAATTCTTCATTAAGTTAAAATTTTTTTACTTTTGACAAATTCCTGTCAGAGATTCGTGCCAAAAACTATGTATAGAAATTGAGATTATGTAGTAAATTAAAGAGGCTTTTTAAAAACTGAAAGGAAGCTAAACCAACAGTCGCCTTAAATCGCTCTGGCACATATCCCATTTCAAAGACTAATTGCGCGCCCACTTGAATGACATTTAACTTAAAATTTGACATAGTTTAAATGTAGCAAGTGTGTGTGTGTGTTTGGTGGGGTGTGTGCGTTTATAGACAGACGCCCAAATCCATAGCAAATAGCACGTTCATTGCTCCTGCCAATGGGACTGCTATTAATAGTGGCGTGCAGCGACCCCATTTAATGCCCTTACTAGAGGGATATGGTTGTGTATTTATCCATTTATTAAGTCCATAAATTAAAATCTTTTTTAAAAAGCTCTTAAATTGTTACTTTCATGTTGGTTTTATGTGCAAACGAATTCTGACAGTTATTTTTGTTTCTATATTTGATATTTGGGGGGATTCCCATAACTTTTTCAAAATAATTATGAATAAAATGAGATAATATATTGTAATGTGGTAATTGAAATTGTAATGTAAAATTGTAATGATAAATTGCGTCCAACTCGATAAAAAAAGACAAAATTATAAATATCTTTCAGAAAACTACAGAAATCTTTCTCCTGAAAAAATGACGTAAACTTCATACAAATTTACGTCAAATTCAAGTGAAAGAGATTTCTGTAGTACACCCGATAATAAATAAATATTAAAACCTTAATAAAGTGCTGTAATTTTTTAATATAATCTCTATATTTAGAAGTTGGAACTTGTCAAAAATTTAAAATTCTTGAAAACTAAGGAGTTTTTTTTAAAATTATTGCATTCCAAAAATAAGCGGTAATTTTTAAAATTGTAATAGAGTTGACAATTTAGTATGGATTTCAGTATGTACTTGTAGCGTTAGGTTTAGTAAAAATAATCTGAAATTAATACAAGTTCCCAAAAAAAATATATATATATATATATTAGAAAGTACAGTTAAACTTCCATAACTCGAACTTCTATGTCCCGAATTTCTCTCTAACTCGAGCTAAATGTGTGTCAATAAAATTAATATCTCTGGATAATGATGAGTCGAGTTAGGGAAGTTCGACTGTAGTTAGTGTTAAGATGTTGAGAGTGTATTTGCCATTCGTTGCATTTATTTGTGGCCCTTTTCACATGTTATAGTGGTTGATGTTGATGTTGCCACATGTTGTGGCTGCTGCTCGCACAGCACGCGGAAAGCATTCGAGCGGACCAGAACAGGCACACATAATACCATATAGACCACAATAGAACTGCTAACAACACGCAACAGTGCAACAACAAGAACAACAACATATTTTAACAATTTTGTATTTATAATTCCCAAGCACAGGATAGAAGAACAGACTGCACTTCACTTGCTAATTGATTCACTTCATTCACGCACTGATTGATTGACTGGCACTTTTCTTTTCTTTTGTTCATTCACAGTTTGATGATGATGATGATGCAGCGTTTGGTGTGGCACTTGCTGCACGCGCTGCTCCTGCTGCAAGCAGTTGCGGCACAGAACGATGGTGGCAGCTACTACAACCCACAACTACAACAACAACAACAACAGCAGCAGCAACAGCAACAACAACCGTTGCTACCACAACAACCGACATCACAATACGACATCAATCCACAATTTGGTGGCAATCTCAATCCAAATTTAAATCCGAATCTCAATAACAACAACAACAACAATCCATTGTATCGCACGGACGGATTAGGAGCAGGAGGATACAATGACTTGGGCACACAGGATGATTACAATAAGCGTCTGGGCAATTCCGGCTATGACGACACTGAGCCAAGTCTGGGACGTGGCAAGAGCACGTATAACTTAAAGGCCACATTCCTGGATACGTTGCACAGTCGGGAGCCAACATATTTCATAGTCGCCTCACGCATGGTGCGTCCTGGCCTCATCTATCAGGTATCCGTGTCCATTCTACAGGCCAAATATCCCATCACAGTGCATGCGAGTATCTCGTGCGATGGCGTCCAAATCAGCGGCGATTCCAAGGATGTCAAGGAGGGCATTCCCGAAACTCTCCTCATGCGAATACCGCCGACGAGTGTTACTGGCGACTATAGACTGCGTGTCGAGGGCTTCTATCAGGATGTCTTTGGCGGCGTCGCTTTTCTCAATGACACACGTTTGGATTTCTCGCAACGTTCCATGACCATCTTTGTGCAAACGGATAAGCCCTTGTATATGCAGGGCGAGACGGTGCGATTCCGAACGATTCCCATCACAACGGAACTGAAGGGATTCGACAATGCCATCGATGTTTATATGCTGGATCCCAATCGTCATATACTCAAGCGTTGGCTCTCGAGGTGAGTTTCAAAATTGATTTAAAAAAATCATTCTTTAATTTTTATTCTTCGACTTTTATAAGTTTAATTTTTTAAACTATTTTAAAATTATAATAAATATTTTAATGAAAATGTTTATTATTAAAATTTAATATAAGAAATTTTCAATTTGTTTTATAAAATGGCTTTAACTTTTAAATAGGCCTTATATTATTTTTATATATATTTCCAAAAATTCGATCATTACAAAACCTCAATTTTTTCAAATGAAATCTTAAATCAGCGGTGGGCACACATGGGCTCCGGGAGCTAGCGGCTGCTCATGTATTCAGATTTCGTGCCCACCGCTGTCTTAAATGATTGATTTCCCCTGATTACAACAACATTCGTTTCTTTCGCAGACAATCGAATTTGGGTTCCGTTTCTTTGGAGTACCAACTGTCGGATCAGCCGACGTTTGGCGAGTGGACGATTCGAGTTATTGCCCAGGGTCAGCAGGAGGAGAGTCACTTCAGCGTGGAGGAATACTACCAGACGCGCTTCGAGGTCAATGTGACAATGCCGGCATACTTCTTTACCACGGATCCGTTTATCTATGGACGGGTGATGGCCAACTTTACCAGTGGTCTGCCCGTGCGTGGCAATCTCACGATCAAGGCAACCATCCGGCCAATTGGTTACTTTAGCAATCAGGTGTTGAATGAAAAGTTCCGTTTGGGTCGATCGCCGCTGGAGCAACAGACTTTGTATGACGAACGTTTCCGCTACAACACTCCGAATCAGAATCCTCAACAGCCTTACAATATTCCCGGCCAATTGCCACAGGATGGCATTGATCTCTCACAGGATGTACTATATCGCAATCAGTATGTCGTGGAGCGTAACTATCAATTCGACGAGGAGTGGCCATTTTGGGTGAGAAAGCCCGAGTATATTGACAACTATGATTCCTGGACGAGCAGCTATCGCAACTCGTTGCCATTCCTGCGCTACTTCAATGGCACCTTTGACTTCAAGTGGCCATTGCGTGAACTGGAGCTGCTTGTGCCACGTTTGGCCAACTCGGAGATCCTCATCACGGCGACAGTGGGCGAGAAGTTCTATGATGAGATCATCAGTGGTTATGCCGTGGCGCGTGTTTACAATTCCAGCCTGCGTGTTGCTTTCCTTGGTGAATCTCCGCAGGTTTTCAAGCCCGCAATGCCATTTACCACCTATTTGGTTGTGGAATATCATGATGGGTCGCCCATAAATCCCAATTTGTTGCGTCAGGGACTGATGGAAGTCAGTGGCTTTGTGGAGAGTCGCAATGGCGGACGACGTGATTGGCCCGCCCAGAGATTGCACATGTCCCAGCAGAGTGATGGAGTTTGGGAGCTGAAAATTGATATACGCAATGACCTCCAGCTGGATGAGCGTCCACAAAATCGGGATTTCCTCAATGGCATCCAAAATATGCGTTTGCAGGCGGTGTTTATCGATCCGCGCGGGGAGCGCTTACAAACGGAACTTTTGCTGGTCTCGCATTATTCGCCTCGCAATCAACACATCAAAATCACGACGAGCACGGAACAGCCGGTGGTCGGGGAGTACATCATCTTTCACATACGCACGAATTTCTATCTGGAGGAATTCAACTATTTGATCATGTCCAAGGGCGTTATATTGATCAACGATCGGGAAACGATTACCGAAGGCATCCGCACAATTGCCGTGGTCCTGAGTGCCGAGATGGCCCCAATGGCCACTTTGGTGGTGTGGAAGATCACGCAACAGGGTCAAGTCGTTGCCGATTCCCTCACCTTCCCGGTTAATGGCATATCGAGGAATAATTTTACGGTTTACATTAACAATCGCAAGGCGCGCACGGGCGAAAAGGTTGAGGTGGCCATTTTCGGTGAACCCGGCTCCTATGTGGGACTTTCGGGCATCGACAGCGCCTTCTACACCATGCAGGCGGGCAATGAATTAACCTATGCCAAGATCATCACGAAAATGTCCAATTTCGATGAGCAAACAAATGGCACTTATAAACACATTTGGTATTCCCACGAGGGTAATCCCGATGAGTTGGTCTACTTTCCGGCTTCGTCCTTTGGCATCGATGCCAATCGCACGTTCGAGTACAGCGGCCTGATTGTCTTCACGGATGGTTATGTGCCCCGACGACAGGATTCGTGCAACCGGACACTGGGCTACGGCGAATGCTTGAGCGGACGCTGTTATCGTCTGGAGAAGCGTTGTGATGGCTTGTTTGATTGCGACGATGGCACGGATGAGATTGGCTGCCATGTCCGCAACGATACCGAATTGTTGAACTATCGCAAGTATCGTTTTAATCGCGTGCTGCGGCACTACGAGAATGTTTGGCTGTGGAAGGATGTGAATATTGGACCACATGGTCGTTACATCTTCAATGTGGATGTGCCCGATCGTCCGGCCTATTGGATGGTTAGCGCCTTTAGCGTGAGTCCCTCCAAGGGATTCGGCATGCTCAACAAGGCCTTGGAATATGTTGGTGTCCAGCCATTCTTTATCAATGTGGAGATGCCAATGGTTTGCCGGCAGGGCGAGCAAGTGGGCATCCGTGTCACGGTCTTCAATTACATGACCATACCCATTGAGGCAACGGTTGTGCTGCACGGCAGTCCCAACTATAAGTTTGTCCATGTCGAGGAGGACGGCATTGTGCGCTCCTATAATCCGCGCACCAGCTTTGGCGAACATCAGTTCTTCATCTATCTGGATGCACAGGGCACCACGGTGGTCTATGTGCCTGTGGTGCCACAGCGTTTGGGTGACGTCAAGGTGACGCTGCATGTGGCAACATTACTGGGAACCGACACCATCACACGCACTCTGCACGTCGAGTCGGATGGCCTGCCCCAGTATCGACATCAATCCGTGCTCTTGGATCTGTCGAATCGTGCCTATGTGCTGGAGTATATGCATGTGAATGTTACACAGACACCGGAGATACCCTATCAAGTGGATCGTTATTTTGTCTACGGCTCGAATCGTGCTCGAATCTCGGTTGTGGGTGATGTCGTGGGTCCCATCTTTCCCACGATGCCAGTGAATGCCACCTCGCTGCTTTACCTGCCCATGGAATCGGCGGAACAGAATGCATTTAGCTTTGCCGCCAACTTGTATACCATCATGTACATGCGTTTGATCAATCAGCGCAACAAGACGCTGGAGAAGAACGCCTTCTATCACATGAACATTGGCTATCAACGGCAATTGAGTTTCATGCGCGGCGATGGCAGCTTCTCCCTGTTCCGTGCCGACTGGAACAACTCGGCCTCGTCCGTGTGGCTGACCAGCTACTGTCTGCGCATCTTCCAGGAGGCCTCCTTCTACGAGTGGGAGAACTTCATTTGGATCGATGCGACAATCATTGAGAAGAACATGCGTTGGCTGCTCCAGCATCAGACGCCGGAGGGTGCCTTCTATGAGGTCACCTGGTTGCCGGATCGCAAGATGAATCGCACCAATTTCGCCAGCTTTACGAATCTCCGTAATCGCAACATAACGTTGACTTCGCATGTCCTCATAACACTGGCCACCGCCAAGGATTTGTCGGGAACGTTGGGCACTCGAGTTGCCCTGGCCACACAGCGTGCCATTGCCTGGATCGAAAGGAATATGCAGTTCCTGGTGGACACGCCGGAACCGTACGATGTCGCCATCACGGCGTATGCCTTGCAACTTTGCAACTCGCCCATTGCTGAGCATGTTTTCAGCATCCTGCGGCGTCATGCCCGCACTATTGGTGACTTTATGTATTGGGGCAACCAGGAGTTGCCGCAGCCGCCACGTAAATTGGAGAATCAAAAGTGGTTCTCGTTGCCTCGCTTGCCCTATGAGTACGACTCCCTCAACATTGAGACGACCGCCTATGCTTTGTTGGTTTATGTCGCTCGTCGCGAGTTCTTTGTGGATCCCATTGTGCGTTGGTTGAACGCACAGCGTTTAAATGACGGCGGTTGGTCCTCCACCCAAGACACGAGCGCTGCTTTGAAAGCTCTGGTCGAGTACACGGTGCGTTCTCGCATTCGCGACGTCTCCTCGCTTAGCGTGGAGATTGAAGCCTCCTCGCAGGGCGGCAAGACACAAGAACTCCACATCGATGACACCAATTTGGCACGACTGCAAAGCATTGAGGTATATTTTGAAAATAATTTAAAAAGTAATTTATTAAACTAAAATTGTAATATGTTTTTTAGATACCCGATGCTTGGGGCACCATCAAGGTGCAGGCCAAGGGCGCTGGTTATGCCATTCTACAGATGCATGTGCAGTACAATGTGGATATTGAAAAGTTCCAAACAAAGCCACCGGTACCAGCATTTGGACTACACACAAAGGCCATATTCCATGGCAGGAATCAGTCGCATATCTCATATGTGGCATGTCAACAGTGAGTGTCTAAAATATATACACTACTATTATAAATAATAACAATAAGCGAAAGAGCTATCACTCGCTCAAAATGGACTGTAGTTCGAAATATTTTTGAAGATTATCATACGAAAGAGCTGTGAAAATTTCAGTCTTCCAGCTCTTACCGTTTAGGCTATGTATTTTTAAAAACACCCAAGAGCCTCAAAGAGTTTTATATGCATATGTACTTTAATATCATGTAAATTAATTGATTATCGCAATTCTCGCAGTTGGGTCAACACACAGGAGGCGGAGCGCTCGGGCATGGCTGTGCTGGATGTGGCCATACCCACTGGCTATTGGATACAACAACAGAAATTGGACTCGTATGTGCTGAGTAATCGTGTGCGCAATCTGCGCCGAGCTCGCTATCTGGAACGCAAAATTGTCTTCTACTTTGATTATGTAAGTATATAAAAGGGAAAAGTTAATATGGAAACATTATTAACACAAATTCACATTCGATTCACAGCTGGATCAGGAAGATATTTGTGTCAACTTTACGATAGAACGTTGGTATCCAGTGGCCAATATGTCACGTTATCTGCCCGTGCGCATCTATGACTACTATGCGCCAGGTGAGTAACCATTAAAATAAGCATTTAACTATATTAAATAATGAATTTCCCTTTGTCTTGCAGAGCGTTTTAATGAATCCATCTTTGATGCGCTGCCCACGTATCTGCTCAACATTTGCGAGGTGTGCGGCAGTTCACAGTGTCCTTACTGTTCCATCTACAACATGGGCTGGCGTTCATCCTTGTCCGTCTGGCTGCTGTTCTTCAGTGTCTTCATTTATGTGCTGCGCAGTCGTACACATTTAGTGCTCAACACTCTTCATCTGTTCACCTAGAGAGTCGAATCAATTAATCCGTACACTAGCAGTCCAAAACCATACAAAACATGTTTAGCTTATTACTTTGAATTCGATTTAGTGTTGAGTTTGAGTTTGAAAATTGAATTTTTAGTTGGTTTTTTGTTCTAACTTTGTTTATATATATTTTTTTGAAATGAAATTGCATTCCGTCCATGAAAACTACAGGCAGACTTTGAGTTCTTTTTTAATTATAATTTTAAAAACGTAAATATCATCTCGAAATGTACAAACCAATCGAGCGGACAAATTTGTTTTGTCATTTGCCCAGACTTTGAAGAATCAAATTTTATGTACACAAATTACGTAAATAGCGTATAAAAGTATTTATAGCGTTCAGTTTATATTTTTTAAGTGATATTCATAGAAACATGCAACTCTTCGTCATATGCCAGAATCAGAGTCTTTGCCTTATCCACAATCTGAGGGCGCTGCAAGTGCCGACTTAAAGTAAACGTCAAAATTAAGGAAAATACAACAAAAGTGTCTTATTCAAATCACAAATTGCCTTTATTAGATTTTAGAAATCGATAGTGAATACTATATTTGTAACAATGAATTAATTTTGAAAAAAGCATGCATATCAATCGAAATTTTTTGTATACAAGCATACATATATATTTAATCGGAATGTTTTTGTAAAAGATTATGATTATGATAACGTTGAAAGCGACCGTCCAATACATATACAATTTATGTTTAAATAATGCAACAAATGAATCTAATTAGTGTGTAAGTTTTATATGTATTTTGTATTTTTGACAAAAACAGTTTACATATTGCTTTTGTATAATATAACATAATTACTAAATAGCCATGTACATGTAGCTAACGATTCTCGAATCCAAGAACTCCGTCCCTCCTTTACCATTGGAATCTGTAAGTTTTCTATTTAACGAAAGAAACTAAAATAAATTAAATGAACGATATGTTTTGATCCAAATGAAATTTTAAAATAAATTGGATGTGGCTTTTGATTTTGGGTGGTATTTATAAATAAATGGAATAAAAACAAATATAAAAACCAGGAATTAGAACCAAAAGGAATTTCGGCCACGGTTTCGGTTAGGTTTACATTTAGGTTGTCGGTTACGCAAAATCTTTGAATATGTTTCGGCTTAAAATACCGATATGATTTTGGTTCAAAAAATAAACTTTTTGGCGGAATTATAATTTTATTAAAAATATAATAATAATAAATTACAATGCATTACTTTCTTAATATTTCATTCACACATTCTTCAGTTTGACATAGTTTAGTTACTTTTTAACAATTTTATGGATATCAAAAATAAAAATTTAAAAATTAACTATAAAAAAATTAAAATAAAAAATGAAAAATAATTTTTTTTTTTTGAGAAATTTAAATTAACCACTTTAAAGGAAACGGTTACGAAAAGGTAATTTCTGTTGACAGTTTCGGTTTAAAGGTTTCGGTCAAACGAGAATTTTTTTCGGTTACGGTTTCAGTCACGGTTTTTAATTTCAATCGGTTTTTAATCCCTGATAAAAACTTACAAATATGGAAAGAAATTGGGAATCCCTCCTGTAGCTAAAAATTTGCTCTTGTTTTTCGATGCAATTCCATTTGTCTCAAATTAAATTAGAAATAATATTGCATAAATAGTTAACAGTTTATTTATATTGGCCTTGTTGCTTAGGTGGTATTTGTTAATTGTTCGATAAATGCTAGATGCGCTTAACTATACTTATTACATATTGATAAATACAAAGTGGACATATAAATTTTACGTTTTACGAAAACTAAGTAATATTGGGGAAATAGCCTCCAAGCAATCCAAAATGTCCTTGCGAGATTTGGCACCGGTGAAGACAACCTTCCCGTTGACAAAGATGAGGAGCACAAGACGGGGTTTGACCATGCGGTAGATGAGCCCAGGGAACATCTCCGGCTCGTAAGAGCTAAACTGGCCGTGCACTTGATTTAGATTCTCCAAACGGATGGGAAATCGAAGATCCACCGTCGCCACAATGTTTTGCAGCTTATAATCCACAAATTTGACAGGGAATCCCAGTTTCTGGATAATGCGTGCAAATTTGCGGGAACCCAAATTGGCCTCCATTTCATTTCGTGCCCCGGTGCAAATCACTTTGCCCGTGCGAAAGATGAGAGCTGTGCAGCGTGGGGAATGCATCCGCATGATGACACCTCGGAATCGCTTTGGAGAATACTCCGAATTGCGGGTTCGTGAGTTGATGGTCTTCAGGTCCAGTTCGCAATCCAAGGAGAAAGTCGCCACGATGTTTCTGTCATTGAGAGAACATTAACAATTGTGCCAATGAACAATGCAATTGTCTTCATCTTACTGCAATTTAATCTCATGTTGTGCATCTTTTGGTTCTATGAGCGCCGCCGGCTGTTGAGGTTGTAGCGCTGTGTGCGGATTGCTAGGTGGATTACTGGATGTCGACGCAGTTGGATCTGGGTCCGCGGTTTTAAAATGAAATTGCATTCTTGATTAATTCAATTTATTAAAATTAAATGCAACCGGCAAAGTTAAAAGATAAATAAAACACGCGATGCACAAAACAGTGTTGCTCTATTGAATAAAGTTAAAAATTTCAGTGCTCGACTGTGCATGAAATACCAATAACAAAGTATGCCACGCCTATTTATTGTTCAAAGTAAAACATATTCTATATTTTTTGTACGATTTGTAATATAATCTAATGCACTAGCTAAAAAGTTATATATTTAATTTGCGTACATTTTGTTAAAACGTTTACCAACACCAACAGCTGTTTGTAATAGGCGTGTCACTCAACACTTAAAAATTATACGTTTTCATTTTTGCACCATACGTAAACAAAGAATACGCCACAACAAAAGTTCCGCTAAATCCAATACCAAAGCAAGCGCACCGCTGACAGTCGAAAGCTATCGAAGTCAAAGAAGAAAAAGAAGAAGAGAAGAAAAAGGGACGTCAAATCAGAGTTAAAAAATGTCGGCGCACAGTGGAGGTACGGATTGGAATTCGGTTGTAAAACCACTTTTATCAAACCGTACAGGCGCTTTAAACAAAAATGAAATATCAAATTTAATAAAAGCGATTACCAGATGGTGAGTGCAAAGAAAATTAATACTTAAAAATCACATTTTGTAGCCAAATGGCGCAGTTGAAAATTTGCCTGCAAGGTGACTTGCAAAATTAAATATGGCGACTCGCAATGATGAAAATTAATTCTCTAAAAACTTTGCATTAATACTAATTTTCACAATTGAACTTTTGTAGTGAACATGATTTTTTCGACGATGAAAGTAATTATACACAATTTTATACCGCATTTGCGGCTCTGGCGGCCGATAAGCTTATGCAAATCAAGTCAAGTAAGTTTATAACCTCCCTCCTCCCCCTTCTACTGCTAATGATTTTTCACACCGCAACAAGCAAATTTTGCTTGAGAAATGCAATTCCACGCATGACTCACGCATTTTGCTTTTATTTTTATACATTTGTACTCAGCTATTGTGCTTTGTCTGTTTTTTTTCAGTATGCCAGACGCAAATTTCGCAATTGCACGATGCCAGCGCAGTTCTCATACGTTTCATACTGTTTAGACTGCCAAAGGTGTCTGTGTATGAAATCAAATGGCTGCTCGTCGCACTCAAAATGCTCTGCGAGGGTCGTGAGAATGCGGCATCGGGCTCCGGATCCACGCAGTTTGACTACAACGGCGTAGCTGCTGTTTTGAAGAGTGCCAAACATCCAGAATCTAATAGTAAAAGCCTCAGTAGCAGCAGCAGCAATAGCAGCGGGGGAGGAGGCGGCGGTGCTGGCACTGAAAAGGATTCACCCAAGTCAGAGATCAAGCGTTCACGTTCGGATCTGTCCTCGGTAATTCTGCAGCAGTTGCTGGCGCCATTAGAGCCCGGAAAAATGACCTGGGTGCCATTGAGCGAGGAAATCAGTGATTGTACAGTAAGTATCAATTATTATATAGGTAGCAGTCTAGGAGCGGTACTACTCTCAAAAAGAATGAAATAAAAAAGAGGGCGATTTATGAATAATTTTGGTGAACAATTTTTTTAGGGGATCTCCGCTAGTTTTTTTAAAATTGAATTTTGAAATTTTTAATGTTTTTGCATGTTGGCTTTGTGCATTTTGCATTAAAAATTTCAAAATAAAAATAAACTATCGGAGATCCCCTAAAAATTTGTTCACTGACAATTCATCATAAATCACTCTCTTTTGGATTTTATTTATATTTGAGAGTAGTGCCGCTCCTAGACTGATGCCTTTTAATGAAATGCAAATTAAATATTTACTTTATTACTAATGTGCAACTCAATTTTAGGAGCAACTGCTGGCAGCCAATGTGGAATACTTTCAGGAACAAAACGGTGTAGACACGCTGCTCGATGTGGGTGTGGGTTTGCCTATACTTAATCGTTATCGCTCCAAATACCAGGAAACAATTGTAGGCGGCAAAACGCTGTATCTTCCGCTTACCCAAGTGGAGGCCAGCACCGTCAAATCGGCCATGACACACATGCTCACCGATCTATCAATACTGGGACAAGCACATTCGCTAATTGCACTGCAGCCTCTAACACCAAGTCGCATTGAAAAGTTGTCGATCTGTGGAATTGCAGCGTTATACAATGCTGTGCTGACATCCATTGCGGCCAGTGTGCTGAGCATGTGCCAGGCCAGCAGCGGATCACAGAAACAACAGCCATCAGTTGCATCCACAAGCCAGGGAAGTGGCGGCGGTAGCAGCAGTGTTCAGGCGACCAGCAAAGATCACGATGACTTTGAGGAACAGGCGTGTACCATAGTTAACAAGGCGCTGGAGATCTACACGAGCATTGGAGACATGTTCAAGGCATCGGCACGCATGCATGTCTATCAAAATCATTTGTGCTACGGCTCTTGGCTGCTTATAAGCGGCATACAGGGTGCCATGGGCGCCTCTGGAAGTAGCACAGCAGCTGGGAAAACCGCAGCGAGTACAAGTGAAGCAACTCCCACGCCCAGTACGCCTATAGCACGAGTTAACCTCTTCAAGGTTCAGCAAGGATTTGGTGAATTGAATGCAGCTATAGCCAATCATAGCATTAAATTGCTCTCTGAACTTATTGATGATCTAAAGATTGAATCGGCATGTGGTTCCTCAACAGGCAATGGCAGCTTGTTGGATGTGGAACCCGCACAATTTGACATACTTCAGAATTATAGTGCGTTGCAGCGTATTGTGCGTGTGCTGAATACAGCGACTCTGCATCAACTATTTACCTTCCTGGCCACTGTTGCCTACAGGAAGGCATGTACATTGAAGCGAGCCAATACCAAAGATCGCACCGAGTGCGAGCCCATAAGTTACTCCGACTCAACAACCTATTTCAATGATTCACTCTCTTGTTCGGACAACTCGGAGGAGGATGACAGTGAGAGCTATTTGGGACATTGGTTTAAGGAAACTCTTTCGCCCGAAACGCACGATGATAATGCAAATACCTGCACGCAGGAGCGTAATGGAGATCAGAAATCTGCACTGGTGCCCAAATTGGATGAACCACATGAATATCTTGATCTGGCAGCGGATATTTTCTGTTTCCTCGATCAATTTCTAGCCAATCGGCATGCGTACATGCAGCGCTATGTGAAGGCGGGCGTCAGTGATCAACAGATGCTGCTCATGGCCAATATTATTAAAGACTTTGATCGCGATGTCATGCGCCAAGAGGGAGGCAGCGGCGGCGGTGCAGGCGGAGAGGCAAACTGTTCAAATTGGCAAACAGCCATGATACGTTTCTCGGGCGCTGCTGGACGCTATATACACAATTTGATCTCGACATCGCTGCTCTCGGAGCAACTGCAATCGAATCTCTTGCAGCACTTGTCCATCTCACCTTGGTCTACTGACACCAACAGTTGGCCACTTCAGGTTTATCCCAGCACGCTGTCTGTGCTCGTGCAAATTCTGCTCCTTAAGCCGACACAGGAAAAGGAGGCTGCCTGTTTATCCGTCTGGCATCGACTTATCAACACGCTGGTTGAGGGTGTCTGTTCGGCAAGCAACGCCAGTGATGCCGACTTTGAGGATCTTAATATTGAGCATGCTCAACTTCTGCTTTTCCTCTTCCATTCGCTGAATCTAATGCAAAAGAAATCGATATTGCTATTGACTGCCGGAGGAGTTATACGCTGTGCCGACGTCTGTCGCGGCATCAGCTCGGATCGCACAGTGCGCAACAGTCAAATGATGCTGCTCTCACGTCTGCTGCTCTTCCTGGAGTATCTAATGAAGCATCTGTACAATGCGCCGCCTGAGCTACTCGATCAAGTGCGCTGGAATCTGTTTAGCGTAAGCAGCATGCCGGATACACAAAAGATTGCTGATCTTCTGAACTGTCGCACCAAGCTGACATCCTATTGTCGTCAGGACATTGAAGAGAAGTTTCGCAAGTCGCCAGCGGGAGACTATAATTCAAGTAAGTCACTTAAGAACTCTCTGTTCGTCTACAATTAATAGCATCACTGTATTTCCAGGCATTCGACCCACCTTCTATTCGCTGGTCACCACGGACCCAACAAAGCCTCACTGGGCCCAGGAGTTTAAATTGGACGGTTTGGCTTGGAATTTTATTCTATGCACACCCGATAAGCTTAAATATCCCTTGTTGGTGGATGCACTGATTGATATACTGGCCATCACGGATATGTCTGCACATGCCAGGGATAAGGATAATCTTCACAAGCTGTGTGCAATGCAATATTGTTTTAGCGTAGCCTGGAAATTGCTTTTGGGTTTGCCTCCTTCCACTTCGCACGTTGAGTCACTGAAAAGCGAACGTGCTCCCAATTTGCATTCCCTTATTTGGAGCATACGTTGTCCGTTAGCCAGCTCACATTACCTGGTGGTCAACAGCCTCATCAAACAGGGCATGTATACACAGTATGCGGAATCGTTGTGGGGTCAGGTTGGAGATCGTGCCGCGGACATTCGCTACAGTCTGAAGCAGACAACACTGGGAGTGGAGGCTTTCAACAAGCAACTTAAAAGTAAGGAAATTAAAATATATAGATATTATATATTAAGATTAATAATTTAATTAGGAACACATTTAATTAATGAATATAACGAATAAATCTCTTTGCAGCTTCTACAAATCCACGCCTGTCTGATCTGATCCTGTTTGATGCCCTGGTTGCCCACATGCAAGCTGTGGCCTGGGCTGATAAGGAAGGCTTTAAGCTGCAGCGCAAGGAGAGCGACAGTGATAGCATCACATCCGAGAGTCGTGAACGTGACCGTGAGAGTTCAAGTGCCGCAAATGATGCAGAAGTTTACTCCTCGAGTGAATCAATTGATGAGCAACAATCGAAGCTGACGGAGGATAGCATTCTCACACCTGGTGAGCTCTTGGAGCGCACAAATCTAAGTAACGAGCTGTTGCTAAAGCTGATGGATTCCTACACTCTCATTTCCAACATTGTGCGTGGACAGATGTTGAAGCAATTGTCGAGCACAACACCGGAACAGGCTTTAAATCTAATCGTGCCTGTGGTGAGTGACAAGCCGGCGATAATGCTGGAGTTGCATGCCGCATTTCTGAAGCTGCTGCCCAACGAGGATAAACAGTTGATAGCCAACGAGTGGCCCAAGTGTCTGCTGGTCAATGATGACGCCTTTAATGGCAAACAACATCCCGTGGAGCCATATACACTCAATGTTATCGATGCCCACATCACCGAGTTGACCAAGTCAACGACTTATTCAACGTTGCATACGCTGAAGCATTGCTTGAAGTCCATATTGTATCTGTTGGAGCTACTGTTGCCATTCTGCACAGCGTTTGGCGTGGAGACGCAATTGAAGACGGTGCTGATTGCCTCCATGATGGATATGCGCACGGATTATCTGCAGAGTCAAAGCGAGCAGTGTCTGAGGGAAATTCTACATGGACTCACCAATGAGGCGCATAAGCAGCTGCTTTTTGAGCACATGATTGGACACTGTTATCATATGTTGATTGACTTTGCCGCCGAGCTCAGGCAGCCTTCGACGGTTGCTGCTGGAGATCAGGAGCAGCGTGCTCTGTTCAATGAATCCATGCTCTTTGCGGTGCTCAAGACCATGATTAAGATGCTGGATGTGCCCACAGCGGTGCAGGCTATGCGACACTTTTTCAAGGAGCAACGTGCTGGAAGTTTGACCACCTTGATGTTGTCCTTTACTGGAACCACTTTGCCGCTGAGTTATGCCTGCAAAATGCTGCAGTTTGTGGAGCGTTTATTTGAACAATCCGCACAGCCGGATGCACATTTCCAGCATGAGGAGCTAGTGGAATGCTTTGCCGAGTTGGGCAGCGTGGATGTGGCACGTCTAAAGCTCTGGCTGGCGCACATCATTTATGGCCCGAATGTGGTCAGTGCTGCAGCCAACAACAGCAGCTGTGAGGCATCCTGTAAGCTGTTGACCAGCGTCATGCAACCCTCGAGCAGCTCCAGCAGCAATGCTCAGACACCAACTAATATGGCCACTGTTTCGGCTATGCCCAGCATTTCGGATCAACTGGATGCCATGGACATAGACTATGATTGTGGTGGAGCAGGAAATGCGGCACCAAATACATCACAGATCCTGAGTCTCTGGCAGGCCGCAAATCAGCCCAACAATCAATCGGAGGATTCCTCGCAAGCATGTGATCAACAGAATGGGAATGCACATCGTAATGGTGCCCTATTGTTGAGTTTCATCAAATCGCTGGTGCGAGATCAACCAGCGGCTGCCCAACTAGCTCCTCCACTCTTCCAGGCACTGTTGCAGCTGGGACAAACGTTGATAACGCCACCACAGGATGGTTGTGATTTTGCTGATGTGCTGCAGATTATGATTACGCTGGCAGATGCGGCGCCAGCACGTGGTCATGTCGCTTTGTTCAACACGACGCTGCTCTGGCTGGAGCTGGCCAAGTTGCAGTTGCCGGATAAACAGCTGAAGCATGCGGAGAATGTTAGCGCATTGCTGAGGTACCTCAGCGAACTGTTGCAGGGCATTGGTTATCGGGGAAGTCGTCAGCATATGCCGCCTTGGGATGATGACCTGCAGCTGGACATTGATGAGCTGTTCGACGAGCTGGCAGATGAGCAGCAGGAGCAGGATTCCCTACTGGATGACTCTGATGAGGATACGCTCAACAATAAACTGTGCACCTTTTCGCAAACCCAAAAGGAGTTCATGAACCAACATTGGTATCATTGTCACACCTGCAACATGATCAACACCGTCGGTGTTTGCTCCGTTTGTGCTCGTGTTTGTCACAAGGGACACGATGTGAGCTATGCCAAATATGGCAACTTCTTTTGTGACTGTGGAGCCAAGGAGGATGGATCCTGTCAGGCGCTGAGCCGTCGTCTGCCCACCAGCGGCTGTGATGCCCGTGATGGTTATGTTTCTGCCCACATGAGTCTCCTGGCCGCCGGCAAGAAGCGTCAATCTCCACCGACGCAGTTACGCAAGGATTCGCTGAGCAACGAACGCATTGCGTTGCTTGGTAAGCTGCTGGAACCGCATCGTGATGCACTGCAGCATCCGGATCAGTGGCTGCTTGTCGTGCGCTGCATACTCGAGTATTTTGATGTGCTCCTACCATCGATCCGTGAGAACTGCACTCTCTACTCCATTGTGGGTTGTCACAAACGTGCAACGGCGGCATTGGAGCGACTGCATCAACTGGATCAAAGTTTCCAGCTGACGGATCAACTGATGTTTGCCACATTGGGCTCCCAGGAAGGCGCCTTTGAGAATGTGCGCATGAATTACTCTGGAGATCAGGGACAGACGATCAAGCATCTCATCTCTACGGGCGTTGTGCGACGTGTCGCCTTCTGTTGTCTATCATCGCCACATGGAAGACGCCAACAGCTGGCCGTGTCGCACGAGAAGGGCAAGGTTACGATCTTACAGTTGTCGGCGCTGCTAAAGCAGGCGGATGCATCCAAACGGAAGCTGACACTCACCCAACTCAGCTCGGCGCCAATTGCCTGTACGGTGCTCTCCCTGGCCGCGAATCCCTGCAACGAGGATTGCCTTGCCGTATGCGGGCTTAAGGAATGCCATGTGCTCACCTTTTCCAGCAGTGGGAGCACTAATGAACACATTGTGGTCACTCCACAACTGGACAATGGCAACTACATTAAGAAGGCCGTGTGGTTACCAGGATCACAGACACTGCTCGCCTTGGTCACCTCGGATTATGTCAAGATCTATGATCTTGCTGTGGATGCATATAGTCCGAAGTATTATTATCTTGTGGCTGTGGGCAAAATCCGTGACTGCACCTTCATGTACCAGGAGGGATCATATTATATGCTGACATTTGCCAGCAGTGGTTACATTTACTATCAGACACTGGATGAGCAGAGTCTGGCTGTGCATGGTGACTTCTATGTGACAAACACACTGGAATTGAGTCATCATCATATCAAGGATGTCAATGGTCAAGTGGGATGCGGTGGCGTCTCCATTTATTACTCGCATGCACTGCAATTGCTCTTCTACAGTTACGCCTCCGGACGCAGCTTTGTGTCGCCTTTGACGAATGTCAATCAAGGAGTGAAGGGCATCTATCATCTGGACACGAATTCCGCTAGCAAATCCTCATCAAAGGGTCCACTTCAACCGCTGGTGCAGTGGACAGAAGTGGCCGGACATCCTGGTCTCATCTATGCCAACATGCAGACTTCAAATAATCCAATCATATTAATGCTCACACCGGAGCTCATTTACATGCAGGAAATCAAAGCTCAATCGGCGAAGTCACGAATTATGGATGTGGTGGGCATACGCCATTCCGTTGCGGGCACTGAGAAGACGACATTGTTGCTGCTCTGCGAAGATGGCAGTCTGCGCATCTTCTCCGCTCAGCCGGAGCACACAAGCTTCTGGCTGTCACCACGTGTCCAACCGCTGGGCAATCAACTCTACTCGGCCACCTTGTTGGCCAAAAGTGGCAGCACTTTATCAGCGACCAGTCCCAAGTCGAGCAAACCCAATAAGATACCACGCAAATCGGCGGGACAACAGAAACAATTGACATCGGGTGGTGTGCCCGTGTTTCCCATTGATTTCTTTGAGCATTGCAACATGCTGGCGGATGTGGAGTTTGGTGGCAACGATCTTTTGCAGATCTACAACAAGCAGAAGCTCAAGACGCGTCTATTCTCCACGGGCATGTTTGTGGCCAGCACTCGAGCCAATGGCTTCACTCTCGAGGTGCTCAATAATGATCCCAATGTGGTGATGGTGGGCATACGTGTGCTTCTGGGCACCCAGGATACACAACGTGCTCCACAATCGGTGAGCATCTTGGGACGCACAATTCCCACGCCGGTTCGTCGAGCACGCTGGTTTGATATCCCACTGACCCGTGAGGAGATGCTTCAGTCGGATAAGTTGCTGAAGGTCTGTTTTGCCAAGTCACAGGATCCGGAGCATGTGACGCTGCTCGATTGCATCGAGGTGTATGGCAAGTCCAAGGAACTGGTCGGCTGGCCAGACGACAGTGAGGAGCTGCCGGCCGCAGTGGGTGGGGCTAATGGTGTAACCACGGCCGTTGCCGCGCCGGCAACTGTTGCCAATTTTGGTGAGGGATTCAATTGCATCACACAACTGGATCGCATGTGCACGCATCTGCTCGAGGTGCTCGACTGTGCACTGCATCTGCTGGGCAATGGAGGCGCCGTCGCGGCTGCAATGCGTCAAAAGGCTGTGAAGACGGCCAGTCAACTGTTGCTGCTTCCCACACCGAATCCTGTCCAGACCCAAGCACGCTATGTGCTGGCGACGCTCTATGGCAGTCGCAGCTCTTATCATGGCTACAAGGATGGCGTCCTCTTGCAATTTGTGCACGGAGAATTGCAGGCAATGCAACCGAAACTCACCCAGTTGGATACACTCCAGGACATTGATCCAGAAGCCTTCTATCGTCTTATACTCCTGGTGCGTGGCATTGCTAATGCGCGTCCTCAATCACTTGCCAAGATTTGCGCCGAGTGCAGCTATGACATTGTGCCCGCCTTGATGTCCATCGTTCTGGAGCTGCACAAGGTGACGCCTGCCCTGGATGAGCCCACAAATATTGTGCGACGTGGTCTCTGTCAAGCGGAGACGATTGTCCATTGTCTCGTGGAGATTATGTATGGATTTGCCTTGGCCGATGCCAGCCAAGTGGGCCGGATGACCAAGTACTTTATCGAGCTGCTCAAGCACGATGCGAGCGTGATTAGCCATAGTGCCAAGGAGGCGCTCATCCTCTTGCTCAGTCCACGCATGAAGCGTCGCAAGGTGGCGATTGTTACCACGCCTCCCGCCTGCTCCACGCCCACGCCCTCGACGTCGGCCATCAGCAGCAGCAATTTGAGCGCTTTGCAAGGAGCTGCTTCCCAAGCGGCCAGCGATATTATTGAGGAGGCTGCAGCAGCGGCTGTGGATGCAGCCGCCAATGCTGGCGCGGATCCCAATGCATTGATGGACGGCGAGGCCTTAGGCGCTGGCCAACAACAGCGACAGCTACTCAACCTGGAGGCATTTATGGGCGGCGGCTTTCCACGTTTGCTGGGATTGCCCGAAGATGCCGATGATGAGGCGATCATGGACATTGCAATTGCACTCAGTCTGCAACAGCATAGTGGAGATGCCAATACTTTGCAATCCCTACAGCAGGGATTGGCCAATTTGCAGGGTATACGCCTCGCAGCGGCAGCAGCAGCAACAGCTGCTGTTAGTGGCGATGCAGCCGGTTCGGACGATGATGAGGGCTCCAATGTGGCCACCGATGGTTCCACGTTGCGCACCTCGCCAGCTGAACCGGCGGGCAGTGGCGGCTCCGAGAGCGGAGGCAGTGGTGTCGAAAGCATTGGAGGCACCTCGGCACGCAGCAGCAATTTCGGTGATCATGCCAATGCCTCGCCGCCACGCCAGAGCAAGGATCAGGAGCCGGAACAGGAGCAGCCAGGCACAAGTGGCAGCTGTGTGGCGGCTCTCAGTGCGATGAGCAGCAGCGAGGATAACGAAATCAACGAGGACGAGAAGCTCAGCAAATTGCACGATCTAAGGTAGAAATTGAATATGACAACTTTGCCATCTTCATTTGTAACATGAGTTTGTAAATCTCTTTTAGAATTGCCGTGCTGGAGAGCATCATCGAGCACTTGGGCACCTTTGATCTGTGCAATGGATTACAGGCCATACCGCTCATCCAGGTGATCCTGATGCTGACCACAGATCTCAATGGCAACAACGAACGGGATCAGCAGGTGTTGCAGGAGCTGCTTGCTGCATTGGTTGCGTACGTGGAGATTGGCAAACGTGGAGCGGCCACTAAGGTGAATTTATTATTAATTCATTTATTTATTTTATCTGATTATATTTGTTGAATCCATGTCTTCTATTTCTCAGATGGAAACCAAGTGTCCTGGTAATGAGGTGCGTCTAGCATTGCTGTCGCTCTTTGGCGTGATGATGGGCAAGACCAAATCCAAGCAGACTGGAACCACTTCGCCACCACATCAATTCAAGGACAACAGCTCGTTTGTGGCCAGCACCACAGCTAATGTGCTTAGCAAGAGCGGCGCCTTTGTCTATGCTCTGGAGGCGCTCAACACGCTGCTCGTGCACTGGAAGCAAGTGCTCGGCGATCCGTATGCGGCTGGTGGCACTGGAGTTTCTCAGCCGGCGAATGGAAATGCTGCCGGCGCTGGAACTTCAGCACAGCTATTGAAACCCATTAAACATGGTCCCAAACCAGACATATCCATACTTATACCACACAACTATCTAAAGAATTATCCGGACATATTTGAGTCCTATGATGGGCTGCTCACGGAGATAATTGTCCGCCTGCCCTACCAGATACTGCGACTAAGCAGCGCCCATCCGGATAACTATGACAGTAGCTTCTGTGAGGCAATGACTTTCACTCTATGCGAATACATGATGTTGAATCTGAACGCTTTACTGCGCCGCCAGGTGCGCAAGCTGCTCATGTACATCTGCGGCAGCAAGGAGAAGTTCCGCATGTATCGCGATGGCCATTCATTGGATGCACATTTCCGGGTCGTTAAGCGCGTCTGCAACATTGTCAGCAGCAAGGTAATTATTTAAAATATAAAGTATCATAATGACCTTATTTATCAACATTTGCTAGGACAAATTTGTACATATTTATACCAGGGATTGTAACTCTTATAAGTTTTATGAAATAAGTTTTCAAAATAAGAGTTACTTTCTGATTTTTATAAAAAAAGTTGAATAATAACTCTTATTTTAAATTTTTATCTTAAAAATTATAAAAAATTATCCTGTTGTTGGCTATTCCTTACAAAAATAGTATGTGTGCAATTTTTTCAATGTCCCTGTCATTTTTTTAAAGCTCAATATTTTTCAGATTCATAATTCCTATTTGCAATCCCCGATTTATACTTATTAAATAACAATCTCGTTTTACAGAACGGTGCTCCTTACAACGTCAATCCGCCGCTGCTGAGCTACGATGCCTTGGTGGAGCTGACGGAACATTTGCGCACCTGCCAGGAGATTAGTCAAATGCGCACTGGAAACTGGCAAAAGTTCTGTGTGGTGCATGAGGATGCCTTGGCCATGTTAATGGAGATTGCCTGCTATCAGCTGGACGATGGTGTGTCTCCCATTATTATACAACTATTGCAGGCAGCTGTTTGTAACATGCCACTGCCATTGCCTGGCGTCAAGCAACAGCAGCAACAACAGCAGGGGCAAGCACAGCCCCAACCCTCAACGAGCAGCAAGTTGCGCGGGGAGCGTGAGAAGAGCGAAGATACGGATTCCGCTTATTACTCCAAGTTTGATCCCGCACAGTGCAGCACATTTGTGCATCAGATCTTTCGCTATGCCAGCGATGCGCTCATCATACGCTTTGTGCGCATCTTCCTCCTGGAGAACAACGTGAGTCAATTGCGCTGGCAGGCTCACTCCTTCATGACGGGGCTCTTTGAGCATGCCAATGACAGGCAGCGTGAGAAGCTGCTGAGCATCTTCTGGAATCTGTGGCCTCTGGTGCCCAGTTATGGACGTCGCACGGCCCAATTTGTTGATCTTCTGGGATATTTAACACTCAGCACACGCAGCACTACGGAACGCCTGCCGGAGTTTGTGTCACGAGCCGTGGAAGTGTTGCGTCAACAGAATGAGCTCCTCTGCAAGCATCCAAATGCACCCATCTATACTACACTGGAGTCCATACTGCAGGTGAGGCTTTGGTTAATTCAATTATGATTTAATTGGATTAATAAAATGCAAATTCTTTGGTAAGGTCAATGGCTACTATCTGGAATCGGAGCCATGCCTGGTCTGCAACAATCCGGAGGTGCCGATGGCCAACATAAAGCTGCCTTCGGTCAAGTCAGACTCGAAGTACACGACAACTACCATGATCTACAAGCTGGTGCAATGTCACACCATCTCCAAGTTGATTGTGCGAATTGCGGATCTCAAACGCACCAAAATGGTGCGCACCATCAATGTTTACTACAACAATCGCAGTGTTCAGGCCGTGGTGGAGCTGAAGAATCGTCCGGCATTGTGGCACAAGGCGCGTTCGGTCTCCTTGCAATCGGGTCAGACGGAACTTAAGATTGATTTCCCGCTCCCAATTACAGCATGTAATCTGATGATTGAGTTTGCTGATTTCTATGAGACAGTCAGCGGTTCCAGCGAGAATCTGCAGTGTCCACGTTGCAGTGCAGCGGTGCCAGCGTATCCCGGAGTTTGTGGCAACTGTGGTGAGAATGTGTTCCAGTGCCACAAGTGTCGGGCCATCAACTACGATGAGAAGGATCCGTTCCTTTGCCATGCTTGTGGCTTCTGCAAATATGCCAAATTTGACTTTAGCATGTATGCACGTGTTTGTTGTGCCGTCGATCCCATTGAATCAGCCGAGGATCGTGCCAAGACCGTACAATTAATACACAGCTCACTGGAACGTGCGGATCGCATCTATCGCCAGTTGTTGACCAATAAGCAAATGCTGGAGCTGCTTATCCAAAAGGTGGCCGAACATCGTAGCAGTGATCGCTTGGTGGAGGACAACATGGGCAGCGTGCACAGCACCTCGCAGGTTAACAAGATCATTCAGCTGCTCGCCCAGAAATATTGCGTCGAATCACGCACCAGCTTCGAGGAGCTCAGCAAGATTGTCCAGAAGGTCAAGGCATGTCGTAGGTGAGTTGAGAACCTTTAAATGGAAGTTTAGTTTTCTCTAAATTGCTAAATATAGTATATAGAAATAATATTTAATAAAATTTGGTCAAAGTCGGATGACTATATCATATAGCTGCTATAAGAACAATCGGATGCAAAATAACCTTTAGTATGAAACACTTTTTTGTTTCTTAGAATATCTCAACCAAACTCAAGAATGTATGTTTGGGACTGTCTCTTACATTCTGACCAAATTTGGTCAAAGTCGGATGACTATATCTTATAGCTGCCATAGGAAAATCGGATGCAAAATAACATTTAGAATCAAAAACTCTGTATATTCTAACAAAACCCACAGATTAACTCTACTAGTATTTAATATAATTTTCAGTTCTTTGTTTGGTATTTAGGTATTTTCTATTTCAACTGCTTAATTATGTGATTTTCTTGCAGTGAATTGGTGGCCTACGATCGTCAGCAACAGGATCAGCCGGCGGTGTCCATGGCATCTGGTGCCGAGGCCAATCACACAACAAATCGCTGCTATGGCTGTGCCTTGGCCTCCACTGAGCAGTGTCTGACATTGTTGCGTGCCATGGCCTATAACTACGACTGTCGTGTGGGGCTGTACAGCCAGGGACTCGTTAGCGAGCTGGCCGAGCACAATTTGCGACGCGGCACACCCCAAATACAGGAGGAGGTGCGCAATCTGTTGGTGGTGTTGACCAAGGACAATGCCGAGGCTTGCATGCATCTGTTGCAGCTGGTGACGACGCGTGTGAAGAATGCACTAATGGGGGCTATACCTCTGATCAGCCTAGAGGCCGCAGTGCATCAGGAGATGACGCTGTTGGAGGTGCTGCTTGGCCAGGATGATGTGTGCTGGGAGTACAAGCTGAAAGTGATCTTTGAGCTGTTCATCAGCAACTGTCGGTGAGTGGCCAAAAGATGAGAAACATTCAGAATTTTTCCGTCATCTTGATTTATTGACTAATCCTTGTCTTTTTATCATCTGATAGCTTACCACGTGGTCCAGTTACATCCGTGCTGCATCCTTGTTTGCGCATAATGCAGAATCTTATTTGCCCCGCGTTGCCCAACAGCGGCAACAAGAGCAACAACAACAACAGCAACAACAACCAGCAACAGCAACAACAGCAAGGACAACAACCTCAGCAGCAATCACAACAGCAACAACATCAGGAATTGTGCAGCATTAAATTGCTCGAGGGAAATACCATTGATTATCGCGCCTGGCTGAGCTCTGATCGTAATCACGAGTACAGCGCTTGGAGCAGTCGCATGCCCACCACAAGGTGTCAACTCCGCCAAGAAGGCGGCAGCAAACAACGCGCTGGCAAACAACAATCCCAAATGGTTGATGCGACTGCCAAGGGTGGAGGAGGACGACGTGGCGATGTACGCGCTGCCTTCTTGGCCGAGAAGTATGGACTCCGCTGGCGTCAGCATGTGCTGGACAAGGAGAAGGTGATCAAACCATTGGTGTTTAATGCCAAGTGGATACAACCGCTGCTCTTTAATGCCAACTCGAGATTTGGCAGACAACTGGCATGCTCCCTGCTCAGTGGCTTGTGTCGCACAACGGAACGGAAGCAGCAGGCATTGAATATGCTCACGGGATTCCTCAAGCATGTCGGCGAGGCGGGTGAGGCAAGTGCCGAGTACTTGACACTGTATCGCACGGTGGCAACCGAAACACCCTGGTTGCAGTATCTGGTGTTGCGCGGTGTGCTCGGCGAGATTTCGCAATTGTTGGCCGTGGAAATAAGTAAAATCCATCGCATGGAGGAGCATTCGTTGTCATCGGATCTATCGCTGGGCTACGCATTGCGTCAGTATGTGGAGCTTCTATGGTTGTTCCTTGAATGCCCCAACATACGACGCACCTACAAGACCCGACTGCTGGGACCTGTCCTGGAGAGCTATCTGGCATTGCGTAGTCTGGTCGTGCAGCGCACGCGACTCATTGATGATGCGCAGGAGAAGCTGCTGGAAATGCTGGAGGAGATGACCAGCGGCACGGAGGAGGAGACGCGTGCCTTTATGGAGATCCTAATCGATACAGTGGAAAAGACAAAAATGAATGACATTAAGACACCAGTGTTTATATTCGAACGTCTCTATTCGATCATTCATCCCGAGGAGCACGACGAGAGCGAATTCTACATGACACTGGAGAAGGATCCGCAGCAGGAGGACTTTTTACAGGGTCGCATGCTTGGAAATCCCTATCCCTCCAGTGAGATGGGTCTTGGACCACTTATGCGCGATGTGAAGAACAAAATCTGCACCGACTGCGAACTGATTGCACTTCTGGAGGATGACAACGGCATGGAACTGTTGGTCAACAATAAAATCATTAGCTTGGATCTCCCTGTCAAGGATGTGTACAAGAAGGTGTGGCTTGCCGAGGGCGGAGATCGGGATGCTATGCGAATTGTCTATCGCATGCGTGGTCTACTCGGCGACGCCACCGAGGAGTTTGTGGAGACACTGAACAACAAGAGCCAGGAGCAGGTGGACACCGAGCAACTGTATCGCATGGCCAACGTTTTGGCCGATTGCAACGGATTGCGTGTCATGCTGGAACGCATTGGCAGCCTGCAGCGCATTTCTCGCCAGCGCGAATTGATCCAAGTGCTGCTCAAGCTGTTCCTCATTTGTGTAAAGGTTCGTCGCTGCCAGGAAGTGCTCTGCCAGCCGGAGGTTGGTGCCATCAATACGCTGCTGAAGGTACTGCAGATGTGCCTGCAATCCGAGAACGATTCCATACAATCGGCCGTGACCGAACAGTTGCTGGAGATCATGGAAACAATACTCTCCAAGGCGGCCAGTGATACCCTGGATTCGTTTCTGCAATTCTCGCTCACTTTCGGTGGTCCCGAATATGTCAGCGCTCTGATCTTCTGCACCGACTGCCCCAATGTGCGCAACAATCCATCCGTGTTGCGTCATCTTATCCGCGTCCTGGCGGCCCTTGTCTACGGCAACGAAGTGAAGATGGCCTTGCTCTGTGAGCACTTTAAGGTAAGTTAATCAAAAAGGGGATCACCTTTCAATAAGTTACTAATTGCGACTTCTTTTCCATTTTAGCACACACTGGACTTTAATCGGTTTGACAATGAGCGCACCACCGAGGAGGAGTTCAAGCTGGAACTATTCTGTGTGCTTACAAATCAAATTGAGCATAACTGCATTGGCGGCACGCTAAAGGATTACATTGTCAGTCTGGGCATTGTGGAACGTGCTCTGGCTTATATCACCGAGCATGCTCCTTGTGTGAAGCCAACTCTGTTGCGCACGGATTCCGATGAGCTGAAGGAGTTTATATCGCGTCCGAGCTTAAAGTACATATTGCGCTTCCTCACCGGCTTGGCCAATCATCATGAGGCCACGCAGTTGGCCATAAGCAAAGACATTATACCCATTATACATAGACTGGAGCAGGTGTCCAGCGATGAGCATGTCGGCAGCTTGGCTGAAAATCTGCTGGAGGCCCTGAGCACGGATGAGGCGACGGCTTCAAGGGTACAACAAGTGCGGGATTTCACACGTGCCGAGAAGAAACGTCTGGCGATGGCAACGCGCGAGAAGCAACTGGATGCACTGGGCATGCGCACCAACGAGAAGGGACAGGTGACGGCAAAGGGCTCCATACTGCAAAAGATCGAGAAGCTGCGCGATGAGACGGGATTGACTTGTTTCATTTGCCGCGAGGGTTACTCCTGCCAGCCGGAAAAGGTGCTGGGCATCTACACGTTCACCAAGCGCTGCAATGTCGAAGAATTTGAATTGAAATCACGCAAAACCATTGGCTACACCACTGTCACACACTTCAATGTGGTCCATGTGGATTGTCACACCTCCGCCATCCGCTTGACACGTGGTCGTGATGAATGGGAGCGGGCCAGTTTGCAAAATGCCAACACCCGTTGCAATGGACTGTTGCCTCTGTGGGGACCCGCCGTGGGTGAGGCAGCCTTCTCTGGTTGCATGACCCGCCACAGCAGCTACATGCAGGAGAGCACCCAACGTTGCGACATCTCCTACACAAGCAGCGTGCACGATCTGAAGCTGTTGCTCGTTCGCTTCGCCTGGGAGCGTAGCTTCCATGACGATGCAGGTGGCGGTGGACCTCAATCTAATATGCACTTTGTACCCTACCTGCTCTTCTATGCGGTCTACTTGCTGCTCTCCTCACGCTCCGCCTCCAGGGACAGCAAAACTCTGCTCAATTATCTGACTGCAGCGCCATCGGATAAATGGCTGGAGTGTGGCTACGAGGTGGATGGACCATTGTATATGATCACCATATCGCTATCCCTGCACAGTCGAGAGATGTGGAACAAACATAAATTGGCGCATCTAAAGCGTCTGGTGACTGTGGCACAAGCACGTCACGTCTCCCCCTCTGTACTGTGCAAGGCTCTGTTATCGCCGGCAGATCGGCAGGCCAAGGAGTACTCGGTTTACAAGCCGTTCCTGATGATGTGGGCACTCGTTGATTTGATCTACAATACGCTCTTCAAGGCGGTCACAACGCCTAAGGAGGAGGATTGGCCCGCTTCGCTATTTGAATACATCCGCAAGAATGATGAGGCAATGCTCAAGTCCACAGACAGCATACTGCAAACGTTAACAGATGAGTTTTTGCCCTGCACCTCCTTTGCCGAGTTCTGCGATGTGGCAGGTGAGAATTCGTATCATAGCTATCATTAAACTGGTATTAACTTGTGGTTTCCTTTTCTTTTTATAGGTTTACTAAATCTGATTGAGCAGCCGGACAGCTTCATTGAGGAAGTTCTTGGCGCGCTGCCGACCACAACAAGCTCTAGTTAAATTCGACACGCAGTTTTCATCATATTTAACAATGGATAACAACTTAAACACTAATCGAGCGTGTTGCAGCTGCAGCTGTATTTCGCTTTTAAGCATAATATGCATATATACTTATATATTTATCACCTACAACTATTTAATCAATAAAATTATTCGTTTGCACAATGAAAACGATCAAGGTGTACATATTTCAATTTATTTTTTCCATTATCTTCAACTTTATTGACACATGACAAAAATAAACAAAACTTATGTTACTAAATACAAAATAAAACATAATCATATTGCAAAATGGGACGAAATTGAAAGAAGAAAATCATCATGTAAATATCATCAGTATACCGTTACAACCTCAGTTCTATAAATTTTGCTATCCAACTAACATATACATATATTCTAATAACAAATCATATGAGTACAAAAGACAGAATTTAAAGCCGTAGTGAGAAATTTGTTACAACCATTTGGTTACTGAGATTAGTTAGTGTGAAGTGTGTGTATGTGTGTGTGTTTTTTTACTAAATGATTAAGGAAAATTCTTGGAAAAATCACTGAGATTTCATTTGTTCGTTAGTTGTTTGCTTATTGTTGCTATCGCTTGTTATTAAGTAAAATTAAAATGTTGAGTGTGTTTCTTGTGAGTAAACATAACAAGTGTAGAAAAAACATTGGATAGTTTATGTTTACATAAGAATACAGTTCTTTTCATATATGTGTTTTTTATCTTTGTTCTTAAATTAGTAGGTACACAGGTGCAAAAAGTGCGAGAGAGCTGTCATAAGTAATTAATTAATTAACTAAATTGAGCAATTGCCAACCATCAACCGAGAGGGAAAATATATCATAATACTCTTTATACAATACATTACAATTACGAGTAAGACAGAATATAATAATAATAATAATATAAAAAAATAGTAAAATACCTTAAACCAAAAAAGTATATAATATCATAGAGATTCGAATTTCATACGCAACTTGGGCGGGGGCAATGACACATTTATGTTGTAATAAATACATGCACATACAATATATATTATTTTTATAATTATGCTTTTGTTTTTGTTTTGTTTCTTTGTTACTGTAGTTTGTTTACTATGGCTGCTAAAAGTTATTGTGTCTCCATTCCGGGTTTTGTTCGATTTTCAAAGAAATGCACAACGGAAAAGTTTTGTTGCTATAAAAATTGACATTACACATTTATGCTTATATCTTAGGCTTAATATTAATATGTCAAATTCCATTTGTTTGCTTGCTTTGTATAAATGTTTTTTCTTATTTTTCAGCTGCTTTTCGATTTTTTTTTGTTTTTGTATATTGATGATCCGATCTTTCTACATAGTGTGATGTATTTTCGTTAGCTACACGTTTTTCTTTATGTACAAAAATTGCCTAAACTATGTATACAATCCACACACACTTACGTATTTATTACATATATAATCTATATAATTCACTAGTTTTTTGCTGCATATCGTTTAATGATAAAAGAGCGCGGGTTCAAGGATTTTGGGGGACGGAAAGGGGATTCCCCTTAGGGCTGAAGATGTCGCTGAGCCGCAGCGCGCATAAAGTGGCGCGCATTGAGCGGATATTGACGTGGATACGAGATGAGGGTGGAGC
This sequence comes from Drosophila quinaria, assembly GCA_035047525.1. Taxonomy (NCBI): domain Eukaryota; kingdom Metazoa; phylum Arthropoda; class Insecta; order Diptera; family Drosophilidae; genus Drosophila; species Drosophila quinaria. Next base: position 560,076 of record JAWNPO010000056.1, on the reverse strand, counting down.
CAAGCGCAATGCTTAGCGGCGCCTTGGAGCGACCTGGTAGGCTGACAAAAACGGTGCCCACCGCAGCCAGATTATCAGAGGTCGGCTCAATGGCCACCAGCATAATCTCCGTTGCCTGAACGGGACGGCTGCTGTGATGCGGCAAGTGTCCGTGTGACAAGGAGTCGCCCTGCTGACTCTGATGCTGTTGCAGGAGCAACGCCTGACGCGCTCGCTGTCGCATGGCGCGCGTCGTGGAGGAGGAGGAGGAGGAAGCAGCCTGCGGACTGTTGTCCAAGTCCAGGCTGGCGGATGCCAGAAAGATTTGTGCAAACGGACGCTTGGCCAAGTGCAGCATTTCCACAACATGCTGGCGACGAGCGCGTCGCAAATCCGCCGCTTGTTTCACCTTCCACACGATGACACAGAGGGCGAGGAACAGAAAGAAGCAGGAAAAGAAGACAGAGAAGAACACAAATAGATCGATATGCAGCTGATCCTGACGAAATACCACCGATCCATAGCTCGGCTCCGGTCCAGAGCTGGCGCGCAGTGCAATAAAAAATCGTGTGGCACTCAAATTATGCGCATGCTGTGGCAACGTCAGCACCAAACGATTCTTCAGTCCAAAGAGCCGCAGCAGAGTGTTGCACTGGTTGAGTGTAACATGCGTGCTCAGATCCTTGGCATACTGATCCTGCACCACGAAACTGTGCACACCATGGCTGCGGCAATCGTGCAACTGCGGCACATAGAAGGTGCCACCGCCACTGCTCGCTCTTTCCGTTCTCCGCTCCGGCGTGAAGAGTTTCTGCAGCGTGACATTGTCATGCCTCGGAAGTGCCACATTCAAAGGATGTTCTCGCTTCGTTTTGGGCCCCCAATTGTAGCGATTGTCCAGGAAGATCTCATGATAGCCCGTCGTTTGATTCGTTTCCACAATAAAGGAATCATCCTGCGGCGACATAAACACATCCAGCTCACCCTGCGTCACATCGATGATGATGCGTATGTCCACGTTCATGAAACGCGGCTGGATCACAAAGAACACCGTCTGGCCGGGCTTTAAGGCCGCCGGCTTCGATTTGCATTCCTCTGTGGAAAAGAACGAAGTTCAAGTGAGTTTGGATTGAAGAGCTCTTTGAATTCTGCAGATGAGTTCTATATCAACATCTGCAATTTCTGAGATCTTATCTGAGACTTATTCTAAATATGATTATTTGTATAATCGCTGAAATCAATTATAAAACAGGGATTAAAACCCTAACCGAAACCGTAAAAAAAACCGATAACCGAAATGGAAACCTAACCGAATTCGTAACTGAAACCGATATCCGGTTTCGGTTTTAATCCCTGATATAAAAATCAAATGTTGGCAACTCACCAATGGGCTTGGCATCGAAGCACATGCGCGACTCGACGGTGATTTGCTTGTAGCACTGATGTCCGTCGGTGGGATTGCCCGCATACGAGTCGCGGCACTTGGAGCACTGGACACTCCAGCAGAGTTGGGCCGAGTTCTTGCCACCGCCGGCCGTGCAGGTGGCATCGCTTTCCGTGTTGTTGGCACAGTTGCACTTCTCGCCCGTGACGGCATCGCAGACATTGCCGTGGCCATGACACTGACACGGACGACACTGACGATGCAGATCCTCGCTGCCACGGAAATAGCCCAGGAGGCAGCTGTCACAGCGATCTCCGGCCGTGTGATTGCCGCAGCGCAGACAGGTGGCATTGTGGGCGGGACCTTCGGGCAGAATGCGTTCCAATTCGGAGCGAGTCATGTTGAAGACAGCGGGATCGGCGTCGTAGGCCACGCAGACATCCGAGTGGCCGTGGCAGTACTCCAGGCAGGGCTGGCAGGCGTGACCCTCGCGGGGATTGCCCACAAACAGAGGCTGGCACTTGTCGCACTGCTCGCCCATCGTGTTGTTGTGACACTCCAGGCAAATGTCCAGTCGGCTGCTCGACTCGCAGTTGGAGTGTCCATTGCACAGACACTGAATGCTGCAGTTCTCGCCCACATAGCCAAAGTCGCACTTGCACTCGTTGGGACGCACACAGCTGCCGCGGACACATCCCTGACTGCAGACGGGGAGACAGGTGTTCTGCTCCTCGCGATATCCGGTGGCACAGACGCACTTATAGCCCAGCGTGGGCGTGTCCAGATCGATGCACTGCTCCGACACGGCATCACAATTGTGGTGTCCATTCTCGCACTCATTCTCCGCCGGACACTGGACATAGTGCCAGCTAACGACATCCGCATGGGTCAGCTGGGAATCATTGCGCCAGCTGCTGTAGATCAGATCACAAGTGGAGCCCGACGGATACTCCTGGCGATGCTCCAACGCGCCCTCTGTACAAATGCCATCGCCATTGAATCCCTCGCGGGCACACCAGCCACAATGAGCGTGCTCCAAGCAGCTGGAGCACTGCGTATACACATGACATGGCTCCGGGCAGCGTTCCAGCTCGCTGGATTCCAGCACCAGGCCACAAACTCCGCCGGCACAGAGCAAGGGCTGTGCCCCAGGCGACAGACAGGCATTCAACATGGTCGACCACTTGCAATCCGAGGCGGCGGCATCCTGAGCCGTCGACTGCAGGCAGCTGCTGCAGTTGGTGTGCGTGTGACATGGCGGCGGACACTGTTCCACCAGGCGATAGGCATTCTTCTCCACCAGCTCACGCGCAATGCACTCCACATGTCCGAGTTCATTGCGCGCCCAATGACACTGCTCCGCGTGCTGCATGCAGGACTCGCAGTCCAGCTGATGGCACTGTGGCAGGGGACACAAGCCGAGCACACCCACACTTAATTCCTTGGGACACCAGGCGCTGCTGCGGGCACAGTCCACGCCAGCGGGCACACAACGTCCACGGATGCCGCATTCATCGCACCACTGGCAAACCGGCGTCATCTCCTGGTGAATTGGCCAAGCGGCCAGGCAGGCGCTGCAGCTGCCAAAGCTGGAGCAGTTCCGGCTGGCCAGCCACACATCATTGCAGGCAGGACCGTTGTTGATGACCAGCGTGCCATTATGATTCGCACAGGGAGCACGTCCCTGGGTAAAGCAATGCGAGCTGTTGCTGTAGGTGCTCTGGATGGTGCAGTAACTGCAGCCCATGTAGTGGCGACAAATGGACTTGCCGCCACTCCACAGCTTGCAGAGATCCTCGGGGATGTGGATGCGTGTGACATGACTCTGGGTGGCACTGCCATCCCAGCCGCCAATCACATAGATGGTGCCACTGTCCGCATCGATGGCCATGTCCTCGGCATAACTGGCCACTGGCAGGCGACCAATCAGCTGCACATCGTCCGTCAGACGCACCCACTGATTGCAGGCATAGACATAGGCAATCAGTACATCCGTGGCGTTGTAAGGCGTCGTCCGGCCGCCATAGACAACCATATAGTGCTCCGTGGTCACCGCGGAGTGAAAGTAACGTCCGCGAGGTAGCTGGGAGGCGGGTGAATTCAGTTCCTTAAACGTGGGCAACTCGGTCCACGTCAATTTGGTCAAATCCAGAGCATATAGCTTGTTCTGCGATTCGCCCGCATAGCCACCAAATACATAGACACTGTGCGTCTCCAAGTGGTACACTGCACTGTGGCCATAGAGCACGGGCAGACGTGCTCCCATCGCCGCCACCTGCTGCCAACGTTCCGAGTCCAGATTGAATTCCCACAGCTCCAAGGGACGCGACTTGTTCAGACTTAATCCACCCACGAGCAACAGAGACTCCCGATCCTGATATCGCACTTGGCACAACGTGTGTCCGGCCAAAGCTGGCGGGGATTCGTGCTCCGGCTGCACCACTTCGATTTGATTCCAGCGTTGGTTTTGTATGGAAAACTGCCAGAAATCCGCGAGCAGACGAGAATTGGCGCCAACTCCACCATAGATATAGATACTCTGCTTCTTTACGTAGATCTCGGCGGCATGAAAGTAACGTCCCAGGGGCATGCGATCCTCGGGCGTCGACGACTCCACCGTCACCTGCAACCAGGTGCCGTTCTTCGTGTCAAACTGACGGAAATCATTGAGTGGCCCGTGACTGGGTGAATAACCGCCAAACATCCACAAGGAGCCACGACGATCGGCGTTAACCGAGTGTCCAAAACGTGGTATCGTCTTGCGCAGATGCTCCAGTGCCTCGCTGAGCAGTTGGGTGTTAAACAGCTCGGTGAGCACCAAATGATTCTGTTGCACCAACGTGCCACAATCGGCGCCCGCATAGCTGCCATTGCTGCAGATGCATCGTCCATATTCCGTATCGCAATATCCTTGCAGCCTCTTGGCGTGACAGTTGCTCGGACAGATCTCAATCTCGCAGCGTGCGCCGACATATCCGGAGGGACACACACAACGCTGCTGGCCATCACAGATGTGCGGATGCAGGCAACTTCCGGCCACACAATTCATCACCGAGTACAAGGCATTAAAACCAAAGTGACGACGCTCGCTGCCTTGTTTATAGTAGACCGTCACGTGGCTGGAACGCGCCTCAATGATCCTGGCCGCGCTGTACGGTTCACAGACCACGGCCAGCAGTTGATTCTGCTGGGCAGCTCCGGTTAAATCCGGCAGACTGTCATAGATATACACGGCATTCTCATCACAGTCCATCACCAGGCTGTTCCATTGGAATTCCAGCTGCAGCAGCGATTTGTCCGCATGCAACGTCTTCGGTTGCAAAATCCAGAGACATTCACGCACCTCCAAGCTGGCGCCCCAAGGCGAACGATACGACTGATACGAGCCAATCGCACTCCGTCCAATGCTCGTGAGTATTCCTCGGGACTCGCACTGATAATAGCACTGTCCCCCATCACGAGGATCTCCATAATAGCCGGGAGCACAGACATCGCACTTCAATCCCTGTGTGTTGTCCTTGCAGAAGCATTCGCCGTGACTCACATTGCAGATGCCCTGAAAGGGAAGATGCATACATTATTAGAGTTTAGAGTAGTTAATATCAGGGACCGTAAATTATGATTTTTTTTTTTTTTTTTTTTTAACTAAAAAATCGCACACTTCGTATGAACCTAAAAAAAATGGCTTGCACAAAAATCTTTATTTTTTATCAATCTCTGCATTTCCGCCATGATTTTAAATTTATAATTTTTACTTTTTTTTCGCAGATAATAATTATTTTTGGAGTATTTGTATAAAACTTACACCGTAATCATTATTTTTCATAAAAAAAATTGAAACTTTAATTTAATGATTATTAATGATTTTTACTTTTTCTTCACTGATAATAGTTATTTTTATGTAAATTTTTAAAACTTAGTCCGTTATCATTATTTAAAAAAATAAAAACTCAAAAGTAATAAATTTTAATAATTTATATTTTTTTCTTCTTAGACCGTAATTATTGTTTTTGATCAAACAAATTAAATCTGTAAAATTCGAATCAATTTAAAATAAAATGTAATTATATATTTTTAGTGATCCCATTTGCTTGCGAGTTTTATAAAATTACTCAAAACAATTATTACCAGTATCAGTATTATTTATATTATTTTTTGACCGAAAATAATGATTAGACCATAATAAAATTTTCATCACTGAAGAAAATTGTTAAAAATTAAAATATATTCATTCTACGAGTATGTAATTTTTATAATATAACTTGTAATGATTACGGTTCCTGGTTAATGTAGGTTTGTGCAATGCCTTACCTGGTCCTGATTGCCATGGCCATTGCACTCGCAGGGATGACAGCCGACGGCAGCGGTGGCATTGCCATAGCTGCCCTGACGACAGCGCTCGCAGCGTTCGCCCTCCGTCCAGGATTGGCATTGGTCGCACTTGCCGAGGCGTTCAGTGCACGTGGAATGGTTGTTGCAGCCACAACTGATGCCACAATCACTGCCCGTCCAGCCCAAGTCACATTTGCAGCTGTAATCCGGCGCATTGGAGCAATAACCATGCTGGCAAAACTCAAAGCAAGTGCGAACACAACTGAATCTTCCGTCGCCGACGTAGCCACGACGACAGTGGCAATTGTAGCTGCCCTGGGTGTTGGTGCACTTGGCCTCCTTGTGGCAATCGTGCAGGCCGAGACCACATTCATCCACATCCGGACACTGAGCGTACGCCCATTCGGCATCGTGTTGTGTGCTGCTGTTGAGAGCCAGGGAACAGTTGCCAGCGCTGTAGCTGAAGTCACCCTGCATGCAGATGCCCTCAATGGGATTGTCGCGATCGAAGCACCAGCCACAGCTCAAGGTTTTCAGACAGGCGGTGCAGTTCCGATGACGTTCACAGGATTTGCACTGTTGCAGTGCACGCGGTTCATTTGAGCGCATTATCAATGTCGTTGTTTGAGATGTCGATGTCGATGTGGATGTGGATGATGATGCTCCGGGAACTGATGCCGCTGTGGGTGGCGTGCCCACCTTGTCAATCCACTCGCGGCACATGCCAAACTGATATTCGCTGGTGTACACTGCAAAACTGAAGCATTGTGCACTCGCCTCGCACCACACACAACGTCCTCGCTCGCCCAAACACTGATCACAGCCATGACGCTCTCGGCACGGCCGTGGACATTGTCCAATTGCGCGGACGCTGCTGTTGGATTTGCCAATCCGTCCGCAGCGTGCATCATCCAGCCACCATTCGCATTCGCCATTGCCGGGCGTGGAAACACACGCCTCGCAGCTCACATAGTTGGAGCAGTTGGCACATTGACTTGGCTGACTGATCAGATATGCCCAGTGGGTGCCATGCTCCTGCTCCTCCTCGGTGCTGTTGGCCACACAAACAGCGCTCTCGTTGACCGACTTTAAATGGCATTGGCCGGTCAATGGACACCAGGAGCAGGAGGCATCTGTCAGGCAGTGCAAACAGTTGACATACTGACTACAATCGCCGGAATAATACGGCTCCAGATACTCAAAGGTAAAGGCATTCAGTTGACCATTGTGCAGATGCTGCAGCTCCATCTTCGTCTTCTGATACGTGTTGTAGATGTTGTTCTGTCCAATGCGACGACGTGCCTGCAACGTTAAGGCAATTTATTAAAAGGAATATGGGTTCCAGGATCGCGATATTTGTACGTCTTTAAATGATAAAAAAAATGGCGTAAGTTGACATTTTCAAAAATATTTTCTGCACGTGGTTAATGCATTTTATCAACAATATTTTTATTATAAAAGACAAGTTTTGAAGACTTGTCGTTTTCGAAATATTTATAAAAAACAATGCATCGCGAACGCGACGAAAAATGAAAGTCATGTTTGACTTCATCTTGACAAAAGCGAAAGTCTGCGAAATGTGCCGAGTAATTTGGAAGAAAATACTCTTAAATCATAGTAAAATAAAGTGGTTTTCCATTTTAGAAATAATTTTTATATATTGCTATCATTTTGTTTATTGTACAAGTTTTATTAGTTATTTCTAACGCGACATCACGAACGTGAGAAAATTTCCACCTGTGTAGTTTTTTTCAAGAATTTGTTCATAACATTTGTAAAACTTGTTTTAAATTAAACATTCAATATATAGGAAAAGTGAATTTATTCCAATGTAGAATCTACTAGTATATGTTCAACCAATTGAATTTCTTCTAGAGTATATTGTTTAAATAAATTACTTGCATACATTTTTCGAAGAAAATTTCACAAGATGTGAGTTTTTGATCAATTGTACGTTTTTTAAACTTACTGATTTGAACTTATTTTCCTTTTTAAATTAAATATTAACAAAGAACGGAAAGAGCTAGGAGAGCTAATTGAGTCACTACGTAAACAGTCCTGATTAATATAACAGATATAATGTTGCTGACTTTAAGCTGTTGTTTACTTATTTTTAATGTGTTTGACATATATTAAGTATCAGTTTACAAATACTTAGTTTAGCTAGTTGTTTTTTAATAAGCTTAGATCACAGTAAATACCAGTTTGCAATGAATAATTAGTGTAATTTATATTTATAACACGAGTATCGTGTTGTGCTTTATTGATTTCCGTTTTAATACGCTCCAAGTGGATTAAATATCATTTGGAAAATTTGAAAAGAATATTAAATGATGAAATCTGTGTTTATATCACATTATAAATTCAGGTTGTTTGAGTATCAATTGGAAAACGATAATAAACAATATGTTATGAAATTCCTTTGGACCAACTCACCTGGAAATCTATGAGAAAGGGTTGCTCGGTGCTCGGCAACTGGACATTGCTGCAATACGATTGATTCGAGCTTTGACTGGTTACATTTTCCAATGCGTCGAGATTCATGCCGAGTCCAGCGCGGAGCACGGCGGAGGAGTAGCTGCTGCACACTTGTATGGCTGAGTTGTTGTTGTTGTTGTTCCATTGCTGCTGCGGACGCACGAATCCTAAAAGACGAGCCAACATCTCGCCCTCCTGACGCTGCTCAAAATACGCAGCTGGCGGCGGTGAGGAAAAGTCCACCATGGTGGCATTAACAATGCCCACATAATCCGGCATGGTATAGTTGACCGGGTAATTGTACTTAATATAGGTGAGACCTGGTCGTCGATCATTCCGGGTGCACATATCGGGCTGACGAATCTCAGTGCCCTGATCGCCCCACCAGCCGGCGCTGTCCCCGCAGATGCCATAATTATCATCACGATGATGACAACGTGCATTCTGCACACACCACGTACACTCGTTCAGGCCCAGTTTACTGGCCACGGAAAAGGCAGCAGCGGCACTGTTGCCGCCTCCCCATGGAGTGCCATGGACCAGGCACGAATGGCAATCCCCCAACGAGGGACAAATGCCCGGACAACGGGTTGTCTGTAAATTTGTGGTGCAATTGGCACCAATTGTGCGGCCATAACAACTGCTATCGGCGGAACACCAACCGCATTCCGGATTGGACAGACAGGCGGTGTGGGAACCGTGCAAGCGACAGGACATTTCCGGATTGTGATTATACAGTGTGTTCTCCACGCGCAACACTTGCGGCAATTCGTAGGCAAACAGATCCGCATTCACATTGCCATGATAGCCGCCCACGATGAGGAGCGTATGATTGCGACGCAGTGCAGCCGCATGGGCGAAAACACCCTGGGATTTGGGATACAGACTGTCATCGGCGGACACCACCTGATTGATCCAAATGTGACAGCTGAGATGATACCAATACATTTGATTATCATAGCAGATCTCGTCCTTGTTGTGGCGATGCGTGTAACCGCCAAACACAATCATATAATTGCCGGATATGGTGGCCGTGTGAAAGGCGCGTTCACGTGGAATGTTCGTATCCCGGAGTGCAGTGCGTGGATACAGTATCTCAGTCCAGTGCTGTTGATCCAGTTGAAATGCAAAAATGCGATCCGATAACTTGGAGAAGCGTGCCAAACTGGTCATAATGCCGCCAAAGACAATCAAGGAATTCGTTGCGCTATAGTAGACCGTCGAATGTGCTGCAAGGCGCACGTCCAGAGTTTTGCCACCTCGCGGTTGCACCAGCTGCCACTGGGAATCCTCGCTGAGTGGCAGCCGGATGCGATAAATGCTTGATGAGAATTCGCCCGTCTCCACGCTGCCGCCAAACAGATACAAATGCTCGCCAGCCGTTGTGAGAGTGTGACGAGCTAATGCCGGTGGTTGAAGCGCTGATTTGATGGCCATTTGTTTCCATTTACCACCATTCTCCGTATTATTGTACTGCCAGAGATCGTTGTAGAAGCTGCCGTTAGCATGCTTGCCGCCGTAGATGACAAACCCGCCGGGCACACGATCCGCAGCATGACCATAACGGCCATGTGGCTTATGATCCGTCACCTCTTCGAGTATATCCTCCAGATCCTCCAGATACTCGGTGAGCTCTTCGTCCGTTGAATTCGCATTCACTGTGGTCAACGGCAGCGAGGAACGTGTGCGTCGTTGATGCAAATTCGATTCAGCCAATGTGTAGAGTATATTGCGAAAGAAGCTCACATCACTTGTCAGGCCCCAGAGCTTGGCCTCGTCCTCGTTTTTGTGATGCAGCACCGCCTTGAGCAGCGTATGATCGATTTTATGCGGATGATAAAAGTGGCGACGACTCTGCAATGGTATGCCCCATTCATCCTCCCATTGGCTGGTGCTAAAGCGATACACCTGCAGGGTGCTGATGACATTGTTTAGATCATAGCCGCCAAATACAAAGAGCGAATCGTCGTCCTCCATGTAGACGGCTGTGTGGGCGGCACGAGGCGTCATGCCTTCGGCATCGGTGGCAAGCCATCGCCAACTGCTGCCCGGCGGATTATCACTGAGATCGCACAGTCGACCGCTGTAGCCATTTGAGCAATGGCAAATGCTCTTCTGACACTTGCCGCGTCCCTGTTGCTCGCCACATTTCTGGGGGCATGCCTCGTCCTCACAATCTGGCCCCACCCATTCGCCATGACAGACACACTGATGGCCAACGCACTTGCCATGATTATGACAATTGTTTAGGCAGTTTGATATGTAGTAGGAAGCACGAAATCCATCCAGCACATAGTTTGTATCACTGTACATTAATATGAGCATCTGCAAGAGAGAAATGCTTGGTAAATTCGCTGGAAATGGGCAAAGTCTTGGTGCTACTTACACTACCACTGCGTGCAACCAATCGCTGGGGTTGCGTGCGTCCGCTGAAGCTGCCCAGCAGCGTTGAATTAAAGGAGTCGCCATCGTAAACATAAATGTAGTCATAGGAGCACTCGGTGCCCATGCTATGGAATGTTAGTGTTATGAATTGACTGTCATTTTTCGCTTTTATCAGCCATTCACAGTGCGAGTCCTGCGTGTAATTGTAGCCGGATGGACCATCGCTAATCTCGCCGTAGGGCTCTGTGAAAACTTTGCGACTACGATCGCATGGCGCTGTCATTGGCAATTGCTCAGTCTGTATCGGCAATTGTAAGCTGATAATCCAGAATGTCAAGGTTGGCAACAACAGCGCGTACATTCTTTGCATTTTAATTACAGTCTCGCCTTCGTAGTCCAATCTCATTTTTATGCTAATTGCGATATCACGACGACCGTCAGTTCCGTTAGTATTGTATTTATCCGGCTGCAATTCTGGCTCTGCATGATTTCCAGCCTTTTCTCATTGCACACCACTTGGGCACACGGCCGTTGTCCACCAGGCAACTAGACTGAAGCTGAAAAGTTATTATTTTTCAGCTATTTTTTTAGTTGTGCAGAATTTTTTTTTTGTTTAATTTTACTAACTAGTGATGGGCAACATTAATCGCCAAACTACACCCGCTGAATGTCAAAATTCGATAGTCAAATATCGATAAGTTTGCCCGAAACATTAGCAACACTGAAATGTGCCAGGCACAGCGACACGTATATTTTGTCCATCTCTAAATCTGTCTTTTTGGGTCTTCTTTCCTATTCAAGATGGTAGGTGTTTAGATTGGCGTCAACGAAAATCGTGAAACATCCGTGTTAATAATTGTTAAAATGTGATTGAAATACTAAAATTTCGCACGTTGTATTGTTGTGCGTGTTTTGAACACAATATTTCACGAATGTGCGTACTTGAAACATATTATATTTGCCTTTGCAACAATCGTGTTTCTGCTTTGAGTCTTTGTTGGTGCTTGGCAATAAACAAGATTACTAATGAAGTATATAATGTATTTCTGCAGGTGAATGTACCTAAACAACGTCGCACGCTGTGCAAAAAGTGCAAATGCCACAAGCTGCACAAGGTAACGCAGTACAAGAAGTCCAAGGAGCGCAAGGGCGCCCAGGGCAGGAGACGTTACGACAGGAAGCAGCAGGGTTTCGGTGGTCAGACCAAGCCCATCTTCAGGAAGAAGGTAAGCTATGGACGTCAGAAAAATAGCCGGTGCCAGAGAAATATATTTTGTTAGCTGCTTGCTTTTTAAACCCATTTATTGCCTGTGTTCGAACAGCAAAATTTTTAAGTTTTATCGCGGCATAAAATGGGTTAAAAGCGTGCCTGATCCGTCAGCTTCAAGCAAATCAATATCTGTAGTCACACATTAACAACATTTGCAACTCGGAGTAGACCTGAATTGCCTTGCTCTTGCATTCGAGCATTCGGCTTTTTGGTGGGACACACGTTGCCAGAGTAATTGCAACTGCCAAGGTGCGGCCTGTAAAGGCAGCGGTTCAGCCTTTAATTGGTGTTCCAGAACCAGCACTTGCAAACATATTTATAGATATTATTAAGCAGAATGTAATAACAAAAGCACCTAAGACAGACCTGAATTGCCGCAACTCCAATCGGCCTTCTGGTTCACAGTCGGTGCAAGAGAAATTTATCTATTTTTAGCTGAATTGGTGCGGCCTTCAAAGGTAGATCCGTCAGCTTTAAAGAAATCATTTAATATCATTAGTTACAAGTTTAAAAGATGGCACTTCGTAGAACTAAATTGCCTTGCTCAAGCATTCGGCTTTTTGGTGGGATCAAACTGTTGCCAGAGTAATTGCATCTGCCAAGGTGCGGCCTGTTAAGGCAGCGGTTCAGTCTAACATTGACGTTCCAGAGCCAGCACTTGCAAACAAATTAACAGATAAATAATATTTACATATATGCAATATTTATACGACCTATTCTAACTCGTTGTTTCTTTCGTTTCTGCAGGCTAAGACCACCAAGAAAATTGTGCTGCGTATGGAATGCACCGAATGCAAGTACCGCAAGCAGACACCCCTGAAGCGTTGCAAGCACTTCGAGTTGGGCGGTGACAAGAAGCGCAAGGGACAGATGATTCAGTTCTAAGCTGCCCGATGGTCAACACATCCACCCCGCTCTATTCTCTGATGAAGTGTTTTTAAGTTGTTTCATCGACTGCTTTACATGCCGTCATGACGGTGTGCAACAAGTGGAAAATAAAACAAATTTGTAGACGTAAATTTAAGCAAATGTGTGTTTAATTTAAAATGGTAGCATTCACACGAACGCTATATCACAATACGGGCTGTCCACAAGTTCTGATTACTCGACCAGGCCGTCCTCCAGTATTGAATCGGGCTTGCTGAAATGTAAATTATAATTAACAGAGCTTTTAACTTGATATAGGGGTTGGAATTTTTAAACATTTTGATATAAACCAGGGACCGCAAATAAGAGTTATGAAACTGGTTAAACTTTTCTTTTTAAATTTTTATTAAAAAATTATAGAACAGAAGTTATTTTTAAATTTTTATTAAAAACATTAAAAATAAGTAATTTTTCAAATAATTCAATAAAAAGGTCAATTATTATTTTTCAACTTTTAATATAAAAATTGAATAATTCTTATTTCCAATTCTTATAATAAAAATTTAAAAATACCCTTTGTTTTCAATTGCCAAAATAAATATTGAAAATAGGAGTTAAACTATAATTTTTTAATAAAAATTTAAATTTACTTATAATTTTATTTATTTTTTATTAAGATCGAAAAATAACAGTTTTCATTTAATTTTGTTGATAATAATCAACAAATAACTTTTATTTTAAAAATTATAATCGTTACGGTCCTTGACAAATATAAACAAATTACTTTTGATATTTTTTAAAAGAAGAAAAAACAATGAGAAAATATCCAAGCCGTGATTTAAGTTTTAAATTAGATACCCTACTGTTTACTCACTCTAGCACTTGCGGTTCCAGACCCTCGGACAGCATCTTCTGCTTCACAGCAGGCGCCGGCACGCCCACATGCAGCATTTTGAAAAACTTTTTATATCGAGCATCTTCACAGGCACGCACTCCCTGGGGCTCAGCCTCAACCGGCGCAATGTCATCGGCGGGCATGTCGTTCTCCGCAATGCTTATCTTCTCCACTGCACTCGTTGCAGAGCTGTTTGTAGTGGATGTGTCCACATCGGTGTCTAGCGGAATTGAAGCAAGCTTCGCCTCCAGAACAATTAAGGCAGCTTCGGTTCTTTGCAGCTGACGTTCCAATTGCACGAATTTGGTTTCACAGTTTAAGGCGAATTCATTGAGAAACGTGCATGTGCTTATGAGAAAATGGTTAACAAATGCAAGTATTCGTTTTTGATTAAGCGGGGGTATTTGTGTTTTATCCACATCTCCTTTGAACGTTGCACTTGCTTCCATTGTTTTTATTATTAATATTTTAGTCGATTAATAAGAATATATAAAGCTTATTGCCCCCATTGGAGCTCGATAACGATAAATGAAAATATCGGAAAGCCAACTGGTTCAGTGTTGTAAATACACAAAAAAAAGTACTGTAAGAAAAGCTTTTAAAAATAACGAACGATTTGCTTTTAAATATTTTATTTATTTGGTTTTATTATATCTTAACATGAATTGTGTGAAGTTCTTGTTGTTTATTTCTTTTTTGTTTGTTTGTTGTTTAAGTATTATGTACGTTTTCATCGATTTATTATAAAAGTATGATATATTTTGGTTTTTCTTCGTTATTTTATTTCAGTTAATATGCATGAATTTCGTTTAAATTTTCTGTATAAACTTATGTGCTGGGGACTGGGATCTTTCCTATATGCTCAAATCTACAATGAACGTTTTACGACTTAAACTTATAATGCGCATACGGCTAGTTCTTTTTGTCGAATAAGACATGAATCTTGTGCGCTTCTACGGTTTTTACTTTTTTTTTTTTAATTTATATGTTTGCATGTCGATTGCTTGAAAATAATAAAAATGTTTAGCAAGTTTTTCTTGTGAAACGAAATGTATTCGTGTTGAAAAATATGGCAGTGGATTTTCGAACGGTACAAAAATCAAAATCATCATGTGTTACCTTTGACCTTATTTTCTGTTTTATCAAGTGAAATGAAAATGAAATGCTGCCAGCAGCGATATCTATTTAAATGAAAAGACAACATAAGCTTGGTTAAACTGCATTTTGTATTTGTGTTTTTGGTTCTGATTCAGATTCCGATTCGATTCAGATGAATTTGATCGTTGCAAACGAGAGCCCGCTGGTCTACAACGATTTAAATGAGTATTTCAATTGCTATCATATTTAATTGAATTTATTTGTTTCAAGTGTTGGTGTTAAAATCTCAAGGCCAAATGTGACGACACTGTTTCATTTTGTAAAACTTTATTTTAAATAAAAATACATGGTAATAAAAAAATCAAAAATGTACAATTAAAATTAAAAATCAATAGATTTATGTATTAAATGGTTGTTTTTGTATGCGCATCACTCTGCTAACGGATTTCTGTTGTGTGTATTATTTACCATCAATAGTAGTATTTATATATATAATCGTCATTGTCATATAGATCTACATGTTTGTGTGAGTGGGTGTATATATTTATATATGATATCGCATGTTCATTTGTAACAACTAAAGTACAAATTAAAATACACATAATTAATGTATAGATAGTTAGAGGATTTCTTTTCTTTTTTATGTATATGAATCGCTATCGCTTTATTATATTAGACTTAAAGAAAAGATTCTTGTGGTTTTTCTTTATCCTTCAATCGTCTATCGAATATCAACTTGGGTTTTTCATACTTCGCATTCAAATTTGTATCTTATGAAACGCAACGCTTTTGTAATAATAATTTGTAATACTATAACTAATATTGAGTTGCTCGGCATTCACTTCCCACTATCAACGTTTTATTTGATTACAATTTATGAATCGTTAAGCGATTCTATATATATCATATTCATATCATTTATTTTTGTTTTTTATTCAACTACAAGTGTACGAAATCCATTGGATCAGCGGTTGGAGCTGTTTTTTTCTTTTATGTGGTTCATCATTTGTTTATGTTTAATACTAGGCATAAATAAAATAAATAGCTTAGCATACAGTTATAGCTCAACAGCATTATTATTTATATCATCTGGATCTCTGTCCCAAGCATTGCGTACTTTTTGTATGAAAAATTATAGAAATTGAAGCATTTATTTTCTTTTCTTTTGTGTTTTTGTTTTTAATCACTTAGTGTTTAATAAAGTTTTACCATGTGTGATTTTGTTTGTTATCGTAGTTTTTCTTTCATTTCTTTTAAACTAATGTTATGTATGTTTTACGCCTCGCTTAATCATTCAATAAATAAAACTCATTATCATCAGTATCAGTATTAATTATCGTCGTCGTTTTCTAATGTTAATTTACAACTTGCACACTCTTTGTATTATGTGGGGGGAGGGTTATGCATATATATATGTATATAAATATACGTTTGTATATAATATACGACGTATGCCACTTAAGACTACAAAATTTGATCGTCTATTAATCATTACGTAAAACGTTTGTTAGATGAGTAAATCTTCTTTTTAGCGCAAAACAGAGCTTCAACTTTGTTCCCGACTACAAAAGAAATGCAAAAAGCAGTAAACCTGCACAGCGAGTGGCCAATAACAAAAGAAAGTACGTACATTAATCGGCATCATTAAAGTTAGTTAATAAGGGGAGTCAGCATATATAAAATGTACAGGAAAGCAAAACATTGACATAATCGCTCTGCAGGTTTCTTGAAATTATAAATATATATATATCTAAATTGTCATTGGATTGGCAATCATCGTCTACTTGAAGAAAATTTGTTAATCTTGCAGCTTTTAAATCGCCACAGGCTTAAGAACTTTTCAACTTGTTAACAAATACAATGTATGTGTGTGTTGAACTTATATATATAAATATATATATTGATCTGCATCTGTATGATGGTGTAGATTACAAACTGTTGCTTACGACTCGACTCGCCATAATTATGGAGTTTTTATTTTTTTGGGACTACTTTCCCTTTACATAGCAATGTTTTCTTTTTCTTTCTTTAGCATTCTGGTTTTCATAACGTCTTGTTGTTGTTGTTCATCTCTTGTATAATGTATAATTAGATTTAAATGTATATTATATGTATATATATAAGTGTATTTATATGTATGTATAATTATTTAACTCGAACTCGTAATCGCTTAGCTGGGAGCTTGGAGCTGCTGGTTGGTCTATCTAATCTTAGACAAACACCTTGGCCAGTCCATCGGCTCCGGCGCTGGCTATATAGGGCTTGGTGGCATGGAATGCCACATCGAATATGCTCTCATCGAACTTCTTGCGGTGCGCGGTAATTTCCTGCACGCACGTCTTATTGTCCAGATTCCACAGTCGTATGGAGCAGTCATGTGAACCGGATAGCAAATACAGACCGTGTGCATCGACGGCCAGTGATGTGACTGGCTCCAGATGCGCAACCATCGAATGCACCAGTGTACCAGATGTATTATCCCAGAAGCGTATGTGACGATCCTCGTGCGCCGTTATTGTTATGGGCAGTGTCGGATGCGAGACGACTTTATTGATAAACTTCCCCGTATTGCCGGACATCTCTTGTGCCGCCTCCAATTTAATCACCTGCTTGCCCGTCTCCGTATCATAGATTATGCAATGTGCACTATTATAGGCAACCACAATGTGATCCACCTCGTTGCGCACAAAGTCCACGGATGAGGGCCCGCCCTCGGCCTCCGCGGCCGTATAGGTGCGCAGCAGCGGCTCCTTGGTGTATGGTGACCATAGCTTAACGGTACCATCTGCCGAGCATGACACTATGTTATTCTGCATGGTGGTCAGACCCCAAACGGCGTCCGTGTGCCCCTCCAGCGTGCCAGAGTGCACATTCGGATCGTAACAGTCGTATGGATCAATATTGGGTGATGGTAACTGCCAGCACTCAATGTTGCCATCCAGACCTCCAGAGTAACATGTCTCACCGCTGGAGGACATGCCCAGACACAGGACTGGCCCGGTGTGCGCGCGGAACGTATACAGCGGCTCCACATCAAGACTAGCGGACTTTTTGGCTTGCACCGTCTTCTGTAGATTCCATAGCTTGAGCGTATTATCCTCGGAGGCGGTTATTAGCACTGGCTCCTCCGGATGGAAAATTAGCGAACGCACTCCATCAAAATGCGATCGCAGCGTGTACTTGGCATTCCAGGTCTTGCGATAACCAGCGCCACCAGCACTGCCTCCAGTGCCGTCCTTGGCATTTGCATCATATGCTCCGTCCGATTCATTATTCACCGTCAGCTGGGCCAGCTCACCCAATCCCAGTGAGCCGTCCACCTCTGTGTAAAAATAGAAACAGGTAACGTGTTAGTGCACAAAGCAGAAATTGAGGATAAATCTCATTTAATCTGGAATTTAAACAGAGAAACCATCGAGAGTATTCAATATATTAAGAAAAAAAAAAAAAAACAAACAAACAAAAGTTTAATTTTCAATTGATTTTAATTAATAAATGCTCTCGTTAGGTTTCCATTTAGACAATTTGTTAAATGTTTTGTTAGCTGGTTAGTAAAGCACCTTCGGTCATAAGATTCATATCGTTCAAGAGCTGCTCCCCCACCTCGGCCTCAAGATCTATATGCAAAGATGATGATCGCATCACAACAAGAAGAGAGAAGCGAAAGAAACATAATTCGAAAAGCATAAGATAAAATGCAGCATTGTTGCGATTGTGATGATAATTGGCAATTGCATGGATGGATGGATGGAGTAGTGCCTAAGGGCCTTTTACGAGGATTTGCAAATTAAAAGATAAATGCACATTGTTTAACATGATGTGAGGCGGGCGGGAGGGCAAACCAATTAAAGGTGTTTTGTGTTGTTCTTGTTTTTGGATATAAAGGGCACATGATCCATGGATGTGTTACAAAACGTGCGTCCGACAAAGATTGATTAGATGAAACGATTGGCATTACCTTCGGTCAGCATATCCTTGCCGGATTTTGGCCGTTTGGCCATTTTAACGTCTGTATCTTCATTGTCGGTGGCGACCATTTCCAAATCATCGGATATCTCATCATCGTCGGACATCTCCGTTGGCCCAAGGAACTCAAAATTGGCCATGACCGCCGCCTCAGTGTCCAATATGATGGCATCGTTTGATTGTTGCACTTTTTTAGCGGGAGTATGACGGCCTAATGTGAGCAAATTATTCAAATCTTCAACAGGGGGAAGAGGGTGTAAAATAACCTACCTTCAGATTCGGAGGCACGCTTATTGCTCTCATTGCCATTAATATTTGGACTGAGATTCTCACCGCCGACACTGCCGATGCCGCCACCGCCGCCACCGTCATGATCCGCATTATTGTTGAGTCCCAGAATCGAGCGAACACGATTTGAGCGCACATCAATAATGTTGTCTGTGTAGCCAATCTCGGCCAGATATTGGCGCAACATTTGCCTGCCCTGTCGCCACGTGGTGTTCGACACTGAGCTATAGGGCACTTCCGAATCGGTGGCCACATCCCCGCCCAGGCCACCATCGTCGTTCGACGACGGCTTAAACTCATTCAGCTGCGGCGGATCGGTGCCGTATTTTAATCGATAGAATTTCGACCGCTCCTGACGCAACGCATACTCCAGCATCTTTATGCGACGCGTTAGATCCGATTTGAGGCTCTCCAAACATTTTCGTTCGCCCAGCAGCATTGCGATCCGCGCCTGCAAACATAACAAAAAATTGTAAATTAGATCATTTACAATCGATAACTTAACAATAAAAGATAATCAAATAGTATCGAATAATTTAGTATCGAAGATCAGTGTAAGAAGTAAATATCATGACACGGTTGCCACAATCGACATTTTTGAGCCAAAACTGGCTTTTTTTCCATCAGTTCAGAATCAGTTATTTTGTATAGTTATAGCTTCAAGTACATATGTATTTATTTTTATTTAATAGCATAATAACTAGATTAAGATGAAAATGAGAAATAATTTGGAAATATGTCTTATTTCTTTAAGTGTTTGTGAATGAAATATTTTTTATTTAATTAATGCAAAAATAACATGAACTGAAAAAAAAAATTTTAGGCTTTTTTTTAAGTCAGTTTGGCTGATTTTTTTTGTTTTTGGCTAGGTCAGATATTTTAAAGTGGAATCCGTGAGTCTTGATCTTCCCAGTTGTATTGCGCAAATGTTTCGATATGTCCAATATACACTTTGCACCCAAAAGCTGCAGGGTATAATCAATTTTCATTAATGCAGCACTTGAAAAGCTTTCATATGCTCGCCATAAAAAGCTTGTGCCTATGTGTGTGTGTGCAAGTGCATATATATGTAGGTAGTATGTGTGCGTGTGTGTGAGTGATGAATGTGTGTGCGTGCGTTCGTCTCGTTGCAATCCAATTGCTGCGTTTGGCGCGACGCTGCGTCGGACTCATAATTGACGCTCTGCTGCGCCGGCAAACGAAAAACAATTAAATTCAATTAATTGTAATACATAATTACAGACTTGCTCAACACAAAACAAGTCAGCGCGAAATCAGCAACAATTACCGCTATTTCTGCGTAACAAATGCAGCTCACTTTCGAAATACACGTTCATAACACACAACATCCTCCCCCAATATTCACCAATTAAAAAAACAATGTGCAGGTTATGTACTACATTTCTGCGCATAACGTAGCGGTAAAGTTGAAAAGGGAAAAGTATTATTTCACAAAGGCCCAAGAAGACAGCAGGAACGGAGCCAAAACGTACACACAGACAGACAGACAGGTGCGTAGCGATGCCACAGAAAACTTCTGCCTACTTCCTATTCCGCAAACTCACTCAATGACCGAGGCGGGGCGAATTCAACCCACACCCAATTGCCCCGCTCTCGCAGAGTGAGCGCCCCAACAATCAACAATAACAATTTACACACGCTAATAACAGGCAAAGACGCAACACCAGAGAGAGCAGCCGTCAAAGAGAGTGTAAGAGAGAAATGTGTGTAAACTATGCCGCCATTCGATTCTATTCTCATTCTGTTTCTGTTCTTTGTCCGGTGCCGCTACCGATTTCGTTGTTGTTTGTGTTATTGTTGCTGCTGCTATTGGTGCTGTTAATGGAAACATGTACTGCATTTGAATTAACGTTCAATGGCATTTCATTTGGCATAAGTCGCTAATTAAAGCACGCATTACCAGAGAAATGTTAGAGCTCTGTTCGCCTGCAATTATTGTTGGAGAGCTGCTTAAAAAACATAAAAAAAAAAACCACAGCAAAAAGCGACAAAAGGGCACACTTTTCCACATTATGGCCACGGAAACCAGGCAGCTAGAGGGAATCGCAACCGGGCTAAATTTCAAATTACCCAACAACATGCAACGATGATGATGGCAACGATGACTGAGTTCCGGATGATGGAATGTGTGGGCGGCAGGTGGCGCATTATATTTATTTATATGTATGAATTTTTCTATTTGTGGTTTAGAAAAGTCATTTGTTCATACAAAATATTTGGTTAATTAAATTGGTTTTGTAATTATATTGTCAGACACAGAATGTTTATTAAAATACAAAAAAGAATAATGAAATGACTAATACAATCTCTCTCTCTTTCTATCTTTCTCTCATCAAATCTAGCAATCGTCAAACATTAAATGAAAAACAAATTGACTAATTAACAGCTGGTCCGACGACATTCGCCATCGATTTCAATAGCAATAACATCGGAGAGTAACCAGATTGTACAATGAACCAGCCCCGGCACAAACACAAGGACGTTGCATGTGCAGCACTGACACTGACACACAAACAGCCGCAGGCCAGAAATAGACATACATATTTACGCAGAGTGTGGAACTAGCGGCTGGCACACGACATACAACAACAGCACACATGCATGTAAATTAGATATAAATCCACATGTACCAACGTACACACATATGTACATACAGACGCGAAAGCGCTAAAATGGCGTCCAGTGCCTAAGTTGGTGGATATAGGGGGGTCGTCGTCTAGTCACTGCCCACTCTCTACTTCTCTTTTTTATTCTTTTTGTTTTTTTTGTCTTGTTTGTTTTTGGTAAAACACAAACAAGGCGAACAGGTTCATATATATAATTTAGCGACAAATATGTGCGGCACAGGTAAAACGCAGTGTCAGCGTCGCCAACTTGTTTCCATTGCAGTGACGTTTTGGATGTCACTTGTTTTCCAGAGCGTAACGGGACTGAGAGACTTGGTGCATCAATGCGGTGTATTATCGTTATCGATAATCAATATGCCATTTATTAAGGAGAAAGCGATAATGCGAGGGCGACAGCAATTTTGTTACTATTACAGGGATTGGCATATAAAAGAATTAAAAAAAAAAATTGAATTATGCAAAACTTATTTAAGCTGAAACGTTGCAACTAATAGGCAGATTAATGTGGCTCAATTTAAAAGCCAAACAGAGCATAAAGTCGATTACCAAACAAGTTATAAAGAAGAAATTATTGCTGTGCGCTCGATTCGCTTGTTCAGCCAAAAGAGCTAAACACATTTCCCTCTGAACCGAAACCCATTGAAATGGAAAGTGAGCTTTAAGGAGCACGTTCGAGTATTATTGAACTTATTAAACTCAACTCACCTGCAATTCGGCCCTGTCAACGTCCCACTGTGAGCGCTCCAGTTCGAAGCGGGACCATTCGTGTTGTATGAAATGCAATATGCCCGGAATTGTGTATTGGGGCGTGGTTGCCTGCTGGTTGTTTGGTCCTCCGCCCGGGCCGCCCATGCCGTTGCCGCCATCGTCACTGCCATTGTTGCCACCGCCACCCATGCCGGTAACTATGCCGCCAACATTGGCGTTCTGTCCGCCAGCGCCTAATCCGCTGATGCTGAGACCGGCACCGCCCAAACTGTTGGATAGCACGTTGCCTACAGCTGAATTGGTAACACCAACGCCAAGAACGGCGGCACCGCCGACCGGCTTGTTATTGATGCCAGCGGTGGCTCCCGAATTGGTTCCCATTTGTTGTTGTTGTCGCTGTGGCCCGTTGTTGGCTTTTTTGCTTCCTGCTGATGATGCCGATTGATTTGCTTGCCTTTGCCGTTATATTTGCCAGATGCTGCCGTCGCCGTTGTTGTAATTGTTGTTGTTCTTCTCTGCACTCTTCTTTCCTTTTTTCTTTTTGTTGTAGTTGGAGCTCTCTCTCCTATTGTTTTTGATCGATAAATTTCACTCGATGGCGATGGACACGATAATTGGTCTTGTTCTTAAAACTTGCCGTCGAGTGCTTTTTTCTTGCTGACAGTTTCTGTTGGTCCTGTTGAGTTGAAAAAAAAAAACACAGAAAAGCCCGTACGTGAGACAAATGAGGTCATTGAATTTTCTGAGCAGCAAACAAGCAAAACGCAGGCGAACTAGCAAACAAGAAAAGGATACGGTTTTAAATGACTGCCTGACTCTGTGTCTCCCGGCTCCACTCGCGCTAACTCGCTCTCTCTCTCGCTGTGCTCGCACTTCACCGGAACCGTCCGTATACGCCCCCGCTCCGCGCGCGTTCTCTTTCTCTTTTTACGATACAACAACGTCACACACTACATACACATACACGCACGCACTCACCCAATCGCTCTGATTTGAATGACAACGACAACGACGATTACTACTTATTTAGGAACACATACTCGAGAATCGTTTAAACATTTAAACCTAACAAAACCTTATTTACTCACATTTACTTGAAAATTTTGTTTACTATTTACAAATTTTTCCAAGGAAACGTTGTTGCTACCGTTTTTTCGACTACGATTTTGGTTAGAGACGTTTACGCAAAAAAAAACACACACACACACAATTTTTCTGCGAAACAGAGAGGCATTAAATGTAAATGCAGACGAATGGCGTTATCGCTTGATGACGCTTCACAGGAACGCAATCAATACGATTGCTATTTATTATTGCGTTATTTACGATTTGTTACTAATATAATTAATGCAAACGTCGTGCATTGCACACAAAAAGTCGATTCAGCCGTTCGTCGCACAGAATGTTTGGCCTGGAACTCTGAAACAACAGAGTTACTGCACAATATGCTTAGCTCGCTCGCACACGTTGAATGAGCGGTGTGCTTATATATCTATTTCTTTCTAC
Organism: Drosophila quinaria; assembly: GCA_035047525.1. Lineage (NCBI taxonomy): Eukaryota > Metazoa > Arthropoda > Insecta > Diptera > Drosophilidae > Drosophila > Drosophila quinaria. Next base: position 536,272 of record JAWNPO010000056.1, on the reverse strand, counting down.
GAATCTATATACAAAGAAAAACACGAACACAAGCGCACGCCGTAAAGCCGTACTATTTTCACTTTGTTTAATTATACATAATGTAAGCTTTTGGCATTTAAATAATTTGCATAAAGCCAATGCCGTTTTGCTTACTTTGCACTTTATCACACCGCTTCGTTATTTAATAAATGTTTGTAGGATATTCACTAGTGTTTGGTTGCTCATGAGTGAGTGAACAAAAAAGAGTTGCTCCCTGAAGTGAGCAAGTGAACATGTTCCTTCCAAACTACTCTTTATTGCTCACTTGTTCTTTTTTGCTCAGTCTTGTTCAGTTGTTCTGGTTTGCTCATTATTGCTCAGTTGTTCCTATTGCGCACTTTGCTCTAATTTTCTCTGTTCTCTTAGAGTATTTTGTGTAAATTCTTTCTTTGAAAATACAGACTGTTGGATTAGTGTCAAATCTAAATAGTGTCAAAATAAATGCAAATAATTCAGAATGTCGCTTATCAAAAAGTGTATCAAAACATGGAGCCATTTCGAAGATGTCAGCAAGTTAAATGCAAGTATTGTAAGTATTTATTGAGCTGTTGATTACAGATCAACCTGAGCAGCCATCAGATTTAAATTAAATGTAACGTAGGATATTTTCGATTAGTTGGGTGAGGTGCTTAGTGAACAGCTCAGTGAATAACTGAGCTAATGTACAATATGAGTAGAGCAACTGAGCAGGTGAGCAACTGAACAAGTGAGCAGTCTGAGTGAGTTGACTAAAAAAAAGAACAAATGAACATGTTCACCTAAATGAGCAATGTTTACCCAAACTAAATTCACGCAGCTGTAGAAGTTGAAAAACATCGAGGGAAACATCGATGTCATCGATGCTTGCAAGACGTCGGAACCATCGATGTTTGGTAAGCCACTATCGAATGTTCTTATATTCACCAAAAAATGAACAAAAATATTGGAAGGAAGCAATTTCAAAAAATTATAAGAAATAGGTTTACAGATTTTGAAAACCGTTTCAAAAACATTTTTATGTCCATCTTAAATTTTTGTCCAAGTTATCGATGTCCACTAGATCTTGGTCAATCACAATCGCTTATCGAGATATCGAATGCCATTTAAATGAAATTGCGCTTTTGTCTTTTGATTTATATTTTTATTAAATTACTTTATTATTTGGCTACTCTTAGTGGGCGTCGACTCACAAGTGAAAAAAAATATACAACTATTGCCGAGATATGTTTAAAGGCATTTAAAAGTCAATTAACATTTTATACTTTAATGATAACCTAACATTATTGTGATAGAACATATTAAATTATGGAGAATATCAATATATCTGAACTCCCCGATGCGTCCGAGCATATTGCTTGTCCAGAGATTTCCCACAAAAACTTGTTGCGGTGCGATTCGTTTACAAGAACTCCTCGCACCAATCATTAAGACAATTATAGCAATCGGATGCTTGCTTGGAGCTGGCATGGCAAACATCTTTCATCCAGTCCTTGAACAGCTCCTCGTCTTTCTTGAGCACCAGGTACTGGCCTAGCACCGTGTAGGCCTGCAACAATAATCAAATGAGCAAATAAACAACACAAACATAAACACACGTTGTTCATTCGCAGACATGGCGTCATCATATTTACCTTATCAAAGCCAGCCTCGGTCAAGCGTCCCCCGAGCGTCTCGCCAATTCCAGCCAATTCCGTCACCGATTTCTCTCCCATGGGCTCGGCCACGAAGTTTCTGTACTTTTGCGTTGTTCCCGACATTTTCTGCTATCGCTTGCAGACTTGTTGATATATTTCAAGATGGAATGCGTAAAAAATTGCAATTAATTGAGAAATCGCAGAATCTGCTTTTCGCGGCGTTTCTAAAATATGACGCACAAAAAATAATGCGACAGTATTCAGAAAATACTAAAATGCGCAACGAAAATACCGTCGTGAAATATGAACCTATCGAGAACTAAACTACAATTGAGGGCTGCAACAATGAGCTGAATTCACGATCAACTATCAATATAATCGCTAAGAAATACCTTTATTTTAAATAAAAATATTAGTGGGATTCCAGTAAACGTTTTTGATTTGGTTTGAATTATTTTTAACCCAATCTAAATCAGTTGACGGAAGACCCACACTGGCCCAAAATTCCAGAAAAGGCTCTGTCGCTCTTTACTTATTGACTCTCTCTCATAAAATATCGACAGAAAATTGGGTCCCATGGCCATTTTCTAATCAAATTAAAAATTTTCAAAAAAAATTAATTAAAAATTTGTAATATACAACTTCAAAAAAACCAACTAAATTCCAAATGTTCTAAAATAATAAAGTTCATTTTAAAATAGGTTCGGTGCATAAAAGTCTTCACGTGGTTTGATAACACATTCTAAAAAAAGTCTTAAGAATTCGAGAAAAATTCAACAAAAATTCGAAATTTAGCAAGTTCCTAACTTAACTCAATTTTTGCATAGAATGTAAATAAACTTTGAGTAATATTCAAAGCAGATGTCAACTTATATATTGTAGGTCATGAAATTTTAATTAGAAGAGTTGAAAAAATTTATTGTAGGGATTTCATTACAAATTTGTATGCAATTCTCTTATATTTTCAAAGCTAACTGTTAATTTTATTCGTCTTTTCTTTAATCAATTTGAAAATGTAAATAAAAAAGGTATGAATAAAAGGATAATATAAAATTAAAAAGGCTTTTTTTCCGGATAGGGAACGTTTACAAAATTTTTCTGGGTGTCGCAGTTTCTAAACGGACAGATCTGTCCGCAAAAAGAACAAATTCGCAACACTGCAGATTATCGATACTGGTTCGATTGAAAATTGTAGATATATCGATATCTTGATTCGTGATATTTCACCACACTGCGCAGTTCGCTTACATTTTTTCTAAGTCTTGCCGCCAAGCTTGCATTCTAAGTAATTGCTATATTCAAGAAACTGAACTTAAACAATTCATAGATAATTCGAAATGCCACGTAAATCAGGTTCCTCAACTTCACAAAAACACAGAGACTTCTTGGAGCCTATTGGAAAGAAAGCTGTGACGAAGCTAGCGGGAATTGGGGAGACTCTAGGCGGCCGCTTAAGCGAAGCCGGATATGATAAGGTATTCATATAATCATGACTAATCCATACATATTTAGTTACTTGTAATTATCGATGTGCTAGTAATTGTGTTTAAATTGCATAACAGGCCTCCAGTGTACTTGGCCAATACTTGGTGCTCCAACAAGACGAGATAAAGTTTAAAGGTTGGATGAAGGATGTTTGCAATGCTAGCTCAAAGCAATCAGACGATTGCTACAAATGCCTCAACGATTGGAGCAAGGAATTCCTATAAGCGAATTACACGGCAACTTCAACTCTAAATCGCAGAAAGTTTGTTATTCCCACTAAATGTTTTTATTTGAACAATAAATATTACATTTAAAAATTTGTGTTATAAAATGTTTTCTTTCTTCGAGTTGTCGCATAATTAAGTAGCAAATTTAGTAATTAGTTTGGAGTAGCATATTTCATTTATAACACAAGATGTCAAAAACTACATTTAAAATTTTGTTATTTTTATCTGAAATATTCTTAAAAGAAATTGGCTGTAAATCCTCATACATTTTTTCATTTTCGTTTATCGTGTTCCTCCTTTGTTTATAACAACAACAAACGGTTTCTTTACATTTGTGGATCTCAGCATTTTTTGTTCTTGTCTAGCCTTCAATTTGATTAGCATTTGAGCTGCCTACGCTTTGCAGCAATGAACAAAGATTTAAAAATGTGCACGCGCACACACACAAGCAATGATTAAAAGCAAAGCTAAATGAAAAAAAGCTGAATTGCATATCCCTCCCCATGAAGCAATAACATAAATCGTTCGGTTTTTGTCCCTTTATGCTTCAGTGCGGTGCTCTGTATCCCTTTCCCTCGCATTGATTATCAGATAGTCCAGGGACTGCTTTTTGCCGACGAGACCTCCTTATGTTGTTGCTTCATGATCTCCCCCTCCCAATTATCTTTAGAAAACACTTTCAATAAATTTTACATGTTCAGCTCAAATTATGAGCAATTTATTTATTCAACTCGATAAGTTGACCACTGGAAAGTTACAGTAGAGACTGCTAACGATTCTTACAAGAACTCCTTGCTCCAGTCGTTGAGACACTGGTAACAATCGGATGATTGCTTCGAGTTAGCATTGCTAACGTCATTCATCCAACCTTGGAATCTTCCCTGGTTTTGATCCAGCACCAAGTACTGCCCGAGCACATTGGAGGCCTAAGAAAAATGCAACGCAAAAATTTATGAATGTATATTTTATGAAAATGTATTATTCGTTATATAAGTGAGTGCGTGTATATATGTATATATATATATATATATGTACCTTTTCGTAGCCAGCGTCGTTTAAGCGTCCGCCAAGAGTTTCGCCAATGCCAGCTAGCTTTGTAACAGGCTTACTTCCCATAGGTTCCATAAAGTCCCTATGTTTTTGAGAAGTGCTCGACGTTTTATAGTTTTTCGACATTTTCTCAATTTTTTTTTTTTTAAATATCCGAAAGTAATGCGGTGTTTATTTGCACAACCAAGATCCTCAAGCTTTCTGTCAAGACTAAATGAAAACCGCGCAAACTGCGCATTAAGATAAATCTTCGGCAGATAAGCTTTCGATTTATCGATTTTTCAGTGAGTATTTATGTATCGATATTGTAGTGTGGGGTGTTTATAATTTGTTCGATTTTTATTCCAAAAATATTTTGTTTTTCACAAAAAAAAAGTAGAAAAAAGTCCAAAAAAAATTATATATAGATTCTATATATAGGGGTACAAATAATTAAGATAGAAATAATTAAGATCGATCAAATAATATAGAAAATATGTTTTTATAAAACTTTCAAATAAGCGGTATTTAACCCATCTTAGGCTAACGGATATTTAAATACCCAAAAAAGTGTTCACACTTAAAAAATTCTAGCATGGGGGATGTGAAAGATATCGGGCAAAATTTATTTCATAGTAAAGAGAAATAACAAAAATATAAGTATAAAAATTGAAGAGCTTAGTTATCCTCGGTATTCCTGTAGTTTTTTAGAGGTGAATATCTAGGTTTTTTTCCATAGAAAATGTTGACGAAAAAAGCTGAAAAATGTATGGAAATCGGAAAAATAAAATTTGAAGATAACAATTTTTTTTTGTTTCTTTCAACTTCTATGGTCTTCTAGGCGCACATTTTAAAATTTCGTCAAAATCGTACCAGCCGAGCCATCAATTTATTGTAGGGATTTCATTACAAACTTGTATGCAATTCTCTAATATTTTCAAAGCTAACTGTTAATTTTATTCGTCTTTTCTTTAATCAATTTGAAAATGTATTTTACATAAAAAAGATATGAATATAAGGATAAAATAAAATTAAAAAGACTTTTTTTTCCGGATAGGGAACGTTTTAAAATTTTTCTGGGTGTCGCAGTTTCTAAACGGACAGATCTGTCCGCAAAAAGAACAAATTGGCAACACTGCAGATTATCGATGCTGGTTCAATTGAAAATCGTAAATATATCGAAGAAACCTGTGACGAAGCTAGCGGGAATTGGGGAGACTCTAGGCGGCCGCTTAAGCGAAGCCGGATATGATAAGGTATTCATATATGCATATCATGACTAATCCATACATATTTAGTTATTTGTAATTATCGATGAGCTAGTAATTGTGATTAAATTGCATAACAGGCCTCCAGTGTACTTGGCCAATACTTGGTGCTCCAACAAGACGAGATGAAGTTTAAAGGTTGGATGAAGGATGTTTGCAATGCTAGCTCAAAGCAATCAGACGATTGCTACAAATGCCTCAAAGATTGGAGCAAGGAATTCCTATAAACGAATTACACGGCAACTTCAACTCTAAACCGCAGAAAATTTGTTATTCCCACTAAATGTTTTTATTTGAAAAATAATAATAAAATAAATAAATAAAGTCGAAAAAGTTGTCGCATAATTAAGTAGCAAAGAAAACGCATTTTATAATTAGTTTGGAGTACCATATTTCATTTATGACACAAGATGTTAAAAACTATATTTAAAATTTTATGTTACTTTAATCCGAAATATTCTTAAAAGAAGTTGGCTGTAAATACTCATACATTTTTTCATTTTTGTTTATCGTGTTCCTCCTTTGTTTGTTGTTGTTATAAACAACAAACGGTTTCTTTACATTTGTAGATCTCAGCATTTTTTGTTCTTGTCTAGCCTTCAATTTGATTAGCATTTGAGCTGCCTACGCTTTGCAGCAATGAATAAAGATTTAAAAATGTGCACGCGCACACACACAAGCAATGATTAAAAGCAAAGCTAAATGAAAAAAAGCTGAATTGCATATCCCTCCCCATGAAGCAATAACATAAATCGTTCGGTTTTTGTCCCTTAGTGCTTCAGTGCGGTGCTCTGTATCTCTTTGCCTCGCATTGATTATCAGATATTCCAGGGACTGCTTTTTGCCGACGAGACCTCCTTATGTTGTTGCTTCATGATCTCCCCCTCCCAATAATCTTTAGAAAACACTGTTTAAATAAATTTTACATGTTCAGCTCAAATTATGAGCGATTTATTTGTTCAACTCGATAAGTTGACCACTGGAAAGTTACAGTAGAGACTGCTAACGGTTCTTACAAGAACTCCTTGCTCCAGTCGTTGAGACACTGGTAACAATCGGATGATTGCTTCGAGTTAGCATTGCTAACGTCATTCATCCAACCTTGGAATCTTCCCTGGTTTTGATCCAGCACCAAGTACTGCCCGAGCACATTGGAGGCCTAAGAAAAATGCAACGCAAACATTTTTGAATGTATATTTTATGAAAATGTATTATTCGTTATATAAGAGAGTGCGTGTATATATATATACCTTTTCGTAGCCAGCGTCGTTTAAGCGTCCACCAAGAGTTTCGCCAATGCCAGCTAGCTTTGTAACAGGCTTACTTCCCATAGGCTCCATAAAGTCCCTATGTTTTTGAGAAGTGCTCGACGTTTTATAGTTTTTCGACATTTTCTCAATTTTTTTTTTTTAATATTCCGGTGTTTATTTGCACAACCAAGATCATCAAGCTTTCTGACAAGACTAAATGAAAGCCGCTCAAACTGCGCATTAAGATAAATCTTCAGCAGATAAGTTTTCGATATATCGATTTTCCAGTGAGTATTTATGTATCGATATTGTAGTGTGGTGTGTTAAAATTTGTTCGATTTTTATTCCAAAAATATTTTATGTTTTTCGCAAAAAAAAAATTAGAAAAACTTATATAAAAATTATATATAGATTCTTTATACAGATATACAAATAATTAAGATCGAAATAATTAAGATCGATCAAAAGACGGTAAAATTTTGTTTGCTAAGAATCGTTGCATACTTTCCGCGTCACATTCAAGTTATTCATTGCATACTTCAAAAGTCATGTTAGGAACTTAAAAATGAAAAAATAATAAATAAAATAAAAAGCTAAAAAAAATGTTGTATAAATGAAATGGAACATCCGAAATATATTATCTCCAAAGATTTAAGTTCTTAAATTTATAATATAATAAGAAAATATGTTTTTGTAAAACTTTCAAATAAGCGGTATTTATTTAAAATTAAAAAAATTTCATTGAATTAAAAAATTAATTAATACAAAATGTTTGATTTTTAATTATATTCATAATATTTGCGATACCCATATAGGCCGTTATAGGGTGTTTAGGAAACAATTTCAAAAGTTTAATCGCTTTATTCGAAAACCAGTGGTGAAAACCTAATGCAACAGCTGAATAAAATGTTGTCTTTCATTTAGACCCAATTAACTCCCGCTGCGACTGATAAGGTGTAAAATGTCCAAGTTGACGTTAAGACTTGAAGTCAACGCGACTTTCTGAGGGATCCAGCAGTCTTGATTGACACCTGGCCCCGTCACAGGTTAACTATAAAACTCTTTGATTGTGGCTTTCGGTTCTTAGTGGAACTTTAGCTGGAAATTGACAGAAAATAAACCAAGTGGAGAAAATGTTTGAGCTGGCGATGCGTTGGATCTGCGTGGCAGTTGTTTGGCAAGGTGAGAGAGCGTCTGACCGACTTTTTGGACATATTGGCCTGGCCAAGATTAAGCCAGCAGTGCAGGGCAGGGCATTAATTACTCATCTTGGCCTGCAGCCGGTAACCGGTTTTGTAAAGGCACAAAAGGATTTTTAAATGAGTGCCACAAGAATTGACTCGAATTGGCAACAGAAAGAGTTAAGTATCTGAGCTCAGATCAGTCGCAGCGTAGCCAGCAATCGTTCAAGATGCCATCCAATGCTCTGGCCTGCATCTGCAATGTGATCAATCCCTGTCGCAACGAGGTGTCCACCACCTTTGTGGTCGTTCAATGGTTAATCACAGGATTCGCTGCACTGGCTCAAGTCGTGCGTCCCGTTCTCTTGCTCTGTAATGGCTATAGGAATTAAACAAAAATTAATTGAAATTTGCAATTTTTTAATTGATTTCTGTACTCTTTTTACAGTTGGCATACGCGGTGAGGTGGCGCTTAATCAGGAGGATTACAACAGGACCTGGATCTATATGCCCAATGGCGATGGCAAGCCCGAGGTGGCCTATCTGGTGGAACCGCCGCCAGAGAATCGCATCAGTTTGCCCCAGCTCATACAATTCGAATATTATGGCAGGTGAGTTCCAATTCTTTTCTTTTTCGAGCTGTTTCATAAAATAGTTTTTATTTTCGAATTTTTACTTCTCCTACATTTGATCACTTAATTGCCAAAATTCACTTTGGAAAATTAAATTATTTCTAAAATATTCTGATATTTTTGTAACCCATTTTTTCAGAGCTTTGAACTTGCCAAATTTTTTAAAACTTCGAGTATTTCTCCAATGTCGAATGCGACATTCACACAAATTTAAAGTGAAATAAAACATATGCCAAAATATTATTTTGTTGTGACAAAGCAAAAACTCATAGGTCTTGATTAGCACTATTATTGGTGCAAATGTTGATTTTGGGCAATTGTTCGTTTTCAAGATAATTTAAAAAAAACCAAGGCATTCGCACTCCACTCAAATAGAAGTAGTTTTTTCGGCGACCAGTTCTAACACTGATTTTGGCAAAACGTGAACGAATATTTTGATGAAATCAATTTTAAGACGTAATGCATTGATTTATCTTAAAAATGTTTTTTGTTTGATTTAAAAAAAGGAAGTACTTTTTTTAAATTAATTTTAATCCCTGTCGCACGCGACATTTTGCTCCACAATATATTTATGTTGTTTTTGTATCTATTTTTTTAAATTATTTGTCGAAAACAGTTTGAAAAACTTGTTTTAAATTAACTTTGTCAAAACTTGGCCAATTCGATGAAAATTGTCATTTTGAACACTATTTGACCTACATTTGAATTTGATATAATTGATAAATGTTTAATTAAAATGTTTTCCAAAATTTTCTATGGAAAGGAATAATGTCTTTCTAATCTTTTTTTGATCTCGAAATTTTTATTTCATTTATATAGAAAAACTAAATTGTTTCTTAAGGTTTCGATTATTTTGAAGCGATAATAATTTTCAAACTTGATAGACTTTAAAACTCTTGAAACTCTCTCTCCCAGTGCTGCTCCCGATGATATGCGTAGTTCCAGTTTCTGGATCGATGAGAACGATTTTGAGCGTGTCAAGCGTCACAAGCGCGACACGTGGCAGGAAATGGCCGAGAAATTTGATCCCAATCTGGACACCAAGATCCTAGTGCACGGCTGGAAATCGAGCACCATGAGCAACTCCATTCAATCCATACGGGGTGCGTATTTGCAGCGGGGTCAAGTGAATGTATTTGCGATTAACTGGAGGGATCAGGCCGACAATATATATTATCTGACGCCGGCACGTTATACGGTTCAAGTGGGTCGAGCGGTGGCTAAACTAATCGATCTGCTGGTGGAGGAGAAGGATGCGGATCCGCAGCGTATCCATCTAATTGGACACAGTCTGGGTGCGCACATTATGGGCTATGCCGGCTCCTATACCAAGTATCGGGTGAGTCGAGTCACTGGCCTCGATCCGGCCCGACCCGCCTTCGAGGATTGCATTGGGCCGGAGAATCATTTGGACGTTACGGATGCCAACTTTGTGGATGTCATACACAGCTGTGCGGGCTATCTTGGATTTCGGAAACCCATCGGCATGGTGGACTTTTATCCCAACGGCGGTGGACCACCGCAGCCGGGTTGCAATGAGCTCTCCCAGATTTTCAGTGAGTTTACACAAAGATTTCCTTCTGGTTTGATGATTGAATAAAAGCTGCTCCTTTTTAATAGCCGGTTGCAGTCACGGTCGCTCCTATGAGTACTATGCGGAGTCCATAAACAGCGAGAAGGGATTCTATGGCGTGCCCTGTACCACATTGGATCAACTCAAGGGCAAGAACTGCACCGGTGGAAAGATCTTGATGGGTGATCGGGTGCCCAGGGACGCTAAGGGCATCTACCTGGTCAAGACGGCCAACAAGCCCAGTTACGCCCTCGGCATGGACGACATCTGGTCCAAGGACAACAACAATTGAATACAATACAATGATTATTTAACATTTTTCAACTTAATATCAAACTTAAACTAAATACACAAAAGTTAGAATTGCAGCTGCTAGTGATTTCGATTTATTCAGGGTATGACATCTGTGCGTCTTCGGATGATATTGCTGCTCCTGTGGTTGCCATTCGGCTGCAGCAGATCCTCCGGTCGTGGCTCGATCTCGTAGTGCTTATAGCCATCCACATCGTCAATTTCTTTGGCCACGAATTTGCCCAGCAACGTGCCACGCCCCGCATAGGGCGGCGTATACTTGAAGGTTGCCGCAGCCGTACCTCCAACTGGAATCTCAGCGATCTATAAGGATGTGGATATATGTGAAATCAGTAAGATGAAATCGGTAAGATCAACTTTGAGACATATTTTGTGTTAATTGTATAATTCCCTGTTCATTTTTTTGTGTAACTAACTGTAAGGAAAGTGCTTTAAGAAGAATGCAACATACTCAAAATAAATATTTAGTAAAATAAAAAAATGTTTGTCCATAAAACAAAAGAAATGAATGGGGACAATACCCATCTGAGCAAAGATTTTCCAGCCTGTAGCTTATGTGTTGTACAAACTTTATGGCTTTTTAGTGCAATTTGCCATTAGAAGTCTGTGCGCCAAATTTGGTACATCTAGCTCTATGAATACAAGTACTTTATAGTGTGGCCTTTTTTTGCCTGTTACATACACTGCCACAAATTTGTAATACTCTTTTGCCCTTAGAAATCTGTGTGCCAAATTTAGTACATCTAGCTCTTTAAAATCTGCGTGTTTCTGGTTACAAACAAAGAACACAACTATGTATATTAGTGTGGCCTCTTTTGCCTCTGCCTTTTACATACACTGCCACAAAGTAATATTGCTCTTTTACCCTTTGAGTACCGGGAACAATAAAAACAAAGCTTGAGATAAACGCACCTTAAACTTCAGGGGCTGAGCAATGCCAGGTCCCTCGACGGTGAACAGTCCCTTGTGCAGTGGAATGGGCAGTGGATTCACCAGTCGGACAATCACATCAATTTCCTTCTGAGCCACGACATTAGCATTCGGTCCTCCGTCTCCAAACTGGAACTTGATGTCGGGCTTGCGCACCCGGAAATCATCCTGGGCATAGTAATCGTAATCCGTGTCCTTGACCCGACAGGCGGCGGATATTTGAAAGGCGGCCTGGGACGATAGCTTCTCGAAGTACTCGAAGAAGGTGACCTCCATGCGAACATACTCGGTTGTCTTTGGCTTGAGGTCGAGTTCGAAACCCATGATCTTGACCTCCACGGCACCGACACCCGTGTAGTGGACTGCATCGCAGTTGAGCTGACCGGTTGCCTGATGGATGCGCTCCTCGCTCTTGTTGGTCACCTTGAGCACGACCGAAAAGTTTTCACCGATCTTGATGTCATCCTTGAGCTCCATGCTGAACTCCACCTCATTGAAGTTATCATTGAGATAGTAACGGCTAAAGGCTTGACGGGATTGCTTCAATGCCTTCAACATGGTGCTGCGTTCCTCCTCGGTGCGTTCCGCATATTTGTAGGTGTCGGTGATGTCTTCACGTTCCCACTTCAGCACCGCCTTGGTGCTGATCAGATGACCAATGGCCATGGTATCCTTGCGGAGCAGCTTCAACGGTTGACTGGGTCCATTGTACCGCCAATAGAGCTTGTCCGCATTCACCTCCGAGTAGACGAATCCGCAGTCGAAGGGACGCAAAATGTCGCCATGCTTCACGGCCAACACGGAGGCGGGACCCACACGGTACATGTTGTCGGAGGCCTCTTGGGGTGTGGCATCCACCGCCTGCCAGCCGTCGTAGGGTCCAAATTGGCCAATTCCCAAATCCGGTCGCTGCATCCACAATTCGTTCCACACGTGATAGTTCCATATGGAGTCCGTTGTCTCCGCATCCAGCTTCTTATTGTTGGCATCAATAAAGACATCCACGGTGAGCGAGGCTTGGGTATCATGGGCCGAGGAGTAGCAAGTGATGACTCTAGCCGGGATGCCCAGAGCACGTGATATGGTGGCCAGAACACCACTAAAATTCCAGCACTGTGCGAATTTCACCGACTTTTGAGTCTTGTGGAACTCCTGTAGAATCTCAGCAGAGCCTGTCCACTTGGTGGGCGCTGTGCCGCCCGAGAAATCTTCAGTCCAGTTGCCCAGCAAGACGCCATCATCGTCCACGGAGTTGACCAGCGCGGAGAGAGCTCTGGCCACACGCACCGGATCGCCACGATAGGCTGGCGGAATGCGTCCGACGGTGCCCAGGAGCTGGAGACTGCACTCGAGCACATGTCGCTCGAACTGGCCAATCTTCCAGACGGACGGACGCAGGCGATTGTAGGAGCCACGCCAGATGAGAGTCGTGTCATGCATGACGTACTCCTTGCGCTGCTCGCGATTCTCCATGTAAACCTGATCGTCCGGACACCAGGGATTAAACAGCACGTAGATGGGCAGAGGCAACGGATAACTGCGGGATCCATCGCCCAGCAGCTTCGTATCAATGTCCAGGCGCCATTCGGTCACGGGACAAGTGGCTGGCGGCTTAACGAGCACCGTCAACGTTTGACCCTCGTGGGATTCAATGCCCGCACCCCACTCCAGCGCATCGCCCAGATAATCGATGCCATCGTGGGGCACAAGAGCCATGAGCGTACCATGTCCAGGACTGGGCTTGTTGTCATCGGCCACGCTGAAAATGAAGCTGATGGCATCCTTGCTGGGACTGTAATCCCGGCTGAAGTGTATGCGGAGACGGAAGGGCTCACCGCGGCGCACAATCAGCGCCTGCTTGGCGGACGCGGCATAGAAGTGACTCGTGTGGTGCTCGTCGTGGTTGTCCTCCAGACAGAGATCCACACGCTGCACACCCAACACCGCCGAGCTGCCGGCAGCTAAAAAATTAATCAAGAAATTAAATTACTTAAGAAATCAACTTAAAAATAATTTAAATAATAAAGTCTACCTCACCCAAGAACGTAAAATTGATCAAAAACTCGCATCTTGTGAAATTTTCTTCCAAAAATGTACTCAAGTTTTTTATATTTAGGCAATATACGCTAGAAGAAATTCTATAGGATGAACATACATTGGAATAAATTCCCTTTTCCTATATTTTCTTGAAAATTTACTGCCAAAATTATTTCTAAAATGGAAAACTACATTAATTTATTATGGTTTAGGAGTATTTTCTTCCAAATTACTCGCCACATTTCGCAGACTTTCGCATTTGTCAAGATGAAGTCAAACATGACTTTAATTTTTCGTCGCGTTCGCAATGCATTGTTTTCTATAAATAATTCGAAAACGACAAGTCTGCAAAGCTTGTCTTTTGTAATAAAACATTTTTCAAAATGTCAACTTTAGCTATTTGTATTTTCATTTAAGGACATACAAATGTCGCGTTCTCGATACTGGAAATACCCACATATGAATTTAAGTAATTTAAGAAATAGATAAATAAATATAAAGAAGTTTAATTAATTTGAAATATTTTTGACAAATTGGCGACTGGATATCGACTTCTTCTTCGTCGACAAACAAACAGCAGCAACGCACATTTAAGATATAGATTTAGATGCCCATTTCTAAATCAAATTTGTTAAAAAAATTGTAATACACGTAGAAAACCTTACTTTGAAAATTTGTAATTTTGTTTTTTGTGTAAAAATTTTTTTGTTTGAAAGTTTATAGAAATACAAGAAAAGAACAAATAAAAAAAATTACATGACATTAGTCATTGTTCTTATCGCCCATCGACGATGTTGCGGGTCAGTTGGATGATCTCATAAAAGTAAAGCTGTTCAAGCCGATCGTCGTCATGATTAAATTCTGCAGCCAAAGTGAACATGTTGAATAATCGCCTTTGGCCATAAACAAACAAAAGTTGTGGCATACTAGCCAAAAAGTTCAATGCCAACGCAATTAATTTTCATAGTGGACAATCGGGCGTATGCGTAATGCTATTGCGGCTGCTGTTGCCACTATGGCGCCCACAACAACAAAAATACAAATTGCCGGAAAGCATCATTATCACCATCATCATCATTCTGATGATCAAAAGCCGAATACAGAGAAGATCAACACTTGTTGATGGACACATCTGAATTCCTTTTGGCAATTATAATTTGCTTTTTTAATGCCTAGATCAACTTTTGATCACTTTCTATAAAAAACAGGCGAATAGATGCATTAAAAGTATTTTCATAAAATAAAAAAATTGCCATACTAATTATGTATAGTTTATATTTGTATATGATCTATAGACTTTAGCACAGCTGTCTGTCTGCGTCCAATACTTTGATTTTTGTTTTTCGAAAACTTTATTGAGTTGTTGTCCAAGTTATTCACTTCCACAATTTGGGGTATATTTTCTAATCATTCTGAATTTAATTTTAAATTTTACACATGTTATTCATGTGTAAAAGTTTTCTGAAGTACGTACTTAAAAATCGTTCTTATATTAAGTTTTTAGTACGTATTCTAAAAAGTTATAAATTTGTAATAGCTAATTCATTCAGTTTTGGAACAATACATAAATATGTATAGTAAAAAAAACTATTCTGACTGATTTATTGAACAGAGGGATTTATTACAAATCATGAAAATTCATACCTTTTTATTCAATTCAAAAATAAAAATATTTGAGAAACTAATTTATTTGATTTTTACAGCTCTCAAATGGTAAGAAAATATTCATCTTAGTTTTCCAGCTGCCAAATATTAAAGAAAACTATGGGCATTCCACAAAAGTGTTTCTATATTATTAATTTGTAGTTCCATAGCGAATAATCAAAATTGAAATAGTTTTCTGTTGAAAATACTTTGATTTATAAAAAGCTCTTGATTTTTATTATTATTTATTTGAATTTGACGATGATGAACTTTAGGTCGCCTTTGATTTAGATCCCCCTAATGGAATTAGAATATTGTACAATTTCCACATGGCTGCAGCTTTGAACCTCAGAATTCCATCAAAATGTATCAATATCAATTAATTTTTAACCTTTAAAGTGATCGGGTCTCTATTTTTTGGTTTTTTGCACTGCGACAACGGTAAGATAGATGATAATAAGGAAGCTTAGGAAATTTATTAATCATGTTTGCAAACAACAACACAACAAACATGAACGAAATCAAAAGTGTGTAAATATACGAATAAATAAATTTGTGTTAAATTCCGAAAACCCCAAAACGTGTCAAGCAACTAACAGACAGAAATATTCAAACAAAGCGAGTGAAGTCATAGTCGAAAAAATAAATATATTTAATAGACATAAGAGGAATGCTTTGGGACCAGCGAAATAATTAATTGTTGTGTGAAGCGTCTGTCGTATTGGACCATATACATAGTATATAAATATGTACATTGTAATATATTTATTGCAAGTGCATGTTAATTACTTTCTATATCGGGATCGGGGCGTGTGCTGCGGAAGGGATTAAATGGACGGGCGGGGGGCGGAGGCTGCCAGAAGCGTTGCAGCCAGCTGGGCGCATAGCTGCGATACCAATTGGTCATCTTAACGTATTTAACACGCACACACACTCGCACACGCACACTGATGCACAAAGCTTAACGGAAATTGCGTCTTCGTCTTCTCTTCTTTGAAACTAACGCTACTTTCGAGACCCAATCCGAAACCGAGACAAAAGTCCAAAACGAAACTGTTCGCTGCGACGCTTAAAACCGCACTGATCGAAATCTTGATGAGATAGTTTTGCTTGTCTGTTTGACAGAGCATTTGCTAACTGGCTCTTTAGTTCTCTCTCTCTCCGGTGTGCTCTTTTCCTATGTCTGGTTCTTCGTGCGTAATTGATCAGATTGAGACAGCTTCACCTGTCAACTTGACAGAGCGTTCGCTCTCTAATTCTTTAGAACGTTCTCTTATAAGCTCGCTCTCTGACTCTCTTAAATTCTAGTTCTTCGTTGGCAAGCTCTCTGTTATTAATAATTGTGGTACAAGCTTTGACCGTTGGCGTTGCTTTAGCAATAGAAGCTACCACCATCTGTTGGTGTTAATATTGTTGTTGGGAGCACTACGTCATCGGCATCGCTTTCAAAGTCGAATCTTGATTCACATCCGTAACGAATGAGGCCAATTTAATTGATTTATCTGTGAACAATAAGACCTGGAGCGAGTTCAATATCATGTTCATCATCGTTATCATCATCTTAATGAACATTAATTTGCATGCCGCTGGAAATTGTATTAATTCAACTGTGCACAATAAATCGAATGCAAAATCGAATGAAATTCATGGACCACATTTAAAGTGCCTAATTTTGAAGTAGAACATGATTTTAGACATTTACCCAATGCTGTGTTAAAGCGTGAGCAAAATAGTAAAGTTACCGACTCTGAGATACCCTATATCAACAAAACAAAGGTTTGTGCCTATTAAGTTGTATATTCACCTTGAAAATAACCACCTTCAATTTGTTACTTGTCATCTGCATTGAGCGAAATTTATCATACCCGTTTTGCCTATGGTTGCAGGGTATAAAAAAGACGGTGTTCAGAAGGCAGAAATTCCAAAGTTGTTTACATACTTGAAATGATTAATATCATATGTAGGCTTTGTTTCCAGAAAGGATTGGCACATAAGTTAATTGCTGGAATTGATGTTATTTTAACAAATATACATACGTACATAAACATACAAATATATTTACAAACCTGTATAAATATGTATACAGTGGTAAACTTATGTCTTCATACACCATAACATTGTCAAATTTGCGTATAATAAAAAGTTTTGATGCATTTTTTTATATTAATCTTTTATTCATTTTAATTCCGTACGAATGATACAAAAATTTTAAAGTTTCAAAAAATCATAAAAAATACCAGCGAAGAGATTTTTCAAAATTGTTTTTTGCAGTCTTAGTTTGAAGAATTGTTTTGCATCAAAATATTTTTTGTTTGAGGCCGGAGAAAAAAAATTAAATTGAATTAAACTGAAAAAAAAAATTGAAAATTAGACTTACAAAAACTCAAAAATTTTCATGGGTACTTAATGGGTTAAAGACATTTTTGTATCATTCGAACGGAATTGAAATGAATAAAAGATAAACATAAGACAAAGTTATGGTGTATGAAGACTTTAGTGGCACACTGTATGTATATTGAAAGACTTGTTTCAAGTACAATTTTTGGACCTGCTGTTTAGTGTCTCTGACAACTTCCAGGTGTTTATTATTTTATAAAATTTCAATTTTCGTCTATTTTTATATTCCAGCATGATTAAATGCGTCTAGAAACAATTGAATATCGCATGTACTTTGCAGCGAATTCAACTTGTGGGCAGTTCAAATTTGAATTTAACACTCACGCCCACAGTAAACAACAAATTTGAATACCAAAATGGCAATATCAATAGTAGGTAATAATAATAATTGCGTTCAATTGTATGCATAGTCATTTAGTGTTCAACATTCAACAGAGAATTCTCATTAACTTTGAAATATTCACCTGGAGCGGCCAAAAGATTTGCATTGACATTACGTATACGCAGTGTAGTGTCAACTTCCGTCTCGGAATGTTTGTCACAATTTTCAAAAATTCGTAGACATGACAATTTTTGACCCATTGTGTGGTTTATGGAATTCTACGAATATATTATCAGGCAACAGCTAAACCGGTTTTCAGGGAATGATAAGCGCACTGTGAGTAAAATGGGTGCAGTATTGAAATAATATTTTACTCAAACTCGACACGCGCACTGTGAAAAATTAACTGACAATAAATTTATGATGATGATTTCGGTTAAAACGCCAATTATAGCGCTTAAAAGTGTAACAGCAATGTTTGCACATTACATCATCATCGTCATCGTCCACGACACGTTCGTTGTGCGACCGAGCGACTATCTCAGAGCATTAACATTTCTCGACTAGAAGCAAGTGTTTGATTTTACATATATAAATGTGATGTCTAGATTTGACCCCTATTAGTTAGTAGCTGACCTTGTCTGTCCAAAAAAACCAGACATGCGTGTATAAATTGATCGGCTTTAATGGAACACATGAGAACAGATCAGATATATTTGACTTTTGACTGAATTCATCAGATCATAATTAAAATAACTACTTTACTTAGTTGATTGGCAGGTGTTGTTGTCTTCATTAAGTATTCAAGGGATGCAGAGCGGGAGCTGCGACCGCACTGTCCATCATAGATGCAGCATCCTCCTTGCTGCCCGTTTGTGACAGATGCTTGACAATATCAACCCAATCCCAGCCACGTGCTCGCTCGCCCTTGTGATCCGTGCGTTCCCATTGACGACGCTTTTGCGACTTTGTCAGCTGCTCCTTCTTCGGTTCCTTGCGCTTGGCATCCGCATCGACATCGCTGATCTTGAGAGCTCCCACACCATCATCTACTACAGCCATGGTAGGTGCAGTTTCTGGCTGAGCGGCCGTCAGTTGGTCAAGATTGTCTTTCAGGCATTCAAAGAGCGTGTAAGTCATGCCACAGCCCAGCCATTGGGAAGCCTCTGTGGTTAGTGCCGCCTGTATCTCCTCCTTCACGGCGGGCAAGCTGCAAAAAGGTATATACATCTATCATCCATAGATTTGGGCACACTTATTACTCACAGATTGCGATTGTAGAAAGTGTTCATGTTAATCGTGGGCGCCTCGTCCGGATAGTTATCGCCCCACTTCAGTTCGACCAGAAACGACTTGTAGTTGTCCTCCTCGCCATACTAAAAGAAGATACTCAATTTTGGCCAAGATGTACAATGTGGCATGTGCTTCTTACTTTATATTGATATGTTGTCAGGTCGATTTCCTTGAAATTATCATCGCCCTCGTAAATGGACTGCAAGGCTTCGCGCTCATCTGTCTGCTGCTCCAGCGGGGTCGACATTTTGTTTTAGTGTCAGTCAATATGTTTAATAAGCACACATCTCTTGAAAACCAACACAAATTTAAAATAAAATATATTTTTTTAGTCACAACAAAACAAAAAAAGCAACAGCTGATTGTCGCCGGCACTTTTAGAAGAAGAAGACAGATATCTGTTAATCTATCGAAAACTATTGCAATTGTTAAGGTGCCCACACACGACAAGCATGTTCGCTGAGCATGCTCGGCACGTGGAAATTTATTGTTGCCCTCAAATAACCAGAGAGAATAATGGTATTCCGGGAGCAGTTTTAGATTAGGCTTATAACGACGCTTTTTGCACACTGATTAGTTTTAGATTTCGTGAACAGCTGACAGCCTGGCCGAACAGCGGACAACTAAAAAGTATATAAAAAGGGCGTTATTGTGCAAAATGCCGAAAGAAAACCAGAAAGGGAAATTTATAAACGTATTAAACTAAAGTTTGCTCATCGATTATGTTTTTATTGAATATTCGCAGCTTTCTAATGTAAACAAATAACATATGTCACAGTTTTCATTTGGAACCAAATCGATATCAAAACTGAATCAGCCTCAGAGTAGATTTCACATCCCTGATTTGCTTTGGGAAAAATTTTGTATGGAGCAGCTGTGAAAAGCTGATTGCGAAACTGTGCCCGGAATCCCATTAATATTGATGCACATCCAACAATCTCTTTAAAAGCTTTATTTATCCAAAACCTTTTCTTTTTCAATATCTTTTCTTGTTCAACAGTATTCAATTTAATGCAAATTTGTATTTTGTGTGGATGTTAAAAAAATATGTTTATTCGATGTTCGCACGCTGAGCCCTAGTCGTGTGACACGACAAACATGTGAGCAGTTCGCTCATAGAACAAGCTTGTCGTGTGTGGGCACCTTCACGCAGTTCATTGAGAAAAATATAAACAAATTGCGTAAAAACAATGCGAGTGCGGATGAATCATCGTTAGTATTACGAATTAACACATGCGTAAGCGTCAACAGCAACAACAGCTGAGTCTCGAAAATGTCGACGGAGGCGGAACCGTCAATACCCGCATCGAAATCGGAATCGGAATGCGCACAATTGCTGGAATTTAAGAACTTTCTAGCGTCATCAGCGGCCGCCAGTGAACTGACCTCTGGCAATGAATTAGCGCGCACTGGGAATTGTATAACGCGCAGCAGCAACGAGACCTACAAAGTGACGGCCGACGAGCTGCGAGCCGAAATTGTGTTGGCCATTTGGAAACAGCTTTGTGCCAAAGGTTGTCCCTATGATTTTCAAGTGAAATTGCTGCACATGGCAGCGGATCAACTGGCGCTGGATTTACGCCATGCCAAGGAGTGTGAGGTCAATGTGGATATTGCCGAGCCCCAGTATGATCTACTGAAATTACAGAAATTTGTTGGCAGTCAGCTGGACAAGTTGCTGCTCAAATTGACGGATAACGCTGCCATTGAGAAGCTGCGGCTTTATGCTGATCCCGATGCGCTGTGCAAGGAGCCCGCCCAGTGTCAATGTGCATTGAATTCGCGGTCGCAATCGAAGTCGCCTGGCCACAGTGCGGCGGCCATTAAAAATAAGCCGCGCAAAATGGAAGATCGCCATGTGTGTCTCGAGCGTTATGGCGAAATTTATCAGCTGAGGAATCACAGTAAGTGTCGCTTCTTTGGCGTATTCGATGGCCATTCCGGTGCTCTGTCCGCCAGCTATGTGACCAGCCAAATACCCCAGTTGTTGGCACACCAGCTGCAACGTCCTGGATCAGGATCAGGCTCAGGTGAACCTAATGTCGACTTCTATCGCAATGCCTTCGAAACGGCATTTTTGCAGGCCGACGAACGTTTCGCCCAGAAGCGCATTACAAGTGGCACAACTGCCGTGTGTGCTTTGATTACGGAGGAGCAGCAGCTCTACATTGCCTGGGTGGGCGACTCTAAGGCGTTGCTGGTGGGAAAACGCACCCAACTGCAACTGGTGAAGCCCCACAAGCCGGAATCCCCAGACGAGCGACGTCGCATCGAAGTCAGCGGCGGCACTGTGATCCACGCCCAGGGCCAATGGCGGGTTAATGGCATACTCAATGTGGGACGTTCCATTGGTGATTACAGTCTCGAGGCGGTCATTGCGGAGCCGGACTTTGTTGATGTGCAGCTGAATGAGGCTCACGATTTCCTAATCCTGGGCACCGATGGCCTCTGGGATCATGTGCCCGAATCCTTCATTGTGGACACTGTCTATGCCTGCCTGGCCGAGGCATCAACCAAACTCGATGACATTCCCAAACTGCTTGTAGATGCTGCCAAAGATCACGACTCACAGGATAATATAACCGTTGTTCTGGTGCTGCTCAAGCCACGCGATCAAATTGGTCTCGGCTAGAGCTCCAATCAATATCATGCACAGCGAATGTATCATTAATTGTTAAACGCATTGTTTGTTTGTTATACCCGTTACGCGGAGGATATACTAAAGGGTATATTCGTTGAAATGTATAGAACGGGGAGAAGAAGGCTTCTCCGACCTTATTAAGCAGCGGTGGGCACGAAATCTAAACTAGGGAGCACTACAAAAAAAAAAAAAACTACAACAACAACAACCCTATTAGAGTCGACCTATTTTGCTCGCAAGTCTATTGTGCGACTTCATGGGCAGATATAAGGTTGGGAGCAGCCGATAGCTCCCAGAGCCCATGCGTGCCCGCCACTGCTATAAAACATTTATGTATACTGTTCTATTCTTTTGTCTGTCCGTCTGTGTGAACACCTAAATCTCAGAGACAATAAGTGCTAGAAAAACCAAATGTATTAAAATCTATCATACTATTAGTCTATTTAATCGAATACATTTTCTGTTATTGTATTGTGTAACGGGTATCTTTGAGTCGGAATCTCGACTATAGTTTTCTTATTTGTTCGTGTAAATAGCTTTAGGATTGCATATTGGATGACGTACATTCTCATGTGCCTGTAGCGTCCGGCAGCCTGGAAAATCGCTCCTTTGGTTGCCTCCTCGAATAAGCTCAAATCACACAAATATTTTGCATATATAGATTTATTAACAAATGTGCTTTCAATATTTACATACGAACAGACACAAATAGTTAACATTGTTTTGGCCCCGTTTTTGTATGAATAGCTTGCAATGCTTCCGCTGTATGCTGTACATAAAGATTACATATACATAATATAAATAAATATATATAAATATTTATCTTGCCCAGTTGACAAACTAAACCTGAAGTCCAACGAATGCTCGATTTTACGAGTCCTATTTACGGAAAGGGAAACCCCAAAATGTTTAATATTTCCCCTTTAAAAATCAAAATAAAATACAAAAAAAAAATATATAAACAATCAAGAAAATAGTGATATTTGCTGTAAAAAATTAAAACGCATAAATATTCTCAGAGGAATATCTTTTTTCTACCTAAAAAATTAAAAAAATGTTAAATCCTATGCCAAGTAAGTCTTAAAAAATATTAGTAAATTCTTTTAGATTTTGAAAACAATTAGAAAACGAATAAACTGTAATATTTTTAAAGCTAACTTAATAATTTCTATATAATCTTAATAATGAAAGAGGTTTGTCAATTGGGTAACCATAGATTTACCGTTAACTTGAACATATTTACAAGACGCACACACACAAAAATACAAACATACACACCTGTAATCAGGGTTATTGTTGAAATCCCACACAGATTAAGTACCTTTTTATACAAGTAAATCATGCATTTTAACAAAGAACATTTTTAAAACGATACAAATACAAAAATACAAATTGTTTAAGAATCTTTTTTATTGGAATAAAGTCAAAGTTGGATTGAGTAACTAAACTAACCGCCAGAATTTGGCGGATGTTGTGCTTGTGATGGAGGTGGATGTGCTCCGTAGGGCGGATTCGAATGCGGATGTTGCGGGTACATGTGCGGCGGTGGTCCTGGTGGTGGCATGCCCATGTGTGGTGGCATGGCATATGGATGCGGTGGTGGCATCCCATACCCATAGCCATGTGCGGGCATTGGAAACGCCATGCCGGGCATCATATTAAAGTTGGCCGCCGGCGGATGAAAGTTGTGATAATAATTCGAATGCCAGCTGCCAGGATTGTAGCTGGGATGATAGTTGTATTCCATATCACGGGACTGTGAACGGGATTGCGTGTGGTTTTGTTGTTGCTGTTGGTTACCATTTTGATAATTGTTTGACGACTGTCTATTGTCCCGTTGGGCGCGACGACCACGTTGCCTTGATGGCGCCGTTGCCACCGACACCGCTTCCGAAGCTTCGGTGGCAACTGTGGAAACCGTGTCCACCGAATCCGTCGAGTTGGTTCGCTCACGCTGACGTTTCTTGCGCTGCTCCCAGCGTGCCTCACGCTCTGCCTCATCATCGGAGTAGTCAATGAATTTGGCCGGTGGTTCCACATCATGCTCCCATGATGCATCTGAGCCACGCACTTGCATCAGCTTGGAGAGAATGACAAACTGTGTGTGCTCGGTTTGAGGTGCACAGTAGACAATGTCGCCAATGTTGATGCCACGATCCTTGATCTGTTGATTGCTATTGAAGCGCACACAATAGAGGGGATCAGCCACCTGGCCGAGCACATCGAATACCTGGCCAAGCACTTTGCGTCCCTTCTCGAGAAACAGCACGGTGTCCAGATCGAACAGCATGGAATTGGGCAGCACACTCACAAGCACCAGTTGATCCACAATTGATTGCACCTTGCCCAGTTCAATGCACTCATCCTCCGGCACTGTTATCTCCAATTGATCTATGGGCGGCAACTCATCCAGCAGCATCTCGCCGCGCACTTTGGGCGGCTGACGACGACGTGGCCGTGCATCATCATCCAAATCATCATCATCCTCATCGCATTCCTCTGTATTGATTCTCTTGTCAATCTTCTGGCGCAATACCGTTAGATATTCGCCCTCAGAGTCCGAATCCGATTCGCTGCTGCTGTCGCTGCCCGAGCTAACCGCAACCACTTGGCGTCTTCCCGTGTTATTCCTGATCAATGTATTTGAGACGGGCACCTCGACTACGTCGTCGTTGTCGCTATCCTCCGCATCGGCTGCTCCCTGTGTATCGGACTCCACATCCGAACTGTAAGCGGCAAGCAAACTTAGACTATTTGAGGCATTCGCAGCAGTTGCAGGTGCCTCAACAGTTGATGCAGCTTCCTCCTTGTTTGGTACTACCGAAGCAGCTGTCTCCAATGTGGTCTCGCATTCCATTTCAACTGGCGCTTCAGTCGTCGATGCGTCACTTGCGACTTGTGGCTCAGTGCACATTGGCTCACCTGCCAAGCTTTCCACAGTGACTTCAGTTGTTGGTTGTTCTTCTGGCTCGGGAATCTTCCCAGACTCGGCAACCACAACAACGTCTTCAGTTTCTGTTGGCAAAAATATGTATTGCAAATATGTATACATACATATGCTACTTCAGATGGCTGGACTTTACCTGCTTCAACTGTTGGATTAGCTGCTGTTGTTTCCTTTAAAATTGCAACACTTGCTGCCACTGCAGTGGCTTTGAAATTTTCATCTACTGCAACTGCTTGAGGTGTGGTCTCTATCTGCACAGCCAACTCCGCAGCCTTGCCGTCTGCTACTGTTTTGACCACACTCTCGGCCGGCACAGAATCCGGCTGCACAGCTTCCATAGTTTGATAGCGTCTTAAAATTGTTTTCCCAACTCGCAGCACGTTTGTTCGTTGCTCGCACGTGTTTTGATTTCAAGCCTGATAGTCGATTTTATGTTATCGATAGACAGCATCGATACTTACTAGCTTGTTTATGCTGCGTTCACACGCTGCGTATGCAGCTCCACAGATTGTACGGTGTTCATTTCTCGAAAATATTGTAATAACCAAAAACATTATTTATTGCGTAAAATGTCGAAGAATTTTTATTTATTCCTCTATTAAAATCAATTGCATTTTCAAGCTAATATTAAGTGCTAAGCTAATGGACTTGCTGTCTGACAAATAAGTTTAAATCATTATTTTCGAAGCTTAAAAATAATATTACACATTTGCACACTTGTCAAGTGTTTTAAAAAATAAATTAGGCTTTAAAACTTTGTACAATTTTGCAAAATTCAATTGTAACTTTCCGTTCGATGCGCATTTTTTTTTTTTTTGATTTTGGTAAAAAGTACCAATTCGAAATATACATGTGGTAAGTTGTTACAAAATAGATTTTGTGTGTTGTTGTCGAGTTAAAAAATAAGCACATCTTTATGATTAAAATGCTACGTGTTAATAAAACAGCTAATCGACACTATACGTCCAATTGGACTTTTGGAATATCATGTTAGAATATATCGATTATAAACGTTACTTTGTGCTTAAGGCAGAGTTTACATAGTTGGAAGATGTTCACGTTTTAAATATTCGAATTTTTTGTTTAAATTATATTGCACAAGTGCGTACGAGATGCATGAGATTCTATATATATATATATAATATATATACAGTAGCGGACAAAGAAAACCGGACACCATAAAAGAGCGGCTTTGAAGATTTTTTAAAGTGTTTATTTATTAGATCATATGAAAAACGTACGAGGCCTAAAACCCTCGGGCTCAAAACAAAAAATGTTTGGATGCAAAAATTCATCAAATATTCAAATAGTGACTGCACAAAAAATGTTGAAAAATCTCTTCGCTAGTATTTTTATAATTTTTTGAATAGTGCAGAAAAGCCACTTTTTCTTCAATTTCATATAAAAGTTGCTTTTCTGCAGTTTTTAAAAAATTATAAAAAGCACTAGCGAATAGATTTTTGAATTTTTTTTCAAGCGCTTCCTAAGCGTCGTACGTTTTTCCTATGGTCTAATAAATAAACACTTTAAAAAAACTCCAAAACCTGCTCTTTTAAGGTGTCCGGTTTTCTATGTCCGATACTATATATATATATCAGTGTAAATATGTATTATTGCAATATTTAGCTAATATCAACTTTTGCCTTATGGTTTTTGTTTGGTGTTACCATGTGAGATATGTGTGAGAATGTGTGTGTTTTTTGTAAACGTTCTAAGCTAAATGAAACTCAAATTAAAATTCGTTCATAACAAGCATGTTTGGTCCAAGTGGAGGCAGCCAATAGACCCAATCTACACCTTCCAATCCAAACGATACTCATCCACCAGCAACAAATGCTGATTGACAAACCAACCTAAAGAGAGAATTGTAAATTAAATCGAACCGACTTAATTGTTTCTTTTATGTTTCACTTACCCTCCTGCTGTGCTAGATTCAGAAACTCCTGCCATTTGCCTTGAATGTCCCAATAACTTTCCTTTATCTGGTTTCTGTCCTGCAGATACGAGACTGCGAAAAAGTATGCTTTCAACACATCCTGGGAGCGGGTATCAAAGTGCAGATAGACGCCCAAGTGTTTTTTACTCTCCGCTATGATGAAACGTTCGTGGGGATCGAAGGAGGAGACAATGTTCTCAATGACACTGCTGCTTTTATACTCATCTATGAGATGCTTTACACTCAAACCGAGGCGTATATTGAGCGACACCGACACCGTCTGTCCAACCGTAACTCGTTCCATTTTATTGATCTAAACGAAAGTCGTTAAAGCTGTTGCCGATTGAACTATAACAGGGACCGCAAATAATAGTTTATTTTCAATTTTTATTTAAAAACTAAAGAACAAAAGTTATTTTTCAATTGTTATTATAAAAATTAAAAGTATATATTATTTTTAAAATTTTAATAATAAATATGGACAATGAAAATTATTTTTAAATTTTATTCTTATTTTAATTGAAAAATACTAGTTTTCATTTAATTTTTTTCTGATAAAAATCAACAAATAACTTTTAATTTATATTTTAAAAATTATAATCGTTACGGTCCCTGGATTATAGCCATTTGCAGACATATCTTACCTGCTGCGGAGTCAGCATACGCGATGACCGAAAGAATTCCTCCAGAGCAATCAAATACCGAGATTCGTTAAAAGTGCGTAAGCAAACGGAACGCACAGCCCTTAGATTCGCATACAGATGCAGCGTGACGACAATGTAGAAAATGGTGTACAGCATCGCCTGGCTCTTGATGAACGTCAGCAGATAGAGACCCACAAAGGAGGCCACCAAATTGACGCACGTCTCCTGTGAACTGTCCTTGGAGGCCACATCCGCCAAATTGCCGCGCACCGCATGATGTTGTGTTAGAGCGGCACGTGTCGCCCCACCAGCCACGCCCACAACGGCTTTTAGCATGGTGGTGCCGCACAGTATTTGTGTGGTCAAATGTGGGTACTTGGGAAGCACATAGATTTCAATGCCCATGGCCAAATCATTTAGGAAATCGGCGCGTAATCGCCATTTCTTCGAGTCGACATCCAATTGAGAACCCTTCCACCAGGCGAATATAATGCGGCCGACATGCCCGCTGCCCTCCTTGAGTATCCAGGTAACCGTCGCCGAATATGCGTTGATGTTGTCATTGCCAACGCCGAGTCCCTTGAGGATCGTATGTGTGCAGAGTGTTCCGCAAATTGTGCTGCAAAATGCTTGCAATGTGTCCCATATTTGATAGGCGGCATAGTCCTCGGACACCGAGTCCGGATAGCCCTTGGGCAAAAAGATATTCTGCAGCACACGGAACAGTAGAAACTTCTCCTGTATCACGAGCTTATCGCCACGCAGTGGGACGCGCACAATATTGCTTTGATCTACGAATTAAAGCTTGCATAAATTGCTGCTAGCGAATAGATTGTGACCGTTAGTTAGCACTTACCTGCCGGCGTTACATAGAGTATTTCCTCGCCTTTCCTGCCATATTGCTCGCGAAAATGTATTTTCATTATTGAACATAAATTCGATGCTCGCTTGTTTACGCAAATCGCGAACTCCGACTGCGCGTGTGCATCCCTTGCGCACAAGCCATGTACTAACATTATGTAGGGCTGGAAAGCTATCGGCAATACTATCGAGATATCGGAAGCCGTCCTAGTTTTCCCGACTATCGATATAGCGATGGCAAAAACTTCCACTATCGATAGTAATTTAGAAGAATTTAGAAGTAATTAAGAAGAAGCACGGTTGCCACTTAAAAATATATGATTGAGCCAAAATCAAACAAAAAATGCGCTCATTGACGAAAAAAGAGCCAAACATTTATTTTTAAAAAAAAAATTAAACTTAATTTCCAATTCCTTCAATCCCCAATAAAAAAATTCCTTAAAAAAAATATAAATATAAATATAATGCCTTCCCAAAAAAACAGCCATTTTGGCGCAACCATTGTTTCAACCGTGGTGTTGTTAAAACTGCTCCTTCATCTGAACATATCATACGTTACATTTCAATTTAAATCTGAAGGCTCAGGTTGCTCTGTGATTTACAGTCTAACAATGGACATTTGATACATGTACTAGCATTTAGCTTGACCTGTCTGCCGATTAGAGATGGGCATCGGGCCGGGCCGGGCTTCGTGTCCACGCGGTGCTTCTTCAAAAAATCACCGTTTGGCTTCGTGCATGAAAATCGAAAACGGGCTTTGATTTCGTGCGGGCCCGGCCTAAGTGAAAAGCCCGAAGCCTCGGTAGTGCCCGAAAATTGCTATTCACGACTAATTTTTCATATAGATATAAAGAAAATATTTATTTATAATTTGCAAATAAATTTTATCAATTTATAAATTTCATCACAAACAAACTAACTCATGAACCTATTCAATAAAAATAAGTATCTGCTAATATTATTTACGCATCTCTATTATCGATATGATTCTTATCGACATTACAATATTATGAATAAAAAAAATTAATTAAAAAAAAAATTATATATAGTTGTTTCGGGCCGGGCCGGGCCGCTTGAAATTTGACCGGGCTCGGGCCGGGCCGGGCCTCTTGAAAATTTGACCGGGCCGGGCCTGGACCGGGCCAGAAAGATTTATTTCGGGCCCGGGCCGGGCCGGGCCTTAAGAAGGAGGCCCGTGCCCATCTCTATGGCTGCCGATATCTTCGAAATGGCTCCATATTTCGCCACACTTTCTGATTAGCGAAATTCTGAATTTTTAAAATGTGAATTCAGAAATATACACCTCCCCCCTACATTCATAACGTTACATTATGTCGCTTCCGAAATACAACCAAAGTGAATGTGAAAACGTGAAAAAACATATTTTGGCCCCCCTACCCCCGCTTGACAAGCTGCCGACGCTCTTGGGTTTACGACCAGTTATAAAGATAGAATCTCTAACTCCTAAACTATAGTAATAGCGAGTTTTGATAAGCTAAAATATTTTTTATTGCAACGACGGACGGACGGATAGACGGACATGGCTATATAGACTCGGAATGTATATACTTTATAGGGTCGGAGATGCTTCCTTCTCCCTGTTACATACACATTACAAGTAACGGGTAGTAGTTACAAAAAATTCTTCATTTCATTAAATGTAAGATAAGGCTAAAAAAGATATGCTTGGTTTGATAACGGTACAATTAGCTGGTTAATAGATTACCCGCTGATGTTTAAACATGACTGAACTCAGTTCTTGGACAGCTTTAAAGTGTGAAAGATATGTCGCAGAAATTAAACGTTCATTCTCTGGTCGAGATACCGCCAAGCGAATGGAATATTTTACTGGAACTCTATAAGGAAAAAACGACAGAGGCTTTAGGATATAGTTTAATAAACAGTTACATAAAATTGATTGAAAAGGAACCAGACCTCAACGCCAAGTTCTTATCACTAGACGGGGACTGGAGGAATGACGGCACTTTTATACTGATTGTACGAGTTTGGAATATTCAGAGATATAGATAAAAGTATTGTATTAACGTGTGATTTTTCTAGATTAACCAAAGAGTGTTCTGTAATACATTAAGCTCTAACCTGGACCGTTTGACAACTGCACTTCTCTGTGTAGCACCTAAATGTGAGGACTATATGCCATGTGTATATAATGATCGTATTTCACCGGCTGCAGTTGCTTATTTAAATCAATTTGATAGAGCACAATATACAACAAAAATAGTTTGGTACACAGCTCCCAAAGAACTTGTTCAAACATTTTCCGTAGAGTATGGAAAAAGATTATATCATACCGAACGGAGTTAAATAACACGTCTTATTCGCAGGCCTCCTCCTGGCATTACATTGCGTAAATTGGATATTAAAGATGCTCCACTTATAAATGAACTCTGGCCTCTTAAATACGAGGGTTCCGTTGAGCTCGTCAAGAAGTTGATAGCATACCATGTCTCGGTCGGTGCTTGTGACGCCGATGGAAACTTGCTTGCTTGGTGTCTGAGGTGAGTCTGGATGAAATGCCAGTTTACATTGCTTGATTAACCTTATCATTGATTCAGACAACTCGGAGCTTTGGGCTTGCTGCAAGTTGTGGAGTCTCATAAGCGCTTTGGGCTGGGTAGTTTGATGGTGCGTTGCATATCCAAGAAAATCTCTGAGCTGAATGAAGATGTCTTTGCTCCTGTTCTTATTGAAAATACGGCGTCTCGAAACATGTTTGAAAAGCTGGGATTCCAGATCATTGATTATTTTAATTGGGCTGAATAAAAATGATTGAAAACAGCCAAGTAAAAATTAATAAAATTGTATTCTTTTAACATTTAATAAATTCATAAATTTTTTATTTTAAAGAACGATAAATGTATTTTAACTCTTGTCGAAATTTTGCCAATCGAATGGAATATTTTACTGGAGCTCCATAAGGAGAAAAAGACAGAACCGACTGGATATAATCTAGTAAACAATTATGTCAAATGGATGGAGGAGAAACCTGATTGAGAACGTTTCTAATGATTGTACATATGTAGGTAATCTGAATGCTATATACGCTCAATAATTTTACTTACACATATTTATTTCTAAGCAACTAATCTGTATGTTTTAACACGATCAGTGATATTTTGGATCGGTTAACCAAAGCCCTTATCTGGACTGACTAACGTGTCAGTTGGCACTCGAATTACAAATTTATAAACTGTCGGTCAATAATCACATCATTGTTTTAAATAAAAAGATATAGACTCTGAAACAATTAAGAGGTCAATCAATAAAGGTTAGTGTCTGCGATAACAATGAAAACTGATAGCATGATTCTTTCATGATTCCGTAAAGCCATAAAACATAATTTGCAATCTCAATTCACTACGAGCTCATTTGAAATTAAAAAGAAATTTTATAAAACAGTCCCATTTTAATTCATAGTTTACACAAAAATAAGCTGAAAATATATTATTTTTTATGAAAAAAGATACTTAAGATGAGTGAAAGTGTGATCAATTTGTATCACAACATAATATGAATGTGAACAAAATGTAAGTAACATTAGTATATTTCAAAGAAATTTCTTTATTATTTAAAAAATTCTTTTCAGGTGCAATTCTAAGAAAGAAAACCTATGGAACTACAGTTACCAAAATTACATGTCTCAAGATACAAAATTTTTGTGCTTATGTACATAATATTTTCAGTATTTTCAATATGTTAATTGTAAAAGTAAATTAATAATTATTGATACTCTAAAATAAAAAAAAATAATTAGGAATAATGAAAAGAGATGTTGGGTTCTGGGATTTTAATTATCACGTTTGCCTTGGAACTGCCTTTCAGTAGTAAGATGAAAAATGAATCAGAGTTTGTTAAAAATTTTCTTTAAATTTATGCGAAATTTTTATTTTGGCATTAAAATAATTACGATAAGAGTTAGGGCAAACAAAAAGTAAGTCGGATAAACTAGTAATAGAAATACTTAACAAGAGTGACATTTGTAATTGAATGTTGAGTTCATTTCCAAATATTTCGAATTCTTCATAATTGATTTTTTTGAAATTAAATTTCTTAATGTTAAATGGTATATTCTGACAATAAAAGTTTAACAAAGCTCAATAAATAGTAAACTATGCAAATATAATATTTATGAGAAATTGTTTAGATACAAATAAAAAAAAGAAATTCAAACTTTTTATTATATTTTTACGCAATAATAATTTATGCCGAGGAAGTCGATAAAAAATAATCCGAATTTCTCGGTAGCAACATTATAAGTATTACAACTCCAAATAAAAAGCTTATTATTACACTAATTTAAAAATTTGACAAATACCTTAATTTATAAAATAACTATTGCAAATGAATTTTGTATTTTAAGAAATTATTAAAACGAAGATTGTTTTGTTAGATATTTTTAGAATTACTAAGAATGTGTATTGATCTAAAATTCAAAAGTTAAATTTGAAATCAGAAATAGAAAATATTTGTAAATATGTCAGAGAAGATTGATGAATATTCTGGCTATTCAAATTAGTAGTTTTACAATAAACATGCTGAAGTAAAATTCTCAATGATTCTTTGGATTTTTTGCACAACAGCAGCGATCAACTTGTTCGGTAACATCCTGGCGTAGGTAGTCGAAAGTAGTATTTGTGGACCATTTTAAATGGCGACAGCGCCAAAGCGAAAGGGCGACCCAGGTAAGAGCTGAAAATCAATCAAGCCCAAAAGCAGAATTTAATTGTGTTTCACAGTGACTGCAAGCTCATCCCAAGATCTAGTTACCGACCAAGCCTCAGGTCGGCGACAGGAGCAAAAAGTGTATACCTTCAATAACGAGAGGCCTAGCCAAGCCAAGGCCGTGGCAACTCCGGCAAAGGAGGACAGGGCGAAGCCACAGAAGACCATTCTCGAGGAGCATGGCATTATACTGGGCAAGGTGATTGGCACTGGCAACTATGCCAAGGTCAAAATTGGTTTCTCCGAGGAATATGGCAAGCGCGTTGCCGTCAAGATCATTTCAAAGGTTAAGGCACCAACTGAATATACACAAAAGTTTCTGCCACGTGAAATTGAGGCAGTAAAGGGTTTGCATCATGAAAATCTAATAACATTCTATCAAAGCATTGAGACAAGTCATAGGTAAATGAGTTTCATTGATCGACTGATAAATCTTAAGCAACTAACCAACATAACGACTATCCATAGAGTCTATTTAATAATGCAGCTAGCTGAGAACGGCACATTGCTGGACTATGTGAGGGAGAAGAAGTTTCTGGATGAGTCGCAGTCGCGGACGCTTTTCAGGCAGTTGATTAGTGCCATTGAGTACATTCACAGCAAGGGGGTAGTGCACAGGGATATTAAATGTGAGAATCTGTTGCTGGACGAGAACTGGAATCTCAAACTAATCGACTTTGGATTCGCTCGAAAAGATACCCGAACCACTGAAAATCAGGTGGTGCTCTCAAAGACCTTCTGCGGCAGCTATGCCTACGCCAGTCCTGAAATCTTGAAGGGTAAGTTAATAATATTTATTTCTTTCAAATTATTTTATTTTTATTTTGTTCTTAATATTTTGGTATAATTCACCCTTCTATTCGCTAGGCATTGCCTACGATCCATTTATGTCGGATATCTGGGCATGTGGTGTAGTCTGCTATGCGATGGTATTTGGTCGACTGCCCTATGATGGCTCCAATGTACATATCCTGCTCAAGCGCATCAATCAATCGCTAGTATTCCCCAAAAATCCCATAGCCACCAGTGAATGCAAGCATATGATAATGCATATATTGGCGCCCGTCAAAATGAGATACAATATTCCACAAATCAAGGATGATCCCTGGTTCACAAACAAGTAACTTTACTTCAGTCCAATTGTCGCTGTTGTCGTAATTAAAACACAAAATTTGAAGTCAATAAAACTGCTTATTTAAAGCCAAGAATTTAACGATTTCTTAGTACTTTAAGTAAGACTGTAATGATTAATTATAAATAATAATTATTTCGTGATTTTGCTTTTATAAGTAAATATTAAATTTAAGTGAATTAATTCCAGCCCTTATTTTTTGAATTTCATTATAAATGTGAACACAAAAATGTGCTTTAACCCTCTAATGCCCACGTAAAAAATGAAATTTGAGCAATCACTAATTTTTAGACAAAGAAAATAATTAGTGAATCTCTTCGTAGAGCGGTAAAAGTAAAACTGGCTGATGGAACTTTTAATTATTCATTAAGTTTTGTAGCAATATACCTTAAATTATAAATTTAACATTATTATATTAATTTTTGTAATTTTAAATGAGATTTTTTTTTACCCCGCCTAAAGGCAGGGCTAGGCATTAGAGGGTTAATAACGAATTTTATTTGAAATGCAGCCCTCGTTGCGCATGCATCGTTTTCGGGGTTGGCAACACTGCGAGCTTTGAGACGTTATGAATATATCGAACTGCCACAATCGATTGCACAAATTTTCAATATTTTTATTCATTGAAAAAGCCGCTCTTTATAAACGTCTCACTAAAATAAAGAACGAAAACTAAGAATTTAAGAATAAAGCAAATAAAATGGTATTTTATGTTTCAATCAATTCTTATATCGTCAGCTGAATTATTATTATTATGCAGTACGGTTGGTTGGCATGACAACAATCGGTTGCTTGACAACGACAAATGTCAAAACTTCAAAATATGCTTTGAGTGGGTGAAAAATCTAGTCCTTGAGTGCAGCAAGACTAAAATTATATAAAAAGCAATTAATGGCGGAAGTGCATATAATTGGACAAATATTAAAAGCTGTTGATTTTGACGAACCACATTTGTACTGCAAGTGGAGTCTGCTGAGCGGTAATTAGTTGCTGAATCGATTAAATTTAAATTGAATAATTTGTGTACACCAAAAAACCATAGGCAACGCCTGGCGATTGGTTCAGGGCGAGGTTCAGGGACAGACGCACGTTGCCAGCCACCGCTTGGAGAACTGCTCGGACTTTGCTCAGCCCCTAGACGTACATTTGTGTGCCGCTGCAATCCAAGGCTGGCCGCGTCTCCTCGTTGAGGTCTACGCCGTAAACGTTCTGCAGCAGTGCTGGCCCGTTGGCTACGGCTTTGCCCATATACCATCAACCCCGGGCTGCCATCGACTGGAGATAAACACCTGGAAGATCGCACCAAGCACCTGGTGGCAGAGCGTCAGGGAACGCTTTGGTGGTGGCGGCGCCGCGCTGAGTAAATCGGATTTACTCTTCTCCGGCGTGGAGCGGTAAAGTATACAATTCATACAATAGCATATAGTCGGGAATGTACCGATTTGTTAGTATTATTTTTTTGAAATCATTTATTTTTTTTTATTAATATAACTTCGAACAGTTGACCAAAAGTACTTTTAAACATTAAAATAAAATAAAGTAACAGAATATATTAAATTAATGTGAATTAAGCAAAAATTTAAATTTTAACCGAACGGAAAAAATAGAAATTTTATTTTTAAAGTGTAAAAAATCTTAAATTTTTTAAATGATCCGACATTTCTTGCATAGATTCGGGAAATCCCAAAAAAAAACAAACTCGGATCAACAAAACAAAACACACAAAGGTGCCACAGAAATCGCTTTCGCTTGAATTTCACTTAAATTTGTATGAAATTTGTATGAAATTTAAGTGGAATTCAAGCGAAAGCGAGTTCTGTGGCACCCCTGATAATATTATTATATAAATTTTTCTGCATATCCTAATTATCCCATCACTTGGAAACTTTCAGCTAATTGATAGATAGCGTGTCCGCCTTAATTTCATTTTAATTTACATTAAAGTTTTTTATTTAAATTATTTGTTATTAACTATTACTATTACTACTATGATTAAGTCTCATAATAAATCTTACAGCTACAAACTACAAACACGCAGCTCTGGTAGAATTATTGTCGAGCTGAACTTGATCTTTCGCAAATTTGAGGAATACGGCGTGGAGTTTAAGTAACAACCATGGATGCCATAAGACTAATTTACCTCTGCCTAATCCTAGCGCCAATGGACTGCATTAAGATTGGCATCTCTCCGAATTATAACACAAGCTCCACATCCACAACGACAACAACTGAAATAACGATGACAACTAACATTTTGGAGGCGGAGAGCACTGGCAGCCCATTTCCAGATGCCGTCAGCACTCCTGCCCAGACTTTTCCACCACGCAAAACACAAAAGCCGCCAACAACAGTAGCTCCAAGGCAGATCAGCCCAAGTCCCGCAGTGGGAACGGCTGCTCCCCATCCCAAGAATGTCTCTGGAGCACCAACAACTGTGAAGGCTCACCAGGATATTGGTTTCTACTATTGTGGCTGTGATCTTCATGCGAATCAATGCGAAATAAATTGCTGCTGTGATCGGGATTGTCTGCCACAAACGTTGCAGGTCTTTAACTGCTTGCAATCTTCTGTGGCGCCACAGCTGAGAGCGCGACTCCAAGATTTCCAGTACACTCATGGACTGCCGACGTGTCAGATCAGCGACGGATGGTTGTGCGTCTTTCGCAGCAACACAAAACCAGCGAGATCACAGGTGAATTGATCCAGATACTGTGTAATCTAAGATGGGGATAGGTATCGGTATTAGTTTTATATGAAAATAAGATAATAAGATCAGGGATCATTATGAGTTATACGAGTATTATAAAAATTACATAGTCATGATTATTAAAAGACTTTTAAGGATTTTCTTAAAACTCACAAGTAATCATTATTTGTATTTTTCATTTTTTCGCTCAAAATAAAACTCACTTTTAAAAAAGTTAACGTTATCTTTTATTTTTTTTTAGCTTTATTTATATTTTTTAATGTTTAATATGTATGAAAGATTTAACAAAATAATATTAGCCATATTTTTTTTACAGTTTGAGCTTACCTTTATATATAAATGT
Organism: Drosophila quinaria; assembly: GCA_035047525.1. Classification (NCBI taxonomy): domain Eukaryota; kingdom Metazoa; phylum Arthropoda; class Insecta; order Diptera; family Drosophilidae; genus Drosophila; species Drosophila quinaria. The sequence goes on along the minus strand of JAWNPO010000056.1, from coordinate 499,104 downwards.
TGAATATTAATTTATTTTAATTCTCTGCTTTGAAATAAATTAACATTTTTTATATTAAAATTGCACCTTTTATAAGTCTATACTTTTGGTTTAATAAGTTCTGTTATTATATAGTAAAATATTTTCTTTTTTAATCAGCTCTAAATTAATTTGTTGACATCAAAAATTGAACATTTGCTTTTTGCCTTCAGCCCCCTAGCAACAATTTCGATGCCGAGCAGTACAAGAAATGGCCGGAGCTGCTTGGTGCCTTCGAGGATCAGTGGACGCCGGCACAGTTCACGGCACACTATAGATTTGGACAGGCTCTGCAGCTGTGGCAGCCCGAGAGCAAACAGTTGTCCGACTTTGAGCTGCCCATGGCGTTTGAGAGTTCCAATTGTGAGCTGATGCAAGCGTTGCGTCACCTGCAGCCCATGCGGAGCAACTGCCACCTGAGCGATGCCACCGAGATGCAGATGCATCTCTGGACACTGGTCAATCTGACCAGCAGTCATCAGTTGTTGTCGAAGCCACGCGATCTGGAGGATCAGGAAGTGCAGGGCATAGATATTGAGATATGCCAACAGCTTCTGCAGCAACCGCAAATGATGTGCGGCAATGAGACGCAGCTGGACATGATGGTGGACAGCGTGGAGCTGCAGTTGATGCACAACTACACACACATCTTGTCCGCCAAATTGCTGCTGAGGGAAACCAGCGTGCAGGAGGAGGATAAACAGCTTTGGCTGAAGTACGAGCTGATCTACAAGACTGCAGCTGAGGAGGAGATGGCCAGACCCAGCTCGGGTCCACTTGGTTATCTGCAAGGATCACCGCTGATTCTGGCCACGCTTCAGCCGCAAAACAGCAGCGATGAGAAGCCTTTGCTCAGTTACTACCACAACAATGTCACCAGGACCGGGAGACATGACCACTGGCTGACGCTCTGCCAGCACAGCGTTGTCAACTTTGGCGTGGATCTGGCCCAGAAATGCCAGTTGCGCCAATTGGCTGCAATTCAGCCGGAGCATGGCAACCACACGGATTACTGCAAGCAGTTGCAGGCTCACATTTGGCACCAGTTGCTGCCACACAATTGCACCCATCTGGATGATCTTGGTCGGGTGTTTGTGTCCCGGCTGGGCAGACCGCAGGCGGACAAGTGGCTGCCACTTCAGCTGGATAACTCCCAGCAGCAGATGCTGCCCATTCAGGGCGTCTTCAACGAGGAGCAGCAAAGTCTCAGCTGTCGCAACATGTTGCTGAGCGTTAGCTACGAGTTCCATGTGTCTGAGATGACGCTGCTCGAGGGCCAGGTGCCGCACCAGAATGTGGTGCAGCATGCCAGGCTGGTGCCGGGACAACGACATGATCTCGAGTTCGATGCGGGCGAACAGCAGGTGGAGCTGCCCCTGGCCGTCTCCGTGATGTTCTTCAAGGCGCGACTAAATAATGCTGGAAGTGTGCCAATCCTCTCCAGCGGATTACTTATTGTATCTACTATAACATGGCTGCATTTCCCAACCCAATAAAAATATAAATATAAAGTACTAAACTCATTTGTAATATTCCTTTTAGAGGGTTAATCCCTCAGAGCAGCGGTGGGCACGAAATCTGAATTCGGGAGCACAACAGTAACAACTGCAACAACATCAAGGAGTCTTTTCCGCGACTTTACGACGCCAAATAGGCCGAAAAATAGTTGGGAGCAGTCGCTGCTCCCAGAGCCACTGCGTGCCCACCGCTGCCTTAGAGAATGTCCCGGCGACATTTGCGCAATTGTTTGCGCAGGAGCAGTTCATCCAGTTCGGCTTGCTTGCGGCGCTCCTCCTCCTCGATGGCCCTAAGGATCTCCTCGGCCTCGTTGGTGGCCCTTGTGGAGATCTCATGCACCTCGGGCAGAAAGCCCAGGATGCCCTTCCGTATCAGATATTGATAGTTCAAGGCGACGGTGTATTTGATCTCATTGCCAATGACCTTGCTCAGCTCCATCCAGTGCAGGTACATCCAGTTCTCGTTGCGCAGATCCTTGACGCTATTGTAGACCGGAACAAACTCGTCGATTTTATTTATAAACACCTTGGCCACCTCCATGATCTCGGCTTTTTCCGAGAAATTCGTAATGGACTGAAGCAGCTCGCTGCGCAGATTCATCAGGTTGGCCCAAACCTCCTCGAGATCGATCTGTGCTATGGGATTGCCCAGGGTGGCGTCCTCCAGCTTGTGGAAATTGGCGCAGGCATACCAAAGTTGCTTATAGGGCTGGAAGCTATCGACGATGCTCGTGAGGAATTCCGTGGACAGGGGCTCCAGCTCGAACAGCTCCTGACGAAATTGCAGCGTTCGGCCGAGTTTCTCCAGTTCGCGGATGAGGGCCCAGGTCTTTTTGATGTCCACCGAGGTCTCGATGGCACGACTCGGATTGAAGACCAGGGAGAAAGCCTGGACCTCATCGTTAAGCGACTCCAGACGCTCCTCGAAGACTTGGCACTCGCTGTAGTGCTGGCGCAGGAACTCCTCAATGTCGATCTTCTGCTCATCCTTCAGCGTCGACAGCCGGACGAGGATCTGATGGGGCCAGGCGAAGGCATTCCACTTCATGGCAAACTGATGATCGCTCAGATTGTAAAAGAAACTGTCGAGCATATCATACTCCAGCCACATGATCTGGATATCCGCACGGATGCCGTCCACAATGTCCGGCACCGTCTGGGCATAGTCTCGGATCTCGAACAGATGCTCAATGCTCACCGGTCGCATGGCGATCTTGTGGAAGACCTCCTGGCAGCGCTCCACCAGCAGCTCGTTCGTCTCGTACATGCGGTCCACGTAATACTCGAAGATGCGACGTACCAGGTCGATGTATTTCTTCACCAGCGTTTGCTTCAACGTCTCCACGTTGATGTAGAAGGGTCCGATGGTTATGAATGCCGGCAGGATGGCGCGCACCTCCTCCTTCTGCCGCTTGAACTCGATGATGTCCCGCTTGACCTGGGAGGATGGCTTCTTGGCCGCCGCGTATTCCCTCATGAATTCCACCAGATTCAGCAGATAGAACTCGATGAATCTCTCAAAGAGAAGGGCATAGGCCTTCAATGGGATCACCGCTTGGGCATAACAACGTTTCATCAGCTCGTTCTGGATGAGGAACTTGTCCTCGATCAGTTCGACGGTTAGGATGTAGAGATTGCGGGCAAATTTCAGATTGGACATGACATCCGCATCGATGATCCGCACACCCGCCGTCTTCTCCAATCCCCGCTTGTAGACGTCCACCAGCGCGGGCTGAAACTCATCCGGATTCGTGGAGTAGAAGACCTTGCGATCCTCGTTGATGCCGATGGTCAAGGCGAACACGGGCTTCGGGCAGGGAAACTCGGACTCGATGAAATCGCTGGTCCACTTGTAGTTGTGCTTCAGCTGCAGGAACTGCAGACACGGATCACAGACGAGCTTGGTGAAGTTGTACAGTGATGAGAGCAGCAGCGCCTCCATCGACTCCTGCATGCGGAACTTGACCTGGAGCAGGAATCGGGAGATCTTGCACATGTCATAGACAGTCCAATTCCTCAGGGAAATGTCCAGCCAGCCCTTGCCCAGCGAACGGAGCACCAGGGTAATCACTGTGGTCAGCTGCTGGGGCCAGTAGACCTTCAGGAATGTCGCGACGCTGTCGCTGTGCGCCTCCTGCGACTGCAGGAAATCCACCAGAGCCGTCGGTTTGTTGAAGTTGCACACGAAGATGGAGAGTGTCTCGATGTGTTGGCACTCGATGGCCACGCCCATCATGGCCTCGATGCCGCCCACGTTGTAGAAGAGACTCTCGCGGAGCCAACCGTAACGCTTCTCCCCCATGTCCAGGCCCAGAGCCTGCAGCTCCCGTCGCTCCTGATCCGCAAAGTCAACGGGGGCGGCGGTCGGCATGAATTCCTTTAGGGAAATGTTGCGGAACTGGGGGAACTCCTTGGGCATGTGGATGATGAACTGCTCCAGCTCATAGAGCGCCATCAGGCGTTCAAACACAATGTTAACCTCGGAGCGTAGTCGCCGTTTGCACTGCTCCGAGACCTTGGACTCCTGCAGGATCTTCTCAATGGGCTTGAAGCTCTGGAAAGTCGTCGACTCAATGTCGTCGTGGAGGACACAGTCCACGATCAGCTCCATCAGCATCAACTGCTCGCCCTTGTGGCGCTCGTGGATGGCCGACTTGAGCCGCTGGATGTACTTATGGGGATCCTCGGCGAGGAACATGAACTGCAGCTTGGGTACCTCGTAGGTGCATTCATCCTCCAGAGAAACAAGTGTCCACAGATCCGTCTTGGCATTGTACGAGGTCACCGCGGCCGTGGCCCAACGGCAGCTCCTTAGGCTCCGGTTGTAGGGCAGATAGGCCCGGGCTGGAAGCGGATAATGGACATCTCCGACCACGCCCAGCTCGAACCAGGCCTCGGGTGAGTTGATGTCATAGTTGCTGTCGTCGAAGAAGCTGAGGGGAAACTTGTGGGGAAAGGCGAACTCGGACATCAGATTGTATTGCTCCTCGGTCGGCTGGAGCACATCGTCGGTTAGTCCCGCCTTTTTCAGCTCCTCGACCAGATTCATTTTGCTGTATTGCCGACGCCGACGATCCACGGCGACATCTTTGGGCAGCTCCCCCTTGGGCACGAAGCGTGTCTGGATTACCTTGGGTAAAATCGTTGGCAACGGAAACCGATAGATCTTTCCCTCCTCCCGGTCCGATTTACCGACCAAGGTTAGCCAACGCTGTGCCTCCTGGATGGGAAACGTGACGGGCGTCAACTGATCCCGTGGTATATGCAGCTCCTTGAAGTTCTTGGGCGCTGTCCCAGGACGCGGCGGCATTATACATATCGCCCTCGACGAGTCGTCCTCAAACTCGGATGAGGTAGTGGACACCACCATTGATCCCTCCGATATCGAGGAGTTCTCCATTTTGAATCTTTATTTGTTTTCGTAAAACGGATATTTATTGTAGTTATTTTTGTGTCATGACTCTATAATTACATGACAGAGTGTTTATTGATGACATTTTTTTTTAATATGAATTCAGTTTCACATTTAAGTTCAAAAATTGCTGCTGAGCGCCATTCCTCATTTTAGTTTAGTTGGCATCGCAAGATCTGTTTTTGTGGAGTTGGCAACGCGTTCAATATGAACAAATTCGGCCTTTCACAACACAGTCAGCAGACAGCTGTTTATTTTCAGTTTTCACTGCAAAATCTCTCCAGGATTATTAAGTTAAAGCATAGTATCCAGTTGTTGAAAATTCAGTTTGAAAGGTGTCAACTCCATATAAAAAAAAGGGTTGCAAACTGGCTCGAAATTATTTTGTAAGGCTATTTCTAAACCCCTGTATCCAGTACCTAAATTTGGGCAGCTCAGAAAATTTTCGGGTGTTTTACAACACTCTTTCATGACAGCTGGCAGCTTTTTTTTATACCTTTCAAAACATCGATTCGTTCAGTGTTTTGAAGGGTCTAAATCATTTTGAGCAGCAATGGAGCCAAATAAGCAACAAAATAAGAGCCGCATTGAGCTCTTTGACAATGAAGAACGTATTAAATTAATAGAAGAGGTGCGTTGTTGCACTTCTTCCGCTTCTTCCGCCTCTTTTATAACAACATAAGAGGTCAATAATCCCATAATTAGGGTATTAGTTGCTACTAATTGTCCTATGACCGTTTTGTCCATTTTCGTTCTCAATTAAATGCAATTCAAATTAAATGATTTATTTTGTTGTTTACTGTTTTTATTTGCACAGTTGACGCAACAGTGTGACCACAGCAGCATATGACCAACAATCTCTCAACTTTTTAGTGATTTTTGGTATTTTGCTGTCACACTGAATTCTGTAAGGTCCGACATCAAAACATCGAACATTTTGAGCTCCCAAAATGTTTTCAACAACTGGATACTATGCTTAAACTAAAACTGTGAATTTAATAAATATAAATCACTGTAATTTGTCTAGTTATTTCTTAAAGTATTTGGCTTTTTAAAAATTCTGCAACCGTTTATTTCTCTTTGCCAATATTTTACACATCCCTAAATAGCAACGTAAACATCGTAAAATAAATGAAAATAGAAAAATGGTCACCTTAGCCAAGGCTGCCACATTACTTTTTTTTTACCGTCGGGCAATACCTTAGGTAAAAGCAAAACGAGCGAGCGAGAGAGAAGAACTGTAGATGTGTAGAAGTGAAGAAGTGTAGCTACACAATAAAATGAATTTTTAATGCAAAAGCTAACGAATTAATTAATTAAAATTAATTAAAAACATAAAACATAAACAATGCTAAACATGTGTACTAAAAGTAAGTGTCCGAAGTGTTGCAAACCTTGCGAAACTTGCGTGTGAAAATTTTCAAATTGCTGCTGGAGCGATGGTGCTCCACTGGACACAGGGAGAAGAGAGAGAGAGAGAGCGCTAATGAGAGCAGAAAAATCAATAAAAATTGTCGTAGCATCGCGATTGACGCGAGCAAAACAAAGAGCGTGCAACGAATATGCGTGGAATAAGGAAAACAGGAAATGAACAGCCGTTAGCTGTTCCCGTTCTGTTCTGCTTTTGTTGTAGATAGTAAATGTATCTACATGACCCAAATGCGTTGGCAGCAAGTGGATAAAAAATAAATAAAGTTGTAAAGCTGACAAACTGCGCGATAAGTAAACTTCAAACAGCTGTTGCTGTTGTTATTATTGTTCGTGCAATCAGTGTAAATATTTGTGCTTGATTTAATTGATAAGCTGCCAAAGCAAAAGGCACTCGGTTCACTTAACCCCCAATGAACTCGCAACGAAAGCTGCTCGCCACATCGCTGCAGTCTCGCCCACGCTTAACCGTTTCCCCAGTGCGATCTCCCTCCCACCCACGCATACACACACACACACACACAGAGGCAACGTTCGCACGTTCGTTTACTTTGTTGGCAGACTGTGTGCGTGTGTGTGTGTTTGTGTAAAAACATTGCGCTTTAAAAAGCTCAAAACAATTCAATTGTGTGTTTTGAAAAAGCTAAAGCTACGATAACCATAACAATTGTGCGAATAACATTACCGGTGATTCACAACCAGCAGAGACGCTAATTAAGGCGGTTGCTATTGTTAAAATGGCAATAGAATGTTGACTTGATGATGTGATTTCAAGCACTTAAGTAATTCAATTTGTCGTGCACATTTCCAGTTTGAAAACCAATAACAAAAAATAAGAACAACAAGCCCACACACACACACACACTCGCAGCCAAAAGCGCATAGCTGAGATTATGAACGTTATGCGCAAGCTGCGCGGCAGCGCTGCCAACGCTGGCAGTGGCAGTGGCAGCAGCAGCGGCAGCAGCAGCAACGCCAGCCCCAGTGCAAGTAATGCCAATGGACGTGGCAGCAACGAGGACGCGCTGCTCGACGCACGCATCCAGATGAGTCTGGCCACACTGAAGAAACTCTTCAACGAGTACACGCATCCCAAGGAGCCGCTCAGCGAAACCGAACGGGATGGCAAACTCTATGAAATGCTTCCATTGTTTTGCAAAGTAACAAAATGCACTTGAGTCATTTAAATATTTCAACTAATTGCATTATTATTATTTATGGCAACAGGTGTTTAGCAGTTGTCCCGCCAACGATATGAGCGAAAAGTTCTGGGATGTGGTCGCCTTCTGTCAACAGGTTTCTCGTCTCATGGTCAGCGAGATACGCAAGCGTGCTTCGAATCAGAGCACTGAGGCTGCCTCCATAGCCATCGTCAAGTTTCTCGAGGTGGAGACGACGGAGGACACCAGCAGTGGTTGGTTGCTTTTGGCCACCTTAAATCTCCTGGCCAATGGCGATGTCTCGCTCATACAGGTGAGGAGGATTTTGTCTATATTTAAATATATATCACACCTTAACATAAGAATGATGTGCCTAGCTTTTAAAGGTCTATAACTCAGTCCTCACGAACAATGGTCGTGTATATAGGAACCCGATATGTCTGACCTCTATTTTTATCATTTACCGCATTCTTTTCAGGAACTCTATTCAAGTCAAATGCATGACTAATGTTGTGATTATACGAGTCTATATAATTATTTATTGCACATTGCCAGATATAGGCTACAGTTATCTTTTTTGACCAAATTTTGGGATACTTAATATTTGCTCTTGCGGACATGTTTAATGATATACAGTGACTTACAGCTTATTTGACCCGGTGTATTTTTGACTAATTCATATATAAATATATAAATTAAATAATAAAATGAAAATCGTGCGATTAATTAACAAATCTGGCTCAAAAAAGCTGAAGTCCGCTTTACATATTAACCAATTTAATCTAAATCATTTTTTCTCAATTGCTTTGCAGGTCATGACTGCGGCAGCTGTGCCCTCCACCCTGGTCAAGTGTCTGTATCTGTTCTTCGATCTTCCCCAAGTGGAGGACGATGAGCCGCCAGCTGAGGGCGCAAGTGTCAGTGATTTTAATGCCCATGAGCGACGCACATTGTTGCAAAAGGTATTTGTGCAGCTGCTGGTGAAACTGTGCTCCTATCCGTATCCTGCCGAGGAGCTGGCTCGCATGGATGATCTAACGCTGCTCTTCTCGGCCATCACCTCGCCTTGTCCCATGCAGAATATCGTGTGGCGCAAGAATGCAGCCGAGATACTGACCACCATCTCAAGGCATGGCTTGACCGATGCCGTTGTTACCTATATACATTGTAAGAACCATTATAAAATTAGTTTAAATCATGAATTTAATAATCTCTTCTGTCTTTTGACATTTTTAGCCAAAGGCTGCATGGCGCTGTGCGTGGACAACATGCAACGATTGACGTTTGGAAATCCGCTGGAAATTGTCGAAATGTTTGTCACCGTATTCTGCTTTCTCAAGGATTCTAGTCAAGTATCACAGATTTTAATGGACGACTTTCGTGCCTCCCAAGGCTACGTGTTTCTCAGCGACTTTTTGCTCAAGTAACTGCTATAGTATACCTTAAAAATAAATGTGTTTAATCTGCCTTTATGCCTTGTAGATTCGATAATGCACGCAGTCAAACGCTGGAAATCCAGGCAGCTATTCGCAATCTGGTCCTGATGATCTCATCCCTCTGCATGTGCGGTTTCTACGAGCTGCGTCCACCAGCTGCCCAGTTCAACACGGTGTTCAAGCTGCAGAACTTTCAGCTGCCTCAGGCGAGCTCACGGGAGACGTGTGTGAGGAATGTTTATGCATTCCAGGTGCTGCAGACCGTGTTCCTTAAATCGACAACACCGGCATTGTGTTGCACCATTCTGGATGCCATATCCCGCGTTTATCACTCGGAGAATGCCAATTATTTTATACTCGAACCGGAGCATACGTTGAGCACTTTTGCGGAGCGCATTCATCAGAAGAGTCCACAAATTCAGGAGAAGTTCTATGATCTGCTCGAGTTTATAGTCTTTCAGCTGAACTTTGTGCCCTGCAAGGAGTTAATTAGCCTGTCGCTGCTACTCAAACACAATCAATCCACACCGTGCAGCATCCTCTGCCTCAAAACACTGCTCAACATTCTGCGGCACAATAGTGTGTTCAAGGATGTCTATCGCGAGGTGGGCATACTTGAAATCTTTGTCAGCTGCCTCAATCGCTATTCGGACCATGTGCGACAAATTACCGACGGCGACGAATCTCTCGTTGTCCAGCCAGCAGCTGAGGGGCAGGAGGATCTGTTCGACACGTTGGGCAAACATGTGCTGGAGGCACTTACAATGCTCCTCGGCGGAGGTGCCAGCAATAATGCCCAACTGTTCCGAGAATATGGGGGAGCCAAGTGCATCCATGAGCTTGTGAAATTCAAGCACTGTCGACCACAGGCATTGGGCATCGTACGTGAGCTGATACTCTCCGCCGGTGGAGACGACGACATGCTCTATATACTCTCGCTGATGCACAGCATCAGTCCGCATCAGGTGGAGTTTAAAATCCAAATACTCAACATGCTGTTGGGCTGCCTCAAGGACTCGCATCGCACACGCACCGTTTTTCGCAAGGTCGGCGGCTTTGTCTATCTGACCAGCGTCTTTGTCTCGCTGGATGGGAGTATGGCGCAGACACAGCCGGGCATCGCCCAACAGGATCTCATTTTGTTGCTACAGATTGTCTGCCAGACGCTGGCAACCGCAATGCGCTTTGAGCCTGCGAATGCCAAGTTCTTTCATCAGGAGATCTGCAACAGTTCGCTGTGCGATACGCTGCGTCTCCTGGGATGCTTTGGAGGTGACACAACCCTACAGGATTTCACTGGCACCTATGAGCCGCAGCAGACTCTACTTAAATACTATCATGACGTGTTCAGCGGTGATATCTTGAGTTTCAGGTGAGTCTCGACAAGAGTTGTACAACTTTAGCATATTTAACGGAGTTTCCTTGCAGTTTTTCCGAGGATATTCCCAGCTCGTTGTCGTACATTTGTGTGGTGTTCCGGTTGCTGTACAGCATTGCATTGGATAACTTTGAGTCGCCGAATTTAAATGGTGTCATTTCACTGTTTAGTGATCCGACGCCACACACACGCTCGCCCAGCAAGGAACTGGCGGCGCCAGTGCATCCCAGTCAGTTGAATCTGACGCAGCCCGCACCGGAGCCACGCATTGTCCATCCTGGAGTGGTGCTCTGTATGCTGCAGCTGCTGCCCGGCGTGCAGCACGATGAGGTGTCTCTCCAGGCCATTCAGTTGCAGGTCTATCTAAGCGAGATTATCAAATCCTTGGTTCGCAGCGAGCGCAATCAACAGATCATGTGTGATCACGGTCTGGCCGAGCAGCTCCTAAGGCTGACACGTCGTGCTCTGGCCGAGGAACTGCATCCGCTGCACGTGCCCATGCAGTATATATTGGAACGTCTGGCTGCCCAGGCACTGCAGCCCACGGAGCTGCGTCAGTTTCTGCGTCTCGGCGAGCCTTTGTCCTGCTCGGACATTGATCTGCAGCAGCCGTATCGACAGGGTGGCCCGGTACCATTGACACGGATCAAGACGCTCGTTTCGATGACAACTCCTAGAGATTTTCGTGCTCACGGGTCGAGCACGCTGCCGCCGTTTGTGGAGCTGGACATGTCGGCCGAGGGCTTTGGCTGTCTCTATCTGCCATCGCTGGCTCCGCAGGCCACGGCCACAGCTGGAGGCACCATTGATGCTAATACCATTGGCGGCATCGGTGCCGGCGATCGCATCTTTCCGCCGCAAACGGGTCTCAGCTTCTCCACCTGGTTCTGTGTAGAAAAGTTCTCGGATCCCAAGACAGATCCGCATTGTGTACGCCTGCTCACTTTGGTGCGCACCATTCACAATCCTCGGGAGGAGAATTTAGCCTGTCTGTCCATACTGCTCTCGGCTAGGGATAAGGCTATTGTGGTCTCCACCCAGGAGACTCTGGTCACGCCCAGAAAAAGTAATATACCCTTTTGCTATTTTATTTAATGTGGTTTTATCATCCTAATTTACACTTACTCTATTTTCAGGCATAGGCGATTGGGAGCCAGAGGGTTCTGATGATGGTATTGCACGCATCTGGTGTCCAGACCTATTGCACGAAGGACAATGGCACAATCTGGTCGTGGTGCTCAATCGTGCCGTGCTTAAGAACTCGAGTTTATCCCTCTATCTGGATGGCGTGCCCATGCACACACAGAAGCTGCACTACATTGCCCAACATCCGGGTGCAACGAGCGCCAATCTCACATCGGCGACACAAATCTTTGGCTACATTGGCACGCCGCCCATTTGGCGTCGATATTCGCGTCTCTGCTGGAAGCAGGGCGTCTGCCATTTGCTGGAGGATGTGCTCACGCAGCAGACGGTGCAGACCATCTATCAGCTGGGGCCCCACTACATGGGATCCCTGCAGGCTCCACAGCTGGGCAAACAAGCTGAACCGCTGGCGCCAATGGTGCCCGAGGATCGAGTGCTTCTTGGACTGAATGCAAAGGCCGTGTCCAAGCTGACGTTGGTCAAGATACGTAAGGTTTACAGTCGGGCGGACAACAAGAGCATTGCCAAGCAGCTCAACATGAACTCCCATGAGAATGCCACGCCCATCAAGTAAGTAGCTGCTACTTTTTTATTGACTCTCTAAAAATGGAATGATAGTGAAAATCACAAGTCATGGAACAAACTAATAATGATGAAAATCACATTTCATTAGCATTGAAAAAAGTAATCATAGAGAATTTATTTTAAAATTTCCATAGCATTCAAAAAAAATAATGATATTGATAATCACCTTTTACTAGGATTGAAATAAGTATTAATAATGAAAATCATATTTCACTAGAATTGAAAAAAAGTAATGATAAAGAAAATTACATTCTATTAGCATTAAAATATTTATTTATTTATTTACAAAAATTAGACAAAATAGATAATATAATATTAAATCTAAGATAATTAGGGGAAAAGCATTAAAATAATGTTTCACGTATCATGTAGAGAAATATATATTAAAAGTAAAGAATATTTTAGTTTTGCAATTAAAAAATGAAATGTTGATTAAATTAGCAATGACAATATTTTAAAATAATCCCAATCTTCTACTCAGAATTCTACACAATTCGGCGGGACACTTGGCTGGAGCAGGTCGCTCGCTTGGAGGCGTTGTAGTGGGCTATTTGGGAGTACGTGTGTTTAGTCCGCATCCGGTTTCGGCGATGATCGACACTGTGGGAGGATGCAATGTGCTGCTGGGAATCATTGCCATGGCACAGGACGTGGAGTCGCTGTATGCAGGAGTCAAGGCATTGACCTGTGTGGTGCGGAGTAATCGAGCGGCACAGGCGGAAATGGATCGCAAGCGATGCTACCAGACGCTGGGCATGTTCTTCAAGAAGAAGAAGCATTTGCTCAACTCGCACATTCTGCACTTGACGTTTGGATTGGTGGGCACCGTGAACAGTGGTCACGACATGTCCGCCATTCCGAATGTGACGGCCTTTCAGGATTTGCTGTGCGATCTGGAGATCTGGCATAATGCTCCCAATGGATTATTGCGCTCCCTGTTGGAGCATCTGCTGGAGCTGGTCGTGGAATCAAATGAGAAGAAGCAGAATGTGAAGATCATGCGGGATTTGCAGCTGCTGGTGAAACTGTTGCACAGTATAACCTTCATTCAGGATCATTCCACACGCGAGATACTCTTCAATCTGCTGGAGACTCTGCTAGGCGGACAGCCCAGGCACACGGATCTCCTGCTTTTCGGCCAGTACGTGGCCGCCAAGTTGCCTCGCATGCAGGATGCAAATGCGGAGCGTGCGGTGCTGCTGCCCAGCATGAAGCTACCGGCTGACGATCAGGATGGTCTCGCCCAGAATATATACTTGCGCAATCGTTGCCTCTCGCTGCTCCACGGCTTGCTGTTCACGCCCCGCAACACGGTCAACTACGTCATCTGCGATGACATATCCAAGACCCTTGGCATGGACTGGCTGCTGCTCTTTATGCAGCCCCACGTTCACTTCACCACAGTCATCATTGCGGTCCGCATTCTGGTGGTGATCTGCGCCAACGAAAGCTTCCTCGTTCGCTTTCGGGATGCGACACACAATGGCGGATATTTGCGCTTCACGGAAATGGTTTCACAACGCAAGATGCTGGGATTGGGCGCCCAGCAGCTCAATCAGCGGCCCAGCAATGGAACTGGCACTGTCATCGTGGCCACGCCTCAAAATACCATACAGCATTTGCCCACACAAATTGCCGGAGAAGTGCGAACGGCGGCATTAAATATACCCGGTGAGTAGACGATCAACTTCATTGAATTCCAAATTCTAACATCTCTTCTTGCCACTTGCAGGTTTCCAGCTGCTCGAGTGGCTGATGCAGCATCACTTGGATGTCCCGGAGCTGTATTTCCTGGTGACTGCCTTGATAATGGGGCAACCAGTCAAAGTGCTGGCCACGGAGCACACGAAATTCGACTTGGATCGCGTCTGGTCGTTCCTTTGGGGTGCTCCCGTCTCGGCCAATACGCAGCTGCCCAAGCTGAATGTGTGCCCCGAGGGCGTCTGTGTCCTGCTGGCGATGGTGCGTGCCATCGTGCATAGCGGCGACTGCGCCTCCTGGCTCCATAGTCATCCGGAGACAATTATTCAGTTGCTCTTCAGTCTCTATCAGAATCTCAACGACTTTACGCCCGTTATGATGGCCGGGGATGTTGTCACCTCACTCGTTGCGGTGCTTTTTCCGCAGGTTTCACGATCCAGCGACTCGGAGCCAAATAGTGGCGCCTCCACGCCCACCGATGGCACTGGCAGCAGCTTTGTCCTGCCTCCGCCAGAAGCGCTGCACGCCGCAGTAGCCAATCAGCAGCCGAAGCTGACGTCGCATCCGGTGCGCAAGTGCATCATTGACTTTCTGCGCGTGATTGTTGTGGATTCACTGGGCCTCAATATGCACGGCAAGACTACGCCCGTCATTGATCTTGTGCTGGATGCTGCTCCGGAGTCTTCGGAGCTGCCACTTCAGGTGCAATACCAGACGCAGATCATCATTGCCCTCATGGATCATCTGTTGGCCGCGGATGTGCTGGTGGGGGAGCAGGCGGCGTTGCCATTGGTGCCACTTCTACAGAGTCACACCCAGCACATTGCACCCAATGTCTTCTACCTAACGGCTCGCATCGTGGACAAATTGTGGCAGGGTTGCCTCACCAGGAATCCCCACGATATCTTTGACTTTGTCATCAAATTGATTGGCCAAGCGAAGCGACGTTCTTCATCGTTGTCGCTGGAGCAACTGCATCATTCACTGAATCGCAGCATTTTGTTTCTGCTCTCGCGTCCCACCGACGACTCCATTGCCGAGCAGATGAGTGTCCTGGAGGCGCTGCACAAGATTATCCAGCATCGTCTGCTCATCTTTGGCGCTGGCAATCATGAGCTGGAGTTCATTGGATGCCTCACTTACTGTCTACTGCAGTTGACAGCCGATATGAAGATCATTCTGGAGCCGGCGACAAGTCGCAACACAACCTGGCATGTCAATCCCCAAACGGAGACCACCGAACCCAAAGACGAGGATCTCAATCAGTTGCAGGTAAGCCTAAGGAATCTAGATACTCTCTAGTAGGATATGGGAAGTGTGTGAGAATACACAAACAAATTTTGCACATTCCGCTTTCCGTCAACTCTCGCTGCTGTCAAAACAAGAACAATTTTGCGCTGTCCGCTTTTCGTCAACTTTCGTTGCTGGCAAAACAAAAAAAATTGTATTACATCGTTTTGCTTTTGCTAATCTGAATGTATTTTGTTGTCTTATCGTTTGGTGTACACTGAAAAAGAAAAACTTCTCTTCGTTGTGAACCACTGAGTACAGTGAGCATTCGATATGTGAACATACTACACGTGAGACGCGTGTGTTATTTTGAAGAAACATCTTCCTATTTTTTTCTGTGTACCCATTGAAATAATATGCGTGTGATTTCTTATATTTGTATTGGTGCGTGCGCATCCAAACGGCCGTTATGGGCATAAAAATAGAAGTTGTTTAAAATATATTTTATTTTATAGTTTAAATTTTTATAAATAATAATCTTTACGTTCACTGATTTAAACCAATTTCTTGTCCAAAGGGTCGCAATTTGATCGTTGGCGCCGCCTTCCGCGTCTGGGAAGAGCTGTATGTGTGTAAGAAGCCCGCCATCGAGGAGGTCTTCAAGATATCGCTTACCCCACCGCCGGCCAACTCCAAGGCGCCCGACTTGCCGACCACGCGGGAGCAGGTGATGGAGCTGGCCTCCAAGCTGTGGTTCAACTACGTGGAAGCCGAACGCAAGGCCTCCTATCGCGTGCCCTGGGAGCTGCACAATCAGATCCAATCCAAGATACAGAAGGTAACCGGTGGACTCACCCGCCTGGCCAGTCGCACCAAGGTGAAGAAGGACGAACTGGTGCGAACCAGATCGAATATGAGCCGGGAGTCGGCATATGAGTGCACTGGCATCCATGTCCAGCTGATCAAGGATCTGCTGGAGCTGCGCACCAAGCAATATCAGCAAATGCTGCAGCACACACAGCGCTACGTCTACCAGGATTGGGTGCAGTCCGAAACGGAGCTGACGCGTGAACGCGGTCTTTGGGGACCCGCGGGCTGTTGTACCCTGGACAAGTGGATACTGGACACCACCGAGGGACCGCATCGCATGCGCAAAAAGACGATGCGCAATGATGTCTTCTATCTGCATTATCCGTATCGGCCGGAACTGGAGCTGGCCGACAATCGGCAGCTCAAGTACAAGGTGGCCTCCAGTTTGGACAGCAAGCTCTACTTCCAACATGGCCAGCAACAGCCACGGATACTGGCCGAGGCCGAGCAGCATGCAATTCAGCAGCAATCCTCGCTGGAGACAACACATCCACATCGCTTGGAGCCAAGCAGCTCCACATCGACGCCACCGCCGCCTGTGTCGCCCAAATTGCTGGCGCATGGAGCACCATATCCGCAGGAATCTCTGGATGGCAATGCCCAGGAGGACGACGAAGAGGAAGAGGACACATCCATGACCAGTGACAATGAAACATTTTTGCGTTTGCTCGAGGAGCAGGAGAAGATTAGCTTTATGTTTCGCTGTGCCCGTATTCTGGGTCTGGACACCTTTGAGGGTCTCCTGCTGTTTGGCAAGGAACATTGCTATATTGTTGACGGTTTCACGTTGCTAAAGAACAGGGAGATCCGTGACATTGACACACTTCCTCCTGGCGCCTACGAGCCCATCATACCCAACTCGGGTGGCCAGACGTCGACCACATCGCGTGCTGTCAGCCAAAAGTTGAGGCAGTGCAGCAAATTTGCCTACGAGGAGATTCGTGAGGTCCACAAGCGTCGCTATCTGCTGCAACCCATTGCCCTGGAGGTTTTCTCCGAGGATGGACGCAACTATTTGCTTAGCTTTCCGCGCAAGGTGCGCAATAAGGTGAACCAACGATTCCTGGCTTTGGCCACAGCTCTGAATGACAATGCCCAGCAATCGGTGGCCGGGCAGAAGCGCACGGCGAGCGTGGAGCAGACTTCGGGACTGTTTAGTGGCCTCATCGGTGAAACATCGGTGACTCAGCGCTGGGTTCGTGGCGAAATCTCAAACTTCCAGTATCTAATGCATCTGAATACGCTCGCCGGTCGCAGTTACAATGATCTCATGCAGTACCCGGTGTTCCCTTGGATTCTGGCTGACTACGATTCCGAGGAGCTGGACTTTACCAATCCCAAGACATTCCGTGACTTCTCACGTCCAATGGGCGCACAGTCGGACGAGCGCTTGGAGCAGTTCCAAAAGCGCTTCAAGGAGTGGGATGATCCCCATGGCGAAACTCCTCCGTATCACTACGGCACCCATTACAGCTCCGCTATGATCGTGTGCTCCTATCTGGTGCGACTGGAGCCCTTCTCCCAACCGTTTCTCAAACTGCAAGGCGGTCACTTTGATCTGGCCGATCGCATGTTCCACAGCATCAAAGAGGCTTGGCTATCGGCCTCCAAGCTGAACATGGCTGATGTCAAGGAGCTGATACCGGAGTTCTTCTACTTGCCCGAATTCCTCAGCAACTTCAATAACTTTGATCTGGGCACCAAGCAAAATGGTGAAACATTGAATCATGTCATACTCCCACCCTGGGCCAAACAGGATCCCAGGGAGTTTATACGACTGCATCGAAGTGCTCTCGAGTGCGATCATGTCAGCCAAAATTTGCATTTGGTAAGTTGACTGCTTAAATACATTTATATTTGACTTAGACTTTCGATTAATTCAATTTTAAGACACTCGCTAGAATGAAACTGCTGGTAAAATGTTAGCCTTCTAGCTCTTACCGTTTGGGCTCAAAAACATGTTCTTATCAATCTGAAATTGTACTTTTTTTTGCAGTGGATCGACTTGATCTTTGGTTGCAAGCAACAAGGACCCGCCGCCGTGGATGCCGTCAATGTATTCCATCATCTCTTCTACGAGGGCAATGTGGATATTTACAAGTAAGTTGAGCATGCCCCAATCTAAGAGCAGAGTCTTTATTAACATTCCATTCCAAACATTAGCATTGATGATCCGCTTAAGAAGAATGCGACAATTGGATTTATTAACAATTTTGGCCAAATACCAAAGCAGCTGTTTAGGAAGGCACATCCAGCCAAGAAAATGGCCAACTCACGTCACTCGGCACTGATTGATCCCACGGCCTTGATACAAGGCAACAGCACAGTGCTGCAGACAGATCGATTGTTCTTCCATAATTTGGACAATCTGAAGCCCAGTTTGCAGCCCATCAAGGAGCTGAAGGGTCCAGTGGGTCAAATACTTCAACCAGACAAAACGGTGTTTGCCGTGGAACAAAACAAGGTGATGATGCCACCGTCGTATACCAAATACATTGCCTGGGGATTCGCTGATCACTCGCTGCGCGTTGGCCTCTATGATACGGATCGGGCTTCCTTTGTGTCCGAGGCGGCCGCACACAACTCCGGCGAGATACTGACCTGTGCCTGTCCAAATGCCAAGATGATTGTTACGGCCGGCACCAGTTCCGTGGTGACCATATGGAAGTTTGATGCGAATCGCAAGAGTCTCAGTGTCCGGCATTCCCTGCATGGTCACACGGATGCAGTCACTTGTTTGGCCGCCAGTGCTGCCTACAATGTGGTTGTCTCTGGATCCCGTGATGGAACTGCCATTGTCTGGGACATGTCGCGATTCACATTCGTTCGCCAGCTGCGTGGGCATGCGGGAGTTGTCGCTGCCGTGGCCATCAATGAGCTAACTGGCGAAATAGCCACCTGCTCCGCCACCTGGCTACATGTTTGGTCCATCAATGGCGATGCTCTTGCCATGGTCAATACGAGCGTGGGCAGCGCAGATCGGATGCAGCAAATACTTTGCGTGGCCTTCTCACAGATTCGCGAATGGGATCAACAAAATGTGGTCATGACCGGATCCACGGATGGAGTTGTGCGGGTGAGTGAAGATCCCTTGCATTGAACATAAAAAGCATTATTCATATTTATAATGTTCTCTACTGACAGATGTGGTCACTGGAACACACCCAGGTGCCCATTGATCGAAAGCTCAAGCGGGGCGTCGAAGTCAGCTCGCAGGACAAGCCCGAGTCAGGTTCAGTCGATGACAATAAGCCCGACAAGATGAGTATTTTCAAGCAAATGAAGAGTCTCTCTCAGCCGGAACCGGAACTTGGTGAGTTTCCCCCAATCAATCTTTTCAAGCTTTCACTACAATTGTCACACCTTACAGAAATTGTGAAATCCGCTTCGGAGAGCAGCATTTCGGAGGCCTCGCAGCACAGCAACGAATCCAGCAAATCTGCCGAAGCAACTGCCAAGCCGGAACCCACAGAAGAGCGTCGAAAGAGCTCCATAACGGGTGCCAAGTCCCTGCATGAAATGAAATCGGCAACCGTAGAGGCACCGGGCTGCAGCTTTGAGCAAAAGACAAGTGAAGGTGAGCAGAATGGTAACTAAATCATCTATTTTCAAGTATTTAATGTTTGAGTTTTGCTTTCTTTGCAGAGGAGCACAGCATTCGACCTAGTAAATCGGACACTAGTTTGACAGATGGCTTCGTTATGCTGGATAATGACAGACATCGAGGTGAACAGGCGCTTAGAAAAGGTTCATAAATTGTTAACAAATTATTCCCTTTTAAATTGTTGTAGCTATTCCTTGTCACCTGCAACTAATCTGCATTTCCCTTTATCCAGGCTTCAAATGGCAACGCCAATTAATGTTTAGATCAAAGCTAACCATGCATACGGCCTATGATCGCAAAGATAATGCCGAACCGGCTAGCATAACAGCGCTGACGGTATCCAAAGATCATAAAATATTATATGTTGGTAAGAGAAAGAGACAAGTCAACGAACTGCTGCCAATCAGTCGATGCTCATGGCTGTAATTAATTATTTGCAGGCGATGCACGAGGACGCATTTTCTCCTGGAGCGTTACTGAGCAGCCAGGACGCGGTGTAGCCGATCATTGGCTGAAGGATGAAGGCGCAGATCAGTGCGTCAAGTGTCATGTGAAGTAGGTTAATGCAACAATTTTCATTTGCAATTTAATTTCACTTCTTCAACCATTTTAGGTTTACTCTTTACGAGCGGAAGCATCATTGTCGCAATTGTGGCCAGGTGTTCTGCAACAAGTGCAGTCGCTTCGAGTCGGAAATCTCTCGCTTACGCATTTTAAAGCCTGTTCGGGTATGCCAGGCTTGTTACAGCCAATTGCGCACGAATTCGCTGGACAATTAGGGGCATCAGTTGGAGCGCACTGCGTACCTATGATTAGATAACAAATTGTTATAACTGCGTTTACTTTCCTTAAATTACAATTGTAACTGTTAAAAGACGTTAAGGGCATTAATTTATATACTACTTATTTATTTCATAATTATATACGTATTTATTCATAATAATTTTTAACCAAAAACTTGTGTTGCGCTAAGAACAACCAAAGGCTGTTATATGATTTTATATACTTTTTAATTTTATTTAGTTAAAACAAAACGAGTTGCAATATAATTTTATACATAATTAATTTATACTATTTATTATACACTGAATAAAACAAACTTTGCTTATAATCACCACAATCATGGACAATTTGTAGCAACTTAATTGAATTGTCTTGTAATATTATATAAATATTTGATATTCGAATCTTATTTGTGTGTTTATCGCCAAAATTTGTGCATGTATTAAAGCTGACGATCGCACAAAAATATTGTTATTCGAAAAGCATAAATTATAGGGAATATATAAATGTAATAGTAGTAAATAGAGCAGAACAGAACCCAAATCAATAATTAGATTACCAAATATTGCAAACGAGCACCGCCACTTATATCAATTACATATAATTAACCAAACAAATTTGGAGACAGACTTTTAATGAGCATACAGAAAATCTAATTAGCACACAACACACAAACCTCACACAGAAAATAATAAATAAATAAATATTTATAAATATACAAATTGATCAATTCTTAAGCCGAAAATGTTAATGAAAAGACTCTTTACTTCCAAATGAATAAAAACACTTTACTGAAAAGCAATGATAAATGTTGATGTAATGAATGGGTCCTTAATAATAAAAGCAATATTTAAAATTGCTTACTAAAAACAAATAATGAATCTTAAATTAAAATGTAGTAAAATTATATTCAAGCTGTCATGGACGAATTAATTCCTATTTTCTTCCACCTGCGAAAATTACCTTGATTTGATTAATGAAAATATTTTAGCTTCTCTTAAATTAGAATTCCTTGCCTGCTTTATTTTGGATCCCCTTTAATGCTATGACAGCAGACTCTTAACTGAAAACTTTGTAAATACGAAAGACAAATAACGAAGTAAACAATAAAAGAGATTTAGAAGGAATATAAATATAAATTAGCTAAATAAAATGGTAGTAGTGTTAAAAACAAAAGATAATCGGTATTTTGTAGAGCATCTACATGTTGCATTGATAATAATTTACAAATATTATATACATGTGACAGCTATATACAAATGTATTTCAATTAAAATAAATATGTATGATATATGTACTTCTGAGCTCTTTATGCCCAAAAGCGTCTTGACGAAACCCCTTAAAATAAAAAACACCAACTCCAAACACACTCTTTCACAAGACTTGAAGCACATCAGTAAACAGCACATTCAAATAGCTATAAAACATTTCAACAACTACCCAAAGACTTTGAGCAACTAATTCTAACATTTCAACGAGAAGCATAAAGAATAAATTCGGGTAGCTGAAAAGAATACACTTTCCCCTAGCCAATTAAGTCCAACAAAAGAAAACACCATCAGCAAAAAAATAAACACGAACAGAAGCAAAACTAAATAACTAATTATAATATAATAAAATAAATTATATATACATATATATTTATTGTTAGTTCGTGTAATATGCGAAAAGACAAAATACGATTTAATAAAATGGACACTGTTAACAAAAAACCAAATTTATTTTTTAAACTACAAATTGTGCGGAGGTATCTTGGGATTTCTTCTAAAATGCAAAAAAAGGATATATGGAATCTAGATGAATATATAATTTATATATATTGTTGATGTGGAAGTGTGTACAAGCATTTTTCAAAGGAACTTTTGTGTAATAATGAGATGTCATTGCCGTTCGGTGGGGGAAGGGATTGGACACCATTATGACCATTCTAAGTAATTGAAATCACGCACCGATTTGCCGGAAATGGATGCGTCCGACTCTTTATTGTCGACGTCCATTGTTTGTGTGCCAAGATGGCTGCCTTCCGGTTTGATCGCGCGTACAACGTCCAGAAGGACAGCAAAAGCCACCAGGACAACAAGATCGTCTACTCGCCATGTCCATGTCCATGTGCATGCGTTGGCAATTGCCGTTGGAACAGTTGTTGCAGGGCCCATTGCCGCAACTGAACGTCGTGTTGTTATAGAAAGGCATATTTCCATTCATGGTGACACTGTCGTCGCATAAATAAAGAAACTTTATTAGTCTACGATTGAAAAAAAGGTCTTTCGTTTTCCGGTTTAACAAATTTGTACTGCTCGCTTCGATCGCAAAATCAAAAAGAACATCTTTAGTAGTCCGGCTTAACAGCTTAAAACAGCAAAAAGTCAATTTGCATATTATTGTTCCTATGGCAGCTATATGATATAGTAATCCGAATTTGACCAAATTTGGTCAGAATGTGAAAGACAGTCCCAGACATACAATATGTAAGTTTCCATAAGAA
The DNA here is from genome assembly GCA_035047525.1 of Drosophila quinaria. Lineage (NCBI taxonomy): Eukaryota > Metazoa > Arthropoda > Insecta > Diptera > Drosophilidae > Drosophila > Drosophila quinaria. Next base: position 476,351 of record JAWNPO010000056.1, on the reverse strand, counting down.
ACAAAAATGTTTTTCATACTAAGCATTTCGGTGACATTTGTCCCCAATTTTGACCCACATACAGGTGGAATTTCGCAAAACACTGTCTTATTGCTCAATGAAATTATCTCATCTATGTTGTGTGCAAATTTCAGCTTTCTATCTTTTACCAGTGAGTCAGTCAGGACAAAGAATTTTATATATATAGATTATTTTTCAACTTACCAAAAATCGGCAAATCAAAGCGATATTTTTCAATAAACGAAAAGATAGTAAAAGAAAAAAAATAAACAGAAAGTTATGTGTTAAAAACACTTCTGATTTGTTTCAGGTGTTCGAAAGGAATGAGCTCTACACCGAGACAAGGTGAGAGATAGAGAGAGAGAGCAGTCGAATCGAACTCGCAGAGTGCTTTGATTCGAAATATTTTCGAGCTTCATTCGAACTGAGCGAAAGAGCAAAGCGCCTGCGCTCAAAACCCAACAAAGTGGTGAATTTTCTTCGCAAGAGGCGTGGCCTAATGCACTCACACACACACACTCACATACAATGGCAGCTGAGAAGGGTCGCAACGCGACGAGGTAAAGTCCGGGAGTTTTTGGGCCATAGAAAAAATGCGACTTCTTGATGCCGCAAATTTGGCATGTGTATGTGTATGTGTATGTGTGTGCGTGCATATTGATGGGCTTGGGCAGAGTTGGAGTTGAATGTGGAGAGAGGCAAAGCGAGAGAGAGAGAGAATGCATGAAAGAGAGTGGTGTGGGAAGCTTGTGACGCCAGCGTTGGCGTTGCTGCAAATGACTTTGCATTCTGACTGGTTAATATAACCGCAGGATAGTATAAAAGCGACGATTTTGGGCTGGGCTATGCATGTGTGTGTGCGTTGGCCATAGTTGGGCTACATACATAACCAAGGGCAACTAAATGGGCTGTGTAATAAACGCGTCGAGGTCCACTTGATACTGCCAAAATTCCGATTTACAAGACTCCACCCCCAAAATGTGCTCATATGCCGTATATTCGTATATTCGCTTAAGACGTTGTCCGCTAAGTCTCCTTCATAGTATATGTGTGTGTGTGTGTGTGTGTGCAACCAATACACAATGTCACAAAAGTCATTTCCATTTAGATGAGAGTCAGTAAATCAACCCCTATCAACATACCAACAACAACAACAACCAGTGCCAACCAGTGCCAGCCTAGGAAACGCCATTGCGAAAATAACGACGCACACACACACACACATACACATGTACACATTAACACATGCACGCATATACTACATAAATTCACATGCATATACAACTGCTTGCATATATCCTACATATGGCATATCCTTAACTTAGCCCAACTTTAAAAGCTATGAAAACACCTACAGTAGCTCCAATAAAATGTAGATAATAATAACGAAAATTATTCCTTTAAAAAATTCCTATAGAAAAATAATTGTTTATTTTATCTTATAAAAAAACCTCTTTACGAGGTAAAAGTCTAGTGACGAAAACAGTTATATGCCCCAAAATTTCTGATATCCAATTTTGTGACGAATAATATTAAGTTTGACATAAAAATTATTTTAAAAAAAATTTTGGCACTCGGCACATTGCGCCAAAATGTCTCAATTCTTCATACCAAATAAAACTCAATGTTTTGCGCAGTGCCGAATGCAAAAATTTTTTTTAAAATAATTTATATGTCAAACTTAATGTTATTCGTCACAAAATTGGATATCAGAAATTTTGGGGCATATAACTGTTTTCGTCACTAGACTTTTACCTCGTAAAGAGGTTTTTTTATAAGATATCAGAAATTTTTGAATAAGACATCAGAAATTTTGAAATTGAATTTTTTTTTGGACAGTATATCTTTATCAACTTTGTTTATTTTTTGTACAAGCTGAAACAAACTGTCTGGCAACACTGGTTCCCTTTACAAACACACATGCCAAGCGCAAAAGCTAGTAGCACTCTCAAACTCTGGCTGCTATGACACTTTGCTGCTGCTGTATGCATGCTACTGCATATGTACATGCAGAAGTGTAAAGGTAAAAGGTATATTCAGTTAACAGGTAATATCTTGCCCAAACGAAATTTGACGGCTATGTGTTATATGTCAAAAACGTGAAATTGAATTGTCTACAACAAATAACATATTTAAAAGTCATTTGAAACGTAGATTTTTCTTAAATCGCCGAAATGTGGGAAAAAAACCTTCTTTCACCTGAAGCTTTTTACCTGTGCTTTTAAGCAAAAAAGTTTACAACTAGGCTTAAAGCCCTTCAAAACACCTTTCTAACGATATATAGATCAAATCTGTAGCTTCTATTGTTTGGAAGCTGTGGTTTTTGGCGATTTACATGCACATGTACATACTGCATATGTACTAGTACATGCAGTAGTGTAAAGGTAAAAAGTATATTCAGTTAATAAGTAATATCTTCCAAACCCATCGGTAAAATTTTTTCTATCATATATCAAAAAACGCGAAATTTTATACACTACAACATATTGAAAGCTAAAAAAAATCGTTAGCGTCGTTTTCTCAAAAACCGCCAAAATGTGGGACAAAATATCTTATTTAACCTGTTGCTTTTTACCTATGCACTTTAGAAAGTTTAAAGGTCTGCCTAAAAGCCCTTCAAAATACCTTTCCAACGATATATAGATCACGTCTGTAGCTCATATCGTTTGGATGCTATAGGGGTTTTAATTTTAGCGGTTTTTAGCGATTTCCCGCTAAACTAGCTTTTTTTCGAAAAAGTCGTAGAACAAACGTTTCTAGATTTTTGATCGCCTCTTTTTTTTTACTCTAACACTCGATATACACACACACAAACAAACAAACAAACAAACACACACACATTTTTTCTTGTTTTGGGGGGGGGGGCCGCAACAAAAATTATTTTTTTTTTTATCCTCCGCGGGTGTTTTTTTTTTGGGTGGGTCGGTGTCGGTGTGTGTGTGTTATTGATAAAAAAAAATAATAATAAAAAAAAAAAAAACCGCCCCACGCCCCCCCCTGCTCCTTTAATTTATTATTTTCCCCCCCCCCCCTCTCTTCCGCCCCCCCCCGGTCGCCCAGTCTTGTAGGGTTTGTGTATTTTTCTCTTTGGGCGGGGCGGCCCCGCCCCCGGCGGGCCGGCGCAGCAATTTTTCCTTCTTCCTGTTTGTTTATGCTCGTCGCCTTCGCACCCTTTGTGCTGCTTTCGTCACTAGCGCGGACTGCCGTCCGCAGTGATTATTATCTACCTTCTAAATATACCCTAATAGTTATTTTTTTTTTATTTATTTATTCTCACAAATGCCAAGCTAAAAAATCGTCAAAAATTAAATAATTTACAATTATCCGCTCAAGTTAAAAGCCATACAATTTAGTTATGGATTCTAAATATAATAAAGAGTGAAAAGCAAAAATAACATAGACAATATTATTATTAAACCTTAATTTGTTTTAAAGTAACAATTTAAAATGATAATATTGATAACTCCCTATTTACTTTAGTTTAGTAAAAAATATTTAAAAAAAATGTATTCTTGTACATATGTAAGAAGTATACATATATTCAAAGTGTTATGGTAGAATTCAAGCAACATTCTTTACTATACACAGCAGAATTTGCCTAAGTCCCAATACTTAATAGAACATATAGTAATTGCATATTACTATAGTAAATTACAAAATTTTATAATATTAAATTTGCCAAAACAATTTGCCCTGATAGTTAATCAAGCCTGTTGCGAATTTCACTTTCGATTAGATTTGTCGGAATTGAATTTCTTTAACCTGCCTTAAAACCATTTAGACGTTGTTAAGTGGATTGATATCACTTTCAGTTAATGAGTTTAAATCCAATAAAGCGAAAAACGATCATTTTCAAACACTTTGTCTAAATTCAAAGTGAATAAATGCATATCACTAAATGCAAAAAAGTAAAAAATGAAAACCGGAACAGGCCTGAATATTTATTTATAAACAAATGAGTACATGCATAATTAACTATTTATTCCCAGATATTTATCCAATTATTGTAATATGCATTATCAACTATATGTTGGCATTAACTAACACCTGAATGTTGCCACTTTGATCAGATTGTGGCATATGCCCCATAAATTGTAGCGCCCCAGCTGCTGAGATCCTGACTTTAGAACTAATAATCCGACAGCCTACAAGCGCAGGACGAACCAGAAAAAAAAGTAAGAAGCCAGCGAGGCAGCAGCCCGAAGAGCAGCGGCAAAGATATTTGCTGAGGCACAGATAGAGAGATGCAGGCAGACAGACAGAGAAAGAGAGAGCGCAACACAGAGAGCGAGAGAGAGGGAGAATATGGCATGCTCAGAGCGGGACAACAGATGCCATTACCAATACATACGCCAACGACGACGTCGACGATGAGGACGATGAGGACTTCGTTCTGTCGCTAGCTTTTCATCATTCTTGACATTTTGTGGTGAATTGTTGAAAGCCACAGGAAATGTCGCAGTGTGCGTGGCCAGGACATACATTAGTGTGTGTGTGTGTCTGTGGGTGAGAGTAAAAGGACAAAAATGGTGGACGGCAGGAAGTCTCCTCATTTGCTGTAATCGCATCAAGCGGCAGGCACAGAAAAAAGGGCGTTTTCCGGTTGGTTGCCCGCCTGTCCTGTGCTTGGCTGTCCCGTCCTGTCCTACCATGTCCTCCCCGGCCGCTGCATCGTTCTAAGGGATGAAATGTAACATTTTGTAGCTTTCCGTAAATTTTCGACTTTTTCGTCGACGTTTTGGTTTTTCGCTGCCAACGTTTCACATCGCATCGCATTTTCCTCATTCGGTTTCGGGTGTTGTTTTTTTTTTTCTTTTGCTGCGTCCTCAGTGTTTTTCAATTTCCCGGTCGTTCTGACTGTGCCGCGTTTGTGGCTTTGTGTCGCGTCTAAAGGGGGTGGGTGGCAGAGGCGGGCGGTCGGGTTTGCTGTCTTTGGCTTTGCTCTGCGTCCTGTCAAATTGACTGCAAAAAGGACCTCTCCTTTGGCAGCTTCACTTTCGTAATTGGCGGTCTGCTCTGCTCGGCTTCAGCTTCAGCTCCGTCTCCGTCTCTGACTCTGGCTGTAGCTGCGCTTCTGCCACAGCTTCTGGCTCGGCGACATTCACAGTTGGTCCGTCAGCCAAAACGATCCGCATCCGCATCGCAGCTGCGTCGTCGTCCTTTGCGTCGGCAAATGTAATCAACATTTTTGGCGTGCGGTTGTCAAAAAAACAAACTAAGTTCGTAATATACAAGTGCAAATCGTTCACTGAAATAAATAAATAAAGCCAAAGCTAAATATTTCGAGTGTTAATCAAAATTGTTGTCAATCAACCCAATCACGCTGGATACTTTAGGGTTTAAATATTTCCATCAACGGAAAATGGGCACAGGTAAAACTCAATAAAATTCCGTCGGTAGTTTGTTAAAAGCCAACAAAACCGACGGCTTTTGAACTTAAAAAACTAAAATCAAAAAATAAAATAATAAATTAAATTTGAGAATTATTAGCTGAAGGATAAACTAAAGTGCATAAGGAATGTAGCTGTTAGAGAATTTTATTAGTCGGTTTGATAATAATTTGATACTCGGGATGGCTATTAAAGAAATATGTGTGTTTAAGCTATAGAAGTATTTGGGAAATTAGGTTAGGGCGGGTGTCTTTATGACGCACCTAGGCCCGGATAGACCCGTTGTGATTTGGGAAATTAACTGCAATATATCTTTATAATCACTTATGTGCAAGATATTCTAACTGCAGCTAAAAAGGGTTTTGTAAAATATTTCTTTTTTAATTTTATAAGGACTTCAAATTTTTAGTTTAATTTATAGCTCATAACTAATTTTACATTCTCTTAAAAAAGTCTCTTAAAAGCTGTTTTTTCAAACTCAAATTACTTTAAAAAAGCTAGAATTATACAGGTGTGCTACAGAAATCTATTCCACTTGAACAATAAATGAACAATAAATTTGTATGAAATGTATGTAAAATTCAAGCGAAAACGATTTCTGTGGCACCCCTGATAATTTAATTTATCAACCATGCTAATGATTTGGGAATTAAATCTGCTTACTACCCAGTGTGATAGACCCAAATCGCAATTCCCACGTCCAAATCGTTAAATCGTTAAAATCCCACGTCTGTCCCCCATCCAACTAACGATACTGAGAAAACCTTTTTTGCCTATAAAAACAATGTCGAGATTTTTAATTTAGTCAAAAGCATATTGTTTGGTTGATAGTTGAACTGAAGAAGACATATTCCACATAGATGCAATAAACTGACGCAACTTGCTAAATAAACAAAAATATTTAAAATCAACAATAAAAATTTTAGAAAAGAAAACATTGCTGAAAAGAGCATATAAATATGAGCATGGTGTATGCAACCCTAAGGGTCGAGGGCCACTGACTGGGAAATGGGCACGCACAGCCACTCGAGAGGTGTTAACATGTTGCGGACAATTGCCGATGCGCAGGGTGTGAAAATTGGCAACACGCGTCGCTTCGCCACCAAAAACCCAAGCAAACCAACAGTTGACAATATGTCAAATGTCACAGGACAAAAGGGAAACAATCGAAACCGGGCGCGTTTTATTTTGACAAGTGCCGAGTTTTCAACTTAATTTGTAAAGCGTGCCAGTCAAAGGGTCGAGACGGGAAGGGGGCGTGGGTCAAGGGGGTAAAATAAGGTAAAGGCCTGTTTTCAAATAACTCGCATTATCTGCTAGCTTTGTGCAATTTTCACTTGCTAATCCGCGACTCACCCACACACACACACACACACAGCAGACAAACATTCGTCAAACGGCGCCACAAAGTATGCAGCACCTTTTGTGCGTGCTGCAATGTGTTTACTCAACGGCAGCTTTGAGGCCGAGCTTAGCGTTTAATTCAAGTTAAATATGCGGATATGTTGCAGATATCTCTTTGAATTAGCTCTTGCAACAGTTTGGCTTAAACAATGTGGGGGGTTCAAATCACTTTCACACTGGACCATAATGGAGTCCAGTAAATGAACTTCCATAACTCGAACTTCTATTGCTCGAATTTCTCTTGAACTCACTCTAAAATTAATAAACTTAGGAAAAAGACGAAAATCTTCATAACTTGAACCTTTTCCTTGGATAATGACGATTCGAGTTAGGAAAGTTCTACTTTATTTATTCGACGGTTCAAGTTTAAAAGTTAAGGTGTAAGCCGAACACTAATACAGACATTTTATTCAATCTAACAGTTGTTCATGAACGATATACATTGCTTCTTCAACTTCAAATTAAACAAATTTTTTTTTAAATTTGTATTTTTGTACATTTGTTATTTTCAAATTAATTTTTAAGCTTATTTATTTTTTTTATTTAATTTAAACTTTAAAACTTTAACCTCATACATTTTTTAGATAAACATGCAATATTTCACTAAAAAATCTTATGCTAATCGGACTTAAAACAAAATTTGATTATTTTTTAAATATTTGGTCTTTTCGAGTGTCATATTTTATTTAATAAATAAACTAATTAAATTCTCTAAATAAATAAAGTTTGTATAAAATAAAATTAAGTCTTAGAAAAAAATTAAAAAAAAAATTATGTTCTTCCCATACCGGGAATCGAACCCGGGCCTTCTGGGTGAAAGCCAGATATCCTAGCCACTAGACCATATGGGACACTGTATAATGCAGGAAAGTGATTCGACTAAATAAAACAAAATTTTTTGTGTTTCTTACATCGTTTACTACTGAAACTTCCACTAAAAATATAAAAACAAAAATAGGGTCAAACTTTCTTAGCTCGAATCACCATTATCCAAAAAAAGTTCAAATTATAGAGATGCTTTTACTTATGGAATTATTTTTTTTTTAAGTGTAGTAAACGCTATTGCTGCTCGATTTACTTTGAGTTAGAGAAAATTCGAGTTATAGAAGTTCAACTTATGGAAGCTTGTCTGTAAATCATAAATAAATGAGGGTATTGGGACAGATGATAAAGCAGATTCTGCAGTTCAAATTGGAGGAGCTAGTTGGTCATCAAGTAGTGGCAACAAAAGGCATACAAATGATAAGGAATTATTAAATTAATATTGATGTTCAAATAATCTATAATGCTTCCATTCACAGCCGGCGATCGCCTGCTGGACATACCCTGCAAGGTGTGCGGGGACCGCAGTTCGGGCAAACACTATGGCATCTACAGCTGTGATGGTAAGTGAGCTTCACCAAACACTAATTGGCTGGACATCTTGATATAATGTGTTAAATTCAAATACCGATAGGCTGTTCGGGTTTCTTCAAGCGAAGCATTCATCGGAATCGCATTTACACCTGCAAGGCCACCGGGGATCTGAAGGGCCGATGTCCTGTGGACAAGACCCATAGGAATCAATGTCGTGCCTGTCGACTCGCCAAATGCTTTCAATCGGCCATGAATAAGGACGGTAAGTGGAGAGCCGTCGTTGCTCAACCCGCAAGTCTTTGTTTTACTTGCCAAATTCATTTAATTATGCAGCAAATTAGGTGGGGCTGCTCTTTCGGGAAAAGCCTCGGCATAAATTACATTAAACTGGAAAAACCAAAATGCCGCAGGCTTTTGGGTGCCGCACACTCTTGGCAGAAAGTCCTCCGACTCGACGACTTGCTTCCTGGCTGTGGCTGAGGCCTGTGTCAAAGTGGCTGCCACTTGATTCTTGTTGTAGTTGTCATTAAGCTGATTATAATTTATTCGCACCCCTTCAGGCCCCTTCACCCTTCAGTCCGAAGCCCGAAGCTACACAATAAAAGTGGCTTGCTTGATTTTTCAACAACATAAATTATAAAGGCGTGACTTTGATTTACTTCAATGGGCAACTCAAAATATTTGCATTACAGTCAAGCTCAGCTTGAAATGAACTTCAAATAGTCAAGTTTGATTTACGAAAATTTAGAGACTAATTTCTATATTTGCATTACAGTTTATAAAGATCATTTACTTAAAAGTCATTTAGCAAACGTTCGTTTAATAATTTGTATTCGATTTTAAAAAAAAGATTTAAAAAACAAAATCTTTAATAAAAAATTAATTTTAGCTTCGAAATTAATCATTTATTTCGTTTTCGAAATTAATCATTTTTATTCGTTTCGAAAGAAATTATCTTACGTCATTCTGAAAAAAAGATTTAAAAAACGGTAATCTTGAACAAATCAACTAATTTTTGCTTCAACATTATGTAATATTTCTTATACTAGATTTTCACTATTATATGATAATATTTTGACAGTTAATGGCTATAAATATTTCTATGTAATACTTAATGTCCATAATTGATAATTTCTTGACAGTTAATCGCTATAAATATTACTATGTAGTACTTTATATCAAGTCGAATTCTTTGCACCTGAGAACTAAGATACAATATCTGTTTGTATTTGGATGATTGAAATGAATTCTGACTACAATTTACATCTTACCATTACCTAAAGAAGAAATTTATGTTAAACTTGAAACCTTAATCGCGTTCTCTAGAGTTTGTGAAAACATCTTATCAAACTCTAGGGGAATAGAAATAATTATTATAGATGTATGTATGCTTCGGACAGTTTAGATATTCTAACTTTTTTGTTGAAATAATCAAAATTTAACAAACACAACTACACAGAAATATTTAATATATTGTGTTTATTGTGTGCTGTTTTAACTTACAAGATTAATCCCAAAATTAATAACCATATCATTCACATTTCTATACACATTTGTGTTTGGCAGCAAAGACATCAATTGTAAATAATATTTTACTTGAGTCATTAAATGATTTGCATATTATGTATGTGTGTGTGTGAATGTCGAACTTTATTTGGCCAATGCGATTGACCAAATGTTACAGACCGCTCTCATACGCTACAACAATTTTACTGAACCAAATTTAACCCACACCCAATAACAACAACAACAACAGCAACAATTGAACACTGAGAACAACTCAATGCAACAATGCTAGCTTTAAAGCTCTTAAGCCAACATTAAATGTAGCATAAAAACACATAACATGGAAGGCCATCTCTATAGCTCGTATAGCTCGTAGTATAGCCATATAGCTCTATGGCAACAATTTACCATTTACCATTTACCATTTGGCATCAAGTATTAAGGGGTTCATTGCACAACAACAACAGGAACAACAGCAACAACAACAGCACCCAGAAGGGACGACAACAGCGTGAGAATTGTTGCAGATTTTCTCACACGCATTTCGCCTTCGGGGGAGCAGTTTGGTGTTAGGGTGGGGTGATAGAGGGGGAAGCGGGGGCGGGATTCACGATTGACAATGTGCACTTAATAGCGGATTACATGCATTATCCCATCGCTGAAAATGCGACTAAAATGTATTGACAATCAAATGATGATGCCAAACTCAGACGTCAGACTTTAGATTTTAGACCTTAGAACAGATGTTAGAGTGAATTTCTGCCTTTTTTCTCTTTTGTAGATAAACGGATAGATTCGACGGAAATGAACCAGAAACAAAGTTAGTTTATGCTGGAAGAAAGTTGAGCAAATAGCGGGGTTATATGAAGACACGCCCACTTGTCTAACAATAACAACAATCACAAAGGTGACAACAATAGGAAAACTGGCTAAAGTAAAAACATATGAACAAAGACAACGATGTCTATACAACAATGTACAGCCAATAAAGTTCGAAAAGCCAAAGATCAGATGCCCTTCAAAACAGAGTTCTTAAGTCAAACTAGAGAACAGAAAATCAAGACATTTCAGATGGTTTTAAATATAAATCTATTGAAAGTTTTTTCCAAATTTTAAATGTACAGATTTTAATTAAATTATTTTCTTAATTAAAACAAAAGACATTAAATATATATTTTTTTGCATTCATCGATTGATTAAGCTATGCCAACAATTAATAATTTTTTGGAACAAGACATAAATTTAAGAATGCCGATATTTGTAATTCCAAAAATTTGTCATATAAATGAAATTTCTGATACTTTAAGAACTCCGAAATATGGCTGGGTTGTTTTCAAGAGCAATTCTCATCAATATCTCTAGAGAATGATTTTAAAATCGAAACTAAATACCAAACCAGCGATTTTTTTTATTATTTACAAATAATTATAAATCGTTTATAAGCACATCCAAAAAAAATAAATAAATTAAAGATTCCTAGTCAAATCTATTATACGGTGCCACAAAAAATGTTGAGATGCTTTCATCAAATGGTATGACGAAACTATTCGACTTTTTGGTGTAAGGGTATGCCCAGGGCGAGTCAAGGCGTGCCAGGACATGTTCATGTCCTTTTGCTTTGTGCATTTTCTTAGTTTGCCGCTACAAAGCCCCATGTTAGCTGCCTTTTTGGGGTTTTTCTTGGCTGGTTGCCGTAAATAAACAATAAACACTCCCACACACATTTACACACTGAGTAAGAGAGAGGGAGAGAGAGAGAGAGAGAGAGAGATGGAGTCTGACACCAGGATATATTCCCGGACAGACAAAGTGCTTTTGTTGTTTAGAGCAAAAAGCAAAAAAGCCACAAAAATCGTTCAAGGCACGTTTGTGTTACATTTTTGGGGCCAACAAGCATGCGAGTAGTTGGATGTTGTTTTTTTCTTTCTTCCTTATTCTCAAGTGTGACAGGGGGTGGTGGGGGGTGGGGGAGTGGTAGGGCATGTGGTTAGCCATTTTTAGTTGGTCTTTTCATTTGTTTAGTCTCAGTTTTCGGCCATGTTGGACTTGGCATGATTTCTCGACGTTGCCAATAAAGTTAATTAGAAAAAATCTGCAAGTGTTGGCAAGTATCTAAATAGATAGTGTTGCTCAACTACATAAAATGGAAAGATGCGTTTCCTAAACTCAAATATAGCAAGAGAGAGAGAGAGAGATATAAGTTATAGGAAAATATGACAAACAGCGCACATTTCATTTGTCGTCTCTCTCCTTTGTATGCTAATATCCTGGCAGGAGGGTGCAAGCAATAAGAAAAAAAATAGGAAAGAAGACACGGTGCGAGATTCCCTTAACAAATTATGTTGCCACTTGTCACATTTAATGGTATTTGCATTTGTATACCAACAAAGTGTCAGCATCATCATTATCATCATCACGCATAGTGATGATGTCCTGTTTCCCCCTCTCACTCTCACTCCCCCCACTTCCACTCCTTCACCAGTCCTCATTCCAATTGCCCCATCTTTTACTTTCTTATTTCTTTACAAATATTTACGCGGCATTTTAAGCGGATTTTTCATTTTGAGTGATTTGTGTCGCTTTCCCAAATCCCATTCGCAAAAGAAAAAAAAGAACGAGCAATAAAATGTCCTTTTCTGGGCGTTTGCGTATCTAAGTGTATATGTGTGGTTGTGTGGGTGTACATATTTAGGTCTTTATCGCTCACTGGCTGCGTGATGAGCTGAAAAGTGAGCTCTAATGATGGCACTGAGACAACAAAAGTAATTCGTTTTATAATACTTATTATTTGAATTATTGTTCTAATTTACGTCTCTTGTAACTTAATGAATGTCTTTATCTTTATCTATATCCGTATTTACATAACTTTAAATATGGGAGCAGAAATTACTATTATTTATGAATTTCTTATTTACAAAGGGGAAAAAAATTGTTTTTGTAAGAAATGTTTTAATAAAGTATAAAAATAGCTTTTAAAAACCTTTTTTTAAATCAATTTTTTACTAAGGCCCGATTCTTCAATGTCTAATATTTAATAACTATTGAATAACTATTGAATAATTATAGAAATTAATGTCAAATTTGTTACTATATATTAAGTAAATTTTATATTTACATTGAACGACCCTAAAACTGCTTTATATCCCTTTCATACCAATTCATTTCTACTATATCACATAATTTATATTTTACAATATTGTTATTCTAATTAAATTCTAAAATTTTCTTGACCATCTATCGATTGTAATAATTTCACTTTCGTCTTGCTATGGAATTTTAGCTTTAGCACTTTCAACAAATCGAAATTGTTGCAAAGCTAATGTCAAACAAAATGCTTAACGCAAACCTTTTAGCCAGGCCAAGTAACATTTTTGTCAGACACACACACACATAATACTGAAAACAAAATCAACAATTGAAACAAATAGTCGAGAAAGGCTTCTATAAAATCAACCAAGTGCAAATTTAATGAAAAAGGAACTGTAAATGGAAATTGTTGAAGAACATGGTAAGTTTTCTTGTGCGTCTTCTTTGTCTGACTCTCTCCCTCTCTCACTCTAACTTTATCTTCGACTCTTGTATATAGAGTATATTTTGTAGCATACTTTTGGGCAGTTAAGCCCTTTTGTCAACAGACTGCATTGTAACTTGGCTCGTTGTTCTCGTCTGCGTTTGCGGTTATACAAATGGAACGTCAGGCAAATGAAGCTATCTTTGTTGTAGTTGTTGTTATTGTTGTTGTTGTTGTTGCTTTTGACTGTGTCTATGTATAGTCGACTTTTTGGCGCTGGATGGCGACTAATTTCATGACCACATTTAAACGTATTGATTTTATATGTTTATACGTGTGAATATACGTGAATATATAAATACATACCTATATGCATATATTGTATATGTATCTGTGTCTATATGTATTGATTTATTTATTTATTTGCTGCTTTAAAGCCTTGTGCTGCAGTGTGTCCGCCATTATTACGTATACGCATTTCATTTACACATGACTGCGGGGCACTGAAAGCTCTCTCTCTCTCTCCCCCTCTCTCCCTCACACACATGAACAAGTGTCTACATGCACACGTGTGTGTGTGTTTGTGTGTGTACATACACATACATATGTATATGTGAACTGCAGTGCCGCTCTTAATTGACATTATAGCCTACTACTTTATGTGCATACACTTTTGGTAGGCAGTGTGTGACTGGCGACATGTAAATGCGACTGGCTTGCATGTGTCATGAACTCACACCGTGTGTGCTTGTATGTGCGTTGCGTGTGTGCGTGTGTGTGTCTGTGTGAATGACAAAAGTGTCAGTGTCAACATTAAAAGCGGATTTAAAATCACTCACTCACTGGGCCCTGCTGACAGAGTCAGAGCGTAAAAGCCTTTGGTCTCCTGAACCACGCAGTGTGCACGGCAGGGGAAAATGGGTGAAACGGGGTAGAGCTGGCAGTAAAAGTTATTGTAAATATTCCAAATGGGTTAAAGTTAAAGTTATGCATAAACCTGTGTAATAAATAAATTTACTTATTTAAGAAATTATACGAAAATAATCGTATAAAAAAGACCTCAAGAAAACTATTGCATTGGGCAGTTACTTTTTATATTTATGCTTATTTAAGTACTCGAAAATAATGCAAGTCGATTGTCAAATACGATTTTTTGAAAATAGTTTGTCGTTCTAAATAGAGAATGTGGCATAAGTTAAGTATGTATATACAACTTTCATTAAATGTATAAATTAAACACTTTTAGATAATAAAACTATGCAAAAATTTAATTTTTTGTTATATAACAATATATTAATCGACAGTATAAATAATATTTCAACTCACATATTCGACAACTTAGGAATTTCACTCTGTATCTATATATAAATAAATTTCGGTGTATAAATTTAATTTTAAAGGTAAAATATTGTATTCATTTTGAATTAGATATTGACTTTATCTCCTTCTAAGCTGCTTTCATTATTATAGTAATTTGAAGATCAGCTCAAAAGCTGAATTTAGATATTGGGAACACAAACTCGTGCAATGCTTTTTATTTCAATTCGACTTCTTTAAAAGATATTTTGGCTATCTTGTGTAACAATCATACTTTTTCTGATATCACATTGAAGATTAACAGCTGTTACAGTCAACACAGAGACACACACTCGTATTTATATATATCTTTCATCTGCAAATAAGGTAAATTTATTAACAATTTGCAACTGTTATCGTGGCATCAATTTGTCACTCGACTTCCCCCCCCTAATATGGCTATAAGGTCCTTGAGCTGGCATAAACAAAGCCCATTATGCACTATTATGCACTTTACAGTTGCTAAGCCAAATCCAATGATGATGATGAGGGTGAGGGTGAAGGCCGAAAACACTGAGACACTCCCCTCGGTTTGCCAACCGCATCGAATCACTTCAAGTGTTTTTTATCTCTCTCTAATTTCACGGTTTCTGTTTCGGGAATGTTGCCTTATTTACTTTTCATTTGCCTGCCAAAAATTACATTTCTTGCTAAATTTTTATTAAGCGAGAGTACGTAGACCTTCATACATAAAGTTCCTGAGTTCGTTCTCATTATGTTTGTTTCGATTTCTGTGTGCGGTTCGCGCTTTTCAACTTAAGAGCTGAGTTCGGTCTGGGCAACCAACCTCTGTCCATTGCCCATTAATGTGGGCCTCGGGTTGATGATCATTCATTGGGATTTTTGCGTGTCTCGGTCGTGAAGTCGCTGTGAACTCTGGGAATTGAGCAGCTGTTTAACATCCGTTTCGCTCGTCTCTCCACTCCTCTTGCATCTCCCTCTCTCTCTCTCTCTCTCTTTCTTCCTCACTCTGCCACTTATCATTAATTTTTCTACCGCATTTCTTTGCCCTGGCATTCTGACATTTTTGCCTTTGCTTTCGTTTCTGGTCCCGTTCTCTGTTTTGACATAATTGTTTTTGCTTCTATGCATTTGTACAGCACGCTTCTATATCTCCCTTCTCTTCCATCTCACTCCCGCTTCATCCCCTGCCCTCTTGCCCAGCGTCTCTCTACCCTAATTAATTGATTAGCTTCAGCAAATCGGTCAATATGTTTTGCTCTTTCTTTTACTCTCCGTTTTTATTGCTCTACGCTCTGAGGACGCGTAATGAGTTGCTAATTAGATTTGTACATTGTATCTTTTTTTCCAAGCTGCCTTTTGAGAGTCTGCACAGGTGTTGTGTAGTTGAGTTGTGGAGGAGGTTAGAGAAATCTAAAATTTCAGTTAGCTTTCCATAATGAAATAAGCTGACTTTTAAAATTTAAATGAATATTTCAAATCATTATATGTGGTTCACAATTTATAATAATAAAACATTTGGTTTAAAATTGGGATAATACTAAAAGAAATATTAATTCGTTCTTTTTTTTCCATTTGTTTAAAGTTTAAAGCAAGGAATAATTCGCAAAATAATATCGGTTCTGGTAAAGGTTTTAAATTGGGTTTCATTTCTGGTTTAAATTTCAGAATGCCTAAAATTAAAGAATAAGAATTAAATTTTTGTAATAAAACTTAAATCAATTTTAAGAAATATTTCAATAAAAAGTTAAATATAGAAAACAACAAATATCTGTTAAGGATAACATTATTTCCCTGTTTCAGCATTTAGTTCGCCTCTCAATTTTGACCTTCGTTTATAATTCTTAACCTCAAACCTAACCTCAAATAGCAGCGACCCCAAAAAAACGCCTTAAGTTGCAGAATAAGAAGAAGAAGCAACACGACTTTTGCATTTTGCATTTCATAACTTTTTGCAGCAATCAATTCAGTTGAAATTCATTTTCTTTTTTCTTTGGCGCAACTTTAACACTTTGGTGACAAAAACAAAATGGCGTCGACTCAAGAAAAGTTATATTGTGATGGGAGAGTGGGAGAGGGAGAGAGGGAGAGAGGAAAAAAAGTGAACAAGAAATGGAAGTTTTTAATTTTTGCTTATGCCCGTTAATTTTTTGCCTTTTTCACACGTTTCTTTGTTTGCCCGAAGGATGGGTAATAGAGAGGGAGAGAAAGAGAGAGCAAGAGCCAAAAAAGTGTCCCCTGCGAAAGGGTTAAAAGTGCCCAAGGTTTCGGTTTCGGTTGCGTTTGCGTTTGGGTTGGAGTTGGAGCTGAGCTGGGATACGTATACGTATTTTTTTTGGTGGGGTGCTCAACTTTTTGTGCAGACCGCAGTTTTTAAGGAGTCTCTCTTTCGGGTAAAATGTTGTCGCAAGTTTGTTTGATGCCGCTTAACCCGCAGCGTAAAAATTTGATGAGTTTGGCATTTTCTTTAATTGAAATTTGTGATCTTTTGAAAGCTTTGAGACTCAGGACGCAGTTGCATGGCGCTAGTTTCAAGTGCCACGGGGGCACAGAAGCCGTCAAGTGGCTGCAGTCATTTTACATAGACAGGCAGACACACACAAACACACTCATTCTCTCACACATGCGATTAGCTGCGGATTAAAATGTCACCCCTTTTGCGCTATGTCACGCACACAAGAGATACAAGATACAAACGCACATGTTATAGATACATTTAATTACAAACAAATAAAAGTCATGACAGCAACCCACACACACACACACACACATAGACTGATGAACCCGACATATCCTTCCTGGTCCAGGCTTTGGGGCATATGCAACAGTTCACACGACCAGGCCAGGACTTTTGTATCTTTGTATCTTTGCATCTCTGTGTATCTGCGCATTTTAATAATCGGTTTATTACATGTATATGTAAGTATATGTGTGGGCGACTCAAGAAGCTACTTATACACATACAGACAGTCAAGTGTTACTTTCTATTTACTGTTCTATTTGGTTCAACAAACAGATAAGTTCTAGCCCACACTTCAAAGAGATGGCAGGCAAAGTTTTCCTGGGTGGCCAACAAATAAAAAAAGAAAAGAGAGAAAGAAGAAAGCCATTCAAAGTATCTTTCAAATTAACTTTATTTATTTAACTACTTAAAAGCAGATTAACGCAATTACACACTTGAACTGTTTTTATGCAAAACGGATGAGCAATCGAAATACGAATATCACGGATTGATAAACTCGTATCTGCAGAATCAGCCACAAATCAGCTCAGCACTCAATAAAATAAATACTATAAGAGATCAAGGCAAATTTTAAGTACACTTCATGTACTCGTATTAGGTTGAGGTCAAAAGGGATTCCATATTCTCAAACTATACAAATACAAATCAAATATTTAATAACTAATTCGCTTAACATTGTCGTATGTGACCCATTTCGCTCTACAAATCACCATCCGTTTCTGAATTGATGCGATTTCATTCCATTATTTGAAAAAGTAGGGAAACGTAACGGTTTCCACTGAAAATAAGTTGACTTTTCAGCATTATTTTCCGTACAATATTGTCAAAATTAAAACAATGATTTATTAAGATTGTAAAAATTTAAATCTACAACCATTTTAAAGCGAATTATAGCAATTTATTTATGATTGAAAACTTTAATTCAAGCAAGATTTATAGCTGGAAATCTCAAGATATTTTACATTAGACATTTTTTTAACGTTATCAAAACTTTGCAGAAATTTAACAGTTAGACCGCACTTTATAAGACTTGGACAGATAGCAATGGAAGAATAACGCTGTCCAAGAAAATTATACAATTGAACATCCATAACTCGAACTTCTATAACCCGAATATCTCTCTAACTCGAATTAAATGAGTGGCAGTGAAATTGATAAAGTCAGGAAAAGAACTCTATAAGTCGAATGTCTTCATAACTCGAACCTTTTCTTTGGATAATAGTGTTTCGGGTTAGCGAAGTTCCACTGTAATTTAATTCAAAATCTTGCCTGGCTCATCAGCCCAATCCTGTAAGCATTTTCTCTACAAGTGTGTTTTTTATATGGTCTCTTCCAGCCGTGCAGCACGAGCGTGGTCCTCGGAAACCGAAGCTGCATCCGCAGCTGCACCATCACCATCACCATGCGGCGGCTGCAGCGGCGGCTCATCACGCCGCGGCGGCCCACGCCCACGCCCACCACCACCACCACCATCACCATCACGCGCACGCGGCGGCCGCTCATCATGCGGCGGCGGCGGCAGCAGCGGCCGCTGGACTGCATCATCACCATGGCGGCCACTTGCCGGTGTCGCTGGTGACCAACGTGTCGGCGTCTTTCAACTACACGCAGCACATTTCGACGCATGCACCGCCGGGTGGCTTCCATGCACCGCCAACGGCACATCCTCACCAGACACAGGCGCAGGCGCAGGTGCAGGTGCAGGCAGCTCATCCTGGCCAGCAGGCAGCTTCGCATGCGACGGCCTTCCATCATCCCGGACATGGACACGCCCTGGCACCGCATGGGGGCAATGGCAATGTCAGTGGTGCTGGTGGAGCTGCAACCGTGGCCATGACATTTCCACCCCATTTGCTGCATCACAATCTCATTGCGGAGGCGGCCAGCAAGTTGCCGGTCATCTCGGCGGCAACGGCAACGGCTGTGGCCGCCGTGGTCTCCACGGGACCCGCCTACGCCCAGGCCACGCCCACAGCGAACAACAACAACTACTCGTCGCCCTCGCCCAGCAACAGCATACAGTCCATATCGAGCATTGGTTCCCGCAGTGGCGTCGGTCGAGTCGATGGCGATGGCGACGGGGACGGGGACGGGGATGGAGGTCTTAGTTTGGGCAGCGAGAGTCCACGGGTGAATGTCGAAACGGAGACGCCATCGCCATCGGCGTCGCCGCCTCTCAGTGCTGGCAGCGTGTCGCCGGCGCCAACGCTGACCGACTCACAGAGTGCGTCTCCGAATCCGCCACAGAACTCGACGTACTGCCTCAGCGAAGCCTCGCATCAGACCAACAATGACACAATGCTCATGCACAGCATACATGTCAGCAACAACAACAACAACAACAGCAGCAACATCAACAACAACAACAACAGTAGCCATAAACAACTTAGCTACACTTCCGGTTCCGGATCTCCGGCACCAACAACTCCAACACCGCCGCCGACGTCAGCAGCGCTGCCAACGCCACGGGCAGGCGTCAGCGGCTGCCACGCCCCCTCCAATGGCTTCCTGGAGCTGCTGCTCAGTCCGGACAAGTGCCAGGAGCTCATCCAGTACCAGGTGCAGCACAATGCGCTGCTCTTCCCGCCCCCGCTGCCCCAACAGCTGCTCGACTCGCGCCTCCTCTCCTGGGAGATGCTGCAGGAGACGACGGCGCGTCTCCTCTTCATGGCCGTGCGCTGGGTCAAGTGCCTCATGCCGTTCCAGACACTCTCCAAGAACGATCAGCATCTTCTGTTGCAGGTGTGTACAAAAACAGCAATTATTATTTCAATTTTATTGAAATATAAAATATATTTGTCAATTGAAAAAAAAAAAAAAAAAAAAAATGGTGGTCAGGTGGCTCAGTGGCTAGAGTCGCCGACCTGCCACAATTGGAACTCTGAGTTTAAAACGAATGAGGTTCAATTCCCACAAATGCCAAGCAAAAAAATTTTCAAAAATGAAATAATTAACAATCCGTTCAAATTAAAAAGCCATACAATTCAGTTATTGTCAAAAGGACAGATTCAAAGGACAGATTCTAAATAAATAAAGAGTACAAAAAAAATTGAAAAAAATATATGTATTTTAGCAAAAGCCAGCAAAATTAAGCACGTTTTACTTTATTGTAGACCAAAAATATTCAATAGAATTTTTTTACTTATTTAGAGCACCCACAGAGAAAACATTTACTGATGCTTTACTTATAATTCAGCATTTCTTTGTAAAATATGAGGTCTATTTATTAATTAATTTATTTATTAATTTGTTTCCATTAGTCATACTTAAGTTTAAGATTGCATTCAAGTTTTGGAAAAGAAAATGTCTTAGGTTACACAATGTAAATGAAATATCTAATCTTATAATTATTATTACTGTTATTTATAATTCCATTGTTTGCAATAAACGAGGAATTTTTAATTTATTTATTTTTTGTTTTATTTTATTATTTTTTTATCAAAATTTAAATTTTCATAAATCTATCGAATAATAATTACGCTATTTCTCTGTGCAAGCTTAGAACAGTATACAAAATAGTTTTTTTAGTTTTGCTCTATAGTAAGCAACCGCATTTCAATAGTTTCTGTTACTTCTCCTTTTCAGGAGTCGTGGAAGGAGCTGTTTCTGCTGAACCTCGCCCAATGGACCATTCCTCTGGATCTGACGCCAATACTGGAGTCGCCGCTGATCAAGGAGCGTGTGCTGCAGGATGAGGCGACGCAGACGGAGATGAAGACCATCCAGGAGATACTCTGTCGCTTTCGTCAGATTACGCCGGATGGCAGCGAAGTGGGCTGCATGAAGGCGATCGCGTTGTTTGCGCCAGAGACCGCGGGACTGTGCGATGTGCAGCCGGTGGAGATGCTGCAGGATCAGGCGCAGTGCATCCTGTCCGATCATGTGCGGCTGCGGTACCCGAGACAGGCCACACGCTTCGGGCGACTCCTGCTCCTGCTGCCCTCGCTGCGCACGATACGAGCGGCGACCATCGAGGCGCTCTTCTTCAAGGAAACCATCGGCAATGTTCCCATTGCGCGGCTGCTGCGCGACATGTACACCATGGAGCCGGCGCAGGTGGACAAGTAGATCAGCGGTGGGCACGCAATGGCTCCGGGAGCGCAGCGGCTGCTAACGAATTCAGATTTCGTGGTTACCGCTGGAGTAGATCATGAAACAACTAAACATCAACTTCTACTCGGAGTCCAGTGTTATCAAAATCGATTCGTGTTGCATTTAAGCGGCAACAATTTTTGTCACTTGTAAAAATATTTGTGCTTCAACTACCAAAAAAAAAAAAAAACAAATAAATAAAAGATAGTGAGAGTGAAAGAGAAAGATAGAAAGAGAAAGAAATGTAAAAGTTGTGAGAAATGAGAATGAAAAATAAAAACTGCTAACTCGACTCGAATGCAGCTGCGACAGTTCACAGCGTACAAAGTTCATGTAATAGATACATTGCCACGCCCCCAAACCCTACCTCCCTCCTCCTCCTCCATTCCCTCTGGCTGCTTTTACGTTGATTTATAGCTCTGCTCGCGAATTTTTTTTCTAACATTTTATTTTTAGTCTCCTCCGCCATGCACTTTATTTATCTTTCATTCGACATTTGTCGTCTCTTTTCTAAAACTGCTCATGTTATTTCAACCTGGCAAACTGGCAACCTGCAACCCAACCGTCACATTCTGCTGACCTGCAGCAGGAACATTGCCTTGCCCTTCCTTCCCCTTCCTCCCTTCCACGCCACATTTCTTCTTACCTTTATCACGTTTTGGCTTTTTTATTCCCCATCAAAGTGAACTAAAGCTTTATTGGAATGCTTTGAGTCCCTGTTCTACCTATATTTTTAAATTGTTTCATTTTCTTATTGATTCACTTATCTATATCCACTTGGTATATACCCTGTACTATATTTGTCTCTTAATAAATTTGTTCTTCAACCCATTAATTTAAAAGTAACATTCAACTTTTTTAAATGTATAAGTATATTATTCCTCCATATTAAAAAATTCCCCAATAACTCTAAAAACGACTAATTTTGATAAAACTCTTCTTAACTTGATTTTAACTCTCTAAATTCTCTGAACATATTTGAAAACTGTTAAACCAACCTTTATTATTATTAATATGCTATTACATATTTGATTTTTTGATCATATTTTTGAAAACACTTTCAAAAAGTTCTCCTGCTGTCCTATAAATTTAATTTGAGCATATACCCTTAGATACCCTAATCATTTTTGATTTCGCTTCATTGTGTACATAACTCAGAGTTCATAATATTCCTCTGGTCTTTGTGAGTTCTTCCATTTTTTTCACTGTTACTTTTGCTGCGAAATCGCGTTTAGAAATCGTGGAAAATGAAAAAATAACTTTGCCGCGGGTCAAACGACCAAAATGTATGCTGATGTTGTCCCTTAAATTTCGTTGGATTGATGTACGTATCAGCAAAATTTATTGCATATAAACTTTCATACATGCATATATTGGTGCCAGCTTTGTTTATGAATTATTAAATGCCAAATGCTTTGCAATTGATTTTTTTGCACAATCAAATTGTAAATGGAATGCAAAGAAATGTTGCTAACGATTCAAATATAGAAATATATAAATAAAATTAAATTAAAAAATTTAGTTGTAAAATAAACCAGTTGGAAATAGTATGTAAATCGCAACAGATGTTGCTAACAGCATATGAATGCATATTAATTATTATATATACGAAAATATTTAAATAAATTGAAATACAATACAAGCAATCAAATGAGTACAGTTCTATTTTTGGGGATTGAATTGAAATAAATGGTAATTTGTTTTATGTCGCAAAGGAATGCAATTTTGTGACTCGATTGAAAAATATTAAAGTTCCAATTTAAATTTTCGTAAAAGATTATTTTAAATTGATGTGGGATTCGGAGTGTTCGAAAAGATTGTTTATGGGAAAATGTTCTTCACATAAAATATAATAGATAAGATTAAAAGATTTATCTTCAAATTTATTTTGGGAGACTAGAGCCAATACTTTTTGAATTTTGCCGAGCAAACCAACGACAAGCAAACAAGAAAAGAAGCGATCGGAGCTGTTCCAGGCAGGTGAGCTCCTCTTAGAGAATTAATGACGGATCAGCTGGAGAAACTGCAAACCGTGACTCGGTCAGTAGAACATCTGTTTTAAGGTCTACACGCTAATCAAGTTCAGTTAATCGGAAGCATTTAGTTGCATCAGTTATCCCACTTAATCGTATTAAGCTTGGAGATATATGAAGGTGTTTATGACAGTTAAAGTTGATATTACATATTATTAATACAACTAATTTAACTTAATAAATATAAATTGTAAGACTACAGTAAACTATCCAGTACCTGTGTCATTTCTCTGAATCTTAGCCGTTACTTTTCATTATTAAAAATTAACATTTGTTTGGTACAGAAACCAGTTTTTCACTATTTGATCGCTAATGTAAAAGAAACTTGAAATTTAAATATTAATTTAATCAAATTAGTTTTCATACATTTTTAACTATGTACATTGAAAAAAGCTAACCAACGGAAGAAACTGCAAATTTGAGTATTATTTAAGCTTTTCATACCAAGAAGGGGGAATCCCCGGCCTGCACTGTCTACGTGTACATTTGTTATTACTTTTCGCCTAATGCAGTGGAAAAACTTTACCGAAAAAACATGCAAATTGAGCACAGCACTAAACAAATAAGAGACAGACCCGAACAAAATCCAGTGTTAATGGAACCCAAAAAAAAAAGCAAAAAAAGAGAAACATATAAAACATAAAAATGGAGTGCAATTAAAACAATTAAGTGACGCGTTCTTTCGGCCGCACTATTTGCAAAGTAAAAATGTAAAAAAAAAAAATGTTAAAAAGAAATATATAGGAATGTAAGGAAACCAAAAATTATGGCATTAAAAAAGTGCCAAAACATTTCATTTGAAAGAGACCAAAACGAGCTAGAAATGCAAATACGAATATAAAATGTAAATCATAAAAAATGAAAATAAAAATCCTCAATTTGTATGCTGTCGCATATTTTGTAACGCTTAAGCGTTGTCCAGATGGGAATGGGAATGGGGATGAGGTTGGAAATTGGGAGGATTGGATGTAGCTGTCATAAATGCTGTGAACGACTCAATGCTTTGACAAAGGACATGTGCGGGGGGGATAGAGAGAGAAAGAGAGAGAGAGAGAGATAGAGTTATTGATGCCTTGTCTTGTCTTGTCTTGTCTTGGGCTGTCAAAAAAGGACCTGCCATTGTTTGAGGCAAATGTCTTGGTCAAAGGTAAGACAGTTGCATATTTTACATACAGCGTTGTCGTCGAAAGAAAATCGCCTCAAGCAGATCTGGTTGTTCAGGCAGGAGGTGGAGTCAGGGGAGGAGGAGTGGTTCCACATAGACCGCTGGACATGTTGCATACCCTTTTGGCTAAAACTTTCGTTGTCGTTTCGTTCATTTCTTTTCACACTTTTTGCTTCGCCATGGGCAATACATCTTGGACCACAAAACACAAAATCGTCTTAAGTATTTTGTGTGGTTTAAATAAAATAAAAATAATAAAAACCATCTCATTCTCTATGTTGTTGGAGTGTCTGTGTGTGTGTGTGAGTGTGTGTGTGTGTAAAGGGATAAGCATGGTACATCCGCTTAACGTTGTGTATTTTCTTCGCTTATTCTTGTCTTGGTTATTCAATTTGGGTTTCGTTTTGCGTAAATGATTTTATTTCGTTCCTTTTGCGGCATTCTGTAAAATTTTGATATACTATTATTCTATGCCCAAATCCAATGTCCATCATTGTTTTTTTATAGACTCACATTACACAACAATCAAAACCCCATACTTCCCTCCCTCTCCATACCATCTTGGCCCACTCATGTCATCATTTTCATCATCAGCAACATGACATGGCCAAAAAGGTGGCTGCATTTTCAACATGGTTACGATTTGCCTATGTGAACTGTGCCACTTGTTGTCTATCTGTGTGTGTGTGTGTGTGTGTGTTTGGTCCAAAGGATTGATGTGCCCCATACATGGTAATTTAGAGCATGTGCATTGAAATTGCGCATACGCCTAGTGGGCCATAACGAAGCAATGGCACGAAGGAATTGTAAGGGAAGCTGACGTCTCAACAGCTGTAAGCTGGGGCTTTGTCCAGCTAAACCACAGATATTATCAATTAACTCATTATAGACTTAATGTAAGCACAAGAATCCTGTACTTAATCAATCATAGACTTGGAACCTCCAGCAAATTTCTTATATTTTTTGTAGTATCAAAAGATGGCAATAACTGGGAATATTCAATTTAAATTTAAAAAAAATATATACAGGGATGCCACAGAAAACACAAGTGAAAAGCAATTCCACTCCGAAAATTTCTCAGTGCCACAGAACTTCGAGTGATTTATTGCAGAATAATAGGTTTTTATTTTATTTCTTATTTATAATTTATATAATTCAATTTATTTATATAATAATTGATATTGTATTTCTAAATTCGGACAAAATATGTGACATTATTATGGCATCGGATGACAGTGGATTGAGCGACGATTTCGTTTCCCTCCAAAATTTTCAGATGAATTTGACTGTGGCACGGAGAAATGAAATTGACGTGAAATTTAAGTGGAAGAGATTTATGTAGCACATCTGTAAATTTTTTTTTAGCCAAGTATTAGTGATTTTTAAATTATATTTGGAAATATAAAATTCTTATACTGTATAAGAGACTTTAAGAGTTTTCATTCGCTGGTGGTACAATTATTAACGTTAAATCCTTGAATTCCATATTGTTTTTCGACGGAAATATACAAGAGTCAAATGATATTTGTAAGTATATTTGCCATATCCTGTAAAAATTATCTATATTTTTTTTTGCATTGCACAAGTAGAAAAGTTTAGTATTGGAAGAGAAAAAGGGAGTGAAAAGGGAGGGAGACGGTTGGGTTGAGGTGGCAGGTCAGTGCTTAATCACTATTGCCACGTTGCACAGAATCACATTTTGGGCTGCTGCTGCTGTTGTTGTTGTTGTTGTTGTTGTAGCTGCTGCTGGCATGGAAACAAGCCAATCCACACGCCACACCAAAAACAGAACCAGAAGCAGAGTAGACGTCGACAGGGAGACAGATACAGATACATTTACAGACACTGTGGCAGAAGCAGAGCAGGAGCAAGTCAGGCCACGAGCATAACGTGCAACTTTCCAGCTTTCGCCGCAATCAATTTTACGGGTGCACAGCAACAACAACAACAACAGTAGCAACAACAACAACAACAACAACAGCAGCAACAACAGCATCAACAGTGGAATTAGAGCAACCCCGAACATGCTTACAAACCAACCCAAAGTAACCCAAGCCAATTCAACTACATCTACACCTACACATACGAGAGCATTCACACACACACACTCACACACACACACATACTCGAGTCTCGTATTCATACATGTGAAGGGCCCAAACAGCGTTAGACACGCAACCGTAGAACGGACAGCACGTGGTCCAGCTCACATGGAGGTATTAACGCGTACGAACATCGCTGCATGATTAACCTCCTCCACTGGGATGTGGATGCATCCCCCTGCATCCCTGCAGCTCTGCATCTCCCCCGCTTTTCTAGCTACTAGTGGTAAGCCTAAGTCTGGCCTAGCTTTTGCCATGTTCTCTGGGACATAGCTTCAATCTGACGTCCCTGTCGCTGCTTTGGCTACATTGCTAATCGGCTAAAGACTGTAAACAAAAAGTCGAGAAAGTACAAAATATCTTTAATTATCAACTGGAGTGTAACTAATTTTCGACTCTTCTTTAGACAAAATTATCATATCGAATGTAAGCATGTATTTTATTGCGAATTTTGAATACGTTCGTAAATATGATATCGCTTGGTTTACATAAACATACTACCTAGTTATCTAAACCAGCGGTGGGCACGAAATCTGAAATCGTTGTCAGCCGCTGGCTCCCGTAGCCATTGCGTGCCCACCCCTGGTCTAACTTAAGGTAATCAAGTGCAGCATAACCAGTTGCAGCATTATCAAGTGAGGCATAACCGGATGGATCACGATCTTTATGTGGTTTTTTGTCTGGTTTTTTATCTGGTTTTTTATCTGGTTTTTTATCTGGTTTCTTTGTTGGTTTTTTATCTTTGTCCTTGCATAGACCGAGCATACGTCCGAGATAACCGCAGGGCGAGCAGGCCTCACTTCCCGGATATTGTATAAGATACAGTACTGTGGAATAAGTATATTAGCATCTAGTTTTAATATTAAACCTTATAGGGTATACATTACCTCCAATTAGGACCAAAAGTTTCATCAATTTTAGTTCCATATCTGTTTTCTTGCCGTCGTAGAATCGTATAGTAAATAACAAAAATTTTAGTTGGCCCTTATAAGCCGTTCATCTTTAAAAAAACATTAGTTATGGAATATGTGGATAATTTGATTTTCTAGTTATTTAAATATTATGTAAGCAATCTGTACCTGGATACGCCCGCTTTAAAGACCGCAACAATTTAGTTAAATTACTTATTTATTTTTATTATTTTATTTATAAGTAAAAGGCGATATTGTATTCGTTGCAATGTATGTATCAGGGAGAAGGGAGCATCTCCGACCCTACAGAGTATATATATTCTTGATCAAGCATCAACAGCCGAGTCGATATAGCTATGTCCGTCTGTGTGAGCGCCTAGATCTCAGAGACTATAAACCCCACTCAGGTCAAGTTTGTTTCGAAATTTTGCCATGCCCCTTTCTGCCTCCGCAAATGGCGAAAAACAACTATTCGCCCATTTTTTTTAAATACAGGGTAGGCCATTTAAAGTGGAAGCATCGGGTAACTCTATAACTTTTGACAGAGCTGTCAGATCGACTAATGATATGGTGGCGCAATGGCGCGTTGGAAGCGTCATTTCAAGACAATTTATACCATGGAACAGTACACTCCAAAAGAACGTGCTGAAATTGTTCAGCTTTACATTCAAAATAACTTCTCGATTGTGAAAACCAAAATATCGAAAAAAGGCGATTATGACTGGCCACCGAGATCACCCGATTTGACGCCGCCAGACTTTTTTTTATGGGGCTACTTGAAGTCCATGGTATACACCAACAAGCCAAGGACACTAGCTCAACTCAGAGCCAACATACGCCGCGAAATAAGAGCCATATCGGCCGATACACTGGCAAAAGTGATGGAAAATGCCGAATAAAGGGCACATTTTACGGCCTAATGGTGGCCATTTACGCGATATCATTTTCAAAAACTAACTAGAAATATAAGTGCCTAAAAGCATGCTATAAAAATAATTAAAATTTATTAAAGTAAGTAACGGGTATCCTATAGTCGGGAGCTCGACTATAGCCTTTTCCACTTCTTTAAATTGGTGTGAAACTTTTTAGACTATTCATAAATATAAGCATATGTAGAAGTACTTTATTGGGAAAATTGGATGCGTCCATGAATATGATAACGCTTGAACCACTTAATCGTACGTACTTTGCACTTCAACCATAATAAGGTGCGGCATAGTAAGGTGCAGCATAGACAGGTGCAGCATAGTAAGGTGCAGCATAGCCAGGTGAGGCATAAGCGCGATAAGCATACGGGTAAGCATTCGGGTAAGCATTCGCGTAAGCATAAGGAATATTGTTGCAGCGATTGCAGACAGCCTCACATCTTGGATAGTGTAAAATGAGCAGTGCTGTAGGATATGTATATTAGTATCTAATTAAAGTATTAAGCCTTATATTCATTACCGCCCATTAGGAGACAAAGTTTCATCACTTGTTGTCCCATATCTATTGCCTTTAGACTTGTATCGTATACTGATAAAGAAATAATTCAGTTGGCCTTTATAAACCGATTTGAATGCTATAAATATCGTTAGTTATGGAATATGTGGTTAAAATGATTATCTAGTTATGTGAATATTACATAAGTACTCTGTACTTTAAAATAGAGAAGATAAAAAAAAGTGCTTTAATCTAAAGGGATGAATTAGATATACCCACTTTAAAGACAAGAACTTAATAGTCAATAGACACATTTTGCAAGTTCTTAATATTTCTTCATCGAACACTTTCGATAATTCAAAGAGAGATATTTTTTGTGCGACTTTAATTAAAATTTGTAATATTTTGAAAGTTCAATATTGAATGATCGACTCTTTAAAAGACTCTCGGCTAGAGTATTATTTTCTCCCGACAAAAGTATCATATTTGATCAGAAATCGAGCGCACTAATGACTATCTTATTTAGACAGAGGGCTCAAAAAAGACTCGAATGAGATAAAAAATTTTTTAATACTTATAAGCACTTGTTCATGTATTTTATTGGGAAAATTGGATAAGTCCATAAATATGGTATCGCTTGAACCACTTAAGCATACGTATTTTTTATTTCAACCGGCGTAAGGATAACGATAGTTTGAGTAGCCAGGTCCGATTATAGGGGGATAACCGCCAAAGCCGCCATAAGAATACTGGGGATTGTAAGGATAACTCATGCATCGACCGGTTACACGGTCGTACAAACCGCAGAAGGCCTCACATCTCGGATAATGTATAATAATCAGTACTGTGGGATATTTATGTATTTTAGCATCTAATTAAATATTAAACCTTTTATACTATACATTACCGCCTATTAGGAGCAAAAGTTTCATCAATTGTTGTCCCATATCTGTTATTTTCCTGATTAAATAATATTTAAATTCAACCTTATATACCGTTTATAATATCTTCAAATAACTTTAGTTATGGAATATGTGGTTAAATAGATTTTCTAGTTGTGTAAATATTATGTAAGTACAGTCGTATTTTCACATCTCGAACATCTACAAATTTTCTCTTATTCGAACTAAATAGAGTGTCAATAGCGTATATTGGATCTATCAGCCAAAGCATCCATAATTCGAACTTTTTCTTTGAATAATTATGATTCTATTTAGGGAAGCTCAACTGTAATTGCAAAAAAACTTTTATGCAAAACAAGATAGCTGCTATACTCTCAATTAAATCCGCTACTTAAATAAAAGCTTATAGGGTATATTTTATTCGTATTTTTTGTTTCTTAAGTTTTTTTTTCGGTTTCTAAAGTGTAAAATAACCCACTTGCCAAGTTTTGGTGTCTATGGCTTCTATAGTTCCAGAGATCGACCTTATAAATAATTAATAATTAATTAAGAAAGATAACGATGATTAGGTTTCTAAGCATATTTATTAATAGTCTGCAACTTTTCAGACTAGTTTCAAATGCAGTTGAAAAGAATATTGGCAAATGGCATTGAAATATTGGAAAATTTATGAACCCTCAGTATTCTCTTGGCGAGGTAAGACTTTTCAGATTAAAAAAGAGGTCTACCGAAACCCAAAGCGGTCCTGACAGCTTCAAGAGCGCTAACGGCAGCGTCATTCACTTGGAAAACACTTTGAAATAGACTGTCGCCAGCACCTCTGATAGAATTTTCCGAGTCAGTCAGCTGGCCATAGGAGAAGCACAGTCCTGTGGAATTTTCAAAAATATTCATATAATTGCCCAAGCTAAACTGGAAGTTTGTGATACCTTACCACCTATGAAGAGTGAAAGTAACAGTAGTTGGCCCATATCTATTCAGTTCTAATCTATATCGGATACTGCTTTTGAAAATCCCAAAGATCTCTTTTAACTATTTTCCGGTCATAGTGTCTAAAATAACATTAGTTACGGAAAATGGGACTTTAGTCATACTTGAATTATTATTGTTAAGTAAACATTAAAGAGACCGTGAAGATATTAATTTTATTTTTAAATTGAAAAACTCAGTAGGATTCATTATTAACTTGTGCTTGTGATTCATAAACAACTGCAAAAAAATTAATGAAAGCTTACAATTGACTAGCTTGGAACTTAGGCGAAGTACAAAATAAAGTTCAATTTTTTTATAACTTTATCATAATTTATACATTTTTGAAATTTCGCGTGCAGTGCACACTGTCACCCACTACTAGCGCCACCTTTGGTTTGTTAGTGAAAGACAATCCACCTATGTTTTGTTTTTGTGCGGTACAACACTATCGATGATATGTCCAAATGCGCCATCGGTCATTTTGCGACTGTATTTCGAAACATAAATGCGCCACCTATCGCCACACCGTTTGGTGTTGGCAACGCCGGTTCCGGATTTAAACATGGCCCACACGCATTTAAAATGTGTTTTTGTATTTAGCAAGGTTGCCACACTTAGTGATGCCAGTGTTAGTGAAGAAGCATTTATAACACATTTTTTAAATTAACCTAACAAATTAAATAAAATTTAAAAAAAAATTATTCAATTGAATCCATGTATTGTATTTCTCTAAAAAATTAAATTTTTTTTTCAGAAATTATTGATCAACTCGAAATGACCGATTTAGTTCATGATTCACTGAATAAGTTCATTCGTTCATTTTAATGACCCGTTCATTTGAACTTTTTCAGAACGAAACGACACAACTCTACTATTTATTAAAGGTGCCGTGGCTTCGACGTGTCAGTTTGTTGTAAATAATTCGCGGCGTAAGTCACAAATTGCAGGAGTACCATACGCGCAACACATCAGACGTCGTAATCAACGCAATAAACAACAAACGTTAATTATTAACAACAACAACAGCATCAGCATGGCGGAAAAAGTAAATGTTTGCATCGTCGGCTCAGGCAACTGGTAAGTGCATTTAACAATAAAATCATCGACAACAACGACTGCAACGCCCGCCAATTATATAATAATTGCATATTGCACCTTGGCATTTCTTGAAACCTTGTGCAGGGGTTCGGCCATTGCAAAAATTGTGGGCGCCAATGCGTCAGCGCTGCCCGAGTTTGAGGAGCGCGTTACGATGTTTGTCTATGAGGAGATGATTGACGGCAAGAAGTTAACGGAAATTATCAATGAGACGCACGAGAATGTTAAATATTTGAAGGGACACAAACTGCCAACAAATGTCGTAAGTAAAAAGTTATTGATTCTGTCGTAAATAACACCTTATGTAACCGCCGCAAATGTTGAGTTATTAACAACTACTGGCTGCTGCTCCCTTACATAAAAGACGCGGCTGCCTTGATCTTGACCGACGGCGCGACGTCCGGCCAGAATAGCAAAATTATCTAATCAAACGAATGCACACAGCTATTTTTACAACTTGAACGCTCTCGCCTCGCGCACTCTTGGCCGACAATTGATGCATTGATTCATGGCCAACACCAATAAAAGTGTTTCTTTACCTTGCTCTGACGTCTGCACATATGCGAAGTCTGCCAACTGGGTTGCTCTCTTTACTTCAGCCTCTGGCTCTGCCTTTGACGTAGGTCAAGGCCGGCCTGGCGTGCATTCACTCACTCTCTCTTTCTCTTGCTATCTCCCACCCACTCTTGCTCTTAATTGCTCTGTTTGGCTCTCTTCTCTGTAGAGTGTTAATGCTAACGTATGAGAAACAATTAAATACATAGGATCAACGCCTGTTTGCCAAGTGCTCAGCTGATAAGCATAGCACTTGACTGTTTACTGATTATAGATAAGCCAACTTGTGTACGGGTCATGTTAAACAAGCCATTTTTATTGTCTTGATAAGAGCCGCTTTCGAAGTAAATATTTTGCTGCAGTTGCTAATTCGAAATATTTATAGTTTTCATTTGGGAAAATCACTTGAATTAATGCTAGAATCAGAACCGCTGGCCGCACAGGAATGATTAATAAAAACATTTCTATGTCTGTTGCTTTTGTGTTTCTGCTGAGTTAAAAGCCAGAAAAAATTAAATACAATACATGCATATGTATCAAAAAACAAATATGTATTTATATATGCACGATTTTTGGCAAATGTTCAATAGTGAAAAGATATAGCAAAAACAAATTTGAGAAATTGCTTATAAACAACTTAGCAGACCAATGTCAAAAATGCAGCAAAAGTTAAACAATGTTAATTTCTTTTAAAAACAACAGATAAATGGTTATAATTAGCTTTCTGATAAGGCATTCATATCACAGAAAATGATTGAGTTTTATGATAAGAAAGTTTCATTCCTTGTCTTTTTATGTTTTTATTTCAAAGATTGCAATATGTTGTTTAGCTTTTTTTTTTTAATTTTAGTACTTTTAAAATCAACTAAGAAATTGCAATTAAGCATTTATAGTATTTGTCTGTATATTCATAAATTTTAGCGCGTTTAAATGCCATGTCAACAGTTTTAATCAGTTTTTGAATTTTCCGTTGATGTTATCTGAAGCGAGCAATCCATATAATTTAGGAGCTGAACTTTATACTTTGAGTAAACGGTTGTGTAACGCTTATCGAATTGGCTAACGCCAACGCCAAAACAAGTTTTTTAGCAACCACTGAACTAATTTATATTTTTTTTTAATGTAAAAAACTTGTTATTGAACCAGTCTATGAATAATTAAAAGCAACAGCAACTTTTGCGCTATAATCTGTTTAGGATCTCCAGAGAGACAAGCCTCCAAAACTGAAAACTCAAACATGTACGTCGGTTTATTTCCGGGTTGATTCCCTTCATTTAACCTTGAGTAGTGTTCTACTCGCTTATCAGAGTAACTTTGGCTGCTTATCAAAAATTGAATTGAATTGCTGCTTTTATTGATGTGATTTTCTGATTTCTCTTGTTTCTAGGTGGCTGTACCTGATCTCGTTGAGGCTGCCAAGAATGCTGATATACTCATTTTCGTGGTGCCCCATCAGTTTATACCAAATTTCTGCAAGCAATTGCTGGGCAAGATCAAGCCCAATGCCGTTGCCATTTCACTGATCAAGGGCTTCGATAAGGCCGAAGGTGGTGGCATTGATCTTATTTCGCACATTATTACCCGCCATCTGAAGGTGAGTTCCTATACTTTGAATGTGACACTCTAAAACCCTTTTGCTAATCTCACACACTTGCAGATACCATGCGCTGTGCTAATGGGTGCTAATCTGGCCAATGAAGTGGCTGAGGGCAACTTTTGCGAGACGACAATCGGCTGCACGGACAAAAAATACGCCAAGGTGCTGCGTGATCTCTTCCAGGCAAATCATTTCCGTGTCGTTGTCGTTGAGGATGCCGATGCCGTTGAGGTTTGCGGTGCTCTGAAGAATATTGTCGCCTGTGGTGCGGGCTTCGTTGATGGCCTTAAGCTGGGCGACAACACCAAGGCAGCGGTCATTCGACTTGGCCTTATGGAAATGATCCGGTTCGTCGATGTCTTCTACCCAGGCAGCAAATTGTCCACCTTCTTCGAGAGCTGTGGTGTTGCGGATCTCATCACGACGTGCTATGGTAAGTATAAATGAACGAAATCTTTACCATTGTTAACCATATAATGTGATAATCTCCTAGGTGGACGCAATCGTCGCGTCTCGGAAGCTTTTGTCACCTCTGGCAAAACAATTGAGGAACTGGAAAAGGAAATGCTCAATGGCCAGAAACTGCAGGGTCCACCCACTGCCGAGGAGGTTAACTACATGTTGAAGAACAAAGGCCTGGAGGACAAGTACGATTCGATAAATATATATTTGATTTATAATAATATTTACAACCATCTCAATTGCAGATTCCCCCTGTTTACCGCCATACACAAAATATGCACAAATCAGCTTAAGCCTAAAGATTTAATCGATTGCATACGCAATCATCCAGAGCATATGTAAGTTTTGAGTTGATTTAGTTTTGCTTTCGTTTTGCACACTGCACTTAATACCCCAAAAAAAGAATCCCTTTGACTATCCACATATATCCTCGCGCCAATTTTTGATTTGATCTATAATGTATCTATTTGTTTCTTTCTTAGTAACCTCAGATATTTTTAGTTCTTATTGTATCCGTATCTATTTTATTTAGTTTTACACTACTTGCACAATCTTTTGTTTTTGGCATGTTTTGTTTCCAATAATTTTAAGACTAAATTTTAGTATAACAAAAGCCGATAATAAAAACTTAAAAACAATTTCTTTAATTCTAAATTTATGAAAATTTTTTAAATATTTTTCTTCTTCATTTCAAATTCCAATTCATTATCAGGTCATTCATTCCCGATCCATAAAATAACCCCTCCCATTTCATTTACATTGCTAAAACGAAACCAACTTTTATGTTTCATCAACAACAATTTGTTTTCTTCTCTTCTTTTTATATGATTTCTCATAGGGATACGTCCATCATGCCGTCGCCAAAACTCTAAACTGTGTTACACCAAATATAATAAAGCAAAAAGATTCAATCGATTGTAAATACTTTTCGTTTATAGATCAAGTCCCGTCATACTCTGTCACGCACACTCATGCATTTGCAACCAAAATTTATATATATAATATAACCCTCGCCAGTTTAACACGCATTTCAATATTATTCAATTATAAATTATTTCTAATTTGTTAATCGCGAATTGTTTTCAGAGAAAATGTCAGTGTCATTGTTGTTAAAAACCAAATGAATTTTGTTAAACATAAATAAAGCATTTTTATATTTTATGTACATATCAGCAAATCATAATTAGGAAAAATATTTATATTTCTTTGAATTGTTTATGTATATTTACAAATTGGCAGCTTCAAATCGGCAGAGAGCAGTACGTACCAAAATTGGATGTATTCTCAATTGAATTTTACGTTTTTTATTAATGTTTGTATTTGAATGCAATCTAAAATTTAAAGCTTAAGAAATTCAGAGCGCTTCTACAATTAACGAGTTTTATTTTCTATTCCGCAGGCAAACATTGTAAAACTGTAAT
Source organism: Drosophila quinaria (assembly GCA_035047525.1). Lineage (NCBI taxonomy): Eukaryota > Metazoa > Arthropoda > Insecta > Diptera > Drosophilidae > Drosophila > Drosophila quinaria. The sequence continues at coordinate 440,392 of JAWNPO010000056.1, read as the reverse complement.
ACAATAATTCAATCGTTGTAATGCACCAAACAAAAGTAACTAGTTATTTTTCAGCACTCAGACGCCAGTCAATCGGTAATATTGGCCAAACCACTACAAGAATGTGTACACTGTACAGGTTGTTAATTTAATTTGAAAATCCAACGCATATCCAGCGAACCACAGACACCGAAACAAACCAACCACTTTTGAAGTCTGCTTTTTATTTTAAACTTACTTTTAAAAATTTTAGCTAAAAATGTGCGCATGTACCTAAATAAAAGTTGTAAATGTCACTGATGATTTTTACATAATTTTACATAAATACAAGGAACAGAGTCGATTAAAACGAAACAGAAATGGTATCATTTAAATTTAAAAATAAAGCATACGCATATGAGTTTTTATTTGCATTGCGTAGTCATAATAACTTTAATGTAAAATTTGAAAAAAATGTTAAACAAATAAAAGTGAAAAGGTTACGTATGTCTATTATTATATTTTTTATATGTGATGATCTCGAAAAAATTTTGTATGAAAAGGAAGAGCGAAGAGATTTTGAGAACAATTTTTTTTGCAGTCACTAATAGAATTGTTAGAGACAGTTTTTGTTTCAAAACATATTTTGTTTGAGAACGAGGACTTTCAAATTTAGTAAATTATTTGTTATATACGTATGTAAGTCTATACATCTGTTGCAAATCGGGAACGTATATTAACTCCACTTTTTAAATTATCATACACTTTTTAAATTATCATCATTGGGAGTCACATGTGGAATTTAGCAACTTTATTCCTAAATTAACAAATAAAAATTTACATTTAAATGCGCGTTACTTTGGTTCCGAACGTTTGACAGATTGTGACGGTCGGCCGATAGACCGTATTATTAGTGTAATCTGTGTTAATATTCGGTAAATGAATATCAGCTGTCTTGACAATGTTGTTCAACACTTCTCAATACAACTCTGTGCTTACGCTGCCTGCTGACTGTCAGTTTTCAGCAATAACAAAAGTTTTTTCGTTCGAAGGTGGAATATTTTTTGCGCCTAATTCGCTACGCAAAGGACAAAAACGTATAATAATGCTGTTAAAGTGCCAAACAAATGATTAAAATCCATATACATATTATGTTGAACATGTAGCATTGTGCGTTGTGAGTGTACTGGACAATGGCGTCATAATTCCCTTTGTTGTTATTTTCATAGGGGCATAAACATCAAAATAGAATAAGGTGAACTACGTTTAATGCTTGCTTGCTTCGTGCAATTGACACTTGTGTGCGTGAACACACTCATGGTGTTTATTAATATATTGTTTTTTCAGTTGTCAACAGTCGTAGAAAGCTAAAACGCAGAAAGCAGCAACAGCTTAGCCAATAAATTGGCACACTAATAGAAAAGAAATTTAATAATTAAATATACGGAATAGCAGCTGGTGCTGTTTCCATTTTATGGCATTCGACTGGTATTTGGATTTGTAATGGACCCGCAAAAGATAACCGAGCTGGCCAATTTGCTACGCAAAAATGGAGACAAAATCCTAAGCTCCGAATTTACGCTGACTTTGTCAGGTAAGCACACACATTGATAAGACACGCAGTCGAGCGATGAGCAACCAGTGACCAACGCCTGCCTGCCTGCCTGGCAGTTGCTTTGTTCTAAGCACAGTTTGCTTATCAGCTTAACCCATTTTCACACACACTCACACTCACTCACACACCCATGCAATTACAGGGCCACTGCTGCGCGCTTTGAATGATTCCTTTACGCTGATTGCTGACAGCGACATTGGATTTGTCACTGGACTGGGCACGTCCCAACAGAATTCGCAGGCATTCCAGGTGGTTAAGCCCATCAATGCCAAGTCGAGCGTGTTCCCAGATCTGCAGCTGCTGCACGATTTCGTCCAGAAGACAACGCTGCTGAAGCTAAATTATTTTCCGAGCGAGCATTACTTTGAAGGCGCCATCGACATTTGCAAGTTTCGAGCACTACGTCGACTGGAGGTGCACAAGATCAACATACGCCAAGTGGTGGGCATTCAGGCGCTACGCTCGCAGTTGCAGCATTTGATATGTGTGAAGAGTCTCAGCAGTGTCGAAGATATCATAACACGCTGCGGTGGCGACAATTCGAATGGCTTCGTTTGGAACGAACTGCAGTCGGCTGACTTTAGCTACAACAATCTGCGTGGCATAGACACAGCTCTGGAGTTTGCTCAGCATTTGCAGCATCTCAATTTGCGACACAATAAGCTGATCAGCGTAACAGCCATCAAGTGGCTGCCGCATCTAAAGACACTTGACCTGAGCTACAATTGCCTCACACACTTGCCAATGTTCCATGCGGAGGCCTGCAAGCGATTGCAATTGCTCAACATAAGCAACAACTATGTGGAGGAGCTGCTGGACTTGACCAAGCTGGATGCATTAACCAATATGGATCTGTCCGACAACTGTCTGCTGGAGCACTCGCAGTTGTTGCCGCTGAGCGTTTTAATGACACTCACCACGCTCAATTTACAGGGTAATCCCTTGGCCTGCCATCCCAAGCATCGTCTGGCCACAGCACAGTATCTGCACAAGAATACTGCCACTGTTAAGTTTGTGCTTGACTTTGAGCCAATGTCCAAGGCAGAGAAGGCAGCAACGGGCACCCAACAGCTGCGCTTTGTGTCAAGCATGGGTCATCGCCTGGCCAGCAGTTACATATCCATAAATAGCTTGCGTGACTCCGTCAATACGCCGCCATCTAGTGTGGGCTCGCAGCGTTCGTTATCACTCAGAGTCAAGGATTCATCGTCGGAAACCGAACAGGCAGCGCCTATACCACAAATAAGCAAACGACGTGTGAAAAAGCTGCGCAATGTGGAAATTTCAGAACATGGAGAAGAGACCGCAGTAGATGCAACGATAACGATAACCTCTCCGATCGACACAAATAGTGTGGCTCACGGAACAAAGCAGGAAACCACCGATGGCAGCCATTTGGAGACCAAGAAACAAATCGAGACACTGCGTCTCAAGTATGGCAACGAGTGGCTGCAGACCGGAAATGCGGAGCTAATGCTTGGCCCTGACACCCCGCAACCCAGCGAGCAGCAGCGTAACAATGCGCGCCAGCAGTTCAATGAGTTTCTGGGCGAGTTTTCCACATCTCAACAATCCGAGTCTCAATCAGAGCGATTGAACATTAGCTCCACGCCCACTAACCACACTAATTGGAATTCGAGCTTAAATACAACATCGACGCCTAAAAAAGTGGACGGCAACAATACAGAAACGAACGTTACGCAGCAAACAGTTTTCGAGTCCTGCGATAACAGCATCGAAACGGAATATGAGAGTTTGGACAATACACTGCAATCGGAGCAGCTGGATGGGCAAGTCAATCAACAGGAACCGGAGAATGACAAGCACAAAGAAGTGTTGCGTCGCTATGCAGCGTCAAGTGCAGAGCAGGAAGAGGAGCCGGGTAAAATTTAACACTAAACTTTACTTTATTCATATATTAACTTTGATTATTTTAATTGATCCCTCTCTAGTGTCTGACGTGGAGGCCGATGAGAAGCTTTATATTGTCTGTCATGCGCACAAGACCAGCGAGCCCTTGTTTCTTACCATATCCTCTAACTACATGCGAGAGAAGGATGCGCTAACCGAACGGTAACTAGCCACGAACATAAATAAAATAAAAAAGATTTCTAAAAAAAAGAAACGTTAAGTCAAAAAAATTTAATTGTAAAAAAAAAAAAAAAAAAACAAAAAAAAAAAAAAAAAAACACCACCAAAAAAATCACAAAATAAACTTTTTTTTTTTTTTTTTTTTTTTGAAATTTTCCATTAAGTTTTCTGTCAATTACAAAGCGATATATTTTTAATTTCACTCATTCTTAATCACAGTACGAATACGAAATGGAGCATCAAAGTATTGGAGTCCTGTGAGAGGATTAAATCGAACACGCTGCGCATTAACTTTGATACGATGCAAAAGGACAAACAGGAGCGCATTTATTGCATAGAGAATGCACTGTGTCAGGTATGTTTATTTAGCAGAAACATATTCTTGACAACTAGCTACAATATTTATCTATAGGAAATCGAAAAGAAACTGCGTGACATTCTATCAGAGCGTGATCTCACCGAAATGAATATAACCATCTATAGCTGCATCAATTGTGGCATTAAGTTCACCCGAGAACGTAAAAAGAAGTCGTATAAGACGGCAGGTAAATGTAGAGTGAACTATAATTTAGAAACAAATCTGCTAATAATACGTAAATCTTTATAGAGCTGCGTTGTCCAGATTGCGGCAGTGTTTTTGTGGCGGAGGTGAATGATGAGTCTGGCTCGCTGGACAAGCCCAAAATCTCGACGCTGGAGCCGAAGCTGTCGCCGGCTCTGATTGTGGAGGAGTCGCCAGTAAGCACGCCACTGGTCCTGCAGTCCAAGGAGGATAATCAAAGTATTGGCAAGTCTCTGGCCAGTCTCTTCATTTATGTAGATCAAATTATGCTAAATTTGTAGTTTTGTTAAATATTTTCAATGCATTTCGGTTTCTGTGAACGGCATTTGAAATTAATAATTTAAATGTAGTTTTGTTTTTGGCTTTCGTTAATTTATCTTTTATTATTTCATATATTTCATATTTATATATTTTTTAATTTCTTTCTTTTTTCTTTTTGCATGCGATTCACACACACACACACACAACACACAAATAATTTGACCACATGTAAAACGAACTAAATCTAACTTTTGGTATATTTTTGTGTATTCTTTTTGTACTTTTCGCTCACCCAACAACAACAACAACAATTGTAAAAAACAAACTATTTAATTATTTAGTGGGCAACAACAGGCTCATCGCTAATAACACACCCAAGCTTAGGAGTTTGATGCAAACCACAAAAAGTTAATATGCCAATTTATTGTATATGTATTTAATTTCTTTTAAATTCTTTTTGTTGTTTAACAACAACTTGCGTATCGCTTCTTGTTGTAATGTGAAGCAGCATTTGGGCATGAATTACTAATTTGTTTATCCAGCTAACAAACAGTTTAAAAACTATTCCAAATTCAATCCAATTTAAAATCTGATAATCACGCATTTCACTTAAGCAAAGGAAAAGAGCAATGCTGCTTCCATTAGAAAGAAATAAGATTCAAGCTTGAATGCAATTTGAACTAATAGTTATGTAAACGTGTTCCACAGGTTCGGCCAATTCGCTGAATGAGAGCAGCTCCTGCTCGAAGATAACCAACTCGCAGTGCTCATTTGACTCCAATCAGTCGGTGGTGGGCAGCTCAAATACCGATCGCGACTTGGAGTTTCGTGCCAATGAGAGTGATGTGGACATTATCTCGAATCCGAGCCAGTCCAGCATTGAGGTGCTGGATCCCAACTTGGTGCAAAGCGCCAGTCGCAAGACCTCTGAGGAGCGACGCATTTCACAAATGCCCAATCTTGAAACCATCAACGATGACCTCAGTCAATCGCATAGCTTCATGGAACGTGAATTTGGTCAGATATTGGCTGCAAGAACCAAACTATCGACAGAGGAATCATTGAGGACTGAGGATACAATGCCCAAGGCCAAGACCTTGGCTCAGGTTCAGCTGACAGAGAGCAGCTCATCAGGTTCGGTTACCGACAGCATTTGCACGACATACGAGCAACAGGGGAAAAATCAGCAGTCGCCGGAAAAGAATCAATCAGCGGCAACAAGTGAAGCTGTAGCTCTACACAATATGCTGATAGTCGAATCCAGTGGCAATTCAAGCCACCAGCTCAATCACAACAATAACAACAATGAGTTGACGGGAGTCAACGCTAATGGACATCTGAAAAAAGCCGAAGATGTTGGCTTATCTTCCATGTTTGGAGGTGAGTAACTGACACGGAAACGTGATACCAGTGATAACGTTTTCAATCCGGTTTCCTCTCCCGCTTGCAGCCCTCTTTCAATCGACCAACGTGCTGATGTCCAGTTCGAAGAAGCTCATCGAATCGGAGGCTAGTGCAAGTGGAATCCAGCCGTACAAGTTTAACTACAGCGACTTCAATGATATCGATCACCGGCTAAAGTTATATTTTTATCAGACCAAATTCAAGGAGGTCGGAGAGCACTTTAAATGGCTGGCCAAGGGTAGGATTTACAATGAGCAAACACAGACGCTGCGCGATGGTTTGCTGGTAATATCCACCTGTAAGTGCTACCTCATGGAGGCATATGCACCTCCGCAGGATGATGTGTCCAAGTGGTTGCGCCAGGTGATTAGTGTCACAGTCAATCGCTTGACGCGTATTCAGTGTCTGCCCTGGAAACTGGGACTGTCCTTTGCTTTGCGTGACTGGGGTAACTTTGTGCTCCTGCTGCAGGATATGCTGCGCACAGACAGTCTGTTGTTGTACCTGGCAGGTGAGTGGATTACCTACCCTGAATTAAATACGGTTGCTTAAATATTTCATTATTCAATAGATAACCCACTGACGTCCGAGTGTGAAGTGATCCAGGAACCAGTGGATGCAGTGCGTAATCGACTGCGTTCACTAGTCTCCGAACCGTTGAAGATGTGCGCAGTGCTTAGTGGCTGCCAATATATATGTGGCCAGGATAAACGCCACTTTGAGCTCTGTACGCTGCTCACTTCGGATACACAATTGCATATCGCTGGCAATGGAAGATTCAATTGGCTGTCGACCGGTAAGGAGCAGCAGCCGCATCTGGAACTTACACTGACACAGCAGATGAGCAATCTCGTGGAGGTGGAACGAATCACGGACTGCGAGTTCAAAGTCAACTTCCTCGACGAAACGGAAAACCAATGCGAACTTTGGCATGTGCAGTTCGAGACACCGGCGAATGCCGAGTACTGTCTAAATGTCATTGGTAAATCCTGGGAACAGCTTTTTGGCGTGCCATTCAGCTATTCCGGAACGTAGTATTCATCACTTTACCAGGGACCAATTAACAATAATTACTGTTTCATATCAAAATAACAAAAAAACTATGTGCAAGTTTGAAATTGAATTGTGATCATGTTTATCTAATGATCTACATACGTATATACATTGACTATATTTACCTAATGCTTAGCTTTAAAAACTGGACATATGTATTTATATTTAACGGAATTAGTTTTTAGAATTTCAAACATGGACAATACAAATTATCGAGAAGCAAGTAAGAAATGGTGCTTACCAGCTAATTGAATGTGTAATATATATATTTAAACGTAGTTCTAGCTATGAATTATTGAAGTCATTGTAAAATAAGGCAAACGACTAAGAATATGTATGACCCCCATAAATGTTAAAAAGAAGTCATAGTTAAGCCAAACAGTGTAATATGATTCTGACTCAATGTTAAGACTTTAACAATTAATCATTTAAAAATTTAAATTAAAAACAGACGACTCAAGAAAGTAATACTTGTTATGCGCATATATTTCAGGAGCAACAGATTTAAAACCGGTTTTATTACGATGCACCACAGAGCAAGCAGATTATACGCAACTCCTGCTTAATAGATGGCGCTGCTTACTGCCAATACATAGATGGTGCCACGGGTACCGAAATTAAATAAATGTGCATGGATTATTTTTTACACATATTGTATGTACATTTATTAACTGTATTTGAGCTTTACATTTAAATATTAAAAATAGACGTCGGGCTAATCAAAATAATATCTTTAAAGATAATCATAAATAATGCCATGTCTTTACTTGTCGCCCAATTGCTCGGCTATCCAATCGAGATGCTCCTCCTTATAGCGCGGATCAGCCATGATCAGAGCTGTTGATTTCGAAGTGTAATAGTAGAAAACTGACACTATTTTTAAAAGGTTATTAGAGAGTTAAGTTCTGCTGCAAGCAAGGGCATATAAAATATGGGAACTTACTTAACCGCTGGAACACCGCCAGGGCGTACAAAGCCAAGGGCCATTGATGAGCGGATTCTGATGGGGACAATCGATACTGATAGACAATCCAGGAGTGCTGCGAGGCGGACAGCAGAAAATAGACCGTTATGCTGAATAGAAACAGCTTGCAATTGCGCAGGATAATGTGGGAGGCGCCCACTTGGTAGACGCAAGTTGAATGCAACGCCAGTGTAAACAGCAGATACTCCACAATGATGAAGGCGTCCTGAACACTGCACGTATAGAATTATAAAATTAAAATATAGTAATTTAAGGAAAAGAACGCATAGTTTTCTGCTTACATAAAAAAGAATATTGCAGTTTGGAGCTTTTCCCGTGACAACCAGGAGCCAAAGGCATTGAAGAACAAATCGGCCACCAACAACGCCAATTGCAGGGCCAAAAGCCAAGAGTAACGACGGAACGTTAATTTCATATTTGGTTTGGTAATTGCAACTTGAACTTTTCTATTGAACTGTGTTTTTGTTTCTTGTTTCTTGTGTTGTGTCCTTCGTCCTAGTGACGTCAAATGCGCCTACGCGAGCATGCGCAATCGCAACCGATAGATCTATCGAAGTAACAGTATTACGATGACGATATATTTGTGACTGCCGATAAGCGACGGTTAGTTTTCAAATTACTTGTAATATTTATGCTGGGAGTTAGTCCTTTATAAGGATATAAAATAATATTGGTAAACATTTTAACACAGAAGATGTAAATTACTGTAGAGTTTTATTTTGAGTAAAAAAATATAACTCATTCATAATCACTATTTTTGAGTTTTATTTTCTTTATATCAAAAATAATGATTATGGTCTAAGATAAAATTACTCAAAAATAATAAGTATCATTGAAGAACAAGAGATAGTAAAAAAATAATCATTTTGGTCTTTTATAAGTGAGTGATTTATTTATTGAAAAAAAAAAATTATCAATTGCAGTCCCTGAATATTAAAATTTATTTATTTATTAACCAGTTCACGCCGTCTCAAGCAGCTTAAATATATATATGTATGTACATTCAGATATAAATCGCATATTCAAATGGATGTGGCCTAGTTCTGCGCAGATTCCTCAAGTCCAGCATTGATTGCCTGCGAAATCTCGACATAGTATTGTTGATTCAACGCGGAATAGAAGTTGCTGGGCAATAAATGTGTCCAGTTTTGTGGGTCTTCGATTTGCTTGGTTCGCGTCTCCAGAAACTGTGACATACCGGAAACTTCTGTTGCTGCTGCTGTTGCTGGAATTGCCACTTTTGGGGTCAGCAGATGAATTGAAAGCAGCAGCAAAAGTATCTTCGATTTGGTCATTTGAAATTGGTGTTAGCCGGTCAGAAATTCACCCTACACCGTTCTCCTCGTTTATGCTAATCCAAACAAGTATCCAATCCAAATGGAGATCGTCAGCAATTTTGCACTTTCAGTCTGATCAGTTTTATTTGTGTTCTTTTGTAATTTTCCGATTTTCCAATGAGCTCAGCGTTTTTTGAGTCGGCTATAAAGTTGAGAGCCTCGACACCAGTGAACTACAGTCAACCTCTAGGTTTCACATTAGCAGCAAGCAACTACAGCTCCAGCTCCAGATCCACATATCGAAATGGCATTTAACATTGGACACATGTTCTTGGTCACCATGCTGGCCATCGTTTGCGCCGCTGAGACGATTCAATTGCAGCCGACGCAGGGCATCCTGATCCCAGCACCATTGGCTGAGAACATTCGTGTGTCGAGGGCTGCCTATGGTGGCTATGGAGCGCCAGCTGCCGCACCTTCCTACTCCGCCCCAGCTGCTCCATCTTACTCCGCCCCAGCTGCTCCATCTTACTCTGCTCCAGCTGCTCCATCTTACTCTGCTCCAGCTGCTCCATCTTACTCTGCTCCAGCTGCTCCGGCTTACTCCGCACCAGCTGCTCCCGCTTACGCTGCTCCCGCTGCCCCAGCCTATTCCGCACCAGCACCAGCCGCTCCCGCCTACGCACCAGCACCCGTTCCATCCCCGCCATGCCCCAAGAACTACCTGTTCAGCTGCCAGCCCTCTCTGCAGCCCGTGCCCTGCTCCGCGCCTGCTCCATCCTATGGCTCCTCGGGTGCCTACTCTCACTACGCTCCCCAATACGCTGTGCCCATCGTTCGCGAATTGCTCTAAGCGCAACGCCTGATCCTGACTTTGGAAAACTGCTACGTCTCTTGCAATAAACTGAATTATTATTGAAAAATGTAAATGTGTTTTATTTATCTTTTGTTAAGATATGGTTCGGTAACCAGGAAAAATTAATGATCAACAAATTTCTTGATCTTAATCCTTTCAGATCAGGAGAAAATTCGCAGGAAAAAATACATTGAATATTAGAATACTGTTTTTCAACAATAACAAAGTTTCCATTTATTTGACAAGTGTGGAATCCGTACATATTAGAATACTAATTAGGGGACCTTATATGGAAAAGCAACCAAGAAATCAATACTTTTAAATTTGATCAAATTCAAAATGTATTCGGATTTCAAACTAAATTTAAAAATAGAAAAAAATGCATGAAAACTATGTATTTATATAATCAATTTTTTTGGAAGTTGAACTAACTAGATGGTAGCGGTTCTTAAGTTTTTCAAAAGTATATGGGAATAATAAATTTCGATCGTCTTAAAAAGATAGTGTCATTAAAATTTTTATAGATCCATTGAGAAAATACGAGTACAAAATTATCTATAATACTCAAGTATACTCAGTATTGATGATAGTAAATCATATTCAATTTCGCTTAAAAAATGAATGTTCCCATGACTTTTTTCCTTATCAAGAATATTTTAGATTTTATCCTAACAAAGATGTAAACTTCAACTGCCTCATATGTACATTTGAAATATTTGTTTTATTTTTTTCAATATCAATATCAGTTCTCTGGTCTCTCAATAGCCACAACTTGGAGCTGGTGACGCACAAGGCGCTGGCTTCATCACCGCTTCACAGGAGATCATGTAGCTTTGGGCACAGGGCGGCGCTGGAATACTCTGCCCATTGTACTCGACTGGTTCTGGTTGCCTTGGGACCTGTGGTTGCTGTTGCTCCTCTGGCTCGTAGCTGCGTGCAAAGCCGCCACCGCCACCTCCAAATCCACCGCCAAATCCACCGCCGAAACCGCCACCGAAACCGCCGCCAAAGCCGCCACCAAAACCACGACCAGGTCCTCCGAATCCAGGTCCTCCAAATCCAGGTCCTCGTCCACCAAATGGTCTGCGTCCACCAAAACCGCTGCCAGGAGACCCAAAATTATTCTCCACAATCACCTCCTGGACGATTTGCTGCTGACGTGGTTGACGCACCAGTTCGAAGCTATTCGGAAGCATCTCCGGCGTGTAGAGACGAACGGGAATAAAGTGATAAAGTTGTCCACATTGAGCCTGACAATCCGGAAAACGAGAGCACAACAGAAGCAGTGAGAAAAGCAACCAAAGGAACGACATGTTGACTGCTTGATATGGATATCTTAAGACCTAGAGTCCAATGAAGCTGTAAACTGAGACTAGCTGGCTTTTATCAACCCGAACTGGCTTAGATTCCATGTGCCGCAAAATGCAGTGCAAAGCGGAAAGAGCGAAAAGCCAAAGCGAAAATTGTTCAAGGTAACATGGCCAATTGGGTTAGTTGGTCGGAATTCATAGTCCAAGGGTATTGAAGTTGATACCGATTGAAAAGAGTTGGGAATTGGGAGTTGAAGTTAATCTTTGGCACATCCTAATCACATTATGGCCAAGTCATGACTGTGCACTCCGAGAACCTGTCACGAACCTGAAGCCCGAAGGTCAGCAATAAGCTGTTTGTTGTAGGCTCACCAACTATTGGCCATACATGTGTATTTAACCCCCAGCCATATCATATTACCAACAAACACTTTGCCACAGTTTTCGAGTTTCTTTTGCTGCGCTTTTACCATTTTGCTGCATTGATTTAGGCCAACGTAGACGGAAATGTTGCAATTCGTCTACTTATTTAATTCCAAAAGCGAACTGCAAGTTCAAAGACCCCTCCATATTAATATTCAGTTTAATTAAAATGGTTTAGGTTAGCATTCTTACAGATTGAGGGAGGAGAGAAAATGTGAAACTGCTTAATTTACGGTTATCACATGCTGAGTTGGCTATACAAATTTTGTAGGTGTTGCCAATGGCTTTTTAATGATTTGGCAAAAATTTTTAGAACGTTTATCGAGATTATATCAGGGACCGTAACGATTATAATTTTTAAAATATAAATTATTAAATAAAAGTTATTTGCTGATTTTTATCAAAAAAATTAAATAAATTATAAAATCATAATTAAATTTCAATTATTATATAAAAATTATATTTCAACTCTTGTTTACAATTTTATTTTAGCAATTGAAAATTAAAGTTGAAAGTTGAAAACAAAATAAAAATTGTCATAAAAATTGGAAAAAAAATTATTTTTTAAAATTGAAAAAAAAATTATTTTTCATAAAATTTTCTAATAAAATTGAAGAATACTTCTTATTTTATAATAAAAATTGAAAAATAACTTTTATTCTAGAATTTTTAAGTAAAAATTGAAAGTAAAAGTCTATAGATTATATTCATACTCTCCCTAATGCTATTGCTAATTTTAGCTAGTTTTGCATATTGCTCTGATACTACTCTTAATTATATTTATATTTAAATTACGAACTTTATATGTTTTTCCAATATATAATTTTTCTAATGACAATTTATATGTATTCCATTTTTGGTTGGCTTATTTTTTTTATATAATTTTAAGATCATCGCTACACAATATAGTAATCCGCTTAAGTTATAAGTTTAAAACTTTATGCACTTATTGGAGCTATACGAACTCCAATATTATTTATTTTTTGCTTATAATGAATTCATGTGGGTGCATAGTAATAATATTTCAAAAACCATATGTAAAGTGTATTGTCTTGGTATGTTCAGCTAATCCTAGGTTCTAAATTTTCATATATTTAAGCTGAAAACCGTACAGGTGTAATCTAAGATTAATAATTCAATAGAACAGCTGCAGTGAGCTCAACTTGAATAGAATTTACTTGAAGTCATTTGATAGACTTCCGAATACTGTTTATAATAAAGTAACTAAATAGCTGCTAAATAGTAAAACATTTTGTTAGAATTGCATTTCATGAGAATTTGTTCGTTTATTTTTTTGTACATTTTCCTTTAGCTAAGTAAAGATTTTTGTTGAAACCCGAGTCAAGTTCCAGTTTCAGGGTCGATCGATGATCTTCTAGTATTGGAATCCGTAGGCCTGGGGCATGTAGGCGGCGTTATAGAGCTGCTGCTGCTGGGGCACGCCGTAGGTGGGGGCGGCGTAGGCAGCCACTGGCGAGGAGTAGGCGCCGGCGGATCCGTAGCTGGGGGCTGGAGCACTGCAGGGAACTGGGGCCAGGTTGGGCTGGCAGCTGAACAGGTAGTTCTTGGGGCAGGGAGGAGCTGGCACGCTGGAGCCGCCATAGCCGCCGGAGCTGCCGCCATAAGCGGACTTGCGCAGACGGGTCAGATCACCGTAGCTCTGGCCCTCAGCCTCAGACTCCTGGTTGGCGACGGAAACGGAGCTACCGCTGGTGGGGTTAGCCACGGCGGAGGCGACAACAGCGATGAGAGCAAAGCACACGAAGAATTTCATCTTGAAGCTGATTGTTGGTTGAGTTGAAGCTGAAGCTGGAGTGGGAGTGGGAGTGGGAGCTGTAGCTGCTGGGGTTACCAAAGGTTGACTGATGCCATTTTAAGTGCCACACTGTGCTTATATACCCTAAACTCTGCAAAGTTAGCATAAAGCACAGACACAAGTGACTTGAACTATTCTTATGCTTTACGTTTCGCTGCATCAGCTTATTGGTCATTTATATTGCATATTTAGTGCACAGAAGAAGCAACAACCATTTAAAGTAAATTCAGTAAATCTTTTGACAAAATACAAAACTCACATATTTTATTTTACAAAAAATAAAACTATTTCTTTGCTTGCAAATAATAGACCTTGTAAAGTTCAAAACATCAAAATTGCTGTGGAGATTGTTCTTTAATAACTTTAGGGTTTATTCTTTAATTCAGATTACAGTATATTATCATGTTTTTGTACATCATGGGTGCTAAATTTTCAGTGTCTAGCTTAAGAATTGCTCTATTAATTAGTTTCTTTTCCAATTTCCAAATTACGAATATGAACGTCTAAAATGAGAAAGTTAGCCTTGATAATGGAGTTTTAGTTGTTGTTCCATATCTATTTTCATCTGGAATCGTATACTGAACGATAAAAATAGATATGGAATCTTAGCTCAACTAGTTTGCATATAAAATTAGACTAATCGAGAAAAGGGCACAGACTTTAAACATCAATAACTTTGGAAAACTGAACTGATGCTCAAGCGGAACGTCATATTGATCACGGTTTGGGATAGCGGTGGGCACGCAATGGCTCCGGGAGCCAGCGGCTGCTAACGAATTTAGATTTCGTGCCCACCGCTGGTTTGGGATACAAATTTATTCTTCATTCAAATTTGAATAATATCGTTTTAATATTTTTTTTTTTTTTTGCTAAAATTGGATTTTATGCAAAGGGCCCCGCTTACGTTTTTTAAAAATTCAAAATTTTAAATCTTTAGTTTAAACTTGCAATAAACATCTTATGTCATTATATTAGTATAAGACAACATCTAAAACTTAATTCTGAAACGGGTTATTTTTTTTTATAAAAAATCATGACGAAATAGCAAAAACTTAGATTTGTAAAGTTGTTACATCAAAGGTGTGACCAACTTCAAGCTTTCACAGCTTTGTCAAAACTCATTCATTTCGTCTCATAAGTTTTTGAAAATAGAAAATTTGAAATCTCTAATTTTAACATTGACTCCTGTCATAATTAACTGAACTAAATTCTGCAAATGACCAGACTCTAGTGAGTTGTCGATTTTCATGAAAATCTTTTAAATTTTTGATAGTCAAAAAATTATAGAATTCCGATCGATTCCGAGAAAATCGAGTTGTCAATATTTTGATGTAAGTTAACATCCCTAATGTCGAGAAATACCAGCAAGTAAAAAGAACAAATAGAGCTTAGGGATGCAAGTTAGTCAATTTAATTGCACTAGATATATTTTTTTTGTACATTTTTAGCTAAGCAAAGATTTTTGTTTAAAGCCGTGTCAAGTTTCAGTTTCAGGGTCGATCGATGATCTTCTAGTATTGGAATCCGTAGGCCTGGGGCATGTAGGCGGCGTTGTAGAGCTGCTGCTGCTGGGGCACGCCGTAGGTGGGGGCGGCGTAGGCAGCCACTGGCGAGGAGTAGGCGCCGGCGGATCCGTAGCTGGGGGCTGGAGCACTGCAGGGAACTGGGGCCAGGTTGGGCTGGCAGCTGAACAGGTAGTTCTTGGGGCAGGGAGGAGCTGGCACGCTGGAGCCGCCGTAGCCGCCGGAGCTGCCGCCATAAGCGGACTTGCGCAGACGGGTCAGATCACCGTAGCTCTGGCCCTCAGCCTCAGACTCCTGGGCGACGTTGCTGCTGGTGATGGCAGTGGAGCTACCGCTGGTGGGGTTAGCCACGGCGGAGGCGACGACGGCGATGAGAGCAAAGCACACGAAGAATTTCATCTTGAAAATGTTGGTTAGTTTGTAGCTTGAGCTGCTGTGGTTACCAAAGGTGACTGATGCCATTCCCAATCCGGTGTCTAGTTTATATAGCTAAACTTCTGCCTAGTTAGCACATGCGTCTTTAAATTTTCATTAACTTTGAGTTTTTGGCTGTTTAGAGATATTTAACAAATTTATGCTGAGTCGTAAGTTCTTTTGGGGTCAGTTGGATGGCTGTTTTCTTTTATTAATCTCTTTCTTTAACAACTATGCAGAGAGTGCAAAATGCACTTAACCAGGTGGGTGGGTCAATGTACAAGTTGCACAATCTTAGCCCACTTTTTATAGACTGCTTGACTTGAATCAAAGTAGCGCATAGTTATGCTTAATAGCTAAATACTTTAGAATTTCGAAATACGGCAGTTAAATGACCCCTATTTTTCTTCGATTTGTAGCCGATCTTTTAGGTGACAATATATTTTAGATTATATAAAATTTTACTAGAGTCTATAAATTTTAAAGTAACATTAGATGCCTTTTAATTCATTTCAAATTAATCATGTCAATCATTTTTAGAATCCAGCATTGTTTGAAATTCAGTTTAAAAATTAAATTTTAATAATTTTACTTTACTCAATTATTTTTAAAATAATTGAATAAATCTGATTTCATTAATTTGACTTTCTCCGACGTGAAATATTACGGAATGTTTTTAATACATTTTTAGCTTGACACATACATCTCCTACGCATAAAAAAATCTACATTCCATTATATACATATATATGTTTATATATTCCGTTGGCGATTCGAAATGCAATGCAAGTGCCAACAGCCCAATTTTTGGCTGAGTTTTTGAAAATTTATGACTTAGATCCAAAGTGCGTACATAAATACAAAATTAAATATAAATTTCGGAACTGTAACAACAAATGAAAATTTCCACAACATTTCTATAAAATACATGCGGCTGAGCCACAAATGCCCCCCTACCCAGCGCCAACCACTGCGAGTCAACACACACTACACACACATCACACACCACACCACATCACACACCATACAGTACATTCACTTTTCAAATATTTATACACAGCTATACTATAATGCTACAGGCACCCGGACTTGGCAATGGGTCCCGGTCCCTTATAGTCCAACGCCTCGCAAACACCAAAATGAGGAATACAAATACATAAGACCGACTAGGGAATACCCTTTTTGGTTAGGCCAATACTTTTGATATTAATAGTACGTAATTTATTTAATTATTATTACAGTAGACAGAGAGAAAAAATAATTACAATATAAATATAATTATAAAATAAGAATCTGAAATTATACTGACAACAATTTTATTTCGTAGCTATAAAGATAGAAAAGTTAAGTTAAATTAACTTAAATTAAATGGTGGGGTATTCAATAATTGTTTATAGTAATTAATCTAAAATTTGTTGCAATTGTTGCGGAAAACACAGAAAAAAACCAAATCAGATCATTAAAAAAAGAAATAAGAAATAATCAACATTTTGGGGAATTTATCGCTAATTATATTGTAAAATTTAATATTCCAAGATTATGTTCTGTAACTGACAACAGTTGAAGCACTCAAGACTGTAATTGTTTTTTGTGGGCAAACCCTTTAAGGTAGTGTTCATATCCTTTGAAAGGGTATGCAGATCGTTTCGTTCGGCGTCAACATTGACGACGACATTGGCGCTATTTTTGAGACCCCGCTGCGGTTGGATTGCAAGTGCCCAGCAGCATCGATCGGAGCTCTTGTTCATGCCCCTGACAGATGTTGTGCCAGAATAATTCTTTATGTGCTGTTAAATTTTCGTTCGAATCGTTCTTCTGCTTCACTCACTCAATTACGCTCAAGAGTCGAATCTTCTGAGAAAATCTGTGTGGGGTAACTTTCTGTTGTTGTTTTTTTAAAGGCGATCATGCGCGATCTCTGATCTTGAGTAAGATGTTTGTCTCTTATTAGGGCTGACTTTCAATTGTTGCTCTTTGAACTCGCTTAACAAAATGACAACAGCAATTCACTATTTGATAACGATCCACGGATCATCCTAACTAAACGCATTCCAATTAAATTTAATAAAATCTCTAGACTAAAGCCAATTGTTATTGCTATTTAATCGTCGATACCAATTAACGATCACTTGTAAAAATACCTATTCAGTTATGGAACTTTTAGGCAATCAATCGATGCAATGTGCTGACTTTCCATTGCATTCTTGTTTTCACTTGTGTTATTTGAACTACGATCGTGTTCAATTTCAGTTCTTTTCAAAAAAGATAAACTTCAAAAATGTCACATATAAATATTACTTATTACAATCTTGTGAGATCTATAAAATTCAATCTATATAAATTCAATAAAATAAATTGAAAATATTGACATTGATCGTGCCAAAATTCGATGTAATTGATTCCTAGGAAACTATGTATGTCTGATAACTGATCACCTTTAAATACCTTATTAGCTGTCACTTTGACAAACCTTAACTTTTAGATTGATTGGCGATAATTATTACAGTTGAAACTCTTTTAAATACTAGTATTTTTGTAATTGCTTTCAGTAGATAACTTATTAATTATATAATTAAGATCTTGTTATTTTTCAGATCATTGATCAATGCTCCTCACGTTACAATGTCAGCAACTTGAAAGACTTTTAGATCGATGTTGATACTTGACATGAATACTTTTTCATTTCATACATTTCAGATTGCAACATAATTTTAATGGCTATATCTGTTCGTTGCGCAACAATTCAAACGGGAAGATCACTCCACACAGTAACCGCTAATTTATTAGACCATATTTTCAGCTCACTCAACAGGCGATTAGATTATGTAAACTAAGTCACGCTTTATGCAGACGAGCTGCAATCAACAAACGATCAACGCCCAGACAAAGACTCAGACATATACTCAGACTCATACTCGGACTCAGACTCATATTCACACCCGGAGTAAGAGTCAAGAATAAGTGCGTGCCACATGCTAAGTGAGACAAAGACGATGACCAGCTGAGTGCAGGCCTTCAACTCGAATTAAACAGGCTGTGTGTGCAAACTGCAGGCAACTTTCACTTGGTCACGGTCATGGTCATGGGCAGCATTGTCTTTTTAGTGGCACTGTTATCACATTTCACAGCCCCGATGGCCGTGGCCCGCATAGAAAAGGAACCCTCTCTCTCTCTCTCACTCTCTCTACCTATCTCTCTCTCTCTCTGTTTATCTTGTGCAATTTGTTATGGAATTTGAATTTGAAAATGAAATGTAATGAAAACGGAGACCAGCCAGCGACCAACTGACTGACTGATTGACTGACTGACTGACTGAAGCGATTACAGCTCAAATTCTTGTCGACGTCATCGTGCCTTATACACACATATACATATTTAAACACACACATATGTGGAATGAGAAGCACTATAATAACAGGAGGAGGCAGCAAAAGAGCAGCTATCGACATTGCACATATACGATAAATGTGAATTGATGTGATTATATGCATCTGGGACCTTGACAGCTCAGACTCTGTGATTTGAACCATGCTGATAAGCTGCTTCTATTTTAAGGAGCGGAAATCACAGTGCACAACTGTACAATAGATCGGGAGTCTTAAGGAAGAGAGATAGGTTAGAGAAATTCTGTTGGAAATCGATGGAATTCTTAGGATTAACTCAAAGAAAATAAATAAGAAATGATCAATGGCTAACAAAAGAATTTACTTACATTACGGATAAAAATAGAAGAACATAAATCACAAGAGATCCATTCAATTCTTAGACCGAATAAATACTAAAAACATACAAGAAAAATATAGGAAATTTCTAATTTGGGAAATCAATCCGTTGGTTTCTGCAACTGTCATCATTATTACTAACACTTTTAATTTGATTGTACTGGAATAAAGGTTATTAAACAGGAATTTCGTTAAATACTTATGTGTATGTTTCTTAGGGTGTTTGTAAATGAGAATACTTCAGAAAGAAAACGATGAATCGGCTCATTCCTATATTCGTCAAATGAAATATCATATTCTAACTAAAGACAGTTAAAAGTGTAACAAAACTCAGGAATTAGTTGATTATAAACAAATTTTAATTTATTTATAGTATTTCTTTAGTTATTAAATTAATTGTTAACAATGTAAACTGATAGAAAATACCTCCAAATCAAAAGTTTTTTATCAGGAGTATAAATTTGATTTAATCAAAGTAATCTGCTTGATGCAGTCTCTCAGTTTCAAAACGATCTTAATGAAACTTTTCTCTGCTATCATATGAACCATGATAAAATTTTAAAATTATTTCATCATGATATGAACAATATCTCAAAATTTTTTAGAGACATCTCAACCAATGAAATTATGCATTTCGTGCTGTTTAAAATGAGAGATAAAGCATCTGACCAGATTTGAATCAATTCGGTCCACTATATCAATTAGCTGAAATATAGGGATCGGAAAGGGCCTTACTTTCTTCTCGTTCTCTGTTTCGATTTCTCGATAAAGCGAATTTGTTGCCAAGCCAATGATCGCCATCAGGAGCATAGACATTTATATTGTTATATTCTCAATCGGAGAAATATTAAAATTAATTATTTTTCATAAATTAAATTTTATGATGAATTCGCTAATATTTTATTTTAATCGAATTATGATGATCTGAACCATTCAAGAAATTACTTTTTAAAGAACTGCTGATTCTAGAACACTCAAGCAAGGCTTTTAAATTCCATAAATTTGTTGTTCAGATGGAGCATGTGTTTTATTCTTCTGAGATATGTCTTCACAAATTATATTGCCTCAAACTTAATGACGGACAATCTTATTGACCTCATATACGAAATTCGAACAGACATTTTATGGTGAAAATAAAATAAAAAAAAAAAACAAAACTTTAATGTTGAATTTATAGCTCACACATTTGACCCACTTTTTATGTAGTTTAAAAAAAAACAATTCTGAGATATGTAAGCAATTACAGATCTGTGTACAGGGTACCTTGTAGTCAAGCTACAAGCTAATATAGATTGAATCATACTTACTTTTCTTAACTGCTTAAAATAATTACTAAGAACATTGCTCAAAAAAAATCTCTTAAATTGAATTCACTGATGAATCAGTTTACAGCAACAACAAAAATATATATACTTACACAAAAAAACCACAAAAAAACTTTTTCGTTGCACTGAATAGAAATATTCATGATTAAGAATATTCTATAAAATTATCAATATATTTGCTCTCCCACTGTAAAATGATAAGATAAGGATCCAAAGAGCATTAGATACGTTTTATTTACAGCTAAGACTTGATAGTTAATTGACAATCGATTGGCTATAAGCTATTGTTGTGGTCGGCCAAGGAGAGGCGATAGTTGTATTCCTGGAAGAGTTCGGGAGCCACTCGATAGGGCTGGTCGTACAAGGACAATCGTATGGGCGTCTGGCAAGCTGGCGAGGCATACGAAGGAGCTGGTGGTGCAACAGGTGCGGGGGCATAGACTGGCGCTGGGGGTGGTGGTGGTGGTGGTGCAGCATAGACTGGCGCTGGAGGTGGTGCGGGGGGCGCAGGGTAGCTATAGAAGGGCACGCCCACAAGCGGCAAATATCCTGCACAGGCGGGCGTGTTGCAGGGCGGGGCAGGGGCTGCTGCTGGAGCTGGGGGCGGAGGCGGGGCATAGACAGATGCTGGTGGCTCGTAAACTGGCTGTGCTTGTGGTTGCTCCTTTGGGGCTTCATAGCTTTGCTCCTGCGGCTTTGGCCTGATGTCCATTTCCGCCTTGGCGCCTGGCGATGTCGTCAGATAGATGATCGGCTGATAGACAATTTGCGGTGGCTGTGCACCACCGTAGCCCTTGTCCGCCTTGCCATAGTCGTCCACTTTGCTGTAACTCTCGGGCGGAGGCGGCGCAGGAGCAGCGGGTTCATAGGTGGGTGGAACAGGAGCTGGAGCAGGAGCAGGAGCAGGTGCTTCATAGCTGGTGGCAGGTGGCGCCGCATAGTCGTCAGTCGGTGGTGCCTCGTAGCTCTCGGCGGCGGCTGGCGGTGGCGGTGGTGGTGGTGCCACATAGCCGGCATCTCCATCGCCAGGACCATCGTAAGCAGGATTTGGTGACTCATAGCCGCCGCTAGGTGGCGCTGGCGCCGGATTGTAGTCAACTGGAGCTGGAACCGGCAGTGGTGGTGGTGGTGGTGGTGGTGCATAACTATCGCCACTGCCATAGCTAGGAGCCACTGGCTGCAGACCACCGCACTGACCACCACATTGTCCTCCACAATTGTTGCCCCACAAATCGGGCAGCTTCTTGAACAGTTTCATTTGCTTGAACGGATCCAGGTTCTGCAATTGAAATCCATTGCAATTGTTGGGTAAAATGTTGTTGTTGGGTAAAATGTTGTTGTTGTATAGCAAGTTGTTGTTGTTGTTGTTGCAGCAATTATTTTGACCAAACAAATCCTCCCACCACTTCATCAAGTGTCGATTCGTGCGCTTCAGTTCATCATTGGGACCCACTGTGGATCCCACATCGGCCATTAGGTAATACAACGGTTGACCAGGTGCCGCAATGCTATTGCCCATTCCAGCTCCCATGTTGCCACCATCTACGTGCTGCAGTGCCTCCGAGGATCCACTCGACCAAATTGTGCAGCCACAGATCAATGCCGCCACCAGGCGACTCCAGGACATATTCAACATTTTCCAATGGCCTCTGTAACTTTAACCTCGCGACGCGAATTCTCAATTGCGACTATTCGATGAGCTCCGATTGCATTGAACTCAACCGGCCAAAATGGCTTAAGAAAGTGCAAGCCTAGCACTTTGATACCCTACCAACTGGAGCATATTAGCACTCATTTCAAGCTGACCAAGACAAGGTATTATAATGGACTTTTTAAAAACATTTGTCTTTTCCTTAACGGGTATTCTTTAGGTTTTAATTATTTATTAAAAATTAAATACTTATTATATTATTGAACTGTGTTTAGCATGAAATGTAATAGGGTCTGTCCCATATTCCAAAAATCGCCAATAATTGTCGATTTCAAAACGTTTGCCGGATTTAAAAGTAAATGCCATTTAAAGCTTTAAAATTAATGCCTTAAGTTATAAACTGAAAATTATTTTGAATCGATTAACATCACTACTTCAATTTTAAACAGTTAAAGTATTTTTTAAAGAATTTTTTTTAAAGCATCAATAAAATAATTTATAAATAACAAAACGAAGCTGTTCTGAATTACACTTTTATTTTTGTCATCAACACCAACTCTTCGAAACGTTTTCGAAACCGAGCTCGAAAAGTAAAAACAAACGCATTTCGATCATAATTGGGAACACCAAATAGTAAAACGTTCGTTTTCGTTTCGCTATTGATTTTTAAAAACGTTCGGAATTCGGAACAGGCCTGAATATCTTAAGAAAACTTTAATTAGGTAACTTAAAGTATATTTGTATTTTAATTATACTATGTTACCGAAGGCACAATAGCTTTAACATTAAGTTGATCTAGACCAAATACTTTTACTAAGATTCAGATACTGCTCATAGTATATAATATCTTAGATATCGTTATAGAAACAAATTAGTGAAATACCCTATATTATTATGAAAAGAGTATGTCGCTCTTGGCCCCACAATTGGCCCAACATCGGGAAGCTTTGGACTTGGTCTTGCATTTCGCAATCGAGTGCTCTAACCCGGTTATTAGAAACCCAATCGCAACAGCTGTGCCCATTCTGGCCAGTGATTACTCAACCTCGGAGTCGGAATCGGAATCGGAGTCAGAGACGGACACGAAGACGGAGACGAAGCCGAGACTTGGACAATTGTAAGGTACATTGACTCTAAGCCTAAATTGCTTTATGCTTTATTTATGTTGAATTTCATTTGTATTTTTTCGCTTTTTCGCTTTTAATTTTTTTGTATTTTTGGTTTCTGTTTTTGTTTATTTAAATTGTGTTACGTGCTCAACATGGTTAATCAGCAGATTGCAGCGAAGAGCTATAGAGAGCTCACTCATAAGTGGGTTCCTGTTTGATCCATGGAGCGTGGAGCGTGGAGCTTCGAGCTGCCATAAAGACGTGCGCCAGTGGAAAACGAAATGCGCAAAACCAAACGGAAGCACTTCAAAGAAAATATACAACAAAATAAGAAGAAACAAACTGCATAATAAATAAATATATAAGTGCACGTATGTGTCTACAGTGTATCTATATCTACTTATTTAAACACTTCCTTCACTGGCCATTGGCTTAATCGTCGGAAATCGGCGGGACTTTGTTTAAACGCTCAAGCTGAAAGTGTCAGCAAGTACTTAAAGTCAAGGCTGTACTGGAAGTGGAAGCAAATTGTAAATAGATAGAGAATCTAAAAATAGAAAAACTGAGACATTTATGTAATTATTAAACATGTGAAAGACTTTTCATTCTATTTATTTTTAGATTTAATAAAAGGTTTCATTTACGAAAAAATTTGCATAGAACTTGTTTTTAAATTTACATTATTGTTTTCGATGTCTTTAGAGTGTTTTGGTTTTCTAGGGATAAGTATTTGCTGCAAGCAGAACTATAAATTAGTTGAGTCATTAATTGTCATTAATTATTTGTCAGTGGCACCTAAAGATCACTTTGTTTTTGTTGTAAATTTGCCGACGGCAATGAATATGGCGACTTTGTGACGCCAATTTGTAAAATAGAGCTACTGACTTAACGCAGCATAAATTGATTAATTAAATTATCCTTTTTACTTAAATCACCAAGTGTTTTGCTTTAAATCCTGTTTTTCAAAATAGTGTATCTTAAACAAAGTAATGATAACTCAAATTTTACAAATAAAGCTTTTATTTAAGGATCAGGATGAGATGCAGGCAAAGATTGGACACTGTCTTTCAGGCTAAACAGCTAATTAACTTTATTTAAAGCTTTATTTAGATCATTTAATTTGCACACGAGTATGTATTGTAAAAATAATAATTAGAAACTACAATCGCTGGATATATTTGCGCTTTTGGGATTGGGAGTTGCTGTTGCCGTAGCGAGAGTTTTGACGCTTGCGTTTGTCGGACTTCAGTTTGTCCTCGCTCTTCTTGATCACTTCGTCGAAGTTGTCGTCCTTGGACTCGAGGGATTTGGACAGCTCAGGTCCGTCATCGTCCTCGGTTGTTGGTGGCAGCTCGGTGGCCTCCTGGGATACGTCCTCATCCTGCTTGTCGGCGTCATCGTGGCCAGCGCCTACGTCTTCACCAACTGCTTCAGTGGCAGGCGCCATTGTGCTGCTGGAGGAGCTGACCTGGAAGATGGGTTGCTGAAATTGTGGAGCAGTCGGAGATGATGTGGTGGCCGTCGACGTCGTGGGCGTTGAAGCCTCTCCAAATATACGAAGTCGGGGCTGTGGCGTGGTTGGAACTGGGGCGCCTAGAATCCTGTTGAAGGGATTGAAGGGATTCAGATGGCCAAAGGGTCCAAAGGGATTCATTAAGGGCGCCATGCCAAAGGGTGCACCCACTTGCGGACCCATGCCGAAGGCAGCTCCCACCTGAGGAGCAGACATGCCATAAGCAGGCCCACCCTGAGACCCCATGCCAAAGTGACCACCGAAGGGAGCACCAACCAAAGGTGCTCCAAAGGCATGACCCACAATGGACTCCCGCGGCAGGGCAGGAGCAGGTGGGGCAGGCGAGCCGGGCACGGCCAGGTAATGTGTGGGCTGCTGTTGTCCATAGCAGGGCATGGCGATGATCACTGGCTGAAAGCTGGGACAGTTCTCTGCGGGAGCAGAGCACGGACGATTGCAGGAGTTGCAGGCATTGCCGTCCGCTGGCCAAGTGGGTTTCTGGTGACCACCGTAGATGGGTTGAGCCGGGGGAGGCGGTGGTGGCGTTGGTGGCGTTGGCTGTGGTGGAGATACTTCCGGAGCAGTTGCTGCATATGCTGGCATGGCCTGACCCATCAGCTGCTCAACCGGAGCCGCCTGCTGCAAGGGCGTCGCCTGAGCCACCTGTGGCTCCTGATGCCCCAAGCTCTCGTAGAAGGTGCGCATGATGTGGTCATCGTAGTGGGGATGGGGCACAGGTGTCGGCTGGTGCAGCTGCATCAGCATCATCGGTGGCTCCATAGGTGCGACGGGTCTTCTGTACTGCGCATTCAGCTCCTCGGGCTGGAAGCCCACATTGGGCATTCCCAGGACTCCGTCATCCATGGCGACCCGGTGGCGACTGTCCGTCAGGGATTGATATTCATTGGGATGCCCCGAAGACTGCGGTTTCCGTATCGGCGTTTGTCCAGTTGGCCCGACTGGCGACGGTTTCTTAGCCCCTGGATCAGCATATGCAGTGGGCGTGGCCGCTGGGCTTGGGCCTGCAAGAGTTCCGCGTGGAGCTGCTGGTGGGCCGCCTGGAGCTGGGTAAGAAACTGCTGGCAGGCCATATGACTGCGGAGCAGACGCAGGCGCAAAGGCAGCAGCAGCAGCGGATCCATATTGAGCTCCATGGGATTCCTGACCTGACGTCGGTTGCGTGGTCTTTGGGCTGGAGGCATCTTCATAGTTCGTTGGGGCCGGAAAAAACCCAGCACTGAAGCTGGGAAATGATGGAAATGGCGCCTGTGGCGCCATCATCTGTGCTCCCGGCTGTGGAAAGTTATAGATCGGCTGTTGCTGTTGCTGTTGATCCGCCGCCTGAGGAACCTGTGGAGCTGGCGCTGGAGCTGGAGCAGCGCCGTTGGAGAAATCCGCACCCTTGCACATGAAATAGGGCTCGTTCTGTGGCCCACTCGGTTGGATCTCCACACAGATGGTGGTCAGAGTGCGTTTATTTCGATGCAGTGGCTCCAGATCCTCCCGAGCCTGGCCAAGTGCCAGCGGACACAGCAGCAACAGCAGCAGCAGCAGCTGCTTCAAATATTCTGGATTGGATTGGACCATTGCTTCCGTTTACTAACTTCCGTTGCAGTTGTCACCGTTGCTTTTATACTCTGGAAGTGTGCCAATTGATCAGGTTGTTTATTTGTTTCTCTCTTCCCATGTGGAAACTCCCACGACTTGGACTCACCCACCCAAAATTCTGTGGAATCTTTCGCAATCCCTGTTGAAAGTTTCCGTCTTTTCTGGTGGCTTCTCCTTCGACACCGCACTGGTAATTGGAGTTTCTTTCGCTCGAAAATCGTAGCACTGAATAAAAACCTTTGCCACAATCCATTCAGTATGAACCTGTCCCAGAGGGTTCAATATAAATACCCTCTATAAACTGGGGTCTCTTCATTTTTAGCCAGATCTTTGATTGGTTTTACATTTTTGGGAAATTTGAGTTGACACCTATAACTTTATTTTAATCACAAAATCAGAATAAAGGATCAAAACTATGTGTACTCGTATTTCAGCAACAGTCAGGAATTCCATATCTTTTATCATTAATTATGAAAAGGTTTTTGTATGTTTCGGCTTTGATATACCGGTATGATTTCGGTTCACAAATAAAATTTTTTTTTGCAAAAATATTATTATATTTATAAATAATAATAATATTTTATTTCACATATTCTTCAGTTTGATGTAGTTTAGTTACATTTTAACAATTTTTTTACTTCAATTTTATTATTTAGTGCTATGTTAGGATCAGAAGAAAATTAAAATCAAAAATCTAAATTAAAAACTAAAAATTATTTTTCTTTGGATGTATGAAAAACCGAAATTAACCCTTATAAACGAAACGGTTTCTTAAACGGTTATTTCGGCTTACAAAGTTTCGGTTTGAAGGTTTCGGTCAAATGAAAATTTTTCAATCGGTTTTTACCGGTTAAAGGTTAAGGTTTCGGTTAGGGTTTTAATCCCTGTTTAAAACTTAATCAACAAACTTAAAAAATTATATCGCGCTTTTGTATCATTGAAAACGAATTTACTATTTCCCATTGATACTGAAAATTTAATAAAGCATTTAAATATTACCATCAATTGCAGAGCATCCAAAATTTCCAATATTTATCAATTCGACAGTATTCTGTATTTTTTTCTGACTTTCAAGCTGATCGTGGCAACTTTTCGCAATTTTGCAGTTCAACAAACTCTCAAATTGCGCCCGAATTTTGTCAGTCAGCAAATGATATCAAATTAAATATGATACGACATGATATTTGGGTGTACACAAATATAATTATTTAGCATATGTACGGAAAGCTTGGACTGTATCGGAAACTTGTCGGTCAGTTGGTCAGCGAGTGTTAGATTTCGCATTATAAACTGACCTCTCACAGCAGCCCCAGTGTTCATTTACAAATACTATATATCTGACATGTGTCTAGAATTTTAAATTAAAAAAAAAATAAAAAATAAATAAATTTACCTAGCTCCCTGTCTACATGACTCCACTTCACCACCAACTTGGCAACCACAAAACATCGCTTTCATTTAACAAAAGTGCTAAACACTCTTAAGATTGTGGAAGGGGCGGAAAAGAGGAACGAGAAAAGGGAAGCAAAAAAGGAAGGAAACGCCAGTTTAGAATAATATACGTATACGAGTACATACTATATATGTATATTTTCATAGGTGTAATATATATGGGCACGTGCCACGTCACCAGTGTAGTAGTTAGTTACTCAACTGACGAACTGACAGCGCCACTTACTCACATTTTACCCACTGTCGGCATAGACAAAGCGACTACTTCTACACAAAGAAAAAATATGTACTACATTCAAGATCGAATGAACTCGAATTAACTGTTTTTGATAATTAAAAATTGTACTTGATGTAAATCCAAATTACAGAACTTTAGCAAAAAAGTTCCTTAAGTTCTTTATACAAGAACAACGAATCAACAAGATAAACGAGGAGTAAGTTAGAAAATTCATAATGCTTATTTTAAGAACCTTTTTATGAATAACAAATTAAGTTTACACTGTTTTTATTTATATCGGCAGTATACTTAAATCCTATTAAAAAAAAACTCTTTACAAGGTAAAAGACTAGTGACGAAAACATTTTCATGCCTCAAAATATCTGATATCCAATTTTGTGAAGAATAACATTAAGTTTTACACATAAATTATTTTAAAAAAAATCTTAGACTCTCGGCACATTGCGCTGAATTCGTCATACCAAATAAATATTACTTTTTTGCGCAGTGCCGACTGACAAAAAATATATTGCAAGTCGCTGCTTTCGTCACTAGCGCGGACTTACATCGCCAGTGATCATGTTCATATGTTTTTGTACCCAGTTCCAAAATTAAAAGGACTTGAATCAAACTTGAATTGAATTATACTTAAATCAAGTATGTTTTAAAATAATTTTAAGTTTGAAAATAAAAAATGCTTAGATTTCGTACTTAAAATATCGTACTTGACTTTAGTAGTTTCAACTTTAGTGAGATTCAAAATACTTGATTTTTTTTTTCTGTGTATGGTTAAACATCCCCTCTGACTGACTGACTGTCTAGGAACCGCACCCATTGCGAGTTCGAGGGTAGCCGGCGTTTTCTCCTGCACAGCAGTTAAACATGTGTTGGCACACACACACACAAACACACGCGCACACACACTTACACGTCATAATTATCATCATCATCAGCAGCAGCATTATTATCATCAATACGCAGGTTATCCCACACAACTCCCAAAGTGCGTTGTTTTCTTGGGCGCGGTCGTCGTTTGTAGCGTGCAACTCGCGTCACCTTCATCAAGTTCTTTTTCCCTTCCCCTTCCTCTTCTTTACTTTTCTCTTTGATTCGCGGTATCAACCTTATCGCTGGGGTATTTCTTTGTGTATTTTACTGGATCACTTTATAGATATGAGCTAATAGTTGGCATACATATGTATTTCAAACAGGTCTAGTTCGACGCTAATTTTGGTGGCTTAAATTTATTTTTGCACCGGAATTTGTTTATGTCAATTAGAAAAATACATTTTTTTTCAGTAACTTCATTTGCATGGTTATTTTAGGTATTTTTTATACTTTTCATGACGCATTTGCCAAAAGTATTAATTAAATAAAATTTATATTAAAAAAGTAGTCAGATAATTAAATGGGCTTAAAAATGTCTATAAAATTTCATTAGTGACCAAACGAAATCTATTCATTATTTGAACTTACTTTATGTGAAGTTTGGCATCAATGGAAATGTCATTTAAATTCCGCTTGAATGATACAAAACTTTCCTTAACCCTTTAAGTGACCATTAAATTTATCGAGTCTTTGTACAAGTGTCAAACAAAAAATGTTTTTATGCAAAAAGTTTCTCTTAACAATTCTAATAGTGGCTGCTAAACTTTTTTTTTAAAAAAATCTCTTGGTTTGTATTTTTTACAATTTTTTTAAAATTTTTAAAAATGACTATTTTTGCCACTTTTTATTCATTTTCATACAACATTTTTTTGAGATTATACCATAAAAAATATCTTAATAAAAACTCAGGCAGGTGAAATATTTGAAATTTTGTCGCACCTCCTTTCCGCCTTTGCAAATAGCGAAAAGCCACCATACGCTCAGTTTTAAGAATATTACTTCTGTTTCAGTAATAACCGATTTTTATTATTATAAGCTAACATCCTGCTTAATCGCAACCAGATCGGCAAAACAGAATGGTAATAATGTCTTATTTAAGTGTCAATCAATGTAAATGCCTAAAAGAATGCAATAAAAAATACTTGTCGGGAACTCGACTATAGCTTTCACGCTTGTTTTTACACTGCGACCATATTATGATGATCAGGTTAGCGCACACCTCAAAAAATTATTTAGATATTTCAGAATAACGAAGGCATAATACTTGAATCTATTACGCTACAATCAGAAACTTAGAAAAATATACTCAAAACTCCGAAATTTAAATAATTTAACAGTATTCTTAGATATTCTATTCATTTTTATAAGCACACAATGAAAACTCATATCTATCGAAAGCATTAAGGACTTTTCTAAATTAAAAAACGCTTTTATCACTTCTTGTAGCATACATAAATTTTAGTTTAGTGTTTTTATATAGATTTGACACAATATTTTAAATTTAGCAAACGTATAGTGGTTTTTTTTAATAAAATATGACGAAGGAGGATTTGAATCGGGTGCCGCAATATCGGGCCACTTTTATTTCCACAAACCAGAAGACGCCGTTTTTGGAACTGTATGTCACATCGGTGATTTCGGCACTTGCCGGGGAAACCATTGCCTATCCCTTTGACGTGTGCAAGACCCGAATGCATATTCAGGGAGAGATCGCCAGCAAATCGGCGACTGGCCTTAAGTATCGCGGCATGTTGGCCACCGCTGTGGGCATTGTCCGGGAGGAGGGTTTGCTCAAGCTATACGGAGGACTGACGGCAATGATGGTCAGGCATTCAACCTTTACCGGCCTGAAAATGTTCTTCTACGATAATCTGCGCGAACTCATGATCACCACCAACAAGGAGGGACATCAGCAATTGACATTTTTGCGAGGAGCCTTCTGTGGCATGACAGCGGGTGCTTTGGCCAATGTGATATCCTCACCCGTGGATCTTGTCAAAATTCAAATGCAAATGGATGGCAAGCGACGTCTGATGGGTGAACCGGCCAGAATTCGAAATGTCTTTCATGCCTTTGGCTCAATTTATGAAGTCGGTGGCATTCGCGGACTGTGGAAGGGCACGGGGGTAAATGCAACACGTGCTGCTCTGGTGACACTGGGTATGTGAAATTCATCAAGTTGTACAAAAAAAATAAGTTAATTTCAGGGACCGTATTGATTATAAGTTATATTATAAATATTATATTTTAATACTTTACTTTTAATTTTTTACTTTAATCATTATCATATTTAACGATAATCATTATTTTTTTAATAATTTTGTAAAACTTACACAATAATCATTATTTTTTATCAAAAAAAATAAGACTCAAAAATAATGATTATGAATGAGTTTTATTTGAGTTTTAAAACTCAAGTGTAATTTACGGCATATTTATTGTTTATTTATTTATTTACATTGGTAAAAATCTTAACACAGAAGCCGTAAATTACATTTGAGTTTTACTTTAAGCAAAAAAAAATAAAACTCATTCATAATCATTATTTTTGAGTCTTATTTTTTCGATAAAAAATAACGATTATAGTGTAAGTTTTATAAAATTACTCAGAAATAATGATTACCATTAAATAAGAAGCTAAAAATCATACTAATAAAAATCATGGTGAAAATACAGAGATTGCAAAAAAAATAAACATTTTGATGCAAACCATTATTTTCTAGGTGTTTTTTAAGTGTCTCATTTATTTATTTGAAAAAAAAAAAAACAAATATTCATTATTCTCTCTCCCTGGTTTATTTATATGAACATTTTTCTTGATTCTTCCAAGGCGATCTTAGTGCCTACGATCTGAGCAAGCGCCAACTTATGATTCTTTTGGATTCACCCGATAATCGACTCATACAGTTTATGGGGGCGATGATAGCTGGATTTACCAGTGCCGTTCTTAGCACGCCCGCAGATGTGGTCAAGTCTCGGATTATGAATCAGCCGACGGACGATAAGGGTCGAGGTCTGCACTACAAGGGCACGATTGACTGTTTCACCAAACTATATACAGAGGAAGGCTTCTTTGCCATGTACAAGGGCTTTCTGCCCTATTGGCTACGAATTGGTCCCTGGGCTTTGGTATTCTGGACGACCTTCGAACAGATCAGACGATTTCGCGGCGATGAGGGGTATTAAATACTCGACACCATTTTTTGTATTACCATACGACCAAACTGTATCTGCATTGGACAAAATAAATCATTTAAATTTTTAGTATATTATACTGAATATCATTTTATAATAAAAATTACCTATTTTAAATACTATTTTAAACACCCGGCATTATGAATTACCGTATGACTAAACTGCATCTCCATTTTACAAAGTATATTAGGGACCGTAATTATTATTAGTTATGTTATAACAGTTACATGGTAATGATTATTTAAAGATATTTAAGGATTTCTGCAATGTGATTAATGTTGAGCGAAAAATAAAACTCACAAGTAATCAAAAAAAAAATTTAAAAATTTATTAATCATTTTAAAATTTTTTTCGGCGTTTTATTTGTAATTTGTATTTTTCGCTCAAAATAAAACTATCTTTTAAAAATGTTTACGTAAGTCTAAAATCTAAATTTTGATTTCTATTAAGTAGAAAATGGTAGATTTAATTTCAAATAAAATTTTTTCGATTACAGCAGGCGACGCACTTAAAAACGTGAAAATGGGAAAATTTTACAGCATTTTTTAAGAAAATTTAGTAGTTTTAGTCAGTTGATGTGTTGAAAAATTTGCGAAATTCAATTGAGACTAGATATAATTTGTTTTCTTTTAAATTGATTAAGTATGGATAACTCTAAAGATTTATGGAGAGTTCGAGGACTGGGACCTTATGGACCCCCCCTAAATGTGTCGACAAATACGAAAACACCCTTTGCGGAACTGTATGTGTCCGTGTTGCTGTCGGCGTGCAGTGCCGAGATCATCGGTTACCCCTTCGATGTGTGCAAGACGCGTATGCATATCCAGGGCGAGATCGCCAGTAAGACGGACACTCCGGTTAAGTATCGCGGCATGGTGGCCACAGCCATGGGCATTATCAGGGAGGAGGGACCACATAAGCTCTATGGCGGCATCTCGGCCATGGTGCTGCGACACATGGTCTTCACCGGTCTCAAGATGTACTTGTATGACACGCTGCGCGAAAAAATGATTGTCATAGATAAGGATGGGAAGCCGCAATTGCCATTTCTGCGTGGAGCTGCATGTGGCATGCTGGCTGGTGCTGGCGCCAACATGGTTTCCTCACCCACGGACCTCATCAAGGTGCAAATGCAAATGGAGGGCAAGCGGCGTCTGTTGGGCAAACCGCCCAGAATCCACAATGCCTTCCAGGCCCTTCAACTAATCTATGCCAATGGCGGCATTCCCGGCCTGTGGAGGGGCACGGTGCCAAATTGCACGCGGGCAGCGCTCGTCACACTGGGTAAGTGACTGCTACACTCCTTAGGGATCTCATATGATAGCGATGATTTAAAACAAAAAACAATCAGGGGTGCCACAGAAATCGTTTTTGCTTGAATTTGATATAAATTTCATACAAATTTACACACACACCTATTCTCTTTGAATTTAGACTGTGTTTGAAGATGATCTATCATCAATTCAAAGTAATATCAATCGCTGAAATGGTATTAGAGCAGGTTAAAGAAATTCAATTCCGATAAATCTTATTGAAAGTGAAGTTCGAAACAGGCCTGATTATACTAAATTTCTTCCAAACTTTTGTATGTAACATTAGAGTATGGTGTATTTATATACTGTCAAATACCAAATATTGGTCCACCAAATAATAATCCGCAGTGCCACAGAAATCGCTTTCGCTTGAATTTCACTTAAATTTGTGTGAAATTCATACTACTTATTAATCAAGTATCTATCGAGACAGGATAAAGTTTCATTTTCAATTTATATCTTTAAAATTTAATTGATTCAAAATATTAATAAAAAATATTTAAAAACGGACTCCCACTTACAAAAAATATGATTAAATCAGGTTTAGCTGCCTTAAAAAATTTCGTAGCATTTGCAAACAATAAATAAAAAAGTCGCCATCAACGCCAGCCTTGAATGGGTGTATGTTAAAACTTTAAACACACAACTTTAATCACTGCTTATCTTTCTTTTGGTTGCATTTCCATTTTATAGGCGACGTCGCTTGCTACGATCAGACGAAGCGCCATTTAATGGTGATGATGGACTCTCCCGACAATCGACTCATACAGTTCATTTCGGCAATGACAGCTGGCTTTGCCGGGGCTGTGCTCTGTACGCCCGCAGATGTGGTCAAGTCTCGGATTATGAACCAGCCGACGGATGAAAAGGGACGCGGTCTGCACTACAAGGGCATGATTGACTGTTTCTCCAAGCTGGTGCGGGAAGAGGGCGTCGCGGCGATGTACAAGGGTTTCCTGCCCTTTTGGCTGCGAGTCGGGCCCTGGGCGATGGTCTTCTGGACGACCTTTGAGCAGATCCGCCGTTTCCGCGGCGATGAGGGCTATTAGATGTTGAAATCAAAGTGTTTTTCGAAATTCCTGTTAACGTCAAATTCAAAGTGTATTTTTGTAAAATTGTCAAAAAAAAACATTTTTATAAATTTGTTTCGGTTTTTATAAAATGGATAAGGATGAAAACAATTATTGGCATTTGCGAGCACCTTACGATACGACTGCCCTGTCCAAAATATGCACTGCCCAGGAGCAGATATCCATGAGGAATCTGTTCCAGCTGTACACGAACGCATTCATAGGCGCCAACATCGCAGAGGCTTCTGTCTCTTCCCTGGACGCGACCCGGGCGACCCTCCCGGCTGGCTTCTCGGCAATGATCCTGCGGAGCTGCATGTTCCATTCGGTTCGTGTTTTGTTGTACGACATCTTGAGACGCAGCTTCTTCTACATTGATGCGGAAAATCGGGAGATGATCAGCATTCCGTCAGCTGTCCTGTGTGGCAGCGCAGCTGGATGCATTGCCCAGGCACTGTACAACCCCATCAACATGGTCAGGTTAAAGATGGAGCAGCGAAAAGAGGCCAGTTTTATGAGTGTGCTCCGATCCATCCGCTTCAAATCGGGCATATGGAGAGGGGCGGCATCTCGATGCACACATGCCTGTCTCCTGACTGTCGGCGATGTGGCCGCCTACGATCTCAGCAAGCGGAATTTCAAGAAGTATCTGCAACTGAAGGAGCAAATACCCCTCCATTTGGCATCCTCCCTGACCGCCGGACTTGTGGCCAGCTTGCTCAGCCATCCGGCGGACGTGATCAGGTTGCGTCTTTTGACCCAACCGACTGATGCGCAGGGCAAAGGTTTGTTTTACCTGGTCAAATTGATCCGGGAGGAGGGTGTGATTAGTTTGTACAGGGGTCTGTTGCCCTGCTGGCTGAGACTGGGGTCATGGTCAGTGATATTTTGGCTGTCAGTGGAACAACTTCGTTTGTGGCAGGGCCAAACAGGATTCTAAAATGTGCAGGACTTTCATTGATTCATGTCTAGGCTTTAAATTTCAGTTCCCAGCTGTCGAACATAAAAATAAAACTGTTTGAATATATTTGTATTTAGAACTCTCATTATTGAGATAAAAATTGTTTGTATAATGGATAAGGATGCATCTAGGGATTATCCAAGGCTTAGGTATTCCGTGCTGCCCTGCAGCAAGTCCCACTCTCCGGGCCTTCCCACAGTCTACGCCAACACTTTCCTGAGCGCCTCATTTGCCGAGCTGTTCACATTTCCCCTGGACGTGACCAAGACCCGATTGCATCTGCAGGGGGAGGCAGCCGAGCTGGCGGCCAAGGGGCGAACCAAACGTGGTATGTTGGGGACCTTCCTGGGCATGGCCCGTGAGGAGGGATTGCGGGGCATTTATGGCGGACTCTCGGCCATGATTATCCGAAATCTATTCTTCAATGCACCCCGTGTGGTATTCTACGATTTCATACGTCAGAAGCTCATCTACGTTGACAATCAGGGCAGGGAGGTGCTAACCGTGTTTCGTGGCTTCCTATCGAGCTGCCTGGCGGGATGCATTGCCCAGGCAATAGCCAATCCCTTGGACATTGTCAAAATTCGCATGCAAGTGGAGGGAAGGCGACGCTCCCTTGGCTATCCGGCGCGTGTCAGCAACGTTAAACAGGCTTTGGAGATAATCTATGCACGGGGCGGCGTTAGGAGCTTGTGGAAGGGCGTGGGTCCCAGCTGCCTTCGGGCCATGCTATTGACAACCGGTAAGATTTATTCCATTATTTTTTCACTTTAAAGCAAGTGGGAAATTCTAAAGTCGAACTCCCGACTATAGGATAAATGTTACTTATTTAAAAACAATTTAAAATATTTTTATTGCATGCTTTTAGGCACTTACATTGCTAAAAAACTTTAATCAGCCATAACCACCTATTTGTCCAATCTTGTGACGATTTAGTAGGATGATAGATAATAACAGTAGTTAACGTTAATTAGTAAAAAATTCCTTATATCTTAAAAACTGTGCAAATGGTGGAAAGAATTTTATTTTCTTTAAACCAACGATGGGCACGCAGTGGCTCAGGGAGCAGCAACTGCTCTCAACTATTTTTCTGCCTATTCGGCGCTGTAAAGTCGCCTAAAAGACTAGCAGTTGTTGTTGTTGTAGTTGTTATTGTTATTTTTATGCTCCCGCATTCAGATTTCGTGCCCACCGCTGCTTTAAACTATTACTTTTGCCTTGGCCATTTACAGGTGACGTGGCTTGCTACGACTTGAGCAAACGGAACATTATCTCAATATTTGGCCTCGAAGATGGGCGCATTGTGCAGTTCCTGGCATCGCTATCGTCCGGTTTGGCAGCCGGAGTTCTGAGCACGCCCACCGACGTGGTCAAGTCGCGCATCATGAATCAGCCGGTCAACGAGAGGGGTCAGGGAATGCACTACAAGAACGCCTTTGACTGCT
Source organism: Drosophila quinaria (assembly GCA_035047525.1). NCBI lineage: Eukaryota > Metazoa > Arthropoda > Insecta > Diptera > Drosophilidae > Drosophila > Drosophila quinaria. Next base: position 403,376 of record JAWNPO010000056.1, on the reverse strand, counting down.
ATTACAAGCTGATAACGCAGGAGGGCATCATGGCCATGTATAAGGGATTTCTGCCCTGCTGGCTACGTGTTGGTCCTTATAACATATTCTTCTGGATTGCTTTCGAGCAACTGCTCAGAATGCAGGGTCAAAGTGGCTTTTAAATTATCGTATGATCGATTTGCTTTGTATTTGTGCACAATATGTATCAGAAAAAGTAGTACTAAATTTTTAAAAAAGAGCATTACCCAGAATAAAAAATCCATGGAGAAAGAAAAAGGCTTTTCAAAATTCGATTAGTGTAATCGGATCTGCATATCGATTAAAACAATATGTATTGTTGCCAGGCCCTGTATTCAATTTAAATTCAAATTCAATTTCAAAACAATGCAAGGCCATCACCTATGTTTATTGACGCTTCAAAATCGTAAAAAATTACATGTGCTTTAAAAAAAAATTTGCATATTTTATTAAATGAATTAATAAGTGTGTGTGTATGTGTGTGTGTTGATTTCTAGCTGCTCTTGCCACGCAGTCAAACAATTTAAATTTTGCCGTTAGAGCTAAAAGAAGAAACACGAGCCACAAATTGATGTGGAAAGACGAGGCAGCTTACAAAGTCAAGTTTTGTCAATAACAACAATAACAATAATAATAATATTGTGTGTGATTAATTGTGCAACCGATAAAAGCCGAGTTGAGTCTGATGCTGATTTTCACCATGTACCAAAAATGAAACTCATTTAAAAGCGAAAGTGTCGTATCTTAAATTCCAACTATTCAAATATCTGTGTGAATGCCTGTGTGTGTGTGTGTGTGTGTATGTATATTCGAAGCGAAATACATCCAAAAATGTTGGAAGATTTTCTCAGTTTTTTTCTGGGTCGCAAGAATTTATAATTTGGGTCAATGTTGTTGGCTCAGGCCAAAAGAAATGCCGAAAATGACAATTGCTGAAAGAAAAGCAGCTGCAAAAAACGTGGGGGCAAACAAACAAGAACAAAAAACCATAAGAATGTATATACATACATATTTTCATACGTATGCTATGTGTGAAGTCTATTCACATTCATAATATATTATTTATGAAATAATTGCGCAGTTGCGTCATGCACTGTAGATAAAAATATGCTGACGATTTGCCTAGAACGAAATTGGCAACGCCATTTCCATGAAGGAAGAGCAATGCCTCTTAAATTAATGAACAGCTGACATTAAGAATTTTGAAAAATGTCGATGCAAACCAAAAAGACATTTCAAACAGGCGCGAATGAAATTGCCACACGTCGATAACAGGGTTCATTGATCTATCGATCCAGTGTCAAAGTCACACACACACACACACACCCTCACGCAACGCACTAACAAAAGAATAAACCTGTGGCCAACGCCTTTGATAACAAATAAAAACACTTTAAATTTTTTATTTTAATGAGCAGATTCTTTCCACGCTCTGTTTTTTATTTCAATAGTATTAAAGTATCGTATTATATATGTTTCTCATTTCTTTTTTTTTAATTTTATATTATATTCAATATTTATGCATTCATTTTGTCATGAATTTTGTTTGCTTTGACGCTTGTACGTAAAATGTTTGGGGGAAAAAGATGTCGAAAAGAATATGTAGGACTTTTGTTTAACTAACATAAAAAGCCATTTTTATTTATGTATGATTTGTAGTAAGTAGTTTAAATGTTTGTATATTTGATTTTTTTTTTGTTTTTTTAAATCGCATGCATGCGTTAGACGTTTGTCTTGTATGTAAATGTATGTGTTGTCAATGGCAATTTATTGCCGAATTGTTGTTAATTCAGCAATGAAATGATCCTGAAATGCGTTCTCTCTCTTTCTCACACAACACAGCAGGCTGGCAGGAGACGGACAAGTGTTGCACAGCGTTCAAAAGTGTAATTGCCATTTATCGATAAATATGTATGTTTATTTTTAGCATTTTTTATTTTGTTTTTATTTTTTTTTAGGTTTTTGTATTTGTATGAATATAGCAAAATTACAAACATGAAAAGCGCATACAGAGAGCAAATGGCGCAAGAGTCCAAGTATATTAATGTATGTATGTATGTTAATATGTATGTATCTATATATGTATGGCTAGATGAGACGGTTGGAAAACGAAATATGTAAATGTATGTGCGTGTTGGTGTCGGTGTTTTTTTTTTTGTTTGTTATTCTTTCTTTTAAATCTGTTTATCTAACCCAATGATGAGCTTATTTCAAATATGGCTAAAAGGCTGTACTTTTTAATATTACACATTTCTCAAAGTTCTTTTGTATAAAAAATGCTACCACAGTGGCTGATTTTTGTTTGTTGTATGTGTATGTATGTATCTTCCCTGCCACATAAAAATAGAGCTTCATGGTTCTCCAAATAGTTTACATATATAAATATATATATATTTATTTATATTGGTTGGTATTTTCCTGTGTATTTTCGCTGCTTCACTGACTGACTCATCACTCTTTTTATCTTTTCTCTGTCTTTTTCTTAACACTCTCTCTCTCTCACTCACTCTCACTGAACTGTTTGTGTATTTAGATCAGTGCATATGTATCTATATTGCTGTACAAAAAAAGTGTTCAAAAATTTGCCTGCGTTGCTTTGCGTTGTTGATTTTGTTCTTTTTCTAGTTGTAGTTGTTGTTGTTTACAAAATACTCTCCAGTACAATTACTTTAATTTTGAGTTTAAGTTTATTGTTTTTTGTTTTTTTTTTTTTATTATTTTTATCGTATGAACCAAAGATGTTTAAATATAATAATGCAGAATTTAATAATTTTGTTGTAGGTGTTTGGGTACTTTCCTTTTATCTTTCGACATCGTATTTTTTTCTTTTTTAAATATTTTTGACCACAATTACCACAAAATGTTTCTTGGCATTTCTCATAAATTTAAATATTAATATTACTCATTTAGTTATGTAGTTCATTTACGGATTCTTATTGAATTTGTTGCTGTGTTGTTGGTGTGTTGGTTGTTGTTGTTGTTGATGGTGTTGTGTTGATTTTTTTTATTTTCTAGTACCCGCAAGTAATCAGATAATCTCCAAGTTTCTCCACCACGGAAGCGGCCTGCTGGGGCTGCACAGGATCCTCGTAGATGGAAACGATGACGGCTGCAAAAACAAAAAATAAAGATTTTAATTTAAGTCAAATGGCATAGTTTAATACTGTTATTTATATGTATCGATAGTCGATTATTTTATTTACAGTGGCGATCACTGTTAATTCTACACTGAGCTTCAGATGTAATCATCCGCAGAAATCTCTTTAGCTATTTCAATGCGTCTACATAATTTACACAAACACACAAGCACACACACACACACACACATACAAATAGGCACAATCATCTTAGCTGCTTATCCGGTTGACAATACAGCTTAGACCGAATGTGTAGAGAAAGCAAAATACAGCAGTAATAGAGAAACAAGAACTAACTGTATTTTACACAACATCATCAGCAGCAAATTATGAATAAAACGCTCAATAAAGTGAGAGAGAGGAGAGAGAGAGAGAGACTCTCTGTCAGGTGAAAACCGGACAGACCGGCCCCACAGGCACACAAAACTGAATGACAAGTCTTTTACTCTGCCAAACATTTCAAAATTCTGGAATGTCAGCAAACCGCGCTTTGAATCCAACGTTCAATTGGCTCCTTCACAATATCAGAGGGGTTAATGCATTAATCAAATTGATGGTAACATAATTGATTGAAGAACCAGGCAAATGAAATCAATTCATACAAAAGTCAGACAAATTATTAACGGGGGTCAATAAACCAAAAAGTCAAATGTAATGCCTACGAGCGAGTGTGAGCGAGATAAAGATAAATACACATGGGCATACACTTGTAGCGCTCTGCGTCAACAGGCTGGCAGCACCTGCCACCCACACGAAGAGAGCGAATGAGATTGAGAGAATAGTCGACAATCGATAACTGATTGGCGATAATAGTTTGACAGCGCAATATAATATTTCATTTTAAGCATTTTATATTTAATTACACACAGTGGTTTAAATATTGTGATCCCATCAGCGTTGCATTTAAAATATTTCAAGCGTATTAAACCAGCAAATAACTTGATATTGATATTTAAGTTTAAACGATATTACACCAGCATTTTAATTATCAATGCATTGCACTCACACAAATATATTATTTAGTTGCCATGGTCGTTTTCACCAACACTCGCCATTTGAGCAGCGTGTAATTTGCGGTAAATAAACGGCTTGGTAATTTAATCGATTGCGAGCCGCTGTGTGATCAGCTGTTCAAGTGTCAGCCTCGAAAGCTTCAATTTAATACCAAATAAAGACAAAGAGAGACCAAAAAAAAGAGACTAATCCCAAGCGCCAATATACACATAAACACACACACACACCAATATACAAGTCTGTTAGGCCAAAGCGAGTCTAACCAAAGACCAGTTTGCCATTTTATGCCATTTTCTTACCCATTTCCATTTATGCTGTCGCTGTTGCGGCTTATTCTGTGCAACATTTGCACTTGAAATGGATTATGGCAATAACCTTGAGCTCTGCGGCTGCTGCAGCGGGCAGCGACGCAGCGCAACAGTTGCCGCAAAAATAAAAAACTAGACAAATATGGAAGACGGCGACGTCGGCAAACAAATTTAGTTTCATGGCACATATACAAATTAACACACACACTCGTAATATATATACCATGTGTATTTAGATTGTTAGACTGACAGCTGCTTCCAAGATTTTTCCACAGCAACAACAACATTTTAGTCACAAGGTGCTAAAGCATGAAAAACAATGAGTGAAAATTGAAACTTTGCACAAAAGAGAAGAGAGCATGTCAGCCTGTGTGCGTGTGTGTGTGTGTGCGTGTGTGTGAGGACAAGGGGGGTCTGCCAGTTGACCGGAAAAATGGAGCATCAAACAGCGGCATATAATAATTGCCTATCATTTACAGCTCGTTTTGTTTATTGTTGTTGTTGTTACTCTTGCTGTTACGTGGCAAACTGTAAAGAGCGCGTTAAATGCAACAAATTAGGCATAATACGTTTGGCTCTGTTGCTCTTGTTACTTAATGAGCCAGCAGCACTCGCTCTCACTCACACTCACACTCGCAACTTGCGTATCAAACATTTACATATAAAATGCTAATATGAAAATACATGATACCAAACATACTAAAAATTAAAATTGCTCACTTCTTTATGCTTATCACAATGTTATAGCTGAGGGCTACTGGCAAAGTCAAAATACTTATCTGTGGATTAAATTCTTTGCACCTACCTATACGTTGATAATGCAAGTCAAAAAAAATATATAATAGAAATTAGCTACGTATAGCGAGATAACAATGTCTGCTTTATCATTTTTCGTTTGTTCATTTTTGACACACAATATAGTCATTCCTTTTTTTCTAGAGTCGTTGAGTATAAAGTATAATAATACTTATTTTCAATAACAATAACAGACTGTATTATAACATTTCTAGACATCGATTACAGAACTCGATTAAACAGACAAACAGTTGGCAACTCTCTCCAAGTAGTTGTTGTTGTTACTCACCTTGTGTCGTCTTCATGCAGTGCACACCGCTCCTGCCAAGTTTGGCGCGAACAACGCGATCTGTGCCTGAGAGGTAAATGTACCGTTGGCCGGCTAGTGTAACACCGTTGCTGGTGAGCAGATCCTGCTGATCAAAACCGCTAATCAATTTGGCCAGCTCCTCCTTTGTAATCTGTAAAGAGAGCAAAAGCAAATACAGTTAATATCAGCTAGCTTTGTAATCACGTACACAGTTGCAATTATAAATGTGAATATATGTTTTTGGCATCTTGTGGACAGAGTTGAATAAATTTAAGAATTTTTGCGTCCTGCCTATTTCAGTTCATAGCCATTTGTATGGGGTAACGGCTTACAACATTAATTTTTGTAATCGGTGACGGGCCCACTCAAGCACACGCACACACATACAGACACAGACAGGAGAGAGGTATGAGAGAGCAAACAAAGGCAAGATTTATAATATAAGCCACCACTGCTAAGAAAGACAGCAGCAACAACAAGCATTCACCACCCAGTAAAATGATGACGGCGACATCTGCCAACTCATTAACAAAATGTGCGACACAACAACAACAACTCAGCAAGGAGCGGCTGACCATTGATTTTGTAGCTAAAATTGCAAAAACAAGTTTACCAACACTTGCACAAAGAACAGAGTTGCCATACCCCACGCAAAGTGTCATTCACATTTCCAGGACACAATAAAAGTTTGCAGATTCCTTCCTCTTGTCATTCATTTGGGAGGGGAAGTTTGTTGTTGCCAAGCGCCAGGAAGCGCAGCAAGTGATTAAAAGATTTTAAATAACTATGATTAATAGTTAGTCATTTGTTTGGTCGCAGTGGCACATGCGCCAAATATGTTAATGATACTGCTGTCTGAATGAAGAGAAAGAGAGTGAGTGAATCGAAAAGAGAGCACCGGCAAACAAAAAATGTTCGAGAAGTTTCCCATTTGAGCGCTTGAGTGAAGAGTGAATGTGCTCAAAAGAGAGCACAGTATTGAAAGCCGGTTTTCGCGAACAAAGCTAAGTTAAAGCGATGCCAAAAATGTTAAACAAATTAATCAAAAGCACTCAGTTAATTAAAGCAACGCACACAAATAATAGAACAAAATTTACATAATTAACAAGTTGCGCTCAAGGGAAAAGGGTTTGACTAGCCAAAAATAAATTGTTTCAATGCAATGTTGAATATTAAAGAAAGTTTTTTTTAAAAAATTCACTTATTTCTACACAAAAAATAAGTTTTTTCACCATATAAAGCCGGTTTTTATGGCACAGTCGACACATTTCCATATGTGTGTGTATATGTGTTTTGAGAAATTCAAAACCAAAGTGTAATACGCAAAAAGACGGTATTGATAAGCGCGTCAAGAACATTTTGCTCGAAATTCGCCACACACACACACAGCCACACTAAGGCAGAGACGAAAAAACAGTCTGGCAATGCCATGCAGCAGCTGATCTGTGCAAAAAGCAACAACAAATAACACAATTTATCACAAAATAATTTCGATGAATCATTCAAATCTAACGAATCATTTTCAGGTAAGAAAAAAAAGTAGGTAACTCAGGCAGACGAAGAAGAAGATTAAAAATTCAACGGCAAAAGGCAATAAGATACAACACAACGAACGGAGGCCACAAAATGAAAGTGATGTACGCCGTGTGAAGAATTGCAAATACCAAAACAAATGGACGAAAACGAAAAAGTAAAAATCACTTTTACCCATTTGGGGCTTAAACATATTGAAGTTTGCAATATGATACTTTTGAAAAAGTTTTGCAATGTTTTTCAGATTTATTAATTTTGCTCATTTGTACAACAACAAATATAGTTTTCTTATATTGCTGTTGGGTGGTTGGCAACCCTGTCCGCGAGAAAGTATACTAACAACAAAGCTCAAGGGAGTGTTCCTGTGCCCCACCCGTTTAAAAGTGAAACAGAGAAATGTCATGAATGGGAATGGGGCGTGCAACAGAGGGACAAACAAAGGATAAAGAAGCACATGGTTAGGCGGATTGGTGGAGTCAGCAGGAAGTTGAACACACACACATGCATAAGCGCTCACACACACTCATGGCGCAAACATACACATTAAGTAAATGCGAAAACGTGGCGCGCATATAAAAATGTAGACGCTGATGACGCGGCAATGTCGTTGCGTTTTGAGATACATTTCTTTTCGTTTCATTTCCAATCAACTCGAAACGAACGCGTATTTCTTTATTGTGATAAACAATTTTTGCCGGCAGAGGAAACGGAGATAATAAACCAACACATATACACTACTGAGAGAAGTACTCAGAGTGTGTGTCTTGATAAAAGAAAACAAGGCCGGACGAGTACCTCTCATTCTCTCTTTCCATCTTACGTTAACGCACTCACTTTGCGGTACATTTTAAAGAAGGGAGTGAGCATGGGATAAGCGCTATCACATCAGTGTTGAAAAGCGTACAAATATCAATTGTGCCGGTCAACTTACTCTCTCACACACACACACACGCACACAGGCGCCAACAAACACCGCTCTCAGTCAATGCAATCAAACACCTTTCAAACAAATGCACTCTTTATGACGAATCGTGCTTAGCTCAGCAGCGCTGAGTGACTAATCCACCTGAGAGTGTTTCTTCCGAGATGAGTCACAAAAGTAATTGAAATAATTTTGGCTTTTGATAATAATAAATAGCAGCTGCTTTATCGCCGCCAACTAATTTGCCTGTCAATGGCTAATTGAGCTATAAATAAATAAAAACAATCTGACAAACACAAAAGCATCACTCATTGCTTCTCTTATCAGTCTGTTATTAGCTAAAAGTAATTGTATGAAAGTTTAATAAGCACTATTGAGTGTTCAATTTAGTTTAACTGTGTGCGTGATTGTATGAGTGTGTGTGTGGGTGACAGACAGACAAGGGAGAGGCTGTAACTGAACTGAAGTGAGCGTACACGCGCTGCGCAGGCGGCTGTATTATATTAGTGACACAAAGAGAGAGCGAGAGACCGTTAAAGAGAGCGCCGCTTGCAGGGGTGCTCACCCATTTAGGGTGGGAGTTGCTTTATCAAACGAAATGAAAGTAATGATGGCGGACTTACAACAACTAGAGATGGGCACGGGCCGGGCCGGGCTTCGTGTCCCGCGGGCCTCTTCAAAAAATCACCGGGCTTCGTGCATGAAAATCGAAAACGGGCTTTTTTCGTGCGGGCCCGGGCCTAAGCAAAAAGCCCGAAGCCCGGTAGGCCCGAAAAGTAAATTTTTCATATCGATTAAAAAAAATATTTATTTATTATTAAAATATTTATTAATTTTTTAAAATAAGTAACTGCTAATTTCATTTACGCATCTCTATTTTCCATATGATTGTTATCGACATTAAAAAATTATGAATAAAAAAAATTAATTTAAAAAAAAATTTTATATAGTTGTTTCGGGCCGGGCTCGGGCCGGGCCGGGCCTATTGAAATTTGACCGGGCTCGGGTCGGGCCGGGCCTCTTGAAAATTTGACCGGGCCGGGCCTGGACCGGGCCAGAAAGATTTATTTCGGGCCCGGGCCGGGCCGGGCCTTAAGAAGGAGGCCCGTGCCCATCTCTAACAACAACGAAGAAAAACTCCCAACAGAAATCAACATGCTGTCTCCTTCCTTGTCAAATTCGGCAAAATGTTATTTTAAAGTAAATAAGATAAAGTTTGCCATGCCAACTAAAGATACAAGTATCTCAGAATCAGAAAGTTGTGAAATAATCAAACATACTCAGAAAAATTGGAAAAGTTCTTTTGAGACTACTTGACAAAAAGTCCTACTGGGGTACATGTGCGCCTCTGGCTCTCTACCTCTCTCTCTCTTTGTCTCTCTCTGTATGTGTGGGTGTGTGCAACTCCGATGGAGTGTGCAGTTGTTTTTGTTGCCTTGTCACACCCTTGAACTTGCAAAAAGTCTCATTTGCAGGCCAGGATTAGTTATATTAGTTGTACTCACCTCAAAGCCATTGGACTGTGCCCAAATGTTGCCGTCGTGTCCGGCAATGCACGCCTTGGTAACGCACTGCGAGGCCAAAAGCTGATTATCGACATAATCTTGCCAGCTCATGATTGTAGTTTTTGTTGTTGTATTTGTTGTGGTGGTTTAAACTATTTAATATTTATTTATTTGCCGTATTACACACACGAACTACTTTGTTTCTTTTATATTTGTATTTTTTTTTTTACACTTTTTACGCCACCAAGAAATTTAGCAAAGCGAAAGAAAAATCGGCGATTTTTTATGGAATTTTTATTTAAGGAAACTTATTTAAACTGCAACGAGAGAGGGTAGAAAAATGAGATGTAGAGAAATTAACAATAATTTGACGAATTGTAGCAACACGTCTTTTTAATGCTTGAACTTCGTTTTGCTGATGAGCCCTTTTCAATTCTCTATTTTATCAATAAAACTTTAAAATCGGCGCATACTTCTTTTCATAATTCGCTATAGCTTTAAAAAACTCACACACTAACACAGCCAGCAAGAGATAGCACAAACACACACACACTGTGAGCAGAGGTAACCCGTACGCAGCAGAAGCAGCTCCAACACGTCCGACTTGCACAAAATGACAAAAACGATTGAATGCAAAATGTGTGGTGGCTGGCTCCAAGCATGGAAAACCGAACAGAAAAACAACAAAAACCACTCAGTCAGAGAGCGTGAGTCACAGCTGCCGCCGACGCTGGCACTCTCGCCCGACAATTCACTCAACGAGTGCAATGCCAAAAACAGTTTGCGCTGGAGTGTGTGCGAGCGAAATGGCGTATATGGCCGTTATAAATCGTCGACCGCGCAATGCAAATGAGTGAGTGAGAGCAGGCGATGACTCAACCGTCAGCCGTCTCCTGTCAGTTTTCTATGAGTATGTGTGTGTGTGTGTTATGAATCGGTCTTGAGTTTGAGCACTTTTCTGGCCGGTCGAGTAGTCGACAACGACGATGGACAATCATAAATTAAAAATAGACTTTTTAATTTTAATGTGTACAGGCAAATGTATATGTAATAATAAATGGTATATCTTTCTTTAAGCTGCTGCTTATTCTGCAAATGTATAAAATGCACAAAAAAACGCAAGGCCAGCAACCAATTTTTGACAAGTCATTTTTTCTTCCAATGAGGCGGCGAGACACCGACCGGCTGCTAAACTTTTTCCACTTCTTTTTTGCACACTTATACACACAACAATACACATACATAAGCGCAGAGCCAACGCCGACGGCGAATATAAGCGTCTGTGTGTGCGTGCCCGTGAGTGAGTCGGTCTTTCTTTTGTTACTTGAATTTTTTTTAACTTATTCCCCACATATATGAATGCCACGAGACTTGAGCTTAAAATTCTAAACACACAAATTATCTAAACTTTTACATATTCTCAATGAAACTGCATTAAATACAGCCTTTTCAAAATCAAAAACTAACCCACTTTTTTCACACGCTGTGCGATGCGGCGATGAAATTATACTGAATGTAGTAGTGTTGGGTTGCTCATAAGTGAGTGAACAAAAAAGAGTTGCTCCCTAAAGTGAGTAAGTGAACATGTTCCATCCAAATTGCTCACTTGCTCTGTTTTGCTCAGTATTTCTCAGGGCATTTTAAAAATACACATTATTGGATTAGTGTCAAAGCTAAATACTCAGAATGTCACTTATCGAAAAGTGTAGAAGATGTCGGAAGTCAGCAAGCTAAATGCAAGTATGTAAAAGTGTTTTAAGCTGCAGATCACAAGCAACATGAGCAGCCATCAGTTTTAAATTGAAATGTAACGTGTGATATTCTCGATTAATTGGGTGAGGGGCTTAGTGAATAACTGAGCTAACTAGCAATATGAGTGAGCAACTGAACAAGTGAACATTATGTGGTGGAGAACTATCGATGGTTGTTGTTGCTGCCAGACTGTTGCAAAAATGTCTCGCCGAAAGTATCGATGAATTATAATATTAAGAAATATATGTATAAATGTGACCGTTTGATAAAAGAGGTAATATACTGTCATCGATAAAAAAGAGAGATCGATGATAATAAAAATTGTTGTAATTTATATACATGCTGTTGACTTTAACATATTAAATTATTTTAAATTGTTGTCTAGGTTGTTAAGGAGTTGAATACAGTGAATATATGCAAGCAATTCGATTGGATTCGAATGGCAGCACTGGTCAGTAAAATATCGATTGCTGATTTTAAGTTTTAGTTTTTATTAGATTTACTAGCATGTAAAAATATAAACATATTTAAGATACAACTTAATAAATGTGCCTATTGAAAATACAGTCTTTTAAAAATGTGGAAAATGCAGGTGAAAACCTCGATAATTAGTATTTAATATATCGATAGCTTCGATGACTCCCTTACATCTCTAAAAGTTTTGCAAAAATTCAAACAAGTGCAATTTAAAATTCTAGCTTCAAAATTAAGCAAATTTCTAAATTATCTCACTTGTTTGTAAATTGAGTAAATTATTAGGATTTTGAGTTATCCGTGGAACCCGAAGGTTGCCACATTTTCTTTTTTGGCAAGCTTATAAAGGGTTGCCACATGATTTTTTACCGTTTCTATAGTTTTGCAAGATGGAGTCTTTCTCTTTTGCTTGGTTTTACAAATCAGCAGCACGTGTATAAAAAGTGCCAAATAATAATCAGAAAATGTTAGTATTATTCAACGATTAAATTCATAATAAGTGGTAGACAGATTAATAAACATGTTAACAAAATTTTGCCGGCAAAATTGAGCCAATTTAAGTGAGCAGTAATACCCAAAATTGCAATTGAAATTATAACCCAAAATGTGAAACACAAAACGAAAGAAAAGAATTTTTACACGACGGCGGACGTTGCGGCACGAATGACAGCCCCTGTCAGTGAGAGAGAGAGAGAGAGAAAAACTGAACAAAAGAGAACGTTGTGGTTGTTGATTGTGTGTGTGTGTGTATGTGTGTATGTTGGGTCAAATACTTAATACTTTTTTGGAACGACAGCTGTGATAAATAACAAAGAATATAAGACATCCGATGAGTGACCAAGAGAGGTTAACAAAGTTTATTGCCTTGCAGTGATATTTGCTGCAGTAGCAGCAATAATGATATCATTGCAAAAATTAAAATTTTTTTTGTCTCACACATACACACTCACGCCATTGACTCATGGTCGCTGACTGGACGTTGAAACGGACGACGACTACGTATAGCGGTTCAATGCCAACGCTACTATTCTACATACAATACATAGTATGTGTTATAGAAATTTCCCGAGTGAGGGGAATTCTATGAATTCTCAATTCATTTGGTGGTTGTACTATTTTGCACTCTCGCTCTCTCTCTTTTAAGCTCATTCGCTCTTGTCCAAAGTGCAAGTGGTTGAAAAACAACACGCCTTAAAATTGCTTGTCGGCTGACATTTTCCTGTTTGCTGGCTGCTCCTACTTTTATTTTTTTGCCTACTATCTACTACTATTTTCCGACTACGACGTACATGCAACACTGCAGTTAAAAGATGGTAGTTTGCTACTGCTCTCACACATGCACACAAACAGAAGCAACCACTGACATTGACACATCTAGTGCACTCTTTCGCACACGCTCTTTGTACGCCAATGACGAGACGCTCAAAAGGCCGCCTAGCGGTCGTTAAAACTCACACTGGCATTCGCTCGCATACGTGAAAATACCGCAGAGCAGCACGCACAACAAAACACGTTTGTGTGCACTCTGTAGAAAGAAATTTTCGTTTCAAATTTTTTGACATACAAATAACATAGAAATTGTTTAACTGAACGGTGCTCAAGCCGTCGAAATTCAGTATACAAATTTAACTAGTCAATTTTTTATTGTTGATAATGTAAGTGTTGTTGCCGCAGCCTGCAGCGCCTGCCTGCTGCTCCCACATACGCCGCTCTTCTCTCCGACGTCTTTGTCGTCGTTCGTTTTGCTGTCTTCGTTGCCAAGCGCAGATTCGCCATAACCAACAAAAAAAAAAATATATAAGAAAGAAAAAAAAAAAGCGTAGCAAAGAGAATTTTCAATTTCACAGCATTATTGACACAGTTTTGTGCTATTATTTTTATTTTTGCAGGGATGATCGAAGTGAAATAGCTCAAGATGGTCCCACTGGCATGGACCCTGAGGGAGTCATCGAGTCGACCTGGCATGAGGTCTACGACAATTTTGATGACATGAATTTGCGCGAGGAGCTGCTGCGCGGCATCTATGGCTACGGTTTCGAGAAGCCATCGGCCATCCAACAACGCGCCATCATTCCTTGCGTCAAGGGCCGCGATGTCATTGCCCAGGCTCAGTCCGGTGAGTAATTCATTCGTATACAAATCACAAGTCACAGTGCAACAAACAAAAATGAGAAATTGTATAAATGTTTGTTGATGGTCGCGATGTATCAGAGCAGCGGGCGGTGACGATAATGGTGACTCAGCTGCCCGTTTCTGTTTTTGCTTTAGCTCTCTCTCTTTCACACTCTCTCTCTCTGAGAGTGTAGTACTGAGCGCGTCCACACGCTTGCGCGCCACTTTTTATTTTTGCGATCGGCTTTACCGCGTTTTTATGCTCTTTTGCAAACGCAAAGTAGAACAAGAGAGCAAATTGAATATAAAAGTAACTAAGCATTTTACTCTGGTAGTTAGCAGTGTATTGCTACTTTTTTTGAGCGGATCTTAAATACATTATTAGTGTACATATGCAAACTAGAAGATGTTTTTTATTACGGTATTAAGCAATTGATCGATGTGTCAGAAAGGAATGCAAAATTGTGTTTAATTTCGAAATTGGATTCCACATCAGACACGAAAGTGGAAATTTCTACTTGTTTATTTTTGTAAATTCCCAAGACTTGCCAACACAACTTAATACGCTCTCAATAAATTGCCATGCATCTAGTTTGAAAATTAAGTTGTTGCTAATTGAATGTTGTTTTAGGTACTGGCAAGACTGCCACCTTCTCGATTGCCATCCTTCAGCAAATCGATACGTCCATCCGCGAATGCCAGGCACTGATCCTGGCCCCCACCCGTGAGTTGGCTACCCAAATTCAGCGTGTGGTGATGGCACTTGGAGAATACATGAAGGTGCATTCGCATGCCTGCATTGGCGGCACCAATGTCCGTGAAGATGCCCGCATTCTAGAATCCGGCTGTCATGTGGTGGTTGGTACTCCTGGTCGTGTCTATGACATGATCAATCGCAAGGTGTTGCGCACCCAGCACATTAAGCTGTTCGTGCTGGATGAGGCCGATGAGATGTTGTCCCGCGGTTTCAAGGATCAAATCCAGGATGTGTTCAAGATGTTGCCCCCAGATGTGCAGGTGATCTTGCTCTCTGCCACGATGCCCCCAGATGTGCTCGAGGTGAGCCGTTGCTTTATGCGTGAACCAGTCAGCATTCTGGTCAAGAAGGAGGAGCTGACACTGGAAGGTATCAAGCAGTTCTACGTGAACGTTAAGCAGGAGACCTGGAAGTTGGGCACACTCTGCGATCTGTACGATACGCTGTCCATTACCCAGTCGGTTATCTTCTGTAATACCCGTCGTAAGGTAAGTTGAAACTACTTTTATTAGTAAGCCAGTTTGGGTCATAGTGTTAACTACCTCTGCTTCTTTATAAAAAACGGGAACGAGTTAAACATGTAGCTTAAACTGGGTTCAAAGTCTTTTTGGGTCACGTATAAGTCGCAACTGGTTAAAGTTTTGTTTCATTTTCTAACAATTCTGAATAGGGTAAATTGCATACATAACTTGAGCTAATGATTTTCTTTATGATAATATAATAGGTCGATCTAGCTTAAACTGGGTTCAAAGTTTTTTTGCCATGTATAAGTGGCAACTCGTTAAAGCTTTGTTTTATTTTCTAACAATTACTGAATGGGGTAAATTGCATACATAACTTGAGCTAATGTTTTTCTTTATGATAATGTAATAGGTCGATCAGCTGACCCAGGAGATGTCCAACCACAACTTCACCGTGTCGGCCATGCATGGCGACATGGAGCAGCGTGATCGTGAGGTTATCATGAAACAATTCCGTTCGGGCTCTTCCCGTGTTTTGATTACCACTGATTTATTGGCACGTGGTATTGATGTGCAGCAGGTATCGTTGGTCATCAACTACGATCTGCCCTCGAACCGCGAGAACTACATTCATAGGTAAGTGAAAGTTGTTCTACAGCAATTGCAATTACAACAAAGCTAATTCGTATAATTACACATTATAGAATCGGTCGTGGTGGTCGTTTCGGCCGCAAGGGTGTTGCGATCAACTTCATCACGGATGATGATCGACGAATCCTGAAGGATATTGAACAATTCTATCACACTACTATTGAGGAAATGCCTGCTAATATTGCCGATTTGATTTAAATATTTTGTTGAGCAAAAAAAAATTAATTACAAGAAAATAAAACAAGAAAAAGTGAGTGAGCTACAGCAAAGAACAGCGAAATAAGAGCGCAAAATATATTAAAAAAAAATTTAAAGATCAACTAAGAACTAAAATAACGTTAAATATTTATTCAAACAACAAAGCAACAGCAGGAGCAGTAGCAGCAGCAGCAACAACATCAGCAGCAAGGCAAAATCAACAACATTTCAACCAACAACCATCGGCAGCAACAACATCCGCTGGCTGGCGCCTTGTTGCCCTCTTCTTTATCCAATCCAACAACCGAAGAACAGCTGTAACATCATCAACTGCGTCGTCAACAAGCAACAAATACATACTTTAAACGCTAAAACGGGGAAAAAACAACAACAACACGAGACAACACCTTTCGTTATTTGTGTGTGCAGCAAGCAAGCAACAACAACAACCACATTGTTTTAGCCTTTTCTAGAACTATTGATAAAAATATATTAAAACCAATACAAAAACAAATTATATGTACACAATTTTATGTTTAAATATAACACACACAAACTAAAAATAACAACAGAAGATCAGAAGTAACAGCTGATCGGTCAGTCAGCCTGAAATCGTGAGTCACCCACGCACGCAGTATCAACACCGCAGCGGCAGCAGCACCAGCAACAAAAACAACAGCAACAACAATTAGAGGATCATGCACTTGAAAGTTAAGTTGAGTACCGCACTCTGTGCTGTTTCTCGGCACGCTTATGACATCAACATCATTCACAGCAACAGCAGCTTGGTGCCTCAAACGCATTGCATTCGTTTTTTGAGCATACTTTTAATGAAATTATTTGAAATACAAAATTTGCATAATGTACTACAAACTACTACTGAACACAATTATAAATTATTGTATAAAATGGCGAACAAAAGCAGTTCCTCTGTGTATTCATTTAGCCACAGGTAGAACGCACCTGTGGGTCGTAAAAAAATGTTCTTATGAATTTTCTCTAATTTTGAAGCTGGGTTTTCGAAATTTTGCATACATTTTTGTATGTATAATTTTGTATTAAATTCCATATTCAAATGTCTTATTATAAATGAAGTTGGCAGCACTGCAATCGACAGTGTCAGCAGCTGTATTGTTATCAAAAATGAAAGCAACCCTGTTCGATTCTACATTAGCCAACACTGGTGCTTGTGTGTTGCTGCTGCTGGTACGGCTTCATTTCAGTTTTTCACTTCGTTAATGCCGCGTTGCCGTCGCGCATTAAAAATAAGGAAAAACTTTAACTTGTTCGTTCCTTGCACTTCGGTCGATAATGCCAAAGTACTGTGTTTGATCCGTCACATTCGAGTCTGGTAACCCAGCCCTTAATTGCAACTACAACAACAACAGCAAAGAACAGCACAAAAATGGGACAAAAAGTGTCGCGCAACGACTTCGAATGGGTTTATACGGAAGAACCGCATGCGTCGCGTCGCAAGATTATACTCGAGAAATATCCGCAAATCAAGAAACTGATGGGCCATGATCCCAACTTTAAATGGGTTGCCGGCGCAATGGTTTTGACACAAATACTGGCCCTATTCATTGTCAAGGACTTGTCATGGCCCTGGCTGATAGTGTTGGCATATTGTTTTGGCGGCATTCTGAATCACTCTCTCATGTTGGCCGTGCATGAAATATCCCATAATCTGGCATTCGGACACAGTCGACCCATGCACAATCGGATCTTGGGTTTCATTTGCAATCTACCCATTGGTCTGCCCATGAGCATATCGTTCAAAAAATATCATCTGGAACATCATCGGTAAGTTGACACTGACTGTTGATTTGATGACGTTATTCTCAGAGGCACACACCCACATATATATATTTACACATACATACATATGCTCGTTTAGCACTACGTGCCGGCTTACAATATCTTGTGCATGTATGTGGAAACAAATTAAATCTTTGTTCATGTGCTTGTTTGTGGTCGAGGCGTAGTCATGAATTCATTTCGCCGCCCCTCGAACGATATTTGTTTATTAGATCTGCCGGTCGGTTTTGCAACACTAACAAGCTACACACTAGAATCATCTGCTACTCAGTGTTGCATTTTTAGCTTTTACATAGCCAGACTTGGCTGCATTGTATTTACAAAAGATACGCAATTTCTAGCTTATTTATCTCTTAGATTCAACTTTACTCTAGTATGTACACGTATATACGTGGAAGAAATGCTCTCTATTCTGTCTCTGTTCGTCTGGCTTTTTAATACCTTTCAAGGTAGCCTAGCCATGATTCAACAACAAATATCAAACATTTGGGAATTTTTCGGTGTTTAGTCTACCATCGTCATTAATTTTAATAATTGCGATAAGATTATTCAAAGAGTTTATAAGCCTTTAACTATTTGGGCATAACAATAAATACGTAATTAAATCGTTTCTCTAATTTGTCACGTAGCCGGCTAAATAATTGTTTTGCTTTGTCTACGACCCCCTAGTTGAGTCAGCAACTTGGGCTTATCACTCGAGTGTTTTTGCTCGGCACTGCCCCCTAGAATGCCCAGAATTACCAGAAATACCGCAATGAACTCATCCATTTGTTATACAGTTCAAGCACAGCCAAAACAGAGTACAAGATTAAATCGGAGATCCCGCATCTCTAGAAAAACCTAAGTTTATTTTATACAAGGTTCTTTTTTTACATACAGAAGCGAATGGAGATTAACATATAAACAAAATCTCTATAATTTAACAATTGTACGTTATGTTTACATAATCAATAAACGTTAACTCTTGAATTCCGCATAAATACTCAATTGTCCTTTATTTGTTATTAAACTTATTAAGTAGCAAAATTAGAGAATGATAGTATACCAAGAAAAACTGTTGCCATATCTACGGCGTTATCACAGCTCTTTACCTAATCTGTTTGATAGTGAATTGTCTACATTCGTTATAAAAGCAAAATAACGTCGAGTCTTAGACGGCACTGTAACTAACATGTTATGTTTACATAAAACACTGTTATCCCTAAAAATTAACAGAGAGCATAACTTTAAAATTTTTAGATATGCTAAAAAGATAAAAGTCTGCTCTTCATTGTTATTATCAACATTTTGTTGTCGGTTATAAATCCGTTAACCTTGCAGTTATATTTAGATAGAGTCACATGCTCAGATATAAACACCGGCTCATTGAGCTAACGCGTGTGTCTGGGACCGAAGTACTTACGATAAGACAATCGGGTTTATCTAATCTATTGGTTTCTCAAATACCTTGTTGATGGTGCCAATATTTGTGATAAGGCAAGCAAAGCAAGAATTCAACTGTAAATCCACTCATATTTGACTGCAACAATTACGAATTTTGCAATTAATATGAATATAAATAATTTGTTTTTGTAATCAAGGCTGTGATCCTTCAAAACGGCTGGAGAAGATCCGGATATATTTAAAAATTAAAAATGTACGAAATTGTTTCTTTTTTTTACGCATCTGAAACTACTTAATAAAAAATATAAAATTATCAAGATAAGATAATGATTTGAATTTATTTGAAGGTTCGGTATTTGAATTTTTTTGCATTTTTAGTTTTAATTCTTGATTTTATTCCCTTTAACAATATGTACCTTTTTTTATTGCAATAGAATAACAACAATGAACAATTAATATTCCATAAATATATTTCTTATCAAACTAATCGGAATTCCATTAATTTTTCAGTTACCAGGGCGACGAAGTGATTGACACAGATATTCCCACATTGCTGGAAGCGCGACTGTTTGACACCACATTTGGGAAATTCATGTGGGTGTGCCTGCAGCCATTCTTCTATATGTTACGTCCGCTGATAATCAATCCGAAGCCACCGACACGCCTGGAAATCGTCAATACGATCATTCAGTTATCCTTCGATGCCGTCGTTGTTTATTGCTTTGGCTGGAAAGCGATGGCGTATCTGGCAATTGGCTCTATTCTGGCCATGGGACTGCATCCGGTGGCGGGACATTTCATATCGGAGCATTATATGTTTGCCAAGGGCTTTGAAACGTACTCATATTATGGGCCGCTCAATTGGATTACCTTTAACGTGGGCTATCACAATGAGCACCATGATTTTCCGAGTGTGCCCGGCTCCCGATTACCGGAGGTGAAGCGCATTGCCAAGGAGTTCTACGACACGATGCCGCAGCACACCAGCTGGACCCGAGTACTCTATGACTTTGTGATGGACCCAGCTGTGGGTCCATATGCACGCGTCAAGCGCCGACAGCGCGGATTGGCCTCCTAAAGAGCCAAATTCATGATTTTACTAGCGGTTTCCTGGCATTATTGTAATCTCAGCGTTTAGACCTAGGAATAAGCAAGCACAACAACAAGAAAAACAACAAACAGGACACCTGCTAATCCTGTCCTGCATTTTACATGGATTGCACTGGATGTCCAATAAACATATTTGTAGCTTTGTTGTCAAGGCAATTGTTAAGCGCTATTATTAACTATTTTTTGTTACCTCAACACACCTTTAATTGATGGCCTGTTAAATTTAGTATGTAAATTGTCTATTATACTTAGTGTTTTCTAAATATGTATTTATAAATTGTAAACTGATACCTAAATACCAAAAAATACATCAGGAACAACAAGAAAATTACACGCATCGTTAGCTCTAAAATAGTAATGATTGTGTACTATACTCGCATGTGTATGTAATAAATGCAAAACAATAACAAATTTACTCAAAAATTGTTTATAAGCAGCTCAAATTCCCCTTTTGATGGTTTTGGGTTTCGTGTCATGTGAATCGCCGTAGGAAACATGCAGTTCTAATTGCCGTTGCCATAGTTGATAATGATATTGATGTGCATGATAAGACACTTCAATAAGCCATAGCAATCCACTATAATGTTACGCCACAAACTACACGTTCCCAATTACGATATAGACCAGCCGGACGTTGTTTTTAAGCCCAATGAAATGATTGAATGCAATCAAATATTAATGCTCTTATGAACATTTGACGGAACGTACTATAAACTGTCGATAACTGTTGACTATTTTATTGCCAAACCGCAATAAAGAAAAGCAATGTATAGCAAAGTATATAGCGTGGCAGTCCGCGATAGTGACGAAAGCAGCACGAAGGGTGCAAAAGGCGACTAGCAACATATACAGGAAATATGGAAAATTTTCTCTGACTGTTTGATCAGCTCGAGTTGCATACCGATCAAAAGGTATAAATTAAACTACTTAAAATTCTGAAAACTCACCTGGCTCGTGAGATAAACTGGTGTTAGTGGGAGGGCAAAATTTAAATGATTGGAGTAAATTTGGCCGTTGAAGCCTTTTGGTAAGATTTTTACTATTTACTAGTTTTACTAAAAAAAATTGTCTGTCATTCGTCATATTGCTTTAAATTCGTCATACCTAATAAATATTATTTTTTTGAGCAGAGCCGAGTGACAAAATTTTTTTTTAATAATTTATATGTAAAACTTAATATTAATCGTCATAAAATTGGATATCAGAAATGTTTCGTCACTAGACTTTTACTTCGCGAAGAGGTTTTTCTTTTATAAGTTTTTGTAACATCAAGACAATGTTTATTGTTTTGTCGGGTAGAATTCCATTGAAAAGCAATGTTTTCCACAAATACTCATAAAAAGAACCTATTTTGAGTCAACGCCGGAAGATAGCAGGTTCAGCATAAATTCGTTATCAGTGTTTCCAGGTGTTACCTATTAGTCTGGCCTAATGTTAGCCAAGCACACCTGTTCCACAGTAAGCAGACGGAGTGACTAATATCAGAAATCCGTCATTGGCAGGTTGCACGTGCCATTGAAAACGTAGGTCATTCCATGGTGATGCATCAAGCCAATAAAATGTTGACTCTATACTCACATATATAGGTTAATATGGAAAATCTAATCGTATGATCTAAAAATATAAATGACCGTTAATACGCTGATAAATTACTTAAATTCAAGAGTCAATGAAATACACGCTTGTTTTTTTAAATACTATTTATATATAATTTATTTATATAATAGAATTACATATTGTGGGGTCTTGTGGGGAAAGAGGGGGAGGGGTAAGGTATTGATTTGTTTCTGGAGTGGATTGGATTTGTTTAAAGAAATCGTACAGTTTTAGCTTAATTAAATAAAATGGTTGCTGCTTAATATGATAAGTATTTTTATATTCTTTTTTCTTTTGCTTTTCTTTTTGTTGTTTTTTTGGGCTGTGTTGCATGTTGATGACCCGCTCGTATTTTTTAAACGCTTAAAAAATGATTTTACAAAGTGTATAATTCTAAGCAATTTCTTGTTGTTGTACGTTGAGAAGTGTTTTGTTTATTTTATTTTTTTTTTTTTTTTGCATTTTTTTTATAGTTTTTATTATTTTAGTTACAAGTTGCTTATTACACTTGTTTTCTAATCAGCTTACTAATTATTAATTAAAAATTATACAATTTTTCGTTTTTTTTTTTATTTCCATTTGTATTTAAATATAAACTTAATATTAGGGCTGCAAATTTATTTATATTAATATGTGTTATAATCTTTTGTTTTATCAACAAGTTTTTGTTTTTTAGTTAAAACTTGATTTTTATACTACATTTTTGTTATTAAATTTAAATCGACCGTTCTTTTTTTTTAAGAAAAACAAATAAAGAAAACATACAAGAGGAAAATTGATTACATCGCGCCACGCGTCCAAAATTATCGCATTTACGGCTTTTGGAAGATATATCTATATGTATACAAATATATTTATTTAGAGAATAGGATAAACGTATGTAATTATAAAATAACAATTAATTTTTACTTTGCTTTCCACTTTAATTAAACAGAAAAAAATATACAGAAGTAAAAATAATATGCAAATTGTATTTCCCGTATTTCGTGAGTGGATATTTGTTTATTTATAGTTACTCTTTGAATGAAATTAAAGAACGTAAAAAGCGCGCGCGTCGCACAAAAACTTAAAGCGAACACAAAATGTAAATTAAATTAACAAAAACTAATAATAGCAGGTAATGGTAATTATATATGTATATCTAAAAATACACCTCTATATAATGTGTACATTATATATATGTATCTGTAAAAGAACGTTTAACGATCGTAAAATGTTTACCGCGACTACAAAATTTGTTTACATTTTGCATTTTACAATTGGATTTTCACTTAATTGTTACTTCTCAAGTGTGTTTGTGTGGGTGGTGTGTATGTGTGTTGATTGGATTTTCTTTTTATATTTGCATTTTGAAATACGTTTGCGTTGCGTAATAATAGCAATAATTAGTAAATATGTACTACAAAAAACGTTAAGTGACTTTTTACTCAAACTTAGTAAATACCGTTAGCACAACAACAATGCGTGTGTTTGCTGTGTATGTATCTGATCTGTCTGTGGATGTGTGTGTGTGTGTGTGGCTGTGTGATAATTATGTGTGTAAACACTGCTTTTCAAGTTTATCGATTAATAACAAGCGTTAATCGAAGGTGCTGCCAACCGTTGTCAAATTGATGTTTATAATTCTGCTTTCGATCATCGCTCTCTTGCTCTTGCTCTCTCTTTACCGCGCCGACTGCGCTGTTCGCTGCTTGCCTGGCGTCGTTGTGTTCAACGCGATGCTGCTGGTTGTTGTTGTTGTTGTCACCGTTAAACTGCTGCTGCCACCGGCCACGCCCACACTGACCGTCTTGGAGCAGCGTATGCATATGTAATCATCGTCGGCTTTAATCTGGCTGCGATTGAGACCCACACAGTACATGTGAAACCATTCGTTGCAGCCGCCATCGCATTGCACCCAATCCACCTCCCGTCCGGTTGGCTTATGACAATTCTCGGCCCGGCATTCCTCCTCATCGTCCTCCTGTGCCGTTTGCTGTGTGCGTTGCGCATGTTTCTTCTGCCCTCCTCCTCCTCCTGCTTGTGGTGTATTGTTGTTACCCGCTGTTGGTGTACCGCCGACGGCATTGTTGTTGTTGCCGCCGCTGCTGTTGTTGCTGCCGCTGTTGTTGTTATTGTTGTTGGTGGTTGTGGTGCGCTTACGTTTTTTGTGCCCAGCCGCCGGCGAGGGCGTGGCAGCGCCAGTTGTTGTTGTTGCTGTGCCCGCTGCCGCTGGAGTTGTTGCTGTTGCTGCCGTGGTGTTGCCACCATTCGCCTGCTTGTTCTCCGCATCCGCATCGACTCCGGGCGAGGTGCTCGCCTTGCTGTCACTTTTGCGCAGAGCTGCTGACTTTTTGCCCGGCGTCTGCTTGGGCGTGCTCTGTTTCTTGCGCGGCACGGCGGCATTGGCGCCACTGGCATCATTGGATCGTCGCTTTTTGTTGCGTGCTCCATGAACGCCGCTGGCGCCGGTGCCGGGACTTGGACTATTCTGCACCAGCAAGCTGTCATTGGAATCTTCGGCACCGCTGTGAATGCTCGAGGAGGAGGCAACCGTGGGTGCTGTTGTCGTCGAGGATTGCTGTTGCTGTTGACGCAGCTGTTGTTGTTGCAAATGTTGGGCCACACGGGCCTTGGCCTCGGCCTGCAGCATTGTCGGCGGCATTGTTTCCAGTATGCGCCACAACTCCAGCGTCTCATCCAGCGACACCTCCAGCAAATCACCCTCCATCATGAGCTCGAGCAGATTCTCGATTTCGCTGTCGGAGAGCAGTTTCAAGAGATCAGTGCTGCTGGATTGGGCATTACTCGTCGCCAGTCGCGTTGTCAGTTGCTCGTCCTCATCATTGCTATAACCATCCTCAACAATTCGTAGCCTGCATTCATCATCATCATCATCGTCATCATCGACATCATCCACATCCTCTGCATCCGATTCGGATCGTGGTGTGTTTGCTGTGTTATTCTCCTGTTTGGACAGATTGTGCATGCGTCGCGGCTTGCGTGGACTACTGATATTGCCCAGGACAACGGCTGCGGCGGCACAATTGCTGTTCTCGGAGCGACGTTTTTGCTGTTGGCTGAGAATGGCTTCCAGAGCGGCGCTCACATCGGGACTGCTTAGGGCTTTGCGTGCCCGATCCTGCCAGTTCATGGCACGTTCGGCCAGGCAACGCAATGCTTCATCCTCGGGCAGGCGCATCGGCAGCTGTTGCAGCTGCACAAGCAGCGGCAGGATGGTCTCCAAGCGTGGACGCTTCGAGCGCACACAGCTCGGACACAGCCACTTGGGTTGGCCACTCAGCGTGGCGGCATTGTTACCGCCATTGAGTGCACCATTCGTGCCGTTCTGTTGTGGTGCTACCAAATGACCGGGCGGTGGCACACAATCGTCGTGAAACCAATCGCGGCACAGCTGGCAATTGTGCATCAGGCCATGGAATTCGGTCTTGCAGAGGCAGAAGAAATCGCGCAACATATTCTTGGACATATTCTGGCGCCTCAAGTCGCGCATATCGCGCAGCTCCTGCTCCTCGGCATGCTTGAAGCTGGCCACAATTTCGGCGGGATTCTTGTCTTTGAGGAAATCATCTTGGAATCGCGGCTTGAGATCCGAGTCAATATTAATGGCATCCGCGCGTGGCATCAGCACCTCCAGCAGCGTATAGAATGTGCCCTTCTTTAAAAACGCACGCGCCGTATTCTCCTTCCATTGATGTGCACTATTCAAATGTCCCTGCATCCGGCTGAGCTCCTCCAGCTGAATGGGTATACTCAAGCCCCGTTCGATCATCGCTTCCAGCGTGTGACAGTAGGTCACATGATTATTCTGCTGCAATTGCTCCACAGAGCGAAGCCATTCCCGTGCCTTGCGCAGTGCATCCTTAAGCAAACCATGTGACGGCACCTGACCGTTTATGTCGCTGGCGGACTTTAGAAACTGCTCAATCTCGGCAAGCTCATGCTGCTGATTGAGACGTCGGAAATATTTGGCTGCCTGCGATTCCCATGCTTCAATTGCAGCTCCAATTTGCTGCAGTTTACGCATCTCGCGATCCACATAGGGATCTGTGGGATCCAGATCTGCGGCCGCTGTGTGCAGCAACGTCTTGACATCATTATAGGTGAGCTTGGAGCTCGTCTCCCTCAATCCCTGCGAGCGTTTGTACCACTTGCATTGCTTTAGACGCTTCTGCAGCTGATCCAACTGCTGCAACTCAATGCGCAGCGAGCTGCCCTCATTGATGAGTGTCTCCAGATCACTCTCCTCGAGAGCCTCCAACGATAGCTGCAGCTGCGACTCGGCGCGCTCCACAAACTGTCTACCCAGCACGAGCAGCTCACGCACCGAGGCTCCCTCATCGATGATGCAGCACAGATTGTCTATCTCCTGCACAAACAGCTCCAGTTCCTCCATGGTGAGCTTGTATTGAGCTGCCTCCTGATTGTGATCGGAACGGGTGCGTACCTACAGCATATAAATCAAATCATTAACATAATGTGCTAGAAAGTGAATACAGATAATTTCAAATTAAATGTGCATAGATTAATCTTATTTTTGGTTCATGAATAAAAGAAAATTGATTACTGTCGCTAGCTTAACAGCTGTTAAAATAATTATGTTTGTATATTGCTGTTGAATAAGTGTAACGGAATGAGAAATGTTAATAAAAATATGTACAATCTTTTATTTTATTTAAGAGAAATTATGATATTAAAGATAGTTTGGAAATAAACAAGAAATTATGTTAACTCTAAGTTAGCAGCTGTTACTTAACATAAACATTTTAAGTGAAAAGGGTGAATGCAACTTACCTTATTGATGCCCAGCTGTTGAATGACAGTGACGCATTTTTCGGCCTCAATTGCCGCGGCATTCAGTCGATCGATGAGCAACGAGGATGGAAACTTTTTGGTCTCCGCCTCCTTGCACAGTTCCTGTAGCTCCGAGAGCGTTACGGATGTGGGAGTATGTGCATCAACAATGTCACGACAGCGGGATAACCAACGCTCAAAGCTATGCGCCTTGACCTTCAACTTTTGCAGCATCAAGGGCATCTCGTCCAGCGTGTAGCGATAGATGAGCGTATGCTTCTCTGGCGCACAGCCACAGAGGACCGTGTAATGACGCAGGCAGACAATCAGCTTGTCATTGCACTCACAGGCAACGGCCGATAGGAAGCAGGTGGTGTTGCACTCCTGACAGTGCCGCTCATCATCGTTCACCAGCTCAAAGGCGCGTCGTTCGGCCCGTGTGACGCCCCATTCCAATAGAGATTTGCGCAATTTCTTCTCGGTGTCAACCATTTCGGCCATGTCAATGTAACATGCCGTGGCAATACCAAATGTCAGCTTGGCCGGCTCCAAGGCCATTTTACAAACAAGCTCGTCGTGCGAAAAGACACAGAAGCGACGCAACATTGAATAATGATTGACGCATTCGCGTCCCATTTTCAACCAATCGGCGGGGGCAAAGTTGACCGCCTCGGCAAAATTGTAGCCCTGGTTGAAGCCAGCGTGATAAGCGCGCGGAAACGTGATGACAAACTCTCCGGCATGCTGATCGGTGCGATAAACGGGCACACCGTTGTTCATTAATATGTTGGGATTCATAATCGTCACCAGCTGATGGAGTAAATCGGGCTGTGATGAGAACAACTCTGGCGCTGCACGCTTCATTGTCTGCTCGAATTGTTCGGCACAGGAGCCGGGGACACCGTACCAGGTCTTTGGTTCGCCCCAATGCAAATAGTTAATCGAATAGCTCCAGTGATCCTCATTGTGCCAGCAAAAGGCAGCAAAGCACATGCCCACATACATCCAGGGCGCATTCATGCCGCTTATATCGGCATTTATGTGTCCCAATATCGAATCCTCGAGCAGTGGCAGATTATTTAAATTCCAACTGGATTCGGCATACTCCTGATCACCGGGTAATAGATAAAGTGAGCTCTTTGTGGGAAAACCAGAAC
Source organism: Drosophila quinaria (assembly GCA_035047525.1). Lineage (NCBI taxonomy): Eukaryota > Metazoa > Arthropoda > Insecta > Diptera > Drosophilidae > Drosophila > Drosophila quinaria. The sequence continues at coordinate 375,589 of JAWNPO010000056.1, read as the reverse complement.
CATGATCCATGGTATGCAAATCAGCGCCATACTCCACAGTCACATCTTCATCAATGGACGACACGATGCGCCAAAATTCTCGCTCCACCATCTCCGTGGGCACCAAGTGCACAGGTTTTCGGAAATATTCCTGCTTGAACTGATCTGCCATTTGGCCAAATTGCTGCAATGTGTACTCACGCTCTGCCTGCTCAAAACCAAAGGCTTCCTGCGGCTTGCTCACCTCCTCCACAACGCAACGCGGGCACAGCCATTCACCTAGTCGAATAATTCAAATAAAAAATATGCACATAAGTAAGGAATGAACACGGAGGAAGCCATAATATTATTCCAAATGACATAACAAAGCCCTTATGGTTATATTTTGTAATTAAATGGTATAAAACTTTAAATAGATCAAATTTCTAAGTAAGGAATGGACATAAACAACTAACCAAATAAAGAAAACATATCTGTTTTAGGCAATATACCTGTTACTTAAAAAATAAGTAAGGGATATTTAAGCATCTCCAACCCTATAAAGTATATATATTCTTGAGCAGCATCAACAGCCGAGTCGATTTAGCCATGTCCGTCCGTCATCTGTGTGAGCGTCTAGATTTCAGAGACTACCACCACACGCACAGTTTTCAAGATATTAGGAATATTTACTAATTAACGTTAGCTACTATTATTACCTATCATCCTACTAAATCGTAACAAGATCGGACTAATAGAAAGGTGGTAATGACTGATTAAAATTTAAAAAAAAGCAATAAAAATATTTTAAATTTATTTAAAAAATCCTTTCTCACTTGTTTTCTTTCCTGTACACTCACCTTTTGGTATACTGCTCAACGGTGGCAATAGGCAGAAAGTGTGATAGCTATCATCGCATCCATCGCAAAGCAACATGGACTCTTCGACATCGCCACGGTTGCAGATGTGACAGATGTACTTCATGAGTGGATCGATTAGCGGCTGCTGGGGCTCCGTTGAGGCCTTCTTCTGGGTGGCGCGTGTATTGGGAGCGGGTGCAGTGCCTCCGGTGGCGGTTTGACCAGCATTAGCACCAGCGCCTGTCGAATTGACCGCATTGAAGCTGCTTAACAAATCGCGCTTGAAATCCTCCTTGGTCTCCGTTTTGATGGTGACTCCAGCCGCTCCTGGCTTGGCACAGACGAGTCCGCAGCTGGCATTCGAGTTTCCAAAGCGCTTGGAGCGACGTGTGTTATTCTCATTGGGAGGCGCTATCTGTTGTCGTGTGGGTATCTCATGTGCCTTGTAATCGGTGCCGCAATCCTCGAGCTTAACGGGCGTAACACTCGCTGCAGCAGGGGCAGCAGCAGTTCCTAGTACCTTCCCAGAGGTGTACACCTCAAAGGGATGCAGTATGCGTTCGTAGTGGGCTTTGAGTGTGGCCCCAACACTTTTGCTGGATGGATACTGCATGCGATTTGCCACCTTGGCCCACTTGCGCTCCTTGGTGGTCTGCTCCATGCCTCCCTCCTCCTGCACGATGCGATGCAGCGTGTATAGATCGAGAGCTTTGCGCTCTACCATCGGTATTTTGAGTGAGGAGCCTTGCAGCTCCCAGAACTTGGCAATTTGATCCAAGAAATTTAATTTCACACGTGTCTTTGCCTCCAGTTCGTTGAGACGCTGCACGCGCGGCACAAAACGCAACTTGTCCACATCGACGGCAAATGGTGGGGACCATTTCTCTGGCGGCAAAATCTTTGCAATGCCGCATTTCTCCGCTATGGAACGGATCTTGCTAATGTAGGCCAATGGATTCTTAAACTCCTCCGCCGTTGGCCTAAACACTGGACACTCGGGCGGCGTATCAAAATGGAATTCCTCATTCTTGCCCTGATCAAATTTGTTGCTACTGTGCGGCTTTGTGTGCACCGTCTTCTTGTGCACCGTGGGTGTGGGATGTGGACAACTATTGTGATATTTCTTGCTGGCCGAGACACTGCTGCTGGCATGATTCATCGGCACGCTTGGCATTGGACGCTCCACGGATCCGGGCGTTGAAATTGCACCAGTTGCTGGCGTTGTTGATCCTTCATTGATTGCCGCTGCAGACTCGCTGTTGTTATTATTATTATTATTGGTGTTGCTATTGTTGTTGTTATTATTATTGTTATTATTGTGGCTGTTGCTGTTGATGCTCTTTTTGGCCGACTCGCTGCCGCTGCCGCCGGTTGAGTTGCGTGTGCGCAGGCGTCGCGCTGGCGTTGCGCTTCCATTGGAGTTGCTATTGCCGCCGCCGCCACCGCTGGCGGCTTGTGTGTCCGCCTCGGTCTTGCCGGACATATGGGCCAGTTGTTTAATTTAAATGAACTGCTGCAACGGCTGCTGACCTTGTTCAGCTCTGCAATAAATAATCAAATTGCTCTTTAGTTAACAATTAATTGCAGAGAATTGAATATATTTTGTTAAACACGTCTATTAGTCGTACTTTGTACTTGCTCGCTTCAAATCAATTTTATTATTAAGCGTACTTCACATCTACATCGTTGTACATTTTGTTTTATTTCCGATTTTGTGGGGGTTGAAAAAAAATATCCACAAACTCAATAAACACCATGGGTCAGTTTTCTAGTTTTCGGCAGAATGACAAGTGTGTCCAGCCAAATAAATGTTCTGATGATACAAGTGTGACTGAAATATGGCAACACTGCAACAACAAAAACAATCAGCGGCAGTCTAAACGCATGAACGAGCGCAAGTAAAAAGTTGTAATTGTAAATGAGAGAACCATAAAAGAACAGAGAGAGACAGAGGAAGAGGAGAGTACAAGTTACGCACGCACACATCCGCACAAATACATACATACCCTCTCTTGCACTGACGAACAGGTAAACAAAACAGTAAACGCCGTTTATACATACATACATTCATATATTTGTGTGGGAGAGCATCTCTCGCTCTTTAAAAGTAGGGGTTGTGTGTCGTTCTGGCATTAAAATCGGAGACAGAAACTACACAAACCAATGTAAGTATACGCATACCCTACATACATGCATATGAATTTACACTGCCTGCAAGTGCCTTTTAAGTTTCACGCTTGATTACATTATCAGCCAACGTTTTGAGATTGATAAAAAAAATTGCAATAATGCTTGTTGTACATCTTAGTAAGACATAATTACTTTGTGAAGTAAAAACACAACAGTTTTACATTCTCTGCAAATACACCATAAATTATCATTTGTTTTAGTTTTAGGCTAACAAAAATAAGGCTAAACAGCTTAACAAATTCGATTGGGGTCGACTAGAAAATACCTTGCATTCAAAACACTTAGAAACACACCTTTTACGTACAGGTAAAAAAGTATATCCATATATAATACACAAAGAAAAATTTAATATAATGTATGCATACGACTGAAAACAGAGCAGTCTCTGTTATAAGTAGTAATATCCGCAATAAAAAAATAAAGTTGGATTACTTACTTCAGGTATTGTAACGAATACACGGAGCATTTCATAAATTCAACTAATTTACTAAGGTTGAACAATTTATGGATAAAGGGTATATATTTTTTATACTTCAAAACGTTGTGTTTGGGAAACGGTATAGGGACACATCCCATCCACAGTAGAATCCATGGCAAAGCCAACGGAAAACTTTCTTTTAATTTGAATGTGTGTAGTACAATATATATTTATTTGGACGGAAAAATCAAAGCACCTGTGCAGTGTTGCCAACTGTTTGACCGGGTGGCAAGCAAAGCGCAAATAAATGGCACAAATACACACACATACATAGAGATGACAAACAAACACGTCTACGTGATCAAAGAACGTCTAACGGTACAAAGGGGCCGTCGGGGTGGGGGTGGCTTTATGAGCGTGCGGCGGCGTAACGCGAGAGCTAGAGTGTGAGAGCACTCCATGAGAGAGTACAAGTGGGAGTTGAGTTGGTTGCATCGTAAAAATGCAGTGTTGGTAAAGCATATACATAACTTGGTGTGTTATTTATTTTTAAGTTTTGTTTTTGCACACTTTCATTCACACATACACAAACACATCATCCTGAGGCAAGCCGCATAACAAAGTTCACTTAATTTTAAGTTTCTTTCTTGTCCACAACATATTTATTGAGTGTGTATGTGGCAAACGTTATTTTGTGCAACAGCGCCAAAGGAAAAATAAAAGAATTTGTTGCATAGAAAAGTGGAGCACCAAACACTAATACACACTCACTCTCATCTATCTGTGCATTGAAAATCGTACATATGTACATTACATATTGTGTATGTATAACATAGCGACCGATAGCAACAAAACTCACCAATTCAATATGTTTGTATGTACATCTGATTGCATGTAAAATATACATACATACATATTTAAGTTTCTATGTTTTCCAGCAGTAATTATAAAATCATTTGTTTCCAGGACTGCACACAAAAAGAAAAGGTCGCTGCAGTTGGCTAAAGCTTAATTAATGATGTATTTCCAACAAAACTAAAACTTGCACATGCATTGAAATCTTTATATTTTCTGTTTTGATGAAATTGAAAAAGTAAAAGAAGCCATATTGAAAAACGTCGACAGCGACGTTAAAGTTCCGGTTAAGGTTTTTTTTTAATAGCGTCAAAATAGACAAAAGGAAGCCGCCGTAATAGTCGCTGGGCAAAAAGCTTTGCCTTTGGTGGTTGTTGTTACATCTCACATACATACACACACACACGGACATACAGGAAAAGGTTCGCGTATAAAAGTGGGGCGCCACCACCACCACCCCAAAAAGAACAACAACAAAAACACATTGATGCAAAAACAGGGAGTAAGAGTAGAAGAGAGTGTGTGTGGTTCTGTCATTTTCTTGATCGCAAAGAGTCTGCTCTGCGTGAGAGTAAATGAGAGTACATACACAAATCCATGCACAGCATGGTCTCATCTAAGTATTTTCTTCGAATGTTTTTTTTTCTTTCTTTTTAGTCACAATTTTCTTCCTTTAATTGGCGTTTGCAAATTATTGATTGGCAATGTGCACGCTTTGCCAACTGTCAGAATTTCACAAAGTCTTGGCAATGTTGGCAAAGTTTTTCAACAACTTTTGTTGCCATATTGATCGTATGATTGTATTTGTATTTATATGTATGTACATACATATGTTGAAAATAATTAAAGCCTAATAGCCGCATGCTGCTCTAATCTAAAGCGCCTCACGCATACAAAAGGGGTTTTATATAATTTCCATTTTCAGTCGAACACACACGTAAGCTCACTCACACACACACTAGCTCACACAGGTATATATATATATATACGTATACGTATAGAAGCACACAGCAGCATTTCTCTATACATATGCACACATGTACATAAATATGTATGCTTAGCGAAATTAGCACTCAAATTCTTTTTACTATGTCAAATGCAATTGATTTCATTTCATTTGCATCGTCTAGCTGCATTGGAAAAAGCTGCTTAGAAAATATTATTATTTTCTTTTTTTGTTGCCAACCAAGCCCAGTGACAATAACAACAACCACTAGAAATAGTAAGCAGTTAACAAACGTTGACGTTGTGATTTTTACGCACTGTCCACCATATTGCACACTAAAATGTTTTATGTTTGTATATGCATACATACATACATACAAGTGCATACATACATATATTTTTATATATAATATGTATATGTACATATGTATTTATTTGTATATAAAATGTATATGTACATATGTATTTTGTTGTAAATGCAACACTGTACTTTTTACAAACTATATATTTTGCATAATTAGTGGCTTGCAATTTAAATTGATATTTCAAGCGTGGGATCACAATATTTGAAGGGATTAACTGCGCTAGACATACACACACACGCACACGGATACAAGGAGGCGGGCAGCGAAGTCGACGACGTCGCGACGTCTCTGCTATGATGGCGACCAAAAGCAGAGAACGCACTTTACAGCTCTACTTCTTCTTCTCCTTCTGCTGTCGCTCAGCCACTACTAGCGTATGTAATAAGAAGTGTGAGCTAATCACAAAATCACAAAAAATTCTATGGCGGAAATATTGTTTTCAGAGTGCGGAGAGTGTGTTTTAACTAAATTTTCACTTTTTATTACAATTTTTTTTTTCTTTTTTTGGGCTGCGCTGCAAACAGTGGCAGCAGCAGCCGCACACATACATGTATTTTTTTTCCCTGATTAAAACGCGGGGGGTTGATTCCAATTGTCTTTCCAGGGCGCACTTTGTAACTTTAGTTACATTTTAATCGAGTTTCGCTTGATTTGTTGCAACTTTTTGGGTTAGGCGTATTATGTGTATACATTCTGTCCATATTTCGCCTGCTAATTAAACATTTTCAGCTTCAGCCATCAGCGAAACTCACACACGCACGCATACACAGAGGAGGGTAGAAATATAAGAAAACTAAACTCACTGTCGTCATAGGTAATGGGGCCAAGCACGCTCTTTAAATGCGTGCACTTGCCCAAAATATCTCATATATTCACGCACAAAGCACTTTATAAATTCTATTTATTTGGGTTGAATTGTTATATTTATTTTTCTCTTGGTACTGATTTTTCTACTGCCTTTTCAACTGCACACTAGAGTAGAGTTGTATCGTTTCATTCGGACTAAGTTCGATTGAACGATTCACCAAAGTGAACGAACGAACTAAACCCTTGAGTGTAGGTCTTATAGTTCAGTTGCTTAGTTTTTTACTTCAATAGTTCGTTCGAGTCCCATTCTCCTTTAATAGCTGTGTCGATTCAATAGTTTGTCGGAGTCGCTTGAGCTTGTTGCAAATTAATTAAAGTTGACCAATTGACTTTATTGTATTACAATATGGAATAGACAAGCTTTTAAATAATATGTTGTTAGCCTGTATGTTACTTACTAGGTTCCTATTTTGCTTGAAGCAAATAGTTTTATTATGCTTTAAATTTAAATTTTTATCCTTGGAGATACAAATATTCCAATCAAAGAGATTAACATGTGAGTTTCATTACTTTTATTTTCAAAATCACAAATTGCAAATCCTATTTTCAAATATAACGAACGAGAAGGAGGATTCGACAGAGCTATTGACCTTTAATAGGACTCGAACGAACTATTGAACGAACGAAATAAGCAACTGAACTAAACGACCAAAAATTGAACTACTGAACTAAATCCTTCAACTGAACTACGATGAACAACTCTACACTAGAGTAGAGTTGGGATTATATCGAGAAAATATCGAAATTATCGATAAGGCTGTTGGATTGGGGAATATTGATAAGATTTTGAGCTTATCGATATTTTTGTCTTTGTTCATTCCAGCTCTGTGTGTTCTTAGCGAAATTTTTTTAATTTGCGCTTTCGTCAAGGTCTAATTCATTATATATTTTTAAATTTATTTAGGGCCTTATTGGTGTTGGTGGTTTAAAGCTTAATTCTTGAAAAGTTTCCAATATTTTTATAATTTTAGGAGGCCCCTATTTCTGTAAATTGAAAATGCTCAAAAACGACTTTATTATCGATAGTCCAAGTTAAAATATCGCTATTATCGCTAAACTGCACACTTGAGATCAAATGAACGGGTCATAAAGATGAACGAATGAACTTTTTCAGTAAATTGAACTAAATCGTTCATTTAGCATTTGGTCATATATTTCTTTAAAACAATTTTAAATTTCTTTATTTATTTCAATTTGATATATTTTTAAGTATTGAACAATTCGAAAGGTTACTTAAGCCTAAACTAAAGAACCAATGAGTAACATCTCACTTATTTTCAATAAGACCGTGTATAAGTACAACACAAATAATGAAAAGTTAATCCTGAAACTAGTTGGCGTTTGTCATTCCACTAAAAAGAAACAGTTGTAGCCTATTCCTATCGTTTATCGTTCATAATCATCTTTTATTGTTCATCATAGTACATGACCAACTGAAGAACTGAACTAAATTACTGATTTAGTTCACGACTGAAAAATGAACGATTGAACTTATTCAGCAAATTGAACTAAAACGTCCAACTCTACTTGCACACGACGATGAAAATCAGTGTGGCTGCGTTGTGTGCCAAATAAAATACCTCAATGCCGCAAGAACACATACAGAAAATACCACGGGAGTTAATATTCAACTGTTAATGGGGTGAGTTTCTGAGCTGGTGAAAAAAAGAGCTAGATCGAAAAAATAAGTGCCAGGAAAAAAAGAGCCAGTTTTGGCGCAAAAAGGCCAATTGTGGCAACCGTGACAAAAAGGCTTTGTGTTAGTGCTGGGACCGATTTTAATAAAATCGATTTTAAATCGATTTTTTCTTTAGCGGAGCAAAAATCGATTTTGTTTTTCTAAAAATCGATTTTTTTAAATAGACCAATTTTGATATTATCCTAATTATCTTTAGATGAACATATACTCGCAATATGAATTAGGCGAGCTTTTGCATCTCTTTTGTTTTTTATTTTTAATTTTTGTATTATCCTAACTAGATTTTGTTGAACATATACTCGCAATATAAATTAAACGAGATTAATTTAAATCATTGAAATTTGAATTTTTTTTAATTTAATTATTATTATTTTTTTTTTTTGTTTTTATTGATGAACAGTTAAATAACATAAAAAACTTGTGATAAATAATATAAATACTAAAAAAACAAAGCAAATAAAGTCAAAAAAAAATTAAGCTAAAATTTTATTTTTTCATTAAAAAAAATCGATTTTAAATCGATTTTCCCTTCTTCAAAAATCGAATTAAATCGATTCTAAAAAAAATCGTTAAGTCCCAGCTCTACTTTGTGTTATTGGCCTTCTCGCACTAACCTTCAGGTTTAACAATTCATTGTCTCAGTCGCACAACAGCTAAGTAGAAAATCTGTGGCTGGTAAACACAGCTTTTCGCTTTAGTAACATTATAAAAGAAAAGTCATTAGTAAATAGTGAGCAATAGAAGCATAACCATTTCGTAGCATTAGAATTATTTACAGTCGGAGTTGTTGTCGCCTCCGACTCTCGCAAAATGCCCGCAGTGCGTAAATATCGACGGGAAACAAGTGAAATCAGTTGCTGCCTTAAATACTTGCTCTTCATTAGCAATGTACTCATCTGGATGATTGCACTCCTCGTACTTGCCGTTGGCATCTGGGCCTGGACAGAAAAGGACATGTTTCGCAACATCAGCAAATTAACATTTATCGCATTAGATCCCGCATTTGTGCTCATCATACTGGGCACTGTCACGTTCATGCTCGGCTTCATGGGCAGTGTGGGTGCACTGCGCGAAAATACATGTCTATTGGGAGCAGTGAGTATTTGCATACATATGTATGTATGTGTATTTGCTGATCAGTTATTACTTTGCAGTATGCTATATTTTTGAGTGTACTGCTGCTTGCTGAGATTGGATTCTGTGGATTGGCCTTTGTGCTCAAGGACAAGGGATGGGTAAATTTTGTTTTTAAAAACATATAGTTGAAATAGTTTTGATTAAATTTTAATTATTTGCAGATCAAGGATCAGGCCACCGAGGGCTTGCGGGCTTTCATCAAACACTATCGCGAGGATCCAGATCAGCAAAATCTGATTGATTGGATACAGGAGGATTGGTTGCAATGCTGCGGCATTGATGGTCCCAAGGACTGGGATAGCAATAACTACTTCAATTGCTCCTCCATTGCGATTGGCAGCCGTGAAGCCTGCGGTGTTCCCTTCTCCTGCTGTCGCCGGCGACCGCAGGAGGTGATCAAGAACAAACAATGCGGCTACGATGTGCGCAAGGAGGGCTATGTAAGTTGTACCCTTATTATTATTATTATTCTCAATCCAATTTATAGATTTAATCAATTGTAAATAAACGCATGCAGCCTGTGGATAGAAACATACACGAGCGTGGTTGCTTGCGTGCTGGCGAGGATTGGCTGGAGACGCATTTAATTGGTGTCGCTGCCTCATGTGTTGCCCTGCTCATCACGCAGGTTGTGGCAAGATTTTACATCCATTTTTCATATATTTCTATACAGTTTTTCCTCACACTTTTCTTATATGTTTTGCTTATGTTTCTGTTTTCTTTTGTTTAATTTTATTTGATTCAATGCAGCACGGAGAGCTGTCCAAGATCATTTATGAGAAGGGCTGCGTCCAGTCTGGCGAGGAGTGGATAGAACATAATTTAATTATCATTTCCACGGCCGCTATTGGTGTTATGTTTTTCCAGGTCTCAGTTTGTTTCCTTTAATTTATTGTTATTTATTTCCTAATGACAATTTCAATGAAATCAAGTTACTGAAATGCATTATGTTTTTACAGATTTTGGGTATTTGTTTTGCACAGAATTTGCGTGCCGATATTTATACTCAAAAATCCAAATGGCACTGACAAATGGCGCACGCTGCCCCCACAGCACTTTAGGGATAAGGAAACGGCGAAGGAGAGACGGGAGGCGGTAGGAGTTGAGGTCAGATAACGACAACAACAATAGAAACATTCAGAGTAACTACAAAAACTATAAAAATACATACGTCTACGCTTCGGTTAGTTAACTATACTAAACTATACTACTTATAAATACCTAACAAAATATGTGTCTACTAAAACGCAAACGCATTCCGTCTTCATGGACATTGACTAAAATATTAACTAGGTTGCCAAATTTTTTGCTGTTTTACGTAGGCTTCTCTTTGCCCAAAAAAAAATACAACCAATTACATAGATTTTCTATACATTTCTACACACAAAAAAAAAAAAACAAAAGAAAAATTGAGACAACTGAGAAAACAACAAAAAATTACTTGTAATGCAACTGTGATATATTTTTAATGAATGTAAAGAAATGAGACGAACATTATTAATTGAAATGCTAAGAAATTTACCACACAACAATTAATAAGAAAAAGAAAAACCAATTATCTTCCGGTTACCGAATACTTAATACCCTTGCAGAGCTTTCCATCTTATAATCGAATTAAAAAAACATCGTGTAAAAATAGATCTCTATTTTCTATCCACTTTTTACTATGTTTACTCAGTATATAGATATGATTTGAAAATTAATACGTTCTGTTCTGTTATCTTAAGTCTTCCAAATGTTTAATTTCTATTGCCAGTCTGTCAGCTTACAAATTAGTGAGAATCTACAGAATCTCAGCTGCAAGGGTAATTGATAAAAAATAAAAAACACAAGTCATTCCTAATATAAGCAGCAATGTCTATAACTATAAAACCTACAACAAATTGATATTAATTGCAGTATTTTTATAGCAATCAAAAAAATTAAAAAACCAGAAAATTTTGTGTGGGGGCACAAAAAATGAAAAAAAAACTAAGTAAAATATGTAAAATAAAATGTAGATTGCTTTTTGACGAGCTTAAATTGAATGCGTGGAATGCAAATTTGCCTTGAATGGCAAATTGATATATATTTGCATAATACACTTAGACTTTATGGTTTACCTATATTTTTCTGTCTAACCAATATTTACTATTGTGTTATTAAATGAGAGCTACTTATAACTACGTGAGTTGGGGTTCGCAATGGGCTTTACAAAAGACTGCTGTCGAAATAGTCGAAAGAAATTTGAAATGTAATATATAATAATATCTATAAGAGATTCGATGCAGTTGGGTTTATAACTAAGAATTTAATATTAAAAGAGCACTATTTAACTGGGTTGTAAAACAATAAAACAAGTCAATCTATTTGCTGTACACATAACTAAGAGAATGAACTCAAAAATAGTAGGTTAAATATTTACGAGTATACGCGGCTGAGTTGTAATAGAATCAGAATTAATAACTTTTCATTCATTTTCTTTTCCTATGCAACACTGCCCTAAAAGAGACCCATATTTAAATAATAACTCTACTCAAATTTCGGAGCATTTATGTACTTAACACAAACTGAGTCTTTTACATTTTTGAAATACTCTAAAAAACTCGAAAGAACTAAAACAGAAACAATAATTGTAAAGTATTTTTTCTGGAAAATATTTAATTGAATTCTGAATCTCCATTTTTGCCAATGAACAAAAAGCTAATAGAAAAATAAATAAAAGTATTTATAAATTAAGAAAGAACTATATACTTGATACCATTCAACGATCTATATTATTATGCTAAAGATGTATTAATTTGATTTGTGCAATAAATGTGAAAATGCCTGAAAATTTAATAAATGCTACCGAATACCGAAAGTCAATTGTAAGAGAGCTAAATTAAATACTAAATTTGATAAGTAATGAACATAATGCCAGTCAGTAAATGAAATTAACAATTTTAATTAGTTAAGCAATGTTTATTGTAATATTAATAACTAAGATTAGCTTGTCATGGTTGTTGTTGCGACAGCAAAATCAAAAACTGCTTCTAATTAAATAAAGAAACGCTTGTAAATTATAAAAAAAATAAGGTTAATGTACTCGTAATAATGTTTATTTCTTGGCAATTTGAGGGGCTTCACTGGACTCTCCGTCCAGCTGAGCCACTGCATCGAATTGCACCGCCGGCAGCTCTGAGGCATTGACGGTTTTATTAGCCCGTTGATACTCCAGTAGCACCAGAGAGTTCTGACCCACTTTGAGCAGTTCATTGGGCACATACAGAGTAATCTGTGGTCCAGCCAGAGGCCAATAGCGTCCCAAATTAAAGCCATTTACATAGGCAACGCCCTTGCCCCAGCCGGCGACATTGAGATAAGTATCTCCCACTTCCTTCACCTCAAAGCTGCCCGTATAGACAATGGGTCCGGAGCGCAATAGGCGCTGGTTGGCAACTGCCGGATCTAGGGCTGCTCCTTGGGGTTGTTGGCGCCAGGCTTCAATGGTGTACGCCTCCAGGGGATAGGCAGTGGTTGTCCAGCTGTCCAGTGGTAAGGCACCGCCATTGTGCAACTGCAACGTTACCTTGCCAAAGATGCCTTTGGTATCGTTGGCGCGATCATAGTTAATTCTACCCTGATTCTCCACCAGCAACTGGAGTGTGCTGCCCCAGCCCTTGCTCAGTGGCAGCGCATAAATACGCGCCTCTCTGGACAGTGTGCCCACCAGCTGTTGATCCACAAAGACATGGGCACGATCTCGCAGCTCCTCGACCTGCAATAGCGTGGGATCCAGATCCATGGTAGGCAGGATTGTCTCATATAACAAGAGTCCTGAATACTGATCCATTTCCTCGAAAGATTGGGGTTTGTCAGCGGTCACGGGCTTACCCTTGGACAGAGCAGCACGACCTTCTGTCGACAGCAGCTCCAATGCGGGCGTCAGCTCCACTTTGCCATAGGCCAAACGCTTGGCAGGATTCAGCGCTATTTCCGGCAGTTCCAGCACCTCGCCAATCACCTGCTTGACGAGATCATACTTCTTGGTCACTCCACCCGCCTCATCCATCACCGCATCGTAGTCATAGCTGGTTATATCCGCCGCATAGCCAATGCCACCATCCAGATCATAGTTGGCGCCGGCCGTGAACCCAAAATTGGTGCCTCCAAAGAACATGTACAGATTGACGCTGGCATTATAACTGAGTATAGTTCTGCAACGAACACAACGTGAGTTTGTAAAATACTATTTAAATAAAGTCTATATTTAATTATAATAATTACTTTAAGGCACTGGCCACCTCTTGACCATCGCGTCGTTGGTTCATCTCTTGCCAGTGCGTCAGCCAGCCAGGATAGAACTCCGAGTTGACCAACGGACCCGTGGGCTGTACACCTCGCAGCAGTTTCCAAATATTTTCGATCTCATTTACTAGGGAAAAATGTGGAAGAATATTGTATATCTTCATACATTTTTCTACATTTTTTTAAACATTTTCATTGCCACACTTTTAATATTTTTAACAAGTTTCTAATGTACCAAATTTTCAAAATTATGCCTTTTTTCAATGTTAATTGAACGATAATGCTCTTATGGAAGCAACTTTGTATAATATATATACAGTCGAACTTCCCTAGCTCGAATCAGCGTTATCCAAAGAAAAGGTTAGAGTTTTAGAGATATTCGACTTGTAGAGTTATTTTTCTTAAGTTTATTAATTTTATTGCTACCCATTTAGCTCGAGCTAGAGAGAAATTCGAGTTATGGAAGTTCAACTGTAAATAGATTCTATACAATATTTCATCTTCAATCTTTAACTCACTGCGATCAATGCCAAAGTCGGTAGTGGCAAATACATTGTCAATCTTGCCGCAGTGCATCCGCTCGTTGGGTATGTCCACAGTAAATAGCAACGCCTTATTTCCAACATACTTGTCGGTCTCATCTCGCAACCAATTAAGATAGTCATGATCACAGGCATAATAGGCTCCATATTCATTCTCCACCTGAACCATTATAATCTTGCCCCCGTTGCCAATGAGCAAATGCTGCAGACGTGGCATTAGCTCCGCATACCATATGCCCACCTCCTTGATGTAATTGGCATCGTTGGTTCGCACTTTAATGTTCGGATATTTGCTGAGGAGCCAATGGGGCAGACCTCCCTGTGCGGGAAATTCCTCTTGAAATGCAATTGACTTTTATACTCTTCAGATAGAACTCACGTTATCACGTTCGGCACAGATATACGGTCCGGGTCGGAGCACGATATAGAAATCTTCTTCTTGAGCTATTTCCAGAAACTTGACCACATCGGCTATGCCTTCCCAGTTGTATTCTCCATCGTGTGGATTGTGGAGCGACCACTCAACGTAACTGTTAGAATGGGAGATGTATTAAAAAAAAACATTTAACATTTAAAAATGTACAATTCACTTGTAAAATGCCTAAATATTGACTATATTGTAAACAACATATTTTCTTTCTTTATGCTTGATTACTGTATGAATTTAATAGAGGTCTGCACGGCTGCATTCAAACTTCAGAGTCTCTGAGCACTCGTGAGTTTCACTCAGTTCTCTGAGTGGAATAAATTCAATGATTCGGTTCTCATTGTATTGAATACTAATTATTGACATTAATTTGAGTACTCAAATGAACGGCATCGAGTGAATGACAAACGAATGAAATGAACGAAGCAAAGATTTTCAGAGTACAACTTTTTTTTAATAATAATTTATATGTTATGGTCAATATTGTTAGTCACAAAATTGAATATTCGTGACTAGATTTTTACTTTTAATAAAAAGAAACAAAAATTACGGCCCTTATCCCCCTTACTCAATTTTCTTCAATTCTTTCAATTCATTCATTCAATTCATTGCAAGACGCAGCCGAACTCATTTAATTCAGTTGAGCTTGAATGTCTCATTTGATTGTTTGAATCCAACCATGCAGACCTCTAGAATATATATTGCCTTCTCGATAGTGTATAAAGTGTGCTAAACTTTAAATTTCTTTTTGTTATTCCAATGTTTATCAACAGCTTAACGATCACAGTAATAAAGTCGTCATTCAAAGTTCGTTAAGCGTCAATTATTGTCACGTCCTAACTAATGAGCACTGATAAGAGGCTGAGTACTAAATATATCCCTAGTTGAGATACTCACGTATCCAAGGCATTGAGGCCAGCTGCTCGCATGGTGCGTAAACGACTTCGCCAGGCATCGGGCAGGGCACGGAAATAGTGAAAAGAACCGGAGACATATCGAAATGGTTTGCCATTCAGCAGAAAAGTGTTTGCCTCATGATCAACACTAAACACGGGCGGATCCTAAAGTGAAAAATATAATTTTATTGGGGCTTTGCCAGCTTGTAAAGCTCTCACCTCTGTTACGCCATCGCTGCCGCTGAGGCCGACGCAGAGGCCGACTGTCAATGCGATCACCAAAATTATTACACCGCCGCTCATGGCCAATGTTAGTTTGCGAGTGCAGCGAAAGCCGCCGCCACCGCCGACGGCAGGGCTGACAGTGTCATTGCTCATTGTCAGCGTGTGTGTGTGTGCTTTAAAGCTCAAGCTTAAGCTTAACTGCAGCTTTTAAGCTCGTGCGAAGAGTGCGACTTACAACCGTTCAACAGCGCTGTCTACAGCACAATGTCAATGGGGATTGCATCGCGTTGGGTTCGCACTTTGATATATGTACTTAAATATACTCATGTATATTATATACTCGTACATACTATTCTGATAAGTCGGCCTGGAGTGGCTGATAAAGCTACTTGGTGCCGGGCTTAAGATCACAATTGTATTAAAAACAATCGTTTTTTTTTTACTATTCCCATTATCGTTATTTGGACATTACTTCAAGTAGCTCTAAGTAATTATAGATTTATCTAATCTATAATTTTTGAAAATCTGTTGATGAATCTCAATTGATTAAACTAATCTAGCTTGTTATTTTGAAATAAACTACTTAAAAAAGTTATAAATCTTTTAGGTTGCCTCAATTCCGAATGCTTAATGAGCTACAACTTCATTTTCGAAAAAGAATGGAGTATAAAGAAGTGATAGGTTTACTGGTTATTATGTTAAGAATTAAGTATGCGGATATTCTTTTTCAATTCTGATCCAATTGAGTTTTATTCTAAGCTTCGCAGTTGAGTTGATAGCACTTTCCAACTGCTAGAAAAGTATTTTTGTAAAACTTTTGCCAAATACATTCAAGTCTCGATATAATAGAAATCTTCAAATTGTAAACACCTAAATTTATAAAATTATTAACTATGGTTCTCCTTGCTAGTTAGTTTTTTTAAATGATCCAGTTATTCCAATCAACCAATTATTCCAAACAGAAAATGTGCAACTTATTTTAATACAATTTTAATAAAATATGTTGTACATTTTCTGTTAATCCAAAATACAGGCTCAAGGAAAAAAATATTGTTGCGCCAGAAAATAGCTTTTATTTTGACTAAGTTTTTTATATGGAGATGAATCGCACAATCGTCCTTCCAAGGATGAAAACTATGTTTAAAGGACATTTGGTCCTTTGGTTGTGTGGAATATTAAAAGTCCTGGTCGTAACAAGAGTATTGACACCAAGTTTGTGAGGATCGAACCATAAACACCCAAGACATAAATTAAAAAAAAAAAAAAAATTCAACTCAAAAACGCGGACCAGGAATTCATTTGAGAACAACGGTTTCATGGTAAAAACATCTTAGAAATGACCATAGATTACGAAATTGGAATACCATTTTTTGTGAAAAAAATCGATGCACACTAACGTTATATTCATTATAAATCCACATTTTTTTATATTTCCTTTATTTCTTTATCATAGTTTACTGTACTATCACTTATAAAATTGCAAAAAATTATATCATTCAAGTACATGCTCGTATAAATGTATAAATGATGAATTTGGTTAAGTGTATATTGTCCAATCTATAGTATAATACGTTAGTTAGTTGAATATGTGTTAAGTACTTGACTTTAAATGCCTTTGGTAGTGTGCTTCAATATATAATTTTTTTTTTGGTATTGCCAACTCTCTCAGAGAGTCAATAGCTCTACTTTTTGGGTGTAGGGTATATTTTGATTACTTCCATTTATAAGTATATAGTTATACGGGAACGGGTTTTAACAAATACTAAATAGTTTTTTTGACTTAACTAAACTTTAAATATTTTCCTTTAGTTTTTTTTTCGTTTATAAATTATTTGAACTGTAACAAAAGTGCTTCTAATTCACATAGGCTGAGGTAGAACCAGCACGAAATGACAGGAAGCTAGATGAATCGTCTTGGATTGGGTAAAAGGGACTAGTATAAGTAGTTATGTATAGAGTTTTGATTGTAGTGAATATATGATCAGCTTAGAAACTAGAGTCCATATAAGATCGTTGCTTTGGTATTATTTATACAGAGTTAGGCGCTGATACTACAAAATTTATCAGCCATCAGGGTTAGCACCTTTTCGAGCTTGCCATGTCGATCCTCGGCCTTGGCCGTTGCTCCCGAGCTGCCCCATAGAAACTTGACGTGAAATTCGGTGCTGAAAGTAAGAAATTAGATTAAAAACTTTCCCAAAGATCAGTTTAGATGGACATACCGAAAGGCATCCGCCAGCAGTTCATCTAGTCTAGTGCTCGCTTCTTCCAATATGATCTTTGCATTCTTGCGATATAAATCCAAGTTTTTTAGAAATCCACGCGATGCATCCAAATGCTGGAAATTGATGCCCATACCAAAATCATCAGCCTTCGATTCCCAAGGGGCAATGCAGGTATTGTAGAGTGCAGGACGTTCATCAATATTACCATGATTGATAATATCCAGCACGGGCCTGTCAATAAGCAGAGCATAGAGCAGCACATGGGGAACTGTTGTATTCGGAGCCTGCGGATTGGAGGCTTCATTCATGCTGCTCAAGGTGGGACGCAGCTTCGCCTCGAACGTAAATGCACTGTCCGTAAACTTTTGGCGCAGAATGTGCCAGGCCTGGTCCAATTTTTGGATCTGAGAATCGTTTAAAAATTGAATGGAATTTTAATAAGGGTTTTAGAAATTTCATTGCCTTATTATAAAAATTGAAAATAAGAGTTAAAAATAAGTTTGAAATTAAGAATTGGAAATAAAAGTTTAACAGGTTGCTGGATAGACCTTCCAAAAATAGCACATGTGGAATTTTTTCGATGTCACTGATATATTTTGGGCTTGATTTTTTTTAGCCTCATAGCTCTTATTTGAATCCCTATTCCTAATAAAGACATTTGCTAAATTCAAGCTTTACTGTAGATAGAAAATCTCTATCTACTATTTTTAAGAATCTGTTATGGTAAAATTTCTTTTTTGAAAACTTCTTTGTAGCCTAATTTGACTGCTGTCGTATATAATAGAAATATATGTAAAGAGTATAAATTTCTCATATGGGTGTTCGTTATAGAAAGGTTCTACAGTTGAACTGTGGTTTAAGGTAATGGAATTCGTACCTGTGGCATACATAATCCCAACATAATGGCACAAAAGCCAAACAAATTTCCCAGCGCTGTCTTCGTCTCCACCGCAATCTGTATCCACTTGCTGAGCAGCTCGGCCCGATCGAGATCCGTTTGACAGGTGAGTATGGTAACGGCGACCATTAGCTTGATGCACTGCGTGCGCTCGATGATGTCCTCGCGGAAGACTTTGCCATGGGGCAGCGTCAAAAACTCGAGGCCCGAACAGCTCAGGTATGAATCCATCTCATTAGCCGGCTCGTCCAGGAACAGTGCAATGTCGATGCGTGTTATGTGCTCCGCCAGCAGCTTGGGACCCGTCTCCAGGAGCATCATCTTGAAGGTGTTCAGGGCATCGCCATCCAGTGGCTTATTCTCCACCGATGGCAGCAACAATGTGACAAAGTTCTCAAAATCAAATTTGCTGCACTGCAAGGCGAAGAGAAAATTTCAATTTAATCATAATATATTTGTTATCAGGGATTGTTAAGAAAATGTAGACTAAAAATAATAATTATCTGGAACTTAACATTAGTTATTTGAAAATTTATTTATTACTTTCAATTACTAAAATAAATATAAAATATAATTTATAAATAAAACTAATATTTAATATTTCTTTTATAATTTTTTATTCAAATTGAAATCAAACCAAATGCCTCTGTTGTTTTTAAATTAAATAAAAATCAACACAAATTTCGTATCTATTTTATATTCTTTTTATTTATTTATTACTTTCAATTACTAAAAAAAATACAAAATGTAAATAAAATATTTTTTATTCAAATTGAAATCAATCCAAGTGCCTCTAGTTTTCAATAATTTAATAAAAATTAGCATAAATTTCATATCTAAAATATGTTTTTTTAGACTTGTGGTTTTTAATCGGGCAACTCTTTTTTCTGATTGCGTTTTATTTGTTTTTAAAAACCGCAACTTAAAAATTATAGTTTTAGACAAACTCACCAGCTTGAACTCCTCGATGGGCAGTGAGAAGAGCTGCTCCTCGGCAGCCAAAGCATCGAATTCGGTGAAGCTCTTCAATGTGCCATTGGAAACGGAGCTGCTCATGAGTCGTGGATTCTTGATGATGACACCGCCTCGTTGTAGGCTCAACTCACTGACATCCCCCGGCGCCGAATCACCGGAGCCATTGCCCGAATCCGAGCCGCTGGCCTGATAAGCCAGCACTGCCGCCATGGGCTCCTTGCGGGGCTTGGGCGGTGGACTCGGTGGCCTATCGGCCGTATCCAAACTGCAGTTGCGCGCCAAATTGCAAATTCTGGCCGCCGCCTGTTGCCGCAGAGCCTGTGCCGCCGAAGTGCTCGGACGTGGCAGTGACTGTGTGCTGAACTTGCTCTCCAGATGCTGCGGCTGCAGCTGCAAGTCGCTGGTGGGATTACAGCGTGCAATGGTCTGGAAACGTGCCAAGCCGTGTCCATTGGCGGTCTCTGCAGCCGAGTGTTGCTGTTGCTGCTGCTGCTGTTGCTCCTGCTGTTTGTTGATGTTGCACACAACCATGGCCTGGGCAGGTGTCAAGCTCTGGGAGCGCTGCTGCTTCTTGCACGGCAGCCGAGGCGGCGGCACCTCCCGACGCACCCGAGGCGGCGAGCAGTGCGGACTTGAAGGCGTCGCCGGCTGTTGTTGTTGTTGTTGCTGTTGCTGTGTTGTTGCCGCCTCATTTGCCAACTGGCCAAAGCGAAAGATGCCAGAGCCACCTGTTGTGCTGCCCATGGGTGAGTTCAATGGACTCAGGCCACGTAATCCAGCCAGCATCTGTGTGTGCAGCTGATTGCCCACAATCTTGTGGCCATAGAAGGAGAGTGGATATGTCCGATTGCACGGGTACTGTATCAATGCGCCCGAGGCGGCCGAAATGGGTTTGCCCGATCCCACATAGAAGGTGATCAGATCCGGCACAGTATCAAAAGCATCCTCCTCAAATTGATACTGCACTCGCTCGTAGACAGTCTCGGGTTGTAGCACCAGCTGCGAAATTTGAGAAGAGAGTTAACCTTTTTAATTCATCTCGTCCAAATTTAAATTAATACAATTAAAATTATTATACTTAAATTTTTAAAAGAATTTTGAAATTTAGATAATGCCTGAAGAACCCAATCGGGCTTTGATATTTCAGTTATGATAAAAGTTTATCATAGAGAAATCACAAGTGAAATATAGTTTAGAGAAAATCAATTTTTTAATAATTTAATTTAATTTAATTTAATTTAATTTAATTTAATTTTATTTTATTTTATTTTATTTTATTTTATTTATTTTATTTTATTTTATTATTTTATTTTATTTATTTATTTATTTATTTTTTTTTTTTTTTTATTTTATTTTATTATTATTTATTTATTTATTTATTTTATTTTATTTTATTTTATTTTATTTTATTTTATTTATTTATTTATTTATTTTATTTTATTTTATTTTATTTATTTAATTTAATTTAATTTATTTAATTTAATTTAATTTAATTTAATTTAATTTAATTAATTAATTAATTAATTTAATTTAATTTAATTTATTATTATTAATTTAATTTAATTTAATTTAATTTAATTTAATTTAATTTAATTTTATTTTATTTTATTTAATTTAATTTAATTTAATTTAATTTAATTTAATTTAATTTAATTTAATTTAATTTAATTTAATTTAATTTAATTTAATTTAATTTAATTTAATAATTGATATTGTATAGCTTAAAAAAATTTAAAAGTTATTGGCGCGACAAACAATAAAAGTTACTCCACAACTCTAAATTCTAAAGTTCGGACCAAAAATGTGACATTATTCTCATGTCATCGGACGCCAGTGTATTAAGCGATGATTTTGATTCCCTCAAACATTTTCAGATGAGTTGACTGTGTCATGGAGAAATGAAATTGTCGTGAAATTCAAGTGAAAGAGATTTCTGTAGCACACCTGTATGTTTTTGTTTTTTTGCAATACAATAATAAAACATAAAAATGTTTAGAATTTGATATATAAGTACTTTAAAATATAAAAAATACATGGAAAAATCGACAATTCGATTTGCGCGGAATAGATTTTTAAGGTATTTTAGCTCGATAATTTCTTTTTGACGGTATATAATCAACTTATTTGATCGATTTAAATATTTTTGAATTTACATCACTTATTTCTATATAAGATATCCGATCTTAGACTCGGCTTTACTTTAACTTCTCACTTCTCTCACCTTATTGAGCACAAAGTGCAAGACTGCCGCCTTGCTGCGACAGGTGAGCACGTAATTGTCCGGCTGGGAGGCGCAGTCCCTGACTAGAAAATCGCCCTCTCGCTGGACAATCTCCTCGGCCCGCTGTCTTGGCAGTGCTCCATGGTACCAGGCATGCGACCGTAGCTCTCGTGCATCCAAACTTAGTTCCCATTCGAGTGCCTTTTTCAGTGCAATCGCCTCCTGTTGCTCGTTGGGATTGGGCGAGGCGGCGATGGGTGTGGACCCATTGCTGTTATTGCCGTTATCCATGTCGTCAGCGATGTTGCCCCAATGCGGACTGTTGCACTTGGAGCGCGGTTTCAATTCCTCATAACTGCAAAGAGACCGAGAGAGACAAATAGTGTCAGAGAGAGAGAGAGAGAGAGAGAGCTTGAGTGAGAGTGAGAAATGCATTTCCCTTATTATGGGTAATTTATTGCGTGTGGTGTGTACATTGCCCCCGTTGACCGGGGGAATATCTCCCTGAAAAGGGAAATTTGCTCCCACAGGATGTGCTCCTTTGGTATATGAAAAACTTTTGTCTGAAGTTCAAGTGCAAAAAAACCATGCGTATAGTAAAATATAGTAAAGAAATTGTTACAGCTTAAAAAGACTAAATGATTTAGTTTACTATTCAATTAATAAAAATTAAAATATTCAATTAAATAGATGTTATTTTCTAATTTCAAATTAATTAATTGAAAAGCTGTTATCACTCACCTGCTACGCCCATTTTTGTAAAAGACTTTTTCGCAAGCGTAAATTTATACTGGGCACGCCCAAAATTATTTTTTAAACATTAGTCTATTTAGATCAAATACTTGTATTTATTGATTTGACGTTATTTAACCCAGATATTCATAAATTTATAATTTAAACTTTAATTTTGCTCAGCGTTATCTGCAACTGTTCTTGGCTTTCCTTATCGCAATCCTCGTCTGCACTCTTTGCCATCTAAATTCGCTCTGAGCTTAGTCCACCCTGGCACAAGTCAAATGTCCTTGTGGGGGTTGTTCGCCTTTTCCGACTTGTTTGTGTTTTGTTTCAAGATTTTTATGCCGCCCGCCTAACAGCAAAAGGTTTTATTATTTTGTTTCTTACTTTCTTTTATGGGAAATTCTTTTGGGACATGCGCAGAGTTTTTGTTATTGAAATATTTTCAAGAGAGTGACTGAAGAAGTGGTTGCTAAGTGGACTGCAAAAGGGATTTGGGACTGCATTTGGATGCTATTGATGTGGAAGCTATTAGTTTTTACTTTTATTTTGAAAAGAAGGAAAAAGGAGTTAAAATAGTCATTTCTAGCTATTTTCAAAAAATAAAAAATACTAGCAAAGAGATTTTTGAAAAAAAAATGTTTGTCACTCTTAGAATTGTTCGAAGAATTTTTTACATCCAAACATTTTTTGCTAGAGCCGGAGGAAAAAACTTAAAAAGGTAGACTTTTACAAAAATACGAAACGGACCACTTTATGGGTTAAGGAAAGTTTTGATTCATTCAAACGGTTCCTAGGTTTCATATGTTTTTCCTATGGTCGAATAATTAAAAACTTTAAAAATTCCAAAAGCCGCTCCTTTATTGTGTCCGGATTTTTATTTCCGCTACTGTATAATCTGTGAGTTTGGTTAAGATATCTTGACAAATAAAAAAGTTTTTCTTACTAATCAATTTCCTGACCTTTGACCCCGAATTTGACCCACTTACAAGTCGAATTTCGCAAAATTTAGTCTGATTGTACGATAAAATTATCTCATCAATGTTGTGTGAAAAATTCAGTTTTTTCTTTTTTAAGAAATTTTCACATAAAAATTCAAAAAGTAGATGTATTGAAAAAAACAAATATTGTTTTTCAGTTTTAGTTCTGAATCGGATATATTGTCAACTAGTTGTGCGCAAGCTTATGTAAACTTTCAAGCTCCTTTTGTATTTAATCTGTACTTACATTGTTGTAGTGTCATCGAAAGTCAATTGCTTAAGCACCTTGCCACTTTTGGTGGTAATCACAGCAGCAGCTCCTCCGCTATCATTGCTCCCAGCCATATTATCAGTGGCGCTGGCATCTAGATAAACCAACGGGCAGGAACTTTTGCGTCTTGGAACTGGCACCGCACAGGGAGCACTACGCATTGCTGGACAGATAAAGAGTCGGTATCTATGTGTAGATTATCATTGAATATCCGCATATTGGTAATGGGTTTACCTTCTAGATTCATGGACTGCCTGCGCTTGGCACGTACACCCAGCAAACTGTTTAGCATTTTCTGACGATGGCTCATGCTGCGAATGCCCAAACGCTTCAAGTCCCGATCGGTAATATCTCCGACATCGTCAACGGTGGCATACGTTTGCAGGTTAGCTGCTTGAGCGGATGTGCGACGTGAGTTAATGCCACAATTGGCTGATCAAACTGACCTTCATATTGCTGCAACTCCAGGAGATTTAACCACTCGACAATGCTCAGTCTGGAGTTGTGCACAATCATAGCGACATCGTCGCGACGTCTGCTGGCATTCGGATAACGAAAGTTCCACAGGATGCCTTAATTAAAAGGATTATCAATTTGTTGTCGTTGTTGTTTGTTGCTGTTGATCATGTAACACTCACTACTTCGTCTACTTGACGCATTGCGAGGCTCCAACTGTCGCGTCTGCACATTGCCCATTTTTCACTAAATTCTATCTAATTATATAGCTTCAACTGTTCCAAGCTGCGATCGTATACAACTAAAATAACGTATAATTAAGCCTTCACATTGCCGCTCGTCACTTTTACTGAAATTTCAACCGCTCGCTTCACTTATTGCCAACAAACTGAGCAAACGAAGCTCGAGAAAAACAACAGAAGGGAAACACAATATTCGGCTAGTCGTTATATAAATACTCTTTTCAAAATTTCAGTTTTCAACTTGGATCTTCTCTAGTATAAGAAATATAATTTTAAAAAAATTAAATATTTAATAATTATCGACAGAAAGCTAAAGGTTGTCGAAAATATTTGGAATTTTTTTTGTCCTGCAGTCAGAAATTATGTTCAAGCTTAAAACTATAAAGAAATCTGTATAAACAATGTACAAAAATAAATAATAATTTTAAAATTATTTCTAAAAGTTAAAATTATTAACTTAGATAAAGATAATATTTAAATTAATCCAACATAAATTTTCCTTTTTTTATGCCAATACGGTCACTAGGTTATAATCTTCTAAATAAGAGTATTTGTAAAATAATAACAATATGATTACGTATTGAAGTAATATTTCAATGTCGTGCGTCAACAATTTGCGCTCACTGTTTGCCTAATTGTCTCTCTGATCCGCTCCGTCAGCTGCCCCCGCGCTTGACCAACTGTTTGTCGTACGTCTTGCGTTGCCGTCGGTATCGGGTTTTATCATTGTATAGATTAGAAGGTCTCGTCGCAGTTCCAAATTGTGCTGATCACAGCGGTATACCCCTAATTAAATTTTCGTTGTTCATGTGAAAGAATAAGTAAATATAAGAAAATGGCATTGCGTGTTGTTATTGTGAGCGCACTGGGAGTCAGAACGGAGAGTGAGAATTGAGAGTCTCGTGAGAGAAAAAGAAAAGAGAGTAATGAGAACGAACAGATGGGCAGTAAATTTCAAAAATATTCGGGCTCTTTATGATGAGTACGAGTATTAACGGATATGTTTGTTTTCATAAGCTTGTATTGTTTTAATTGGTTAGAGCATTTCAATTATGATATTATTGATCTAAAAGAATTGCATCTTTCAAGCACTGTGGTGCAGGAAGTACTTCTATTTATTTAAAGAGGTTTAACGTATTTATTTAGTTTTGTATGGTATCGTTAATTATATGAACTTTCATTAGAATGTTCTGATAATTACTATACATAATTTTAGAGTTAATAAATCTTGTTTTTATCTAGTATAGATATGACTTGACATTTTCAGGGCAACACAGAAATCCCCTACATATTATTTTAAAAGAAACTGCAAAGTATATCCTTAAATTGTATTTTGTTTTGAAAGGGGTTTGCACTGGAGTTTCGTCTTCCTTCCATCAGTGATGCCAATTTGGCCTTTTTTCGGATAGATTTGTATGGTTTTTTATCCGAAAATCTAGCTTTTTTTGATTCAATTAAATTGAATTCAAAAAGGATTCTATACTGCCAATTTTTGAACTTTTTGTTTGTCAAAGAAAATGACGAAAAAAAATCATTAAAGATGCCTTAAAACTTTTGAATTAAACAATAAAACATAAAAAGAGTTTAGCCTGTTTTTGTTGTATTTTTGCCCTCTTCTTTTGGCCGTTTTGTCTTTTTTCCCGGAAACCATTTGGCATCACTGCCTTCCATCATTCCATAATTTATACTGAAATATCTTAGTATTATAAAAATCTTCTTCACTCTTTTCAAATCATATACATTTTTTTTTTGGTAAGTTAAAAACATTTATTTTATTATAATTATTACATAATAATTTACTTAAATATTAAATGACAAATAAGTTAAATTCGGGCTCTTTAATAAATTTCATTCATTTCTACATGACTCACAATGATTTCCACACTCTACAATCTATAATTGAATCCTACTGATTACTCTACCACATCTATTTCAAAATTATCATCATCGTCCACTTTGTCGCTGAGCTCTCGACTTGAGCAGCTGTCGGAGCTGTAGTCCAACGTCTCATGCGGCCTGGCAGCAACTGCTCCGGTCGAGAACAACATTGGCTTGGCAGCACTTGCTCCGGATCCCAACTGCGACGCTGGCTGCTTCTCATGGCCACTCTTCAGATTCTCGCGTGTGTGACGCCACTTCATGCGTCGATTCTGGAACCACACCTTTACCTGTAAGAATGCAACTTGATTCAAGTGTTTCCTCATATCTTTTCTTTTTTTTTTTGGCCATAAACTAACCTGAGCATCTGTGAGATTCAGGCGGGCAGCCAACTTGCGTCTATCTGGTTTAGTTATGTATTTCTGCTGCTGGAACTGGATCTCGAGTCCCTTGCGCTGCAGATTCGTGAAGACGGCACGTGACCACGAACGCTTTCTTTTCCCATTGTTGTTGCTGTGATTGCTGCTGCTGCTATTGCCGTTGTTGTTGCTGTTATTGCTGCCGTTGCTGCTGCTGTTGTTGTGTGTGTGCCCGCCATTTTGCAATGAGCTGCCAGCACTTGTTGCGGTTGTGGGAATGTCCAGTAGATGCTGCTGCTGCGCTGCCTTCGTTAAGAATCGTTGCTGCTGCGTCAACTGCAGCGTCTTTAAACTATTTAACGGCGCCAGCAGCGCAGCCGCCGATGTTGAACTCTGCAACAAAGTTGCTCCCTTGTGTTGCTGTTGCTGCTGTTGTTGTTGTTGTTGCGGGTGTAAATGTTGCTGTTGCTGATGATGTTGCTGCTGCTGTTGCTGCTGATGAAAGCGCAAAAGTGCGTTTGTTGCCAGTGTGGGAAATGTTGCTACCAATTGAAGATAACAAATCGATTATTAGGCATTATTATGAGGATTATAAATAATATTAAATGAAAATAAATAAATAATATAACTAACAAATATACACAATTATAAATATTAATAATAATAATAAAACAAATGAAGTAAGAATTCCCATTTTTAAGGTATCAACCATTATTCAATCAATAACTTTCAGTACTTAAAGCGTACTCATAAAATAAAACAGTTTTATTTTTTTTTTTAATTTAATTATTAAATTATATAACATTAATGTTGATTTAAATTATTTACAATAAAATGAATAGTTTGTTATAGATATCTCATTAATAAATTATTGAATTTGTATATAAATATAAAATTGAACTTCATATTTACAAATGTACTTTTGACTTATATTTTTGAAATCAAAATAATTTTGAATCAATAACTTATTCAACATTTTTATCGCTCTCTAACTAATTACCTCCACTTATCTGTGTATTTCAAGAGTTTCCCCACTTAAGGTAAATGTTTTTCTATTGAAAATTCCAAATCGAAGAATTTTATTTATTTTTACAAGTTGGCACCCGACATCCTCAATGGTTAATTATTTATGTATGAACTTATATCCGCCGGAAAAATAATATATTTTGAAATACAATTTACGCATTTCCCTAAATGCACAAACTAAAATTGAACAACAAATAATCGACATGCGAAAATATTAAAATACAATTTTCGAAAAATTTGTTGAGTAAATTATTTTGAATGAAACGCACGTTGAAAATATTTAAATGAGTTTGTTTATAATAAAATTTTCACTTAATTGGAAATAATCAGCATTGTAGGTAAACAAATTGTTTACACCACAGCGCCAAGAACCAACAACAACAACAACAGCAACAATAAAAACAAGAACAACAGCAAATATCTCTTATTTAGGGTAATCGAACACGACATGGGGCACGAGATGTGCCAGGGGTAGGGGGAGGGTAACGGAGGGGTAAGTGTGCATGTTTGTGTATCTATGCGTGTATGTGTGTGTTTGTTTAGTAGCTAAATGTTTTTTAAATACGCTTACTATGGACCAACTTATGAGCTAATAGTTTTTGTTGGTGGCAACGATTAAACTAGTTTATGCATTTTTATTGGATTTTTATAAACTCTGAAAACGATTATCCAATTTGTTTGTGCTCGCGGCATGCGTCTAATTATTTGTTCATGTTGCATTTTATTTACTCAAATCTCAAGCGATCTTTTTGTCTATTTACATTGCAACGGAAATGCGCTGCAATTGTATCTTTTTCTGCATCTGCATCTGCATTTGTATTGGTATCTGCATGTGTATCTGTATCTGTGTCCGCCATGTGCAACTGTGCACCTTAATTGGTGGCATTTGGCTTCTGTCAACTGCCGCCGGTTTGTTATAATGAGTTTTTCATTGATTTCAACACCTCAGACTCACCTTAATTGCCGCATCTCAGATACAGATACATATTTGTATGTAAGTAACCCCTAAATACGGTAAATATCTTAATGAGTTGTGATCATTCCGGGCGCGATTTAAATCATTGACTCGTTGGTATCTGTTCTCGCCAGATCTGTATCCCTATCTTGATTATTTGTGGCTATTAATTTATGGCTTGCTTACAATTGTAATCGATTTATTTGCATTGTGAGATTGTATTAATGGGTCTGCGAATATTTTCCGAGTCCACATTTGGATAAACAATTCAATGCATTTCGAGTGCAAGGCTAGAAAGAGAGAGTGAGGATAAATTATGAGAATTCCGTGTGCTCATTGACCAGATGACCAGATGGATTCAGTTGATCTTCCTGACCCTGTGGTAGTTAAGAAGAAACTAGACAAAATACGAGTCTATTCTTAAATCTGTAGTCTACTTATAAGGATCGAAAAGCACATCAATACATTTAACAATTGTATATGTAAATTTGTTAAATTAGTAGTCGTAAAATTAGTATAATCTTTAATTTTATCAAGATGATTATTAATTTCTATTGTATCATGATTCACTGTACAGTTTGAAAAAAAAAACACAAGGTGGTTTCGTTTCAATTGACGATCATCATCATAAAATTGTCTTATCGCGATCTTAAAACTTCCAACTTGCTAATTAGTTGTATATTTTTGTATTCAGCACTAAACGATTAAAATTATGAGCTGAGACATCTTAAATACGATCCCCTAAACAGATAAGTATATTCCAGGCGATCTACAATCGATCTAGAGTTAATCTGAGCTATTGCCCTGGGTCAGTGAAAGTGGAAACTATGACAAAGTTTGTTCAAAGCAGCAGGTTGTATATTGCCAACACGTATTGAATGTGTTGATCAATGATCATTGATCTGTGGAAGACACAAGCAATTGGATTAACATATAAATTGTAAATTAATTAGGCAAGTGGCGCCAAATTATGGGCTCTTACCCGCAGCATTCACCAACATGATACATAAATAAGCACAACCAAAACAAAGAGAGAAAAAAAGTTTGAAGATCTTCAACGATCCATCGATCGATGAATCGATCGATCGCCAACCAGAAAGCAAAAACAATCAAACAAACTACTCAACACCGAAGGCAGAAACAAGCAAACAGCAACAAATAGCTGAAGATCTGTATTGTAGTTGGAGAAATATGGAACCTGGAACTGTGACTATGGTTGGGCCTATGGTATTTTATGATGTGCTATGCGATGCGATCAATCCATCACAAATGAATGCACAGAGTATCTTCAATTTTCCTCTGTCTCTCTCTCTCTCTGTCTCTGCCTCTCTTGGATCTAGTGAAATAAGTTTGGCACCACAGGTAGCCTGGCCAGCCTGGGCCACCACAGTGGGTGGCTGTGTAAATAGTTGGCCTCGGATGGCCCCTAAAAATACCAAAGCATAGCATAGCTGCAATCAGTCAGTTGGCCAGTTCCTCAGTCAGTCAATTACTTAATGCTGCATGTCATTAACTTAAACGGCAGCCTCAATGCTCAGACACAGTAGTTGGCCCCACCGGCGCCCCAATCTATCAGAGATTTTCAGCTCCTTTTAGGGGCTCCTCAAACGGAACAATTCATTATATTGTACTTGGATGGATTGGCTGCCCCTGAATGACGGGCCAATTGCTCAAGCAAATAAACAAATTTCGCTTCAATTGGTTTTCAATTTTCAAATTTTCGATTTTCGAATTTTAATTTTCAATCGATCGTTCTGAGCAGTTCAGTTTATTTTTAAGCCCAATACTTAATTTGTTCATAAATTGTTGTTAAGTTGGTTTTTGTTCTTTTGATTTTAATTTATTTAATGTAGCACAGGATTGATGAAACACTTCAAAACTCTTGGCTGTATTTATTTTTGTTATTCTGTTGGTTGTTGATTGAGGAAATGTCGAATTTTATGCCACGTGCTAATTGGCATTTCATTTTCGCCCTCTCTCACTAATGTGTTTAAGAATCATTTAATTTTGATAATAATTTTCATAAATGTTCACATTGAATTGATGGCCAATTTATTTTGATGTGGCGCTAATTTGTTAGCCGCTTTCAAAGTGAAATTAAGGCGAAAATGATGTTGTTCTTGATTAAAGTGATTTCTGGTTTCGTTATTGATGAGTCAAACCAAAGGGAAGTGTATGTACTTAAGGAAGTATTGTAAATGTTTCTAATTAAAGTTTTGCTCTTATAATTAGACATCTTCTTGACAATCGAAGGCAATATGATGACATTGTGTAACATCAACTTCCGCTTGCAGACGTCAAATTGAAGCACTTGGCTATTTAACACCCTCTTGATAAGAATTGTATATAAAACAAAGAAAAAGGGCAAACAAGTTGAACAATAGCAATCGACAATCGACAGCCAACAATATACAAAATATGTTTCTCACTATTTTTCATATAAACAAGATCAAAGTGCACATGAGTCCATGAGTCGTCCCCTGATATACAAAACAGCAGGAAGTAACGTAAATACTACAAAATAGATATCTATTTGTCGATTTCAAATACGATTTTCGATTTCGATTTCAACCAAACGAATTGTTTTCGTCAAGAACAGTTGGCTACAATAATATTGCACAATATGGCCACAGATCAACTAATAATTCCAATAAAAACGCACAATTTATGGCCCAACCATTTGGTTGAGACCAAAAGTGTTTCAAGTTTTTCTTGGAATGTACATTTTCTATCTTTTCTCTTTACGCGTACAATGCGCTAGCATTGCAGTTTATAATGAGTAAAAGACCCAAAGAACATGTCGGAATTTGATTGGCAAATGGGAAAAACTTTCTTAGCGCATCGTTTGATTGCTAACTGCAGATTGTTTTTGCAAGAGAACAGAGCTTATTGAAAGGATATTGAACTTTGAATTATTGTTATTATTTGCAGATGAGTATCATTGATCAGCTGGATTTATTTGTCATTGAACTATTTTAAGATCTTTTTTGGTGATTGTAGATTTTTTTTAATAGGAGTATCTTTGATGAGATTAATTTGTCATTTAACTATTTCAAGATCTTTTCGGTGATACTAGATTTGTTTTAATATGAGTATCTGTGATCAGATGCATTTATTTGTCATTTAACTATTTCCAGATCTTTTTTGATGGTTCTTAAATACATATTTTTTAAAAAAGGGTATTTTTGAGCAGATGGATTTATTTGTCATTTAACTATACTAAGATTATTTTTCTGATTGTTACTAATTATTTTAAATATCTTTGTTAGATTTGGCTCCTTTGGAAACTTGCGATGCCAAATGTATATTTTATGATTTATTCTTTCCTTTTTAAATCAGACTCAAATGCAAGATCAGAAAGTACAGATAATATTTAGGCAGTTAAATATATTAAAATATAAATTTTATTCTAGATAGATTAAAAATAAAGCACTTAATTGATTGTCTTTTTTCATGCTTTTAAATCTCTTTATCCAATAGTTGTCAAGCCTAGCTTTCTGATCATTCTTACCATGCTCAGCCACACGTATGGGCGTGGGTCTTAGCACCGACTTGTAATCCATATATATGCCTGGATAGAACTTATCCAATCCTGCATAGGCGTAGCCATGTGGAGCAGATAGGGGTGGATGCTTGGCAGATTCCGCTGTCTGTCCAAAGCAGCTTGGAAATGTACAGCAGGCATAGAGGCCACCATCACAGCACTGTCTAGTGGTTGTCGCGTTTAAGGATGCCAAAGGATCTGTGCGCTCCGAGCTTAACAGACGATCGACACTGAAACTAAGTTTTACTTTGGTTGTGGTGCTGCTACTGGGGGTTGTTATATTTGGGGTGGTTGCACTGGAATTCGAAGC
This sequence comes from Drosophila quinaria, assembly GCA_035047525.1. NCBI lineage: Eukaryota > Metazoa > Arthropoda > Insecta > Diptera > Drosophilidae > Drosophila > Drosophila quinaria. Next base: position 342,861 of record JAWNPO010000056.1, on the reverse strand, counting down.
TGAATCTTTGGTGGGCAGATCACTATTGGAGTTGGAGCCATTCTCACTATCCGCAGGATCGTGACTATTCGCCTGCAATTTCATTTCACAGTCTTTAATCACATGCGTGCTAAGATTCTCGGGCACACTCTGTTCCATATTGGCACTTTCTTGTAGTAACATTGCTCAATTTGAACACACTGGTGATTGGTATTTGCATAGATTAACGATCATGTCACAAGAAAGTAAACTCTTCCAACAAAACACCGTCGCTAAAAGAAACCTTAAGACACTATCCACCAAAATATTGAGGGGGGCGCATAAAAAGTTGAAACCGTTTACTAAGACAACCCACACGGAACTGAATGGACCGGCCCGGGAGCAGACCCAACCAGCGAGCGATCATTGATTGCCGTTGGGCGCATACGAATAAGTATTGTGTTAAATTAAATCTCAGCGATTGTGTGGGGATCAATACAGTGGGCAAAATACAAATATTTAAGGGAAATTTGTGATTACTTTGGATAAAACTGATAAAAAGGCACTTATATTGTTGCCTTATCCAAATTATGTTCATTCTCTCATAATACTTAAATCGTCATTTAGTTAATCATCATATCAGTGATCAATATATGCGAATTTTTTTATTTAACTGAATCATATTTACCACCTTCTTAACCTAATAATAATTACAATAAAAAGATAAATACAAGTAAATACTCTTTAATTCATAAAGTACCACAAGATCCTCTCAGATCAATAAAATATACTTCGCTTTATTTAAGTTAAAATATTTTGATTGTGTTAAAGTAAAATATTAATCATGTTCAAAGCAACAACATTTAAGTTTTATTAGGAATATTATAAATTGAAAATACAACAACTATTCAATTTCTGCTGATCTCTCTCACACTCATCACTATTTTTGTCACAGATTTCCTCACACTTGGCCCACTGTTGCTCACATGGATGAGAAACTTGTTGTACACGGTTCGGTTCGGTTGTTTACACACATGCAGACCGCTGTGTCATTAGCTCAGTCAGAGATCGTTCGTCGATCGCTATTGAGATTTGTTTACCGATTTCTCCATATGTTGCCGTACTCCGCACACACACACTACATGCAAACTCAAACACACTTACATTCAGAGAGAAGCAACACACACACACACACACTGACAGTATTTCCCTTGCACCTACACCTTACGGAGAGAGGCAGCATGGCAGCTGGCAGCCAATGCGAGCCGTCGATGCAAGTGGGCGGAGCTACAGACTCTATCGCCAATGATGCTTTATCTCTTTCCGACCCATGGCATGTGGGAATGTTTAGTAAATTGTCTGAGATTGAGTGATCTCTGCGCACAATTCCACGCTGTCTGGTTGATGGCCTTTTTATGAAGTGGGTAATGGTGTCGCTTGTGTTGCCCAGTCGTTGATCTAAACGCATTCCACAAAACTCAATTGCTCCTTCCAATTTTGTGAGTCATTAAACTTGGTGAGCTGCAGAAAATCAACACAATAAATAATGGAAATGTAAAAAATTGTGAATCGAAAGTCGTTGTATTAATGTGAGTCCTGCCGTGCCGTTACGTAGCATACCTTGCGGCGCCAAACACCGCCCCCCGCAAACGCCTAAGTGACCCAAAAAACAAGAAAAAAACAATGAATATGTAAATGCAATCACGGGAAAAATAAGTTAAAGAAGGACCCAATTCTGAGGAAAACAAAGTTGTTATACCCTTACACTGCTTGCTATGGATACAAAATGGTTTTCAAAATAAACTATTTCTATTTATTTATTTATTCAATACAGTTGACCAAATATTAAAGTAAAATTTTAAGTACAAAATTTGACTAAAATTAGATAAAATTAAGATAAAATTTAGTAAATTTATTTTAATTTAAATTTTATCTGAAAGTATAAGAATTTGGGGGTATTCAAAAATTAAAGGATGAATTAAATGAAATAAATGATCCAACATTTGTTGCAAGGATTATTGAAAGCCAAAAAGAACCCAAACAGATCAAAAAGTGTATATATAATAATAATAATTAGTGGAAATACTGATATTAGAATTATTAAGGTCAGGTATTTCTAGAAAGGAAAAGGATACAGTTTTTTTGCAGAATTTAATTTACAAGTTTATTAGTCTATTAAATTGTTTTAGCATTTATTTAACTGATATACATAATTATATAATTCATATTGCGATTTAAAAATTAAAATAATGTGAAATTTAAAACTAAATACGTAATAGTTTAGTAGACAGCAATTCTATAAATAAAATATTTAAAATTAATTTAAAATTTTAATTCACAGTATTATTGTAATTTGTTTTTGTTTTTACTTAATATTTATAATTGCAAATAAAGTACTTTTAATGAAAATTTAATACGTATAGAATATGGATTTATGATTGCCAAAAGATTTATATATTTAAAAAAAATATTAATAAATAGCATAGTCTTCATTTTTAATTTTTTTATTAAGAAAAACCTTACTTTCTTGTTACCTTATTAACTCAATAACAAAATCATTATACCCGAAATGAAAATAAATATGAAGAAACGCAACCAAGCAAAGTAAACAAAACACGAACAGGATACTTTTTATTTTTTTTTGTTTTTGAAGGGAAAACCGCAATCAAAACGGCTTGGCGCAACTAAATCTGGGTTAGGTAGGACACAGTTCGTGTCGTCCGCTTGAATGGAGTCGTTGTCATCCGCGTCGTCGTCGTCGGCATCGACTCCGCTATTACGCGGTGATTTCCCTATGGAAAGCCTGAGCATCAGCGAGCCAGCTGATTGTGACGAGGAGCAGGATTTCACATTTCGTTATCCGAGCTATATGTATCCCGATGTGGAGTACAATAAGAATGATGTGCCCATATCCTTTAGGGCCACACCGGACTCACTCTTCAATCTCTGCGCCGCCGTAGTGGATGCCCAGGGACGTACCGAGGTCTTCAAGTGGAACATAAATGATGTCGCCAACTGGCTTATCGATTTTGGCTATCCGGAGTACGAGGTGGGTTAAAAGTTATAGCCAGTGGTTGTTTATAATCTTCACACCCATACAGCAAACCTTCCGGGAGAACTACATCGATGGTCACAAGCTGCTCAATCTGGACGCCATTGCTTTGGTGGCTCTCAACGTTAAAGATTTTGAGCACATTCGTCATTTGGGTCGAGGTATCCGAGCGCTTTATCGGAAGGAGCTGCAAACTGCAACGGAGACGAAGCAGCAGAGCGAGGTCTATAAATCCTTTCGATCCCGCACTGGACGCAACTATGAGGGCCTGCGGGAGACGGAGCTGCTGGGACGCATGCATATGATCCGATCAGTCTTTCAGGATCTCAACGAGTGGGACCTAATGGACCTGCACATGTCACGCACTCCGGTCCGTCGATATCGTGAGGTAGTCGCCGGCTCCAGGCGTTATAATTTATACGGCCCGTCGACTGCACGCAGAGAACCAATTATGGTGGACGATGTCGATACCACAACGTGGTACAATTTTGGGGACTGCTATTGAGCTGCCGTTTAACCAATGCGGAGCCCACCAACACATTCGAAATCTACTTAACGAAAATCTTTGTTAAAAACTTACACTTTATTAACCTTTAATTTGCACCGTTTAGTAAATGGATCAAGATAATTAAATTAAAAATTGCTGAAGTTCCTAAGAAGTATTATTATTTCCAGTAGATTTATGAATAAAAGATGAAAGTTTTACGGTAATTCCGGTAGTTTGAGTCTTTGACAGTTTGTAATTTTTCAAAAATTATTAAAAAGTTGTGAAAATTTATTTAGGAAGAAACAAATTTATTTCCGACTCTTTAAAGCATTTGTATTTTGTATCCTATATCAGTAATTGATTCAATTTAGTCCTAATCTTTTGTCTGTTCGTAGGTCTGTGTGTAATTTGTAAGTATCATGAACATTCTTTTAAAATTAGTTACCTCCTCCACTAATTATATAAAAAAAATTTTAATCCTTTAGCAGTTTTAAGGAATTCAAAAATACATAAAATCTCATCACATATTGGATTATAAACAAGTTATTCAATAAACTGACTCCCGTTGTTAATTCTTACTAATTTTAATGCGCTAAAAAATTTAATATTTTAAAATTTTTCAACAACAAAATTTCGTAGATTTGCAGATTAAGATTTCAATTGTGTTCTGATTCAGTTTTAATAAGCAAAATGCTTTTGTTTTTTTCTGATCTGAATTTATGCTTTACAGATACAGTTGAACTTCCGTAACTCAAATCTTCGTAGATTTGCAGATTAAGATTTATAGACTTATAGAGTTCTGTTTCTTAAGTTTATAAATTTTGCTGCCACTCATTTAGTTCGAGTTGAGAGAGAAGTTCGAGTTATAAAAGTTCGAGTTGCGGAAGTTCAACGGTATATAATTTTATTTAAGTTTCAAAATCTGTTTCACTGTTTCAAAATCAAGTTGAAATGAATAAAATTTATTAAAAGTAAAATGACATTACATTTATATGGTTATTTTATTTTACAGCACACTAATAAGCTCCAACTTGGCTGCGATCAACTACAAGTTTCCCAATTTTCCCCCCTCTTAGGGGAAAACGTGAATTTTGTTGCTGTTGGTGCCCAATCAGTCGACACGGCGATCACTTATCGCGTTGAACTCATTGTTGTTGTTGTCGATGTTGTTGTTGTTGTCGATGTTGTTGGAGTTGTTGCTGTTGTTGTTGCTGTCCGCATTCGCGTCCCGCTCACGTGTTCAAATTTATTGATTGTTCTGCTCACAAGACACGGCGTTTGTGTTTTGTGGTCTCTCGATCTCCCGATGTCCTGCTGAGCGGCATGGGAGACGTACGTGTGGTCGTTTTATGTTATATTTTTCGACATCTTGTGTGTCCGCAACGGGGCCTATGGAACCTTAGACGCAACTGGCAACTGGCAACTCGCAATGGCCAATGGGTCCAACGGGTCCAATGCAAATCGTCGCTGCTGCTGCTAACGAAAGTGCAACGAGCTTTTATTAACTTATGCGCATTCAGATTACCTTAATAACTCGTTCCGTTAACACTTTATTATGTTCAAGGCTCATAAATCGTTCCATCACCCAGTCGCAGACGCTGCAGTCTTCGATGAGACCCAATCCCACTATCATAACAACGACCAGTTTAAATCTCAGTCTCTGTCTCTGTCTCTGACCCGATCCCCAGACACTGGGCGATTATGATTTATCGCATTTTAATCAATTTAAAATGTTTAAAACGATACAAATCGGAAGAAATTATGAATGTGTTGCTGTCTTTAGGCTCCACAGTAGGCCAGGCCCCCAGCCAATGACAAGCATACAACAGCAACAGCAACAGTAACAACAGCAACAATCTTGACGATGGCCAAGTTGTTCGCACATACAGATATGTATGTACATATGTACACTCAAAAAAATATTCCATTCTAAAATTATGTATGTCCGCACTTGAATTTATACCGTTTTGTTCTTACAATTTTAAGATTGTTGTGTTGTGTTGAATTACATAAGTATGAATCGATTTTAAAATTAGAAATTCCGACTGAGCGTTCCTATAACAGTTATATGATATAAGAACACGATCTTAATCAAACTTAGTCTAAATATTTAATACCCTGCTACATAAACCACAGAGTTTTTTTATACTAATCATTTGTTATTTCAATTTACGATTGTTGTGAACTTAATATAGTATGCATCAAAAATTGTTTTTGTTAATCTTGCGCCTTAGAATTCTTAACTGAGAATTTCATTAAAGCAAGTGTTTAGTTGTTTTTCGAGATTTTGAAATGAGTTTAAATTTAAATATGCTTTGTACTACAAACAAGTACATTTTGCAATAACTTAAAGATTTTTGTGTACTTAAGCTAGTATCTATTCTATCTTTCACAGTCTTAAATGAATACCAAAAAGTACTTAAAGTTTTCCAAAAAAATCTTGTCTTGAGATTTCTTGTATTACGATAAGCGAACTTGGAATAATATTTTAGTTCTCAGTTTTAAAAATTCCGAATTCAGTCAGCTCTTAAGATCGTTTGTAGTTGAATATTCCCTGTTTAGGTGCAGACATATTGATTTTTTTTTTGAGTGTATGTATGTATGCGTTAGCCAACGCGTACCTCGTTTGTATTTCACTCCGAGCTCCAGACTCTCCGATTACCCAGTTGGTAGATTGTGCATTGGAAATTTACGCGCGCCACATTAAGCCCAAAAGTCTCATGGATAGCAGCAGCAATAACAACAACAGCAACATTAGCAACAGCAACAACAACAGCAACAATAACGACAACAGATCCGGATCGCGTGCTGTGCTTGGAGCAAACTCTCTGCGTTTTTTTTTCTTGTGTCTGTGTCGCGACGATGGCAACGCGACGATTATGATGATTAAAATTGATAAGCGAAATATTTTTATCATTTCTCAAATTAACATAAACCATATGCGATTATCACACAATAAGCGCAGCGTTTCTTCGTTTTACCCGTTGGCTTTTTTTTGTTTGCTTTTTATGCGCTTTTATGGCCAGTTTCCTCCTCCTGCTGCTTCTCGCTTATAAGTTATGGCATTGCCGTGAAATTATGGCAGGCCAGGCCAGGATTTAGTCGCGGCAAAGTGTCAATGGCAATAAATTTATGAGGATTTCGGCCAGCGGTCATGTCATCCAACTCATATTCGAATGTGCACTTATGTATATGCATGTGCGTATTCCTTGAACCAAGCCACTTTTATTCAACTTTTAACCTTTGATTAAGCACACTTTATCGATGACAGTACTATGTGAGAAAGCTCCAAGCTCTTAAGTTTGCAATTTATATTTATTTTTTTTTAAATTAAAACCCATTCGTATGGGCTAGCAGGTGGATAAATTAATGTAATTAATCAATCATGTGTAAATATTAATTAGTTAAGTTTGAAAACCAATCATAATTAATATGAGCTAGAAAGGAAAAGCAAAAAGGATTTGTTAATTTCACATTAATTCCTTAAAAATTTTGTATGAACAAAATGTTTTCTAGTGTAAGACACATTACTGCAATATCTAGCTACAATTTACAATTTGAAAATGACAATAAAATAATTTTAAAATATATTTATTGCTTTTTATCAGTTTCTTTTTATTCCTATTCACATATTAATTGAACTACTAAAAAGGTCTAAACCTTCGCGACTGTTTCAACAGCTCAATTTTATGCTTGTCCTCTTCGTATTTCTTTCGCAGCTCAACAATGTTTTGCATTTTGCTTTCGCGTATTTGAAATGTGTAAAAGTTTTTGAGTTCCTTGGTTTTTTTGTCCTTTGCCAGCTTGTTTTCGAGGCGTCCAATTACAGATTCCTTTTGCTCGAAGCCCGCATTGCGTCCCTCCTTGCCCACGGTGACCCAACCATCTGCATCTGCCTCACTGGTCTTGGCTGCCTCCAGTTCGGCCCGCTCGCGCTTATCGTAATCGGCCATGTAGGCATCGATCTTTGCCTGCGTTTCCGCCACGTCCAGTATAAAGTTATTTTCATAGTCGTCGTGCCACAGTTCCATGCCAGTTTTGATTAGGGATTCACCGCTGCTGTTGTACAAATCAATACTCTGTGTAGCCAAGGCCTTGCCAATGCTGCTGCTCTTCTGGAACACTACGTAGGCCACTTTGAACTTGAAAGGCGTTTGTGTATTTGAAAAGGGCGCCTCCATGCTCTCATACCACTTGATGGTTTCATCGCGCCCGGGTTTCGCCGCAAACAACACGGTCTCCACGTTGCCGGCGCGTTTAAAGAACTTCTGCAGACTAGCTTCCGTAACATAGGGAGGCACGTTCAGCAGGAACAGCGTGCGTCCTTTTGGTTTGCTGGGATCCATTAGCCGTATGAAGTGCTCCCGCATGTAAATGCTGTGACAATTTTGGGCATCAGGCGTCAATCGCAGCGGCACAACTATGTTTGGTGTTTGCATTAGTTTAACAATCTCAGATGCTTTGTATTCAAACTCTTACCTCTGTATCCTTCTATTTCCGTCATGCTTTGTGTGTTTATTTAAATTTTAAAAACTTCAAATTATCGTAAACACGTTTTGTTTGAAATGCGCAAACAGACTGAATGTTTTGCTAACAGCTGTTCTTAGTAGCGCAGCCAACTTCATGTTTTACCAGACTGAGTGGCAGCACTGTTTGGGAACTACTTATTTTTGTCCATATGGCAGCGCTAAGAAAATGAGCGCTGATTTTAAATAAAAACCGTTGCAGAAAATCAGTTGCAGCTTATTTAATTATGTAATTTGGGCTTTCAGTTTACAATGTTCCAATGAACTTATGTGTTCAAAAAACAATAGTAACTACCCAGCGAATCACATACTAAAAATGCAAAAATGAACACAATTAGTGATCCAAAGCTAAGCAAAAGTTTCTCTTTCAGCTAAATGGCAAATAATTAAACAACCTCGACAGGAGCTGCAACGGAAGCGGCAGAACCACAACCAAATTGTTTTTTGTAAACTTTGCACGTATTTTAGTTTGCTACGAATTTGTTTTGCGCTGCTGTCCTGCAACTGTTTTCTACTTGTACTCGTTTGGTACCCGTGAAATGGTCCGAAAACAAAACTGGACACTGGACACTGACCACAAATGCAGCAAACTACCATCCCGTCCCCCGCTGCTAAGCCATGCACATTGGCCGCAACCTGCGACCGAACCGAAAAGCGGAAAATTGTCATGCACGTTTGGCTCGTGTCGTGTCCTGTGTCCTGTGAATAGATGCTAATTAATTGAATGTGATTTTTTTTTTTGTGATTTGAATAGAGCAAAACATGCTTTAGGCACATTTAAGATTTTATACCACAATAGCACTGTAATCATTAAAACACTCAAAGCAAGATAAATTTCGAAAATTATCATTTACATGTTTTGTATTCATTAATCAAAATTCCATGATTCAAGTGTCCTTAATTGCAATGACAATTGTAAGTCTGTTTTTGGATACACAAATACAATGCAAATACAACACTTACACACACATTCTCATAGAGTTAAATACTCTCTGAGGGAGGACAACCTGCTTGATTGAATAATGCAATTTGAATGCGGTTTGATTTTGTGCAAGTCTCGAGTGTAATTAAATGTGCAAATGAATATGCATTGCAAATGTTGTTACCAAAAGCACAGTTAATTTGATAAACAATATCGATGTTCAACCTTAAAGCGCAATGCAAACCATCCCCAATAAAGTTGTCCATCGGGCCATCGGAAAATTTACAAGCTTATGAATCTCCCGTCAATTGCCGAAAATGAAGGCAGTCATAATAAACACAAATTTTGTTTAACTTTCCGCTACGTGCGCGTAATTTCAAAATTTTTACAAACAGCACACAAATAATATTTGGAACATTTTAAATACGCGGTGGCACGTGCTTTACATTTTATACATTATTGCGGGGGTTGAGGGTAAGGGCAGCCAGCCCTTAATGCCAAATCCTTGACTAATTAGTGCTTCTGCTCGACTTCTAAAGTGCTGTCAGTAGGCGGGGCACAACCCCCAAGCCACATCGACAAACATTTTTATGAACTTTCAAGTATCTCACACATAAAAACAAATGTCGGTCTCGTTGCTTCTTTATATATTGAGTGTGTGGGTGTTGTAAAAAAATGTTGCAAGCTGCGAATTAATTAAAAATGTTCGCTTAGCTGACGCGTAGCTGTGAAATATTAATGCAAATTATTTACAAAAAACACATTTCATAGAAGTGTGCAGACTTTGATTGCAATATTGTAGCATACATTTATAAGAACTAGTCTTTAGATTAGATTTAATTAAAGCCTTAATTTAAAAAAAAAAAATACTATATTTTTTTCAGATTAGATTGTTTATTTTGAAAATTTTTATAAATAAACATTACTTTGTTTAGACTGAATTTGTACTTCCAGAATGTTGAGAGTATTAAGTATAAAATGAAACGAAAATTTAAACAATGCTTTCAAACGAAACAATATTTGAGCTCCTATTCAACCTATACATAGTAACTTTTTTTCCATTTCCAGCTGAGATTAAATTTTATGTTTGAAATGTGTGCAGCGTGACCAAAATTCCATACTGGAACTCAACGTGTGGATGCGAGAGGTCACCTGTGTCAGGTTCAGGCTTTTAGAATTTCGCCAATTGTGCGTAAAAACTTGCCGAGCAATGTTTGTTGCACGCATGATTTATGTGCGTCCATTTGTGGCACGCAATTTGGCGCCACAAGCGAATCAACAAATGTGTTGTGCAATTGGCCAGGTCGCAAAGCATTGCTGCCACTTTTCCAAATCCCTCGCTGCGGCCATTTAAGTTGTCACGTGCAACAAATTTATTTAGCCATCCGCACGAATGTAGCACGACCGACAAAGCAAAATACTTTTTCGAAAATGATTTTTCAACTGTGCGAAATAATTGTGCAATCAGTTCTGCACAAATGGTTTAGAATTTTTAATTAATTATTAAAGCTCAGGTATCTTTAGAATTATCCAGAAAATAGCTATAGAAAAATAAGAAAATTTCAAGTTGTGTTTAATTTATTTGTTAATTGAACAAAAGGCAAATTCTGATAAGGAAAATATTTATAAAATGTATGTCAAACTTAACAAAATAACATCATATTACAATACCAGATTACCAGGAAACATTTGTAGTTAAATTAAGTCTCAATCTGCATAAATAGCTCTGACCAAAAAGTGCCAACAAGTTGAACGTGACCCAGAGATTGGAAATAGAACTCAATAATCCCTGAGCAGTTTGATAGCCTTTCATTGCATTGCTGGCTAACGTGGCTTTCATTAATTATGCCACAATGAATAAGCCAAAGTGAAAAGAAAAACTTTCGACTGGTCTCATTAGTTGACATGCCACGCCCCCAAGTGGGAGGCGCATGCCGCATGAAACTCAGATGGCGTTGTTGCGATAAGGAGCCAATATTGTACACAAGCAACTGGACATGGTCATGAACATGGTCGTGGACTGCCTGCAAAACTTGCACAAAAGGTTAAAAACTTTGCTCGTTAATTATGGCCAAAATGTAAGCGAAGTGGGCAAAAAGGAAATTTGTCAAGAGCGATGTCGTCAACGTTGAGAATTGGCTATTTGTAATTTATGCTGCATTAATTTTTATTTACCAATTTATTAACCTACAAGGAGCAACAGCAGACGGAAAAAACGCCAAGCCACAGATGCCATTAGCGATAACAAAGACACATTTGGAATAGGCCTGTACTAGGGAGGGGAGGGGAGGGGAGGTGGTGGGGTGGGGTGGGGTGTGGGGTTGGGTTGTTTACGCCCCCAAGTCATTTATCACAGTTACAAGCAGTGTATGCCGTGAAAACCAATTTAAAGTAAATTAGCGCAACGACTGTCAAACTGTGCACACAATGCCGCTAAAACCGAACCGGAAATAGCTACGAAGGGAAGGGGGCGTGTGCTGAAACGAATGCGACGCGTTTTGGCCAACTTTACACATGTCTGAGCTGGCTTTAATTCCCTATCAGATCACGTACAAAGCGCGTGTTTAGCTCTGAGAGTAACTCGCATCATTCCCATTCCCATTCCCCTCTCCCATTCCCATTCTCATTCTCATCACCCTTGCCCCTTGACAATTCCGCCACCTTGGGAACAGGGAGGAGGGAGGAGGGGCAGTGCCAAAGTCTTGGGGCTAGCCACAAATAGTGCAGACATTGCGCCTTGGAATTTATTGCACGTGGCAAAGTTGGTTCGGATGGGTTCAGTTATTCAGTTGGGTTACGTTGCTGCACGGACTGCAGATTAGACCTTCTGATAGACACAAAATGGTTTTTTCCTCGAGTTAAACTTTAGACATGGACAAAAATTTATTGCTGGTTAAACAGTGCAAGGATTTGGTTTGAATGTAGTTGCCTACTTAGAGACGCCCTAACTTGATCTAAATGGATTCGTTTCAGGATTCGTTTCAGTTTTGTGTTTTCTCTTTTGTGGCTGACAAATGCCTTGCAGCGATTTGAAAATTTTCGGCCAACTTTTGACTGATGAATCAGCGAAATAGTACACTCAGAAAAAAAAAACAAGCCCATCTGTGCACAAATCAAAACAAACTGTGTGGTTACTATTTAGGACCGTATTGGTTACACATTTAGAACAGACCGTTCTTAATATCCATTAATTCTAATTTGAGACCCGATTGGTTTCTTTAATTTACTTTTACTAATTTTTAAAATATACTCACAGACGTTATACACACAGCAAAAGCAATGATAACAACACAATTGTAAAATTGAAGTCATCGCCTGCTTTTCTTTTAAAGAAAATGAAAAATGTTTGATTTTTCGGGTAAATTTTTCTCTGAGTGTAGAGAGAAAGATTCGGTCATATAACAAGAAAATTGTGCATGATTTTTTCCGCTCATTTTTTTCTGAGTGTAGCTAGAATGACAAATGAAAAAGCCCAAGAAGAAGCTATAAAAAGTTTAAGAACACATTTGTTTAGATATGTATCAGTGAATTAGAGGCCTGTGATCAGTTGATTTAAATAAGCACAAATAGTGTCAAGTCTCTTACATAGAGAACGACTTTAAACTTTTACACCACTCAAGAGGATAGTTAGATTTTTTTGTAATTTTTTCAAATATTCGAATTGTTTCAAACTTGCTTTAAATATTGTTTGTTCAAATTACAATAAATGTATTGTTCTTGATAATTATTTATTAATTCTTTTACAGGTAACAATAATTGTAAGATAGTGCTGAATAGTGATAACAAATAATTGGATCCTTTTCTACATATACATATAGAGTGTACAGATACAGTCTCCGTCTGCCATTCCCAACCATCAATAAACTTTCGAGCTCATTTTGAATGTGAAAACATTATAAATGTAAAATGCAAACAGAAAATGAAAACTTAAACAATTGAGTAAATTCAAGTGGGAACTGAAAGCTGAGCTAAACTTGCTTGCTGGAACGGAAAGTCCAGGAGCTGTTGGCTACTGAGTCTCAATCAGAGTCCCATTCCCAGACTTAGTCACAAACTGTTTGCCAAATCGCCAAGGATTTTGTTTCACATTGTATGAGGGAAATCTTTTTAAACAATTTCTCTCTATGCTTGATTTCGTTGTGTGTCTTTGGCTTGCGGGAAAGTCAAGAGAGAGAGAGAGACGGGAAATGTTAAGGTTACTTAAATTTTCTTGTGGCTTAACTTTTTGATGTTTGGAGTAAGATTAACGTCAGTATTCCACACACCCGGACTTTTCTCACTCCACTCCCCGGCTGGACCTTTACTGACGTGACATTGTGCGTGTTGCGTCTAATCTACTTTCAAGTAGCCACAAGCAACACCCATGTCCATGTAATCTCTATGTATGTGTCCGTGTCCATGCTATGTCTGTGTGTGTGTGTGTGTGTGTTTGTGTTGGTGTTGGTGTTGCCTTTTATCCTGCCAAGGGACAAAACTGTAATTTTATGCAAAAGAAAATGCTTCATGAAATTCTCAAGATAATGTGAACAATTTTTGACATTTTCTCTGAGCTTCTTTTTTATGTGTTTCGCAGATGAGAAAGCAACAAAATCTACATCAAATCAAGCTGCAATATGCTTCAACTTTGACAACAACAAAACTAAGAGGGGAAAATCATTAAAAGACGGTAGAAAAGATTACTAAAAACAATGTAAAGCTTAAATTAACAATCTTCATTGGCAAGACATAAAACCAATAATTAAATAAACACTAAAATGTTCTTTAAAACCGATTGAAAAATATAAGAAAACTTTTACTAAGTTAAAGCTATGAATGAATGAAAGGTTGACAACTCTTACTTTCTAACAGATGCTCATAAAATAAAACATAAAAATACAGTTTATAACTAAATGGTAACAAGAAATACTGGCTATTGAGAATGATGACGTTTAAATACTCTTGCTTGTTTAATATCCGAGCAAAGAATGGAACCTGCCCCTTATCTTCGAAACTGAGAAAGGCCTTTTTTCATTCGTTTCACATTAAGTGACAAATATTATCATAGTAATTAAGTGCCAAGCATAATACAATATACTCAGAATACGAAAATTCGGAAAAAAATTAGAAATCTAAAATTACGAGTCCGAAATTGGGAAAGCAAAACTTGGGAAGCCAAAAATTTGGGAAAAAATATTAGGAAAACAAATATTAGGAAAAGCCAAAATCAAAATTATTTTAATAAATATCACGCGATTTTTAATAAAATATTTTTGTTTTTTTTTTTAAATTCCTTAAAAAAGTTTCGGAATGCGTATCAGGTACCATATGTGTATTTAGTAAATAAGTTCTACCCAAGGAAAGGGTATAAAAAGCTCTAGTCCAAATTTGTGTATAAAACAAGAAATGCATTCAATCAAATGCAGCAGTTTACACTTGGAAGATGAAGTCAACAGTTGTGGCGATTTCTTTGGGTTAGCTGATATACAATATAAGTTATAAGATTATCCCTTCACTCTCAATTCTGTAATCCTAGTCCTTTGGCTGATCACAGTCAGCGCTTTGCCCTGGAGTCCGAGTGATCCAATGGAGCCAGCTTTATTTCAGGTGTACAGGAATCAAAAGCAACGCAACTTGGCCAGAATTCAACAGTTGCCACAGAATCCAATCAATTTTGTGGGTCCCAGACAGGCAACATCCCTGGAAGAAACGGATGACGATGATGATGATGATGGTTACTACGATGATGACTACGAGGATGGGGATGAGAAAGTGGCTGTGGATTATACGGAATCCGACGAAGCTGATTACGAGTGGCGTTGAAAGATACTTGTGTTCATATTATATTTACATATAAATGTAGCGTTTATTTAACTGCAACTTGGTTGGTAATTAAATTTATTTGAAATTCAACTTGGCGCAGTGGCATGCGGCAGTCAGCATGCGGCATTCAGCGCTTGCTTCGCATTCATTGAAAAAATCCGCAACTAATTAGGACACGAAGAGCGAGAAAGAGGCAGCACACGTAGACGTGGAGACAGAGATGGAGATAGATAGAGGAGAATGTGTTCTCTGTCCTCCTGAGCCAGGCAGTGTCTCTGCCATTCCAGAGATAAGCAACTCGAGTGTCGCGCTGCCAGACAGACGGGGAGCAAATAAACAGAACCTGTCAGACACAAGCAAAATACAAGAGAAAAGATTTTAAATAAAATGATGCACGACTTTGCCATACCCTCTTTATTGGTTGAGATATACGGGTCTGTTCCGAATTCCGAAAACGAGCCGATTTGCCACAAACTGAGTTGATTGCTGTTCCGAATTACGAAAATCAACAATAATTGTCGTTTTCAAAATGTGTGCTGTAGAGTCAGCGGACTTAAAAGTAAATGTAATTTAAAGATTTAAAATGAATAAGGAAAATTATAAACTGAAAATTATAATAATGTTGAACATTTTTAGAATCAATTTTTTAAAAGCAGCCATAAAATATTTTATAAAAAACGAAACCGAGCTATTTTGAATTCCACTTTAATTTTTGCTATCAAAGCAACCTTTTTTTAAATTTTTGTAAGTAAATTTTATTTTTGTCAATCGAAATCATACCCGTTTTTCAAATCCGCAAAAAAGGAAAACGTATCAGAAAAAGGACGAAGAACCCTTTAGAGCTAATAGGCACAGATATAATTAAAAGCATGGCCTTAATTTAATATTAAAGCACATGTCGTCACATGTGAGACTGTAAAGAAATCTGCTTAAATGAGGTACCATTCATAGCATTAAACTCAAGGTGAGAGTTCCCGAAATACGTTTAATAATTCAAGACATCCAACAAAATAACCACAGGCAATTACAACTGTCAACGCGTCCAAATAAACTGACACATTGTTTTCACCTACATATTTAGCAAAGTTGCCTAAATTTTGACTCTGACTTCCCCCCAATCGCCAACTGTGGGCTACTTGCCAAAAGTATTGATTGGTATTTAAATAATAAATGCACTTCTATTAAGCACGTTGTATGCCACATGCAACAAGGGCGGCTCACTGGGTGCCCATTGACAACTGAAGTGTGGCATGGGCGGATAAATGAAACGCTTTTGTTTGTTTATCGCCGAGTATCTCAAAGATGCATACTTCAATTCAGTGGGGCTGTGCTAAGTTCCCTTCCATGCAGTTCAGCTCAATTCAGTTCAGTTCAGCCAACCAACCACCGACGGATAAACCACTCGAAAAATGCAGTGAAGCGTAAACTGTTGATGCCCCCGACGCGTCGGGATGAAACAGAACTGTCCTCGACTTGGGTCCTTGCACAAATTTACATTTAATGAGGTTTAAGTAACTGAAAGGTGCCAAAAAGTCATTGAAATTGCTTTGCGATGCTTTAAGTCTTAAATGATTCCGATGATGATCCACTTCTGTTTCCAAACTGAAATTATATTCAAATTTGTGACCAATATTTATAGGACTCTTCTTGGTAGATTGATTGCGTAAATTACTTACGTGTTATTTTCTATTATTAAAAAAATTGCATGTAAATATAAATAACTATGAGCTTATCAAAAATCAAAATTCTTTTTAAATTCGGGCTTGCGATTAAGTAACTCGAGAACTATATGCTTATAGTTATTTAATATATTTTTATTTATTGTTTTAATATTCAAAACATATTTGTTTTTATTGTTAATATTATATAACATGAGTGCGTTGTACAGAATTAAAGTTAAATGAAACTAGAAGGTTCATTAGTTTCTTAAAGTGTATTTGAGCTAAACAAAATGATCTTAACCCAAAATACTTATTCTAGAAAAAATAAAGAAGTATACAGCATTTCCTTAGGAATAACGAGATTCAACGATCTCAATCTCTTTTACAATCCCACGTTCATATAATTTCACATACATAATTTAACGCTCATATCCATATTCGTTTTCAATGACAAACCCCGTGTTTGTTGGGTACTTTTGGATCCATTTATTTAATCTGAAAAAAAAAACAAAAATTTCGAATAACACAACAAAAATAAGTCTCCAAAATTATCATAAATGCTCTATATTGATTCTAAATTGATCTTGCAATTCGAAATCTTTTATTAAAAATTATCAAGGAATTTTCGTATCTCATTTCAGTCCGTTTGTCAATAACGTGGGATTGAATATGTATCTTTAGGTGCTTTGGGTCAATTGTTTTCAATTCGTTTGCATGCATAAACAAGTAAGTGAACTAAGTAAGCCCAGGGGATTAACCCTAACAAAGAACAGGCGGCTTCAATCGTCTGTGGCACATTTCATCGGAATGTCGCAACGTCGCAAATGGCAACCACATTTAAGCATTTCCACTAATTAAAGTGACACGAAAGCCGCAACATACACACACACACACACACACAAGCAAACACACACACACACCTTTTGCACCGCGAAACTGGCAAAGTTTTTCTCGGTAGAAAATGGGAAATTTGTGTGTGCTTGGCAGTCGCTTGATGGCTTGATGGCTGGAGCTGTGAAGGTGAAGGAGCTAGGAGTAGATTGAATTTTGGACGAGCCATGGCTTTGTGGTGACAACATTTGTCCAACTGTCACGGCCAACGAGAACGAGTTGTTGTTGCTTGTAATTACGGTCGAAATACTTCTGAAATGTCACTCACCTGGGCATGTTAGAGATCCAGATGCTTGGCGGTGCCATCCAGGCCCGTTGCCATGTTGGCCAACTGCAGCAGACCATGGCCAGTTAGCTGCATCGGCCTTGCCGGCTGATCCTTGCCAGCCACATGACGCACACTGACATTGCCCCGGGCACCGCCCAGCCAGCGTTTGTACGTGTGCTCCGGACTCGTCTGCCAGTATTTGTGAAACGAAACTGGTGCATTTAGGTGCAACAACTCGGGGGCATAGTCCTGTGGCCGGGCCTGATGCAAGCCGGACGCATGCAGCGCCGGCACACCCAGTGCCTGCAGACAGTAGCCGAGTATCATGTCGTCGGGTGCACTGGCCGCCGGGCAGCTGCAGTGCTCCACTATGAGCCGCACCAGCGGCACACTCAGCGCAATTCCAGCGCCGCCCGTGTGGTAATTGAAGCCATCCGGCGCATATAATCGATAGCCATATCGTTCGCCCAGATAAATGTGCTCCGTGTGATTGTAACAGCTCAGCAGGGCGCTCAGTCGGGGCACACTGCGGGGAGGGATTTATGCCACATGTTGGATATCCATAAAGACAAGGACGCCATAGTCGAGTCACCGACTATCAAATACCCGTTACTACCATGAGAATAATGTCACATTTTATGCACGAATTTAAGAATTTAGAGTTGTCGACTTTAACTTTTATTGTTTGTCGCGCCAATAACTTTCACATTTTCTTAAGCTATGCAATATCAATTATTATAAAAAAAAAAAAAAAAAAAAAAAAAACAAAAAAAAAATTCTCCCCTTAATTCCTTCCTTTTGCCCCCCGCCCCCCCCCCTACCCCCCCTCCAACCCACCCCTTCCTTCATCATTCATTTATCACCCACCTGAGATTTCCTCCAATCTTCCTCCCCCCCCCCGCCCCATTTTTTTACGAACCCCAAAACCCCCCCTTTTTAGTTTTCCTTTTTTTTTTTCTCCCCTCCGGAATTTTTTTCCCTTCCCCCCAACTTTTTCCCCAGATTTATAAATAAATTAAATTATATTAATTAAAATAGAAATAAAATAAAAACCCATTATTCTGCTATGATAAACTTAAAAAAGTTGCTAAACAAACCCTTGGGGAATTTAATCTGAGTAGGGGTCAACCCTAGCAACCTAGGTCGAAAAAAAATTAAATCACTCGAATTTCTGTGCACTGAGAAACTTTTCTAGCAGAATTGCTTTTCTCTGAATTCGCTTACACTTGTGATTTTTGTAGCACACCTCATTAAATTTATTTAAGAATTTTTTTACAAAATTCAGAATACTTTTTGGAGCTTCCCTGGCTTTGATACTTAATAAATCCCTAACAACTACATTTAAACAGTCTTGATGCAATTCAATAGAAAAGCTGACCATAATTAAAGCTAATTTTTAATATCAAAAAGAAAGTTAAACCTTAAAAGATATGTGGAGGAAAAGAAGGCGTGAACAAATTAAAATAAAAGCACATCATCGTGGAAAAAATATGCGTTTAACCACCCAATTTGGAAACTCTAACTATTTTAGTCGCAGATTAATTAATTAAAATGGTTAAGGACTTCAAAAAATAAAAGAAAAAAAATCTTTTAAGGAACCTGAATATAACATTTTTTTACGTTAACACTTTGGTGTTGATGCTGAATGCAAAGAATGTAATATACCCTTTATATTCTTAGAGTATCGGGTATAAAAGAAATAAATATAACAATGATAATTTTAATTGAATGCGCTGTGAGCCGTGTAAGCCGCATAAAAATCATGGCTCACACACACACACGCACACACACTCGCACACATACACACCTTAATAGAGTATCATCATCGACGAGCATCAGCCAGCGTATGTCCGTTAACTGTCTGATATCCTTGAGGGATAATTGCAAAATTGCCAATGTTTTGGCACAATGTCCAGTTGGAACATTTGGTAGGCCAGTGCTGATTGTCGGTATGTCGGCATCTGTTTTGTTTATAGCCATTGTTGTTGTAGGTCAAATTCACAAAGACAAATCAATGAATATTCAATATGGCAGTTGTTGCTGCTGCTGCTGTTGCACCTGAAGTTGCAAACTGCAGTTGAAGTTGAAGTCAACTTGTTTGCCAATGTGGTGAGTGTGTTGTTTAGTTTTTGACTCCTGTTATTGTTAATGCAGCTGAGTGTATGTCTGTGTGTGTATGTGTTTTAACTTCCCTCTAGCAACAACAACAGTAGCAATAACATTTCATTTGCTCTAATTGCGCTCAACATTGTATAGTATGTAGATATTGTATCGTCTTACCTGCCACATCGCTGTAGTATTTGCGCTGTTTGGCATCGACTGCCCAGGTGCGTTCGATGATTGGTATACGCTCCTTATGGAATTTTGCACAGGTTTTGATTGCGAAATAGATGTGTGTCCCCGTTGTGTGCACCTGTTGTGGGTTTGAAATTGCTTTGCCAATGAGTTCGGAGTTTCTATTTACCTTCTGACCATTGCCAGAGAATTTATGGTTATAGCTTTCAAATGCTAATTGCTTAAATGGCCTATAGCTCTGCACTAATATTTGCTTTAAATTGCCACAATACGAGCTCTCGCAGTTTTGCCAATTGTGCAACAGTTTCAGTTCCCAGTTTGCAGTTGCTTAATTAAAATCTGTCACTCTTCTTGTGGCCCAAAGTTTTCATTCGGTTTATAATTAACATTCAAAAACAGCAAAATATTTATACATTTTTTAGGTCATTTCAAAAACGAAAATAATCCTGTGATTCTAATAATAAAATTCTTCTTAGAATAATTACATATAATAGCTTGTATTATTCTAAATTAATATATGTATGTTGTTCAAACCATACCTGTTAAATAATGATTAGTAATCATAATCATTACTAATTCGATTATTTTTGTTTAAAAGTCGAACAAAAATATACGTGTTGAGTATTCGGATAATTTTTGATTTTTTCCAGATTATTTCTGATTATTTAAGTTTTTTTTTAGATTATTGATGATTATTTGGTGAAAAAACCAAATTATTTTCAATTTTCATAATCAAAGAAGGCAAAGCTTTTGATAATATTAGCTTTTTGTGCTGTCTTAAGCAGTTAAATTCAAAAGAAAGCACAAGAATAATTCGGTAGGTCACTCCAAATTTTCAATGTGAGGTTCGATTCTCCTGTTGTGTCAAGAGTGATACAAAATCTGCTTTAATGAAATTTTTTGTGTAATAAGTGAATTTATTTTAGTAGATTTTCTGAATAATCGAAATGTGTAATTCAAAAAATTACAAACTAATGTTATTTGCTGATTTTTACAAAAAAAACAAATTCAATTAATTTAAATGATAAAAATTAAAAACTATTATTATTTTTAAATTTTTATATAAACATTTTAACTCTAACTTTTATTTCCAATTTTTATTATAAAAATTGATAATAAAAATTAAATTAAAATATCTTTTGAACCAAAGAAGCCACATCATATATAGACCTATATATGTATATTATCTACGCTTTAATACTAACAACACATTTTAAATAAATTTTATAAATTCTATAAAAAAAATGCAGGGTTAAATACTGTCGACTTAATAAAATGAAATGATCTGAAAAACTTATTTTTCGATTCCTACCGATCTACATCTTTCCTGCAAATTGATATATATTTCTCAAGCATTTTAAACTTGTTTAAATCAACTCACTTTAACACATCAACTATTGCTGACCTTTCAAGTTGGCTCTATTCATAAATCACAACTCACACAATGCTCTGTATTCCCAGTGGCCGTTTCAGGCTTTGCATGCAACACACAAGACACAGGCTTTGACTCCGACTCCGACTGGGACTCCGGCTCAGTTTCAGTTTCAGTCTCAGTCTCAGGCACATTGGAAGCCCCCTTTGCTGTCGCTTTTCGCGCGCCCGGCGGCGTCTCTGAGGATGCATGCGACCATGTTGGCGACAGGATCGCCGAGGGACAAATGAAGGCAGCACTTTTCAAAATTATTTTGCGTTGTAACAAGTCTTTGTCGTCGTCTTTGTCGATGCTGTTACTGTTGCTGTTCCTCCTCCCAGCGTCATCATCATCATCATCATCATCATTTGGCACAGGAGGTGCTAAATTATCGAAAATGAATCGGGCCAACTCATGAGCTGCATCTATGGCGAATTCGCTGTGCCTGGTTGCATTCAGGGCATTAACAGCAACAAGTTCGGCCAGGCTGCAAATGCATGTTCCATGATGAGTTATTGGCGTCACGACAATGTCACGGTGTATCCCCTTCCCGTTCCCTTTCCTTCCCTTTGCTCCCCGCTGGACTCACCTGCGCATCAAAGCACCTGTGAAAATGACGCCAGCGCTTAGCATGGGATATGGAAACCATGTTGGATTCTTGTAGTGCGCAAAATGATGCACAATAGTTGCCTCAGCATCATACAATGCGTGTCCATAATACGCCAGCTGAAAAGCAGAAAAACAGTTGCCAATTTGAAACATCGATGTTTGTGCTGAGAGAGAAATCCTATTTACATATTTTCCTAATATTATTTTAGTTTGATTTTAAGACAATGAAAAATTATAATAAAATCATTGTCCTTGCGTTAAATTCTTTAAAAATATATCAAGGGTAATTGGACAAAGATGTAGAAATTAAGAACAATTTTGTAAGAGATCAGACCAATTTTAAAATTTCTTAAGCTTTGCCAAACTGATTCGATTTACGAATAAACGGAATGTCATTTTGATCATGATTCAACCTTTAATTCATTCTGCATTTAAGTTTTTTAAAATTTCTTTCAAACATTTTTTTTGGCAAAATTGGTTTTATTTTGTATTTAATAAATTTTAAATTTTAAATCTCAAGCTTTAACTTAATCAACTTTTTATTTATATCAACACTTTTAACTTGATTCTGAGACGGTTCTTTTTAAGTAAAAATTCATGGCAACATTTTCAAAATTGTGACTTGTAAAGTTGCCTCCAATTTTATTCTGCATTCAAATTTAATTAATTGCATTTAAGTAATTTACTTTTGGTTTATAAACAATTAAAAATATTAGCTTGGTCTTAGCGACGGCAACGCACCTCGTGAGCATCCCGGTGGCTGAGCTGCTCGAGCAGAGCTCGCAGGGAGGACACGTGCGTGTTGTGCTGACACCAAATAATCCAGTCGGTGTTCGCATTTAGCAAACGTGTCTGGCTTCGCAAATGCGGCAGTGCGTCCAGCAGGGTCCAGTAATTGAATAGTTCATGCATTATGTGCGCCTTAATGACATAACCATAATCCGCTGGGATCGCTTCTAATTCGGATATTTGTTGCCGTTGTTGCCGCAAGTTGTCGCTCAGATTTTGGCAGCTGTGTTCTCTGTGTGCTGGACACGAGATAAGCAAGAGAATCTCGCGGCCATCGCATTTAGGCCCAACATACAATAAAAACAGCACTAACAATAATCCCGGCTTTAACTTCATTTTTTTCGACAATACATATATATTTTCTTAAGTTAATTTGTTAAAATTGTTACATTTTTAAGCACTTTTTTTGAATTCTATTAACACTACAGAGAAATAAAATGGCCAAATTAATCTTAAAAATGACTGACTGACTCGCGTTGCCAATCACTGCAAAGGAGTTCCGTACTCCGAGTGCGACTACGCTAATGAGCGTGAGAATACGTACTGAAGCAACTGTGATTGTGATTCTAATTTTGGCGCAAAAGGACATGAAATTATACGTGAATGCATAAATGCGCAGGCGCCAAAGTGCCGCACATTTCATGAATGAAAATGGAATGTGCGCAACAGTTGGCAACGCCTTCTGACAATGACAATGAATTAGCTTCTTTGCATGTGTGTGTGTGTGTAATACACACTGTGCATGCATGTGAGTCGAATTACACACATATGTACACATACATGTAGTACTACCAACATAATGCACCCTGCAATCTGATGAAATTTAACAATATTATTATCGGTACTCCTTTTTCATTACAAAAATTTTTCAACAACAAAATAAAAAAAAAGGAATTAATTAACAATATTTTAGACTGAGGTGGATCTTCTAAATTAAAAATTTATTTTTAGATTTTTTTTTATATTTCTTTAGCTTAGATATTCAAAGATATTATCCCAAAATTAATTTCAAATTTTGAAATAGTTCAGGAAATACCACTTTTGTGAAGAAATGTTAATGTTAATCCAATTGAAATCAAAACTTTTTCTCGAAAAATTTTTTTTCAAACATAATTACTCAAGTTTTTGTCGACAGACTTTAATGAAATAAATACCAAACGACGCAGAATTATCGTCAGTACCTCTGTCAATGGCGAATTCTTCCCTATTTTTTTGGTACACAAGTACAAGTAAATATGTATATAAACAAATTTTAATTTTGTATTCAAGGCCTCATAAAAAATTATAAATTTATGTGCGAATTTTATTGTCCGCTACTGTATATAATCATTTTTGACCCCACTTGATCCGGACTTCTGCATACATAGATTTGATTTGTTCTAGTTCGATTTTTCACAGATTATTACACTCAATACTATCAATTACGTATATAAACAATTTAATTAGGTCAGTGCTTTTTCGATCCAGTTTGTTTTATTTGGGAGAGCACGACTAGCAGCCACCCTGCATCCAGAGCCTTACATGATCACAGATAGATACTTACATATGTACATATGTATGTAGTTTATGTATATAAGCACATTAAAATTCATATAGTATGTGGATTTATTGTTCATTAAAAAAAAACCCTTTTTTTTTTTACTTAATCATTGCCATTTTTTTTTTTTTAGAATCAGAAGCAACACGACGCGTCGCGACGCAAAATTTAAATAATTCGATTTTCATCTTTGTTCTAATTTTCGAATTTAGCTGTCGGCAACTGTAAATTAAAACTCGTTTTCAAGTGAAATTACTATACATTAAAAAGATCACTCATACGTAGATATAAGTAAGTACGCATATACAATATTAAATAAGAATTCAAAACAACTCGCCCACTGGCTTAATAATCATCTCGTGTATCTGCATGTGGGGAGGCGTGGCAATGGCAAACAGCACGGCCTGAGCAATGTTCTCCGGCTTTAGCATTGTTTCGGCAACCGAATCACGCACATTATCCGGCAAAATGTCCGTATCCACGATGCCGGGACTAATACTCTGCAATTTCAATGCATTCAAGATAATCATTTAATTGCAACTTGGAGCTGGGTGAACTTACTGTGATCTTGATACGAGTACCGAGACCCATAAACTCCTGGCGATACATTTCGGTCAAGGCGGTGACTGCGTGCTTGGTAGGAGGATAGATATTAATCTGTGGGGCGTGGCCTGGAGTTGGACTAAACACTTTGTGGCCCAGAATGCTGTTGATAAGTACAACATGGCCATCGAAGTTCCTAGCCTTCATGGAGGCAAAGGCACGCTGTGTGCACATCACAATGCCCATGATATTCGTCTGAACTGTTTGCTGGATGAGCGAGATCGGCATGTCCACCAGTCTGCCATCCTGGAAGGAACCAGCGTTGTTTATCAGGATATCCACGCCGCCCAGCTCTTTCTCGATGACGTCGAAAGCCTCGTTCACCGAATCCTCATTGCCAACATCACAAAACAGCGGAATCAGTTTATCCCTGCGTTCAGCCGGCAACAGTTTCTGGAGTTCCTTGATACGATCAACGCGACGTGCCAGTCCTGCCACAACGAGACCCGCATTGACCAGGTCCACAACCAGAGCCGATCCAATGCCCGAACTAGCGCCAGTCACGACGGCAACGCGGTTTTGCCAACGATCCATGTTGCCTGAATGAACAGTCAAGCCGATCTGAGCCCCTCTCAAGTTCGACTGATACTATTTATAGAACAATCACAGAATCGACATTTGCGCATGACTCGAGAGCTTCAAAAGACGCTTGAATCTCGGTCGCGTGCACATTTATTTCAATTGAGTAAATTAAGCTTGTTTATAAACGGCGGGCGTTCTCCAGCAAATACCATTATCATCTACTTTGTCTGTTCTATGCGAATTACTTTGTCATGAAGTTGTAACAATACAGAATTGGCAATTTGCAATTTAGCCCACGTTTAGTTCTAACTTGACTTTGAGCTGAAAACGAAGGTGTTACCATTAATAAACTTGTAAGAATATTTATAAAATATTATTCATAGGTATTATCTACTTCAAACAAAGTTATCTATTTACTTTTTTCATTAAAATTCAAAACGTGTAAAGTTTAATTTTTTTGTGTATTCCTTTTTTTATGGTTGAATTTGCTAGGAAGTTTTGTCATTATTTCTTTTTTTAATACCCTGATTTAAATTCTTCTAGGAAACATTTGAAGCTTAAATAAAATACGAAAACGATTAAATTAGCATTAGTGAAACTAAAATTTTAAAATCCAAAATGAAATAAAACAAAAAAGTACGCTAGACCACTGAATACCAAAGATGTTTGAAAATTCATTCTTTCTTTTTAAATTCTTACAATATTTTAAATAGTTTCAATCAATATAAAAAATAAAAAAGTACAAAGTACACATCTTAATGCTGGGCAATAAAAATGTTGTAAATCCGTAAAAAATTTAAATAAGCTACTTACCTAGTGGAATGAGGCTATCAGTTACTAGTTAAGTAAAGAAAATTTTCGAAACAGGTTGAATCATAGTAAATCTTATTGTTATCTGACGTTGACAAACAGATTTTCATTTATCCGCAAATGTTTTCATAAACAGCATTTGCATTTTATATACATACAGTAACATACACATACATAAGACCTTGTGCTAATCAGTCAACTTTTTTTATTATTGTATTTATCGACTGAAAAATACACAAATACACAAAATTTTCTTATCGGGCATGCCCAGTCACAAGGAATTTCATTTGATTACAAGAAAGGTGAATATATAAATACATATCTAGGTATGTTTGTATTATTAGTTCTTGCTCATATTTATTAGTTCTTGCTTATGCACATAATTTTTGGATTAAAATAATTGTTAAATATGTATGTAGATAATTGTCAATAAGGTTAATGGGAACTAGTAGAAGCGGTAAATACTATTTAATGCATTGGAGAAGCCAGTCGTGTGGTCGTCTGCATGTTGTTGCTGCGATTATTCAGCTTAAGACGCAACTCGTTGACATGCTTGAAGAGCTGATCCTGCTTGGACAACAGTTCCCGTGTACGCTGGCAGCCATGCTGCGGTGCACACAGACCGGGGTTCCAACGGCAGTAAAGTCCCTTCCAGAGACGCACGGCACGCACGCTGGCAATGGGACGCAATACGGGCTCGGCGCCATGTGTGAATGATGGGAATAATGGATTCAAATACTGGTCCAGGGAGGAGTTAATATGCGTCCACAAGGAAGTGGTCTTATGCTTCAGATCTACAAGAAATTGAATATCGAATAAATGTTTCAGAATTACCAGAGACAAAAAGTAAAAAAGAAAATATATATTTAAAAAGATGAAAATATGGATGGAATTAAAAAGAAGCTAGAACTACATATTTAAGGACAAAATTTAGGAGTTTGTTTTGGGAAAATAATATATTTTTGATTTTTCCGACTACAAATAAATTGATTTTTTTGTATTTATTTTTATGTTGCCAATCCAGTCTTCTAACATTTTTATTTATTTTTTTATATATTTTTTTCTAACATTAAGTGGTTAGGTTAATTAGTTTGTCCCAATATTGTAATGTATTTAAATTTTAAAATATAAATTATCATCTTACCCTCGGCCACACGCTCCGCCTCGGTATTGCATAGGAAGGTGCCGAAACGGCACGAATACAGATGATCCACGATGGTGATGAGGAAGTGCTCATTAAACTCGAAAGCGTTGCTGAACTGGTGACTCACTTGCCACACACTATCGATGAACTGGAGGAACACCGGCGATCGATCCGCATCCGAGTGCTTGTTGTCGCCATGTCCGATGCGCTGCTGGAACTTGTGGCCAAACGATAGCCACTCCTTTTCGATAAGCACCTCAAAGCCGCGCACCGTGCGATAGTACGGATCCAGCAGTAGCATAGATAGCGCCGTCAATTGTGCCGTCCGATCCCAGCCGTCGGAGCAATGGACCACCACAGAGGTACTCATCGTCTCCACCTTGTCCACGATGCGCACTGCGCCAGCGAGAATACAACGGATGTGCTTCAGCCACAACGTGCTGTCAATGGCCGTCTGCCACTTGGAGTCGTCGGTGGTTGGATAGCAGGCTTCCTTCACCTTGCGCAGACTCTCACGCATGACATGTATGTTATGGATATCCAAGAAATTGATCTCCACATTCTTGTAGGCATCTTCCGACTCGTAGCCACCGCCCTTTGCCTTGTTGGCGATGGCATTGGCACTGGGCCGAGCATCCATAATGGTCAGCTTGTCCGACTGGGCGTTGGCCTCCATAATGTAACTAAGATAAGTCTCATCATCTGCATTACGCTTGCCACTGACGCCCACCAGCGGTTGGGAGCAGCGTGTAATGGTTGCCTGCGTGCGAGGATTAATCCAGGACAACACTGGGAGACGACAACGTGATCGAAATTGTGCCACGCGACGCAAAAAATCATCGGAAGCTGCCTTGGGTACGGCCCACACCGCCGGATAGCTATCGCAAATGCCATAGGACTCATTCAGCTTGGTGGCGCGCCACATATCATTCGGCACTCCGAGGCGACGCAGCTCAGCCAGTGGCTCGTACACAGCCCAGCCATCCCAGCCGGCGCTCACAGCGGCATTGGCAGCCGGTGGCTGTGCCGCCGCCGCATGGGCGAAGGCAAACAATTTGCCGCTGTAGGAAAGCGGAAATGCATTGGCCTGCAGCTTCTCGAAGACGGTGCGACGCGAGTGATTCTGTTGTTTGTGTGCGAAGCGCAGGTTGCGCATGTCCTTGCAGAATATCTCAATGCCGTAACTGTTCTCGCCACGTGACGTGGCACCTCCGATTTTCTCCACGCGCGCTATTACACCCAGCGGCACGTCCACGACGAGCGGAGGCTCCTGATCCCGCAACGGAAGCGAGCGAAAGTACAAACGATAATTGGTGATCGTTAAAGCGCCGAATACGGGTCCGCGATAGGGACACACGTATGTAACATCGTTCTTCTGGTCCTGGTCCTCTTCGCCCTCCAAATAGGCAAAGGGCGTGTCTCGCAGTACGCCATTCTCGGGCCCGTGCTTGGAGCCCAATGAACTCGACTTGGAGCTACTGTCCAGCGAGTTGCTGCTCGCCGTTTTTGACGCCAGTTTATCGGCTAAGCTTGACGGAGCATCCATTACTGCTGAATGGAAGTTGCCTTTTTGCTAAAATGCTGAATTCGACACTGCGGCGTAAACAAATCTTGCACTAATAAAAATTCTTTGTTTTTTGTATTGCTCACTAGAGTTGTATCGTTCCGTTCGGACTAAGTTCGATTGAACTATTCATCAAAGTGAACTAACGAACTAAGTCCCTGATTGTAGGTCTTATAGTTCAGTAGTTTAGTTCGTTCGTTCAATAGTTCGTTCGAGTCCCATTCTCGTTCAATAGTTCGTTCGAGTCCCATTCTCGTTCAATAGTTCGTTCAAGTCCCATTCTCGTTCAAAAGTTCGTTCAAGTCCCATTCTCGTTCAACAGTTGACTTTTGACTTTTTTACACCACAATATGTAATAGGTAAGCTGTTAATTATATTTTGCTAGTCTGTATGCTAATTACCATTACTTTTTCTCGTTGGCAGGCAGAGTTGGACTGATAAACCGATTAGTTCGTTCACCAAAAATTGAACTACTGAACTAAATCCTTCAACTGAACTAGAATGAACAACACTATTGCTCACTAGAGGTGGAGAGACATTGGAGTGAAACATCGGAGCCAACGGTGTTTGGTAGGACACTTTATGTTTTTCTATATTAATAGAAGTAAATAATCCGGATAATTACAACCCTCTAAAATATTGGAAGATAAGAATTTCAAAATGTTATGTTAATTACAATATCTTTTACAGATGAGCACTGGTGATATAGCTTTAAAAACCATTTCCAAAAAATCCAAACATCAAAACATCGATGGAGCACACACACACCTCTAATAAATATATTTATTACAACTGTGTGGCAGCTCAGGGAAACCAAAAACGGCGTGGCAACCTTGGTTTACAAAAATGGAACGAATTTGAACGACACACACAAACTGAACGAACGAACATTAATGGGATTCCTGAAAGCGTTTTAGATTTTTTTAGTAAGACCACATTTCCCAGCTTTGCTCAGGGCACACTCAAAGTTTTGTATGAAGCAGCTGTGAAATTATTGTTTTGAAATTTTGATTGGCTGCGGCCATACCGGTTGAAATTTCTCCTTATACATTTGCTATTGCAAACATGGTTGCCACTTAAAAATATATGATTGAGCCAAAAACAAACAAAAAATGAGCCAAATTGACTAAAATGAGCCTGTTTTGGATCAAAAACGCTAATTGTGGCAACCGTGATTGCAAATAACCTATCAACTTGGCGCCCAATTTTAAACAAAACAAAAAAAAAAGACTGGTGAAGAGCGGCATCAGTGCTGAGCAAATAGCTTTTTAAAGGCTAGCTATTTGCCACCATGTTCAGGATGAACAGAATTAAATTCGACACAGTAAAAAAGAAATGTGTCCTTTGAAAATAAAATAAAGAGATTTTGTTTTTTTTTTTGTAATAAATTTTAATTTATATATATGGTACATATAAAAAACTCCTAAGCGGAATTTTTGCCTTTACTAAATTGTTAGTTTTTTTTCACAATATTATATAAATATATGTACATATTGTATGTGTGTGTTTTTTTTTGTTTCCTTGTATAATAATAGATTGTATATTTTTTTGTATTTAGTTTTACTTTAGTTAAGTGTACTTTTTTATGTATTTTCAACAAAAGTTAACAATTAAACCAATTTCATTTTGTTCAAAATAGTTTAGTTTTTTTCCATTAGTACTTTTTAAATTTAGATTAATTTTTTTCTTCATTTTTTTAATGCTATCGTTACGTACAATACGAAATACGCTAAGCATCAACAGAAAACATTTTGATTGCTAAAAACCAAGAGGAGCTTTTCGAGAGTTAATTATTATATTTTTGATGTATATGTGGAAAAAATATGCAAGTTGCGTTTTTTCCCAGAAAGAGTTTATGTTTCAAAAGCAGAAAATGCTAGGATTATATTTTTAGTAGTGTTTTTTCTCAAATAGTCGAATGTATCCTGTTGACGATTAGGGTATTGTCTTAGCTGTTGTTTGTTCACGCATTTGTTATTAATTTTGCTAATACAGTTGAAAATGATTTTTTTTATTTGCTTATAGTTATATACTTAAAGACAAAGCGTTAGTTGCAGTTTTGGTTTTTGTTCAAATTATTAAAAACTTAATTTTAATACCCCATTGCATAAAATTAATTAGATGTTTTGCAAAACAGGCAGTTTGTGTGCTTTTTTTAAACATTTTTGATGTAAGTACATAAGAAGAGTTTTAGATATAATTTGTTAGTTTATTAATTGGTTTAATAAATGAACAAAGTGCATTAATAAACATAATTTCATTCATTTGCTGCCTTTGTCTTTGTATGAGTATAAACTAAATTAACAACATAAAATTAAGGGAAGGTTAGTTTTGTTTTGAAAAACAATGGATATGCTTTGTGAATATTTCATACATATTTTTAAATTTAAGCCAAGGTATTGGGATTGCAATTCGAGCTTCAACTTTTGCCAATTACAATAAGTTGCAAATTATTTCAATATTAATTTTGTAGCATGCCTAAAGATGTTTCCTTTTATATCTTCAACAAAAAGCAAAGGCTAAGTACTAATTTTTAATATTTCATTTTAGTTGCCTTTAAAGCTATTTGTTTTCTTCAAATTTTCCATATGTAAATAGTTGATAAATGGGCGCTTGCGACTTCTGTTTTAACTTCATTCATAAATTTCATTTCACTTTGCTCTATAATACTTTCATGTTAGTTACACGTATGCTTGATAATGTTAATTATACATTTATATATATATTTACTGTATAAATGAGCTTTATATGTGTTTATATTAAACTAGGCGTATATATATACATATATATATGTATATATGCAGTTGTTTGCTATATTTGCCTGATTGTTGTGCATGTTGTTGTTCTTCAGTTGAAATAAACTAAATCGGAGCGCCTTGCATTACAACTATCAGTAGTAAAAAAAATATTAATAAACAAAAAAATGTCAAGTGTAAAGCGTAGTATATAAACAAAATTAAACTGTACATAATGTCATTAAAAAATTATATAACAATCAAGTTTGGTTACAAATTTGGTTTAAAGCACGCATCTTATTTTGTTTTTGTTTTTTTTTTTAACTCTGTATCTGTGTTTATTCTGTCCAGCTAAAACAAAATACTGCAGGGATCGCAAACAAGATTTATGAGTCGCAAAAAATCGAATTATTTCCATTTTTTTATTTTAAATTATTTTTAACTTGTATTTTAATTATAAAAAAATTAAAAATTAGTTACTTTTATTTAATTTTTTTTCTAAAAACTTATAATTGTTACGATCCCCGAAATACTGTTAGTCTATTGCAAGCCCAATTACAATTACAACTACAATATTAAATGATATATGTCACTTTGTTAAAAGAATATTAATAACTAATAAAAAAAGATGTAAACAATTACAAAATGATTAGCATCTAAAACTTGTACATGCCTAACAGCAGCAGGGCGCTCATGCAAATTACATTCCTACATACACGATTTGTATGTATTTTATATATATATTTCCTATATAGAGTATGTGCTATGTCTTGTATACATTGTCTTGTTATGGATTATATGACTATGTGGGTGTGTTTTTGTTTTTGTTTGTGTGTATATGTGTATGTGTATTTATATAAATAGATTAGACGGGGCCCAAGTCAGTATTCAGTATTCCTCTGAGCCTGGGAGTCTCTTGCGTTGCGTCTTTCTTGTTAGAATTTTGTGGCTTAGTTTGTCTGCTTTTGTTTCTGTTACATTCTCTTTCTTTGTTTCATTCATTTCATATATATAAATATATATATATATATTGTATTTTCTCCACGTTTAGTTGTTGTCCTACGGCGGCGCTTTAGGAAAATTGTCACTGTGCTGACCCATTTTAGTTATCATTCATATTTGTATTGTTTGACGCTTGATTTACTCATCCACCGATGTTGTGGGCGGACTATAACTGCATCAGGATGCGCTACGCTGTTCGCTATCCGGCCTGCGATCTGTGGCAATTTGCAGCAAGTTTCTAAACTCCGTATCGAGTATTTGGCGTGCCTGTGACGGAATTTAACGAATTTAGTAAATCTAAAAATAACGTTCAACTATTCAAACCGAACCTGTGCATTCTGCGTGGGTATTTGCAGTGCCAGACCCATGGCATTGGCATCGAATCCCTCATCCAGCGCCATCAATGCGCCATGTACACCCGATTCCAGCAAGTTGTTGGCATATTCCTGCAAAGACATATTTAATGTGTCGTCTGGTTTTGTGAGTACTCAGTTTATTGACCCACCTTCAGGCCTATGCTGCTGACCCAGCGTATGACACGCTCGTTGCTCCACACGAGCACATCGCATAGACCATTCTCGCTCATCTTGCGCCTGTGCTCCAGTTCGGTGCGATCGTAGTTCAAGCGTTTGAGCATCGAGATGCCGTACTGCAAGCTGGTGCGATGAAAGCTGTCCACCATTTTCAGTTGGCCGCGCAAATCCTTCTTGGTCAAATGATCCAACATGCGTGCATCGACTAGACACTCCATGAAGGTTGTGCGATATTGCGGCAGTCCCAGACCCGGTAACCAGTAGTTGCCAATCCACTCATGATTCATATCCCCTGCAATACAATTAAGCATTAGTTTCTCGGCTGCCATTTGGAATATTCCCT
This sequence comes from Drosophila quinaria, assembly GCA_035047525.1. Taxonomy (NCBI): domain Eukaryota; kingdom Metazoa; phylum Arthropoda; class Insecta; order Diptera; family Drosophilidae; genus Drosophila; species Drosophila quinaria. The sequence goes on along the minus strand of JAWNPO010000056.1, from coordinate 309,400 downwards.
CTAAATCTACCAAATGCCAGCGTGGTGCGTGATGTCTGTGGCGCCGAGGGTGAAGTTAGTGAAACCATTTCCTGTATGGCCAGACGTAGCTTAAGTCTATGCAGCGGATTACTGATGCCTGTTGAGAAAAAAGGAAACAAATAATTAAGTATAACTAAATTTAGTTTGCGACAATTGTAATGAATAATAATATCAGGGTCTGCAAATAAGAGTTATAAATGCTAATTTCAACTAAAAAAAATCAATGTGAAGCAAATATGAAATAGTAAAATGGTATACACCAAATTCCTATTTCAGTCGAGACTATTGTTGTTAGCCAAAAACTTATGATTCCAATTTATAAGATATAAATCAAATTTAACTTTTATTTAAAAAGTCAAAAATAATCATTAAAATGAAATTTTTAATAAAAAGTTGTAAAAAAAATAAAATTACTCTAACTTTTATTTTTGATTTTTAAAATAAAAGTTACGGAATAACTACTTTTAAATAGATGTTTGAAAATAATTGCTAATTTGCAATTTTTATTTAAAAACTTATAACAGTTACGGTCCCTGAATAAAATTAGTAGCACCAAAATAGTTAAATCAAAATTAATTGGAATAGTGTTATGACTTGTGTTATTACCAATTTCCCGCTGGATTTCCGTGTCGCTTAAGGCGCTCATAATGGCGCCAGACTTGACATTGGCGCGACAGGCGGCCACATACCAGGCGGGCATGCCCACCCACAGTTCCAGCCAGGCGACAATGGTGGGTCCGTTCCACAGGGCGAATGGCGTGCCCGCTTTCATTGCCTCGCCAAGCAAATCATTGCGATAATCGTGTTCTCTGCAGGAATGGGATTAACGAGTTAGTTCAGGCTTTAAGCATTTCAATCAATTACTCACTTCTTTTGCCTGCCATAGTCAACGCTGCTGATTTTGGAGCCCTGGGCACTGGCAATGCGAGGCATCATGCCGCCCGTCATGCTCATAACATCATAGTTGGAGTCCACCTCGCTTAATCCCATCGACAGATTGCCAATGGACATCATGCTGGGCGAGCCATCTGGCAGTGTATCCTTCACGCCCTTGACCTTCTCCTTTTTGCTAAAGAAGCGACCCAGCGAAGACTTGATGCCCTTCTTCTTTTGAACAGCTGCAGCGGCGGCCGCTTCCCGCGACACACCCGACGTGGGCGTCTGCAGCATGGACATGGATCCCATGGTATTGTAGTGACGCAGTGACTCCTGGCTGCCATAGCGGGAGCTAAGTGGCGACAGCCCATAACTGTGACTGCTCAACGCCATGTGCGAGCTGAGATTGGGAGGGGCAGCTGGCGCCATTGTGCGACGACGCAGTTCCTCCTGGCTGTGGGCCAGCGCCTGGGCGACGCGCTCCAAACGCATCGAACGGGCGGTCAATGGGGAAGCAGCGCCCCCGGAACTGGAATCACCGGTGGTGGACATGCCGCCGTGCAGCTCCTCGCGCGACGCATCACTGGACAGCACGGGCAAGTTAAGCTGTAAATGAAGCAAGTTGAGCAACTGATGGTGTCCGATCAATCATTTGGGATTAGGATTCGACTCTCACCGTATGATATTTCTGCATGAAGTCGCGCTGTGGACTGTTGGGCGTACTGCGTCCGCTCATGGGTGGACTTTGTCGGTCCATGGAACGGCCGCGGGACAATAGATTCACATGCTCCAGACTGCCAACGCGCGATTCAAGCTCCTCGGCCCGTGCCTCGGTCGATTGCTTCTCCTCCTGGATGAGACGTATCTCATTGTTGATGGCATCCAGCTGCTCCTGCAGCATCATGGCCAGCGTTTGTGCGTCCGTATGCCCCGATGGCGACATCATTTCAGCCGTTGCGGCCGCATACAACGCATCGCTATCATCGCAGTCGGCCACGCTGGCCACCAGTTCGTAGGCCTGCTGTTGGGCATGCGCCACCTGCTGCATCTGGAGCTTCTCCCACTCCTGCTCGGCCATCGAGCGGGCGAGGGCGTTCTCCTCGGACAAACGGGATTTGCTCTGGCGCCGCAGCGAGTGCGTCTCGAAGCTGGCGTGGGAGGCACTGCGCGTGAAGGGGCCACTGCCATCCACCACATTGCTGGGCGAGAGACTGCGAGTAAGTGCCTCCGTTTGCTGTATATTGTAGGCAATCTCCTGCTGCAGCAGCTGACGCTTAAAGTTCTCGATCTCGAGGCGTGTCTTGGACAACTCCTTCATAATTTCGCTCTTCTCGTGATGCAGCTCCTCGGCCACCTTGCGTGCCTTCTCCAGCTCCTGCGTCAGGGCATTCTTCTCGTCCAGCGCACGCATGCGCTCCTTGAGATGCACCTCCAGCCGTTCATTGGACTCGGAGAGCAGCTTGTCCACCGTCGAGGAGAGGCGTAAGTTATGCTCCTCGTTCATCTTGAGTCGCTGGTTCAGTCTTACAACCTCCGCGCTCTTCTCATCCAAATTCGTTTCCAGGCCCCGGATGCGATCCTCCGCCGAACCGTGACGTTCTTGAGCCTGAAATGCGTGTTCAGCCAAATTCATTTAGTAATGCACAATTCTCAAAATCAAGTTTGACAACAAATTATTAGTAATAATAGTATTAGTAATGAAAGCTATAAGTGAGTTTTTTTTGAGGAGTGGGTTTTGTGTTTTTGTTGTTGTTGTATTCGGTGCGCTGAGATCTTGTGCAAGACAGAGATACATAAAGAAAGAGATTCGTATATTCTTGGATTTGTTGTTAATTTTTGTGGATTTTAGAGAGATAGAGAGACAGAGAGTCAGAGTAAACTCGAAATAAAATCAGGATAATAAAATTAGAATTTAGTTGTAGAATTAATTTGATATACTTATGGAACCTGTCGGCGCGCATATTAGTTCGAGTGCATACCTTATTTCCTACCTTTGTCAATGCCTCCATGCGCGCCTTGAGCTGCTCCTCCATATCCGGCTGCAGTTTGGCATGTTGAGCTAGTTTCTGCTCAGAGAGTTCGAGTTTCTCTTCGATCGCGCTGATTTTCTCTTCGTGCAGCTGTCAGAGTCGAAAGAGTTTCGAGATTCGAGTGTTGTTGTTTTTTTGGGTTTTTGCGAGGGTAGTTTCATTAGTTTGGTTTTCATAAATGCCATGGGATGGGTATAATACATATTATGTAATATTAGTCACGGTTTTAGCAATTAAACAGGCATGGGCGAACAAGTCACTGGTCACTTCAGTCACTAGTCAATTGTTACTCGAAATGAAGTGAGAACGGAATAAGCAACATCTAGGAAGTTCAATCAAACAAAACATTCAAAGCACAAATAACAATAATTTATGTAGCTTTGACTTTTTAGACTTCGCTTTAATTTTCTTCTTTAAATTGAATTTTCAAAAAGTAATTTATCAGGTGTGCTACGGAAATCACAAGTGAAATCGAACTCAGAGTAAAGCAATTCCGAAAAATTTCTCAGTGCCACAGAGCTTCAGAGATTTAATTTTTTTAGCATGTTCACCAACCTTTTCGAACTAGGCTGCTAAGGTTGCGCCCTTCTCATATTAAATTTTCCAAGGGTTTGTTTAGCAACTTTTTTAAGTTTATCATTGCAGAATAGGTTTTTTTTTTTAATATTATTTAATTTATTTATATAATTGATTTTGTGCAGCTTAAAAAAATTTAAAAGTTATTGGAACGACAAACAATAAAAGTTATTCGACAACTCTAAATTCCGACAAAAAATGTGACATCGGACGCCAGTGGATTGAGCGATGATTTCATTTCCCTCAAAAATGTTCAGGGAAGTTTACTGTAGCACAGTGAAATAAAATTAAAGTGGAAGTGATTTCGTAGCACACCCGTATTATTTTAATGTGCGAATCCATTTCAATAGTAACATTATTATTATTGAGGAAAACTCTTATAAGGAAACGCTTGTTACCAACATTTGTGTGCTGTGTTAAACAATAAATGCTATTATTAGTTGACAGATCTATCTGCCAATGATATATTCAGCTTAAACATTTCATTAACATATTGTGATTGAAGTGGATTGATAAGTATTTCACCCATGCCTTGTGACCATAACCAATTACATGAAATCTTATCAAATTGTACGCACCTTTAGCTGCGCCTCCTTGTGTCGCAGCTCCTGCTCCAGTTTCTCGTTAAGATCATGCAACGATGTGGACTCTCGCTGGGCATTCAAATAACGCTTTTCGAGCGTTGTAATACGCTCCTCCTTTAATTTGTAAAATAATAGAATTAATACTTGAATATACTTGTTTATAATCCATATGGCTGCTCACCTGATCTTCCTTTTGTGCCACATTTTCGCGCAGATCACGCTGCAGCTTTGAGCATTGATCCTGCGCCTTGCAATGCTCCTTTTGCACACGCGACATATTCTCCTCCAGCTCATTGATCTTGTTGTTCAGATCGGAGACGCGGCGCTGCCATTGCGAAAGCTCTGAGGTCTGTAAAGTTTAAAATAGAAACAATTAATAAATTTCTTGACAGATTCATATTAAAATTTCCAAGTTTATGGTTTATTCCGCAAGCTCATAAAATATATTTTAACGATCAGCATTTAAATTATTTATGACTGTATTCATCTAAAAATGTCATAAATTTGCAAATGTTAGAAAGTTTATCAAAATTGGCTGAAAAAATGTTTTAGTTTTAATGACATTATTATGACCAGTTGTTTTCGTGTCCATTTAATTAAAGTCAACATTTTGGTGTAACTTGACATTATTCTAAAAATCATATCTTAAAATCTGATACCTTGAAATGTATTTTGATTGTTTAATTCACTTTTTTTAAGAATGTATTTAAATAAGACTATACGTGATATTTTTTCTAAATGAAAATTATTATTCAGTTATAAACAGATTAAACAGTATTGAAGTGTTTTCTTGGTGTTTTGATTAGCTTATTGATACTGCAATGCAGTAATCGTTACATACATACATAAGATTTAATATTACAAATAAAAAAATCAGACAAAAATAAATTTGTATAGCTTTAATATTTAGTATTACAAATGAAAAAAAAGGAAATATAAAGCAAAACTGAATTTGTGAAAATGTGTGCGGTTGCATTAGAGATAAATACATGTGTAAATTATTATTATAAATATATAATATGTAAATATGTAAGAATCTGATCAATTTTAATTTCTGCTCACGGTGAATCTCTCCGTAGAAATGCTCATATCACTATCTGAGTATGTTCCCTATGTCCCCTTACCTGCTTCTCGATGATCGTTTGCAGCTCATGCGTTTTAGTCGCATATTCGTTTAGTTCGGTGGCATCGCCATTGACACCGCCACCACCTCCGCCGCCGCCGCTTGTCAGCTGCAACAAAAAGCAGCAATAAATACAAAAGGCATATAATATATGGATGTAGAATACACGCTTGATTGGGCAACACATTCACCCACTCACACACAAGTATAGAGACTCACACACACCTTTTCTTTAATGCCATTTTCACCGCTGACAATGCCAGCAGAGCCAACGCCGCCGTTGCCTGGCAAAGCGCCCGTTTTGTATTGGGTCAGCTCCTCTTTGGTTGTGTTCAGCTCCTCCTCAAGCACATTGTTCTTCTCGATGGACAGACGCAGTCGCTCGCGCACTTTCTCGTCCAGCGCCTTGTGATGCTCGAACAGAGATTTGAGTGCTTTAAGCACCTCCACCTCGCTGGAGACGCCGCTCTGAGCGGCCGCCTGGCGCTTAACGACGGTCATGCGCAGGGAGCGCTCGTGCCGAGACACCAGGCACTCCAGATGCTCTAGCAGCAGCTATATAAAGAAACATACTTTGTGTTGTAACAGCAGACTGTAATGAGTTGAATTTGATCACTTACCCGCGTGTTGTTGCGCTCCGCCTTCAGCTCGCCAATCTCCTCATCCCGTTCCAGCAGCGTTTCTCGCGCTTGCGTCAGCTCCTTGGTCAGCGTGGCAAACTCCTGCAAAGCGCAGCAGGATTAGTTTCTGTTATAACTGATTGAGCTTGTGCTACGAGGGTGGCCACTGACTTTGTGATTAAAATATGTGTTAAATACAGGGATTAAAACCCTAACCGAAACCGTAGCCTTTAACCGGTAAAAACCGATTGAAATTTAGAACCCTAACTGAAACCGTAACCGAAAAAAGTGTTTAATTTTATCGAAATCTTTAAACTGAAACTCTGTAAACCGAAGTAACCGTTTAGTAACCGTTTCATTCACAAGAGTTCCTTTCGGTTTTTCATACACATTTTCATTTTCTTATGTTAAATTTTGAATTTTTATTTGTGATAATCATGATCGAACTTTCATAGCACTAAATAAGCGCAAATAAAATAAATTTGTTAAATTAAATATTAAAATTGTTAAAATGTAACTAAACTATATACATTTTTTTTTCAAAACCGAAACATCCACTTCTTAACTCACTAACTAATCTTTCTAACCATTTAAATTAATGTTGCCAAGTCTCGATAGTATTTAGCAAGCCTTTCCTTGTCTTTACTGTTGAAAATCAATGTCTAATTAGCACTTAATTAACTTTTTGCCATTTACACAAGGTTGTCTGTTGTTAATTTCAAATTAGTAGACTATTTATAGATGGCAGTTGACGTGACAAACTCGAAAGAGTCAGTGACTTGTCGAACCACCCTCGCACTAACCTGTGGCAAGTTGGCGTTGATCTGTCGCTGCAGACTGTCGCGCTCCTTTTCGACGTCGTGCAGCTTGACCTCCGTCTCGCCCAGCCGCTCCTGCGCCTCCCGCAGGCTGTCCATCAGCTTGTCCCGCTCGTCGAGCATGGACACCATGAGCTGCTCAAAGTTCGCATCCTCGCCGCTGAATTGCGACGATCGCTGCGATATGCTGTCTTCCGATATTGTGGGCATCACGTCGCACATCATGTTCCACATTATTTAGTTGGCCGCCAGAGCACGGGCACGCATGCAAGACTGTATTCAAAACAAAAATTCGAAAATCATTAAACACTAGTAAAATCCAATTATAGTTTGATAATGACAATAATTTCAATCAATATTTGAGGCATCTAATTTATTGATTTTTATTTGAAATGCACAATAAATGAAATTTAATTTCTTAAATTACATTTTTTTTTATTTTTTTTTTAAATAAATATTTCAGTTTGCAAGCTTGAACATTACTTAATTTAACGATTTAAAACTATTTAACTATGCACATTAATTTTATTAGTAAAACTGATTGCACCGGTAAATACCGGTTTTTTACATTCCTGAATCGGTCATTTGTACTTAAGCCTAAATTCACAAAATCTCAAAGTCGTTAATGGATTTTGTATTATATTTTGCAATATGTATAACCGTTTCCTGTATTAACTTGGATTTAATACCCTGTTTTTACAGCTTAAATTTTTGCCTACGCATTGCCCACACACCGATTGCACTTTTTGTTTATGTTGACTCTTTTCCCCTCACTTTCGAATCGTGAACGCCCGCGCAACGGTTTAAGAAATTCCAATTGGATCAACACACAAAACATGTCCAATAAGGCAGTTATCATAGGCGCCGCATTGATAACAAGTTTTCTACACTAACACAAGTACACACACACACATACACAGCACTTATATATATACATACACGCATGCCAGCACGCACACATATGTAGCGTTTTTTCTTTTATATTTTAATTTTTTAATTGAAAATGATTGTTTCTATCATGTTTTAAACACCAATTATGCGAAACACATTTAAATACACAGTCGCAGGTTAACAGCTGCTGCTGCGGACTCGTTTAATGATTGGTAAAACGCCTTTTCTTGAGCATAGAGGACGGCTTTTATGCAAAAAGAGCAAAAAATCCCCTTCCTCCCTGGCGCAAACACGTACCCCGTAGCCAACAAGGATCGATCGCACGGCGGCAGCGCAGCAGCAGCAACAACAACTTTTGTTGCTGTTCAGCTTTTGCATATATAGCTATTTAATTGTTGCAATTGTAGCAAGTTTTATTTATTTCCGATTGATTTTTATGTGCGAAAAAAACGCAGCCTAGTTTCTTTTTTTGGTTGCCACTTAGTCTAAAAAAATATGGTTGCCATCCGGTTTTAATATATGGCATACATTTAGCTATCTGGCATCGTCACAGTGTTGCCAGACTGGCTTATTTCAGGATAGATCTAGCTTTTAAATTTGCAACTGTCATAAATTTAGTATTGATATGCTTGATGATTCAAATAGTAAGATCAATTTTGAAAATTTTCCGTTTTTGGAGCCAACCAAGGGGCTGCCACCTTGTTTTGACAAAGTTGAGCCAAGGCTGCCACACAGTTGCAACTTTTTGGGTTTTTTTTTTAATTTTATTAGAATTTTTAAATATATTGTTAAGTACATTTTAAGTACAAGTACAAGTTAAATGTTCTAAAATAATAAAATCGGTTTGGAACAACTTGTGGTTTCGATATTATTAGCATCGATATTTTAACAGTAACATAATTCGCATAGCAGAGGTCTTTGAAACACTACTCTGTTATTGTAGTTAACATTGTCCACTAGATACTGGTGAAATATAGACGTTTCCCAGTATCAATATTTTGATATTGAAATTCAATACATTTTTAATTAGGATAAATTAAATACTAATATGAAATAACATAAATGTGGTATTACAAACTTACCAACGCTCTAATCTGTGTTAACAGCCTACTTTAAATGGGGTACATCGATACTTGAAAATTATCGATATTTTCAGCAAACATAATATATCGATGTATCGATTTTAGCATCGACATTTCTCTACAGTTTTGGTGGCACGACTCACAGTTTTAGCCGCATTGCCTACAGTTTTTACACACACAGCAAGCAAGTTTGTGTTTTATTTTTTAGTGTAATAATTAACAAAAAAAAACACAATTAGAATAGTGCTTAACGGGTTGTCGATCAAGCCAATTCAGCGCTGCAGCAGACAAACAAAATGGGGTAAGTTCGCAAAGAATTCCAAAACGACTTCAAATTGTGTGAAAAATCGACGCCGACTTTTTCCTTGCTACTCCTGTTCATGTTGTTTTTGCTGCCGCTGTTGTTGTTGTTGTCGTTGTTGTTGATATGATTGGTTGTGTGTAGCGGGCGGCGTCAGAGGTGTTAATATGTGCTATATACAATGTGAATTGATGCTATACGTGTGTATGTAGGTGTAGGCTGGCAGAACGCCGCCCGTCGATACCAATTATATGTGTATATCGTGTGTTGGTGTTGGTGTGCGTGTATCTATATGTGAGTGTGTGTGTGTGTGTGTGCAGTAAACTTGAGGCAAAATCAAAACGAGGCTACAAAACACTTAAGCGCATAATGCAATTTAGTCGCCAAGGCAGCCCCCTGCCCCCCGCCCCTGCCCCCAGCCACGACCCCGCCCCCGTTGAAACAAACGGAAAACCACGAAGAACAACAATGCCAATGACATGCTGCCGACAATATCAATAACAACAGCAATAACAACTGCAACAACAACAACAAGAACTGCAAACAAATATCTATTTTTGTTAATGCTTTAAGCCCCCAAAGAAATTTGTTGTTCTTGCCGTTGCCATGACAGCAACATTATAGATAATATAGTGAAACTATTTAGCTAACTTGATTCTAGTTAGACATACTAATTAATTATCTGTTGTGTTATCTAAAGAGTTGAAATTGATAGGAAACAGTTTTTAAATTATTAATAAAATTAAATAAATAAATGTATTGAAACTTCACATATTTTATTTCATTTATCTTATCTAATTTATTAAATTAATTTTACACATTTCATTGTTTTGGCAAAGAAAACTGTTTATTTTGTTTAAAGTAAAGCCCAAAATATCGAATTTTTTCCTTTTTTCCAAAATCCAAAGGCAACTTTAATAAAATCAAAAATAAAGAAAATAAATTATTTAGACAAGAAAATAAACTAAAAACTTTTGTTTTAAAAATAGTTAATTGAATTGGATATTAATATCTTATTTTAAATTTACTTCTAAGTAACACAAAAAAAGTAGATAAGTATTAATTTTGTAAATTAAATATTTGTCAAAATAATTATCTAAAAATCTTTTACAATTGTATATTAGTTGTTAAATTGACAATTGATTAACATAGCATTTAAATGTGTGTTTAAGCGTGCCAGAGCTATTAAAGTTTTTATAAATAGTTTTTTTTAAGCCTTGTCCTAACGATTGATGTTTAAGTTAGGAACGACAGTACCGTATAGGGATTTAAGATGTCATTTCCAACATGGTCACATATTTATTGTACTTCCCTCCTGTACTTTCCCCTTAGCCCCAAAGTATTTACAAATTAAATATTAAGTCGACGTGCAAGAATTTAAATGGAATTTTTAATTAATCCCACCTGTGTGTGTGTGTGTGTGTGTGTGTTGTGTTGCTGATGATGTTGTTCTCTTTATCGCACCGTCAAACAGGGAACAACCAATTTTCACTTGCCAGGCGCATGTCTTTCATATTGATCCGAAGACGAAACGCACATGGATCACAGCCAGCATGAAGGCGGTCAACGTGAGCTTCTTCTATGATAGCTCACGGAATTTGTACCGCATCATCAGTGTGGAGGGAACCAAGGCGGTCATCAATTCAACGATTACACCCAGCATGACATTCACACAGACTTCACAGAAGTTTGGACAGTGGAGCGATGTGCGCGCCAATACCGTCTATGGACTGGGCTTCTCCTCCGAGGCGGAGCTCACAAAGGTCTGTATAAAGGCGTCTTCTATTTCCTATCTCTGCATATAAATCTAATCATCTTATGTTCGCAGTTTGTGGAAAAGTTCCAGGAGGTTAAGGAGGCCACCAAAAATGCCATGAAATCGGCGAATGGATCCAATGCGGTAACGCCCACCACATCGGCGAATACATCGCCCATTTCGGGACGTGCTGTGGGTGCCATGCAGAACGATAATACCGCCATAGATCCCCACACTGTTGAACCGCCGAATTTAAGTAATACCAACACACAGAACGCCAATCCGGATAGTCCCTCGCATAAGCTGCTCAACACTTGCGATGGCAAACAGGATATTGGCTCGGCCACGCCTTCGCCACAGCCAACGATGGGCATGGGCGCTGGCACAGCAACCGGTGGCGGTGCTGGGATTACAATCTCCTCCGGTGGCAGCATTGTGGGCATGCACACCGGTCCAGGAGCGGGCGCCACGGCAGAGCAGCAGCTCAAATATGAAAACGAACGTCTGAAAATGGCCCTGGCACAAAGGTAAGCTCATCCTGGAGAGCAAATACAAATCAATTAATCATGAGTGGCTTTATTTTTGCAGCTGCGCCAATGCCAAAAAGTGGGAAATTGAGTTGGCCACTTTGAAGAACAATAATATACGCCTGACCAGCGCTTTGCAGGTACGTCTGCTTAACAATTTGTCATGCCTTAAACTTGGATTTGAATTTTCTACGTTTCTACATTTGACAGGAATCCACAGCCAATGTGGACGAGTGGAAACGCCAGTTGCACACCTACAAGGAGGAGAACATACGTCTTAAGCGTGAAATGGATCTGTTGCGCGTGGGCGCTGGAGGCGCCTCCGCTGCAGGAGGTGCCACTGAGGATGAGCTGCGTCGTGAGGTGGCCGCACTCAAGGCGCGTACGGAGACGCTGCAGACGGAGCTGCTGCAACACGAACTAGAGCTTAAAACGGCTAATATGAATTTACGTGAAAAGTGCAATGATCAAACTGTGAGTAGCACCTGAACTCTAAAATAAAACGTCGCTTATTTGCTCAATTTAATTTAATTAAATTAAATTGCAGCTGGCCAAAATGAGTGAACTGAATGTGCTGTTTGCCAAGAGTCTGTCAGAACTGTATGCGGTGCAAAAGGATATGGAGAATGTTATACATCCCGCCAAGTGCACTTGAGACACCGAGTTGGGTGTACACAGAAAGGTTGAGCAACGAGAGAAATCAATGATGCGTGATAATGTGATTAATAGTATACAATTGGTATTTAGCAGGTTTCAGCGCAGGAACAGCAGACTACAATGGCAACCACAGCAACCACAACAACGACATCATCGACAACCACAACTAGCAAACGTTATTTAAGCAATTTTCAAGCGGCTGAGGCCGAGAGCACGCTCTCCAATGTCACCTCCATTCATACTCAGCTGCAGTCGTCGCTCTACGAGACACAAAATACAGCACAGCTGCAGGCACTGGACAAACATTCAGCTCTACTCCAGGAGCTGCATCAGCGACAGTTGCAGGCTGTGCCCCGACCCAGCACCGTCACTGTCACTGATGCAGCTGCATCCAGCGGCGCTGCTGCCGGCACCAAAACTGCCACCATACTCGTTTCCAAATCAAAAACCAAAACTGGGCTGCCCCTGTTGCTGAAGAATTCCATTAACAATTAGGCAAATTTATGAGCAGACGACAAACTCATTGCATTTTTTGTAATCTTTATATCTGGTAGTTTGTATACAAAAAACGAAACACAACGCAAAATCTCACAGATCCCTTCACATCCTTCACTTCCCAATACACACCCTCACCTCACCGTAGGTTTATATGTATATGTATTTAACTAACTTTTGGTATTACCTATTGAGTCAAAACGCCCAGTATTTATTTATGTCATTTCAAAATTGTCGTGTGGTATATTTGTAGCATTTAAGTCGAAAGCAAATTATAAATTCACGTGCGCATTTAAGTGCAATAATTATAAATCATAAGTTATTCATTGATATTATGTGCTCTATATTTTCTGCTAATTGTTAATTAATTTTTAATGAGAGCTTGACAATGAATACACCCTCACTCCCATCTTCTGCTAACCCATCAATACTCCTTTTGTACCCAAAATGGCCTTGAATCGGCAAAACCTTTTTCTACAAATTAATGATGACAAATATTTTATAGAAATGTGCTCGAAAGTTTTCTAGTATTTTTAATATATCACATTTTGGATATTTTCAAAAACTTAGTCATATAATTATAATTTATTATACTTACTATTTGACAAGAACTTATTTGTTGAATTTTAATGAAACTTGTCTTTATATCTTTTGTGTTTTCGTATTATTGTCGTCATAATATGTGTGTGTATTTCCAAAGCTAATTATCTTATGTATTGCAATTAAACATTAACTAACAATGACTTGGACGACGAAGCATACTAAATCACATAAAGAAAAGTAATTTTATAAATGCAAATAAGAAAATACGAAACTAGAAAAAGTAATTTAAACGAATACAAAGTCAAGTATGTTCATGCATCAGTGGAAAACTAGTTTAATATATTAACAAATTATATATATTATATAAAAAATATGTATTTAATGAACAACAACAAAGCAACTTGGAACGACATCAACAACAGCAAGAACAAAAACAACGCAACTACATAAATATCAATATGCAATCTTCCCCCTCCACACAATACAACCAAAAACAAGTTGCCACCCGCAAACGAAACGGTAATGGGAAAACGTTGAAACGGTTATTTTGAAGCCATATTGTTTATGCAATTTGACCGTTCGTTTTTTGCATAAACTACCCAGTTAATAAATAATTAAATATAAATAAATCAAATAATAAACGAAACGAGCAAATGTTGAACATACAAATTTAGCAGTTAAAAGTAAACAAACATATGAAATAAATAAAAATAAAATTCGATATGATTACAAATACAAATCTGAATGACTTTTACATTTGATCAGGGACCGTAAATGATGTAAGTTACGTAATATACAAATTTTAAATTAATTATTTTCAAATTTATGTTTTAAAGTTACCAAATAACAATTATTTTTAATTCAAATTTTTTGTAAAAAGTCAAAAATAATCAAAAAATATAATTTTTAATTAAATGTTGTGAAATAACACTTATTTCTGATTTTTTCAATAAAAATAAAAAAAGAGTTACTTTTGATTTTCCGTAATGTTTATTTTAAAAATCAAAAAATAAAAGTTTATTGAAAGAATCAGAAATAAGTAGTGGTATCTCACAACTTTTAATTAAAAACTGAATTTTAATGATTATTTTTGATTTTTAAATAAAAATTAAAAATAGAAATCAAATTTCATTTATATCTTATAAATTTAAAATAGAAGTTTTTGGCTGATATCGATAGTTCCGACTGAAATAGCAATTTGGGTGTATACCATTTTACTATAGCATATCACTGCGGACGACAGTCCGCGCTAGTGACGAAAGCAGCACGAAGGGTGCTTCCTTCACAATGATTTTTAAAGTTGAAATTAGCTTTCATAACTCTCATTTGCAGTCTTTGCATTTGATATAAATAAGTTGAATTAAAGTTATTTTTTTAATATTCCAGATCATTTACTGAAAATCTGAAGATTCTTTAAATTTCAAAGCACAGCAATAAATTATTTTTAGAGATAGAAATTGAAATTATTTAAACAGTTTTTATTCGCTATAAATTAATGATGCAGCAGGTATTTGCAGCATCCGATAATTGCAGCATTTGTAGACTAAACAAATAACGATTTATACAGTTCCGTTTTGGAAGCCTCTGTCCAGTCGCTGGCCTCGTTAGGTGCCATGAAATTGATTAGCTTATTGTGCACCACATAACTGTCGGAAACAAACATAAATTAATAAAATAAAATAAAATTTTGTAATCAAGACTTTAACTTACCGCAGTTTTCGGCCTTTGCTGGCCCTTGTGTCGACCTTCTTTTTCATTTTCTGCCGCAGCTTCTGCAGCTCCACAAACTGTTTGGTTATATCGCTCATGTTGGACGTGGTGTTGGCCTTGTACTCGATGAGTTCCCGCAGCTGCTGATGATAGAAGTCGCTGTCATCGTAAATATGTGGCTGTCTTTGGCTCTGGTCAGTCATCTCATCATCGGCATCATCCTTCTCCTTCCGTTGCGGTTGCTGATTGTTTTTCAGCGTCTGTGATTTCTCCACAAGCGCTTGACGATTGGCCAGCGTACTGTCAATCTTCTTGATAATGTCGTAATCCTCCTGCACCGACTTGCGTTTGAGGCCCGCTCCAGGTGTCAGCAGCTTGGTGCGATCGTCCCACTTGAGCAGCACCTCGTTGCGGTAGCTCACCATGTTCTGGAAATTGCTCTGCAGCGCATTTGCAAAGCGTTTGCTCGCTGGCTCGGTGCTCCCATCCGCCGGCTGTTTGCGTTTGACTGATTGACGCATTTCGCTGTTTTGTTGTGTGAGCGCCGCCTGCAGGGCGAGAAGTTGCTCCAAGAGCTTGGAGCTGCGTTCCTGGGCTTCCTTCAGTACCGCTTGCAATTCCTCGTTATTTTCGTTGGCCGTTTGGAGTGTTTCCGGTGTCGGCAGAAGATTCACCTTACTGGTTACCTTTTGTGTGTTAATGCGCAGCTCCAAAAGCCGCTCCCAAATACGCAGTTGATTCTGCACGCACATTCCTTTTTGTATCTCGGCTTGCTGATTGGTTTTAGACATGATTTCGGTGCTGTCCATAATATCGTCGTCGGAGTCGGGATCCTCCGAGTCATTTTCATCATCATCTTCGTTGTCATCGTCATCATCATCTTCGTTGTCTTCGTCATCATCATCTTCATTGTCGACCTCTTCCTCCTTTGGATCATCGTCCATGCTGCTGTCATCACTTGCCACATTCTCAGCTGTTTTGGCTGCCTTTAACTTTTGACTGAACGCCTCCATAGTCGCAGATTCCTCCTCGTCCGTGTCGCTCTCTTCGTACGGCTGCTCCTCATCACTTTCGTCCTCGCTGTCCTCATTCTCCTCTTCGAATTGCTTGCGACTTGTGATTTTACCTTTATATCGATCGCTCTGTTCAGACAGCAATTTCACATTTCGCTTTCGGAATTCTGTGCTGCGTGCATCTGGCAAATCGTATTCATCCGCAAATTCCACAACGCGCGCTGCGGTGGATACATCGTCAATGTCGGAACCATCCTCACTCTCGCTATCGTTGGGATGTGCAAGCAGTTTGCTTACTTTCTCCGCCACTGTTTCTGGCTGTTTTTTCGATTTGCGTATCATTCTTCGTTAGTTCTCACTCAAAATAAGTCAAATTTTCTATAAAACAACAAACGCAGGCAACACGTGAATCGTCAACCGATTAAGTTACAAACAACTTTATCGAAATGTATTAATCGATACACGTCGATATCAGCATTATTTTGAGAGTCATAGAGTTGCCACATATAAGAAAAAAGATATTTTTTAAATTGCTTAAAAAAATTATTATTTTAATTTAACTATTAATTGTTATAACTTGTGACCAAGTAAATAAAATATTACTGTGTGATTAATAAATGAATCAACTAGATATTTGGTTCATGATTTGCATCATAATTATAAAAATTAAAATAAAAAATGACAATTTTGTTACTGGAAAAATGTAAAGTATTGCATAATTTTAGGTATAGCCAATAATAACTTAACTGTATTTTTTAATGTTACTTAATTAATTCTAGATTAATTCTTAAAATATTAAAAAAAAAAAATAAATATATATTAGGTTAGCAAAGCACTTAAATATTATAATATTAACAAATGTTGAGCATTCAACTTTGCAGCTTAAATTATTTGAGGCTAAGGAATAAAAAGAGTATTAGTTAAAAAACGCTAAAAATAAGTTAAAAAATTACTGTAAGTTAAATTTATATTAAATTCAGCATAGAATGGATATTCAAAAGAATGGATATAGTGATTTTGAAAAGAAATTTGGTGTTAATGCTAAATCGTATCGTTTTTAAGTAAATGTGACAATATTTAAAAAATGTTATATACAGGTTTTGCCTAAATTTCTGTTGCAAATATCTAGATTTAATGTTAGTTTAATATTCAGCAAGGTCTCATTAAAATTGACAAAATGCCGTCTTATCAGCACAGGTGCATCTTGATAACACACACACACAATGACACCACATATCGTAGCATACAAAAGCGGGCTTTGTGGCATGTCATGAATATGAACATGAACTTGAAATCCTTTTGTTGAAACCCATTTGCGGTCATTACACGAATCAAATGTTGGCAAATTGCGACTCTGCATTCTCGCTATTTAGTATAGGTTAAATGGTCAACCTTGAAATATGTAGAACTGCGGTTCTAAACAGAAGTCAACGGGCAGTCGACGCTTTCACAAGTGGTTTTTCGGAAAAGGATAAACTGCGCAGTGCTTAAGTTATTTGACAATAAGTGCTACATTTATATTTGTGCATACACACTGCTCGTAACTTGGAGGCAAAGTCAAAACAGAGCCGCTGCCAGACATAGCAGCCGATGATAACGTAATAGGTATTATTTGAAACATGTTCTCGACAGGCATTTTCGTTGATAACAGCGCAAAGAAACGTTTCGGTGATCAGGAGTCAGACAAACCGATAGACAGACGCCGGTGAACTTTGAAATGCTAACAGACAGCTGAGAGGGAGGAGTTCTGTAATCAAACACACTAGACTGTGAGAGACCCTGTACTGTTGTAAAAAAATATTAAAAATAAAAATTCACACACTAAAAAATATAAAAAGAAACAAAAAAAGAGAAAATATTTGAAGCTGAATTGGAGCCCAGGACCACAAGAAAACACAGGTTATGGGAGTTTTCTTTTTCCTTAATTTTCGCATTTTTTCACCAAATTTAGTGGCTCTAGCTCTTACATTCTCTAATAACTATGTGTTCTTACAAACATTTAGATGGACAAAGCTATATTGACACAAATAATAAAGCTGATAGAAAAAAAAAGCAATTAAAATTAAAAAAAGCTTAATAGACTCTTTGTACATTTTATGTACAGGGTCTATTAACGAAATTTTATGCGGGCGGGCTCCAACAACACACACACATTGTGGCACTTTGGGGTCGCCGTTGCCATTGCTGTTATCAATGCGGTCGACTGGCCGATCAGTGTGGCCAACACCATCTCGAATAGCAACGGGAGATTCGCCGGCAAACGTCGCATTTTTTATTTTTTTAATAAGATTATCAGTTGTTGTTGAGATTTCGATTTCACGGCAGCATCGGCAGCCTCTGAAGTATCAGCCGTGTACTTAACTTTTCAGTCAGTTCCTGTACGCCGCACGGTGCGAATACTTAATGTGATCGAGTTAAGCTAATTACAGCGTCCGATTCAAATGTAATATCGATATCGAGCAAAGTGTGTGTGTGTCAGTGTTGTAAACTCATCGCGTTTGTTCTGCATGTGAACCGTATTTTATCTAGTGTTGGTGCGTGAGGTGTGCAAATATTTAAATTTACGAGTATAAAAAAATACACCCATACACGTACATACACTCTAAGTACCTATACATACATATTCTTGTGCACGGTGCGCGCGCGTGTTTAGAAATCGCAAAACAAAACGGAAATTAAATAGCATTAAGAACCATCAAATGAACAACACGAATATTGAAGCAAACCAAGTGTAGTGAGAAGACATAATCAGCGATTACGCCTACAATATTAGTTCGCACTGTTTAATAAGGCTATTTAATACGTTTTCAATAAATACATATTTTGTTCGATTCGATTTGATGTTGGCACACAATGTAAAATATTGAATTTTTTTTAAATCAGCGAACTGCTCGCCAACTATTCTACAAATACACTAATATTCGGAGAAGTTTTTGGTTTAAACGAGAATCGTGATTGAAAACAGTCACCAAAAAATAACTATTTTGAGTTTTGAACGCGGGTATATAGGGTCCAAGGGATTAACAATTTAAAGGAAAAAGAATTGATTTTACTGAGTTTTTGATATAGGAAATAGTAAACCAAAAAATATCTCCTGATAATTGGTCTAAAAAAGTTATGGATAGATTATACTCTTGGAATAAGTTCCTTGTTTCTATTATTTTTAATTATCCTCCAAAATGAAAATAATCAACAGTAATTTTTAGCTTAATTTTCAGACAGAGTAGATTCAATAAGAACTTAAATATGTAATATTTTTAGAAAAGACTTCTTCAAATCAAAAATGATATAAACTTATTACCATGATCACCGCATTAAAAATTAATGATGAAAGAAGCGTTCTTTTTATTACTATTTAAATTTTCTGCTCAAAACTAAAAATTAGCGGTAATACATATTTAAATTGTTTGATTTTGACCGGCGAGCCCCCCATTTTTATTTAAATCTGATTCTTTTTTAGAAAAGAGAAATCGATGTGAAAAGTTCAAAAGCCAACAAACACTATGTGATAAAGTAAATAAACAATTTATTTTTGAACTACAGAAAATACTCAACGCATACGCTCAAGGATTAATGCACTGAGAGCGAATTGTTTTGTTGTTGTCCAACAAAAACAATAATCATTATCTACTGGTATAATTGTTGTTGCTGGGTTTCAATTGAGCGTACATCTGTCCCGTTGAGCGCAATTGATTAACAGATTATGAAGCTACTCGATGACTGAGAACAGATGAAAACAGATGAGAGCATTCTTATTAAACTTATTGTGAAAGGGTCAGAGCAGCAAACATATGTACATACATAAGTAGCATTTGTATTATCACGAATATAAAAATATTTAAACATTATGGGAGAGTGAAAATTAGTTCAAGGTCAAAAATATTACAAACATATAAAATATTACCAAAAATAAAAATAAACTTAAACTTGGTGAACTTATTATACAAACTCAGAGAGCCATTTGAGTAAAACTAATTAATCAAATGGTGAAATAATAGATAGAAATGTTTACGAGGCATGGTGAAATAGTTGAGGCAACCCCTTGTTCAGGACGAAGTATGATTTACTAAAGCGTAGAGCAGCTCCTGATTCTGTTTTAGTTGCATTTTTTCTGTGTTGTGATTATCACACAAGGCTGGCAATCAAGCGGAGTGAAAACACACAGTCAATTCGCTGGAACGCAAAAAATAATAACAAATATAAATAC
This sequence comes from Drosophila quinaria, assembly GCA_035047525.1. Classification (NCBI taxonomy): domain Eukaryota; kingdom Metazoa; phylum Arthropoda; class Insecta; order Diptera; family Drosophilidae; genus Drosophila; species Drosophila quinaria. The sequence goes on along the minus strand of JAWNPO010000056.1, from coordinate 289,570 downwards.
ATACATACGAGTAATATGAATGTGCTTGGGTATACCTATTAAATAATCGCTTTGCATCAAGTGTAAGAGCTTTAATTCCCTGGAGCGATTAAAATGGGTTATTCTGATCCATTTCTCGGGCCTGACTTTTAATTTAAAAATATTTTCGATTTTGATAATAAGAACTAGATATTTTACGTCAAAGTCTCTCTAAGTTTATTTACGGAGACTTTAATTAGAGGCTATAAAAATGGTGCAAAATAAGCCCAATCAGCTGGGTCCAGGGTGTTAGCTAGTCTACCACTCTTATTAGGAGTAGTTTTATTTCTATACGCGTCCTAATTGACAGGCCCTCCAATCAAAGTCAAATGCGATGCTCAAATAAACTAAAAAACGTCATTTTGACTATAATATATTCGTATTTTAAATATATTAAATAGTATTTCTAAAACATATACTTGTTTATGGCAATTAAAATGTATTTTTAAAAAAGTACATTAATTCAATTAATTTTTTGTATACATGAATTGTTAAAGAAATGTTTAAAATTAGGAAATGTTTAATGTTGAAAGTTAAACTAATTTTCAAATGATGTATACATAATTTTTAACTTGTACATAGTACGCCAATATTCCTCAGATTACAACGCTGCAAATGTGTACTTGGCAACAGACAGATTAGGAATATAGTACCATTCCATATACATATTACTGTAAGACGCATACTAATGTTTAATTATAATAAAATGTGCGCTCGCAAGAGTTTATAATTAGCATATCATTTTACTTCATTTAAGACAACTAAATATAAATATTTGTTGTGTAGTACAAGCAGTAAAATTATTATTTATTATTTCCTTTTTAATTTTATAAACAAACCAACAAAAGAAAAAATTTAAAAGTTATTTACCAGTTTTTATACCTCATAAAATATAAAATAAATATATTAAATAAATAATAATTATTTTATTTATTTAGGTAAATAAAAATTAATAAATCGAACGTCATAGAGCTAAGGGTCTTTAAATCTCAGGCTTTAAGCCTATCAATTTGATTAATTTCATTTGCTTGGAGCGTGCAAAAAATATATATATAGCAGGGTGAATTGAGGCGTTAACTATATAAACATGGCCCAGGCCGGTGAAGTAAATGAGATTGAAAACGATCATCGAATTCTGAGTGATTGGTCAAATGTGAACAATACGAATGGCACAATGCATCTCTCCAAGGATATGATCTTCAATGATGGCCATCGTTTGTCTATCACAGTCTACAGGTGAGTGAGAGAATATGTACATAAAAGTATATAATACACATATTTACATATTTATATATATTTCTGTATGATGTGCAAGTTCATTTCCTACTCTGCAGACCAAGTGAAATCTCCCACACACAGCCCGCGTTGTTGTACTTTGGTATTCACGCTGATAAGGGTCGATTGTCTATGCACTTTTCTAAACTTATCAGTCATTCGGTGTGTGTAGGTGTAGGTGTTGCTGTAGATGTGCTTATAAAAATGTATAAATCATGTCGTTTGCATGTCTATCTGTCTAGCTGTCTGCGATTTAATAATTTTCACTTGGAATTTGAACGCTTTGGATCAGCGTAGGGTTCACTCTTATAGAGTGATTTGAAATTGACAGAGATCATTTTAGCTGATAGCGGCTCAGAAAATCTGACTAAGAAACAAGTAGAAAGTGCCTTATGTTTTTTTTCACGGCTATTTAATTAAGCAATAATAAAATGCATATGTCAAACAGTTATTTAAAATTTGTCATTCGATAAACTTTAATACTCATATCAGCACACTGCCATATACTAAAAGTAGTCAGAGTATTGTATAATATTTTTTTTTTAAATAATTTATTATCAGTCCAGTCACTTATACTTATTTTTTTTAATCAATTCATTAGACAGACTATTATATTTAGCTAAATTGTCATAGTTATACTATTAAAATATTTATCAATAACCAGTTGATACAATAAGAATAAAAGTTTAAAGTAAAATCATTTAATTATTATTAATTAATTAATATAAAAATTTAAATGTACTCTATGTTTACTTATATTTATTAACATTTAACGATCAAAAATTGATAATAAAAATTGTTTTCTTAATATTTTTAAGGAGTTAAATACATAATTCGATTTTTTTGATCATTTTCATTGTTATTTAAATTAAATGTATTATTATTTTTGAATACTCAGTATATTTATTCATAGTCAGAATAATTAAAAGAAAATTGAGATTGCCTTTTTAGTTTTTACAGATATCTGATCTATTATTATTTATCAGTGATTTATGCATCCACTTAATATTTCGTTTATTTGTGTGATATCTTTAGGAAGTGTATGGATATTTAATGTCTGATACAGCCTATTCAGATTTTTTGCACAACTTTATGATTCCCCTTTTACAGCTGGATTAGACCAACTGGCCTGATCTTTATTGGGGCTCTTAAGAGTTTTGCAACCACAATTCAATTCAATGATCCGTTCAATTGCATGACCCATTTATCAAACTAAAGTTCACCCACGCACCACGAATCGATACTTCCCCTTCTCTGTTCTCCTTTCCCTTCCCCCTCCTAATCTGTGCTGACTGTTGGCTGCGTTATCCGTTGTGTCGTTTCTCTGGCTATCCGATTAATCGCTGCGACCTTTTCCATTCGCAGCATACTCTTTGTGATCTCAACAATTGGCAACAGCACAGTGCTCTATCTGTTGACCAAACGGCGTCTGCGGGGTCCCTTGCGTATTGACGTCATGCTAATGCATTTGGCCATTGCGGATCTAATGGTGACGTTTCTCCTGATGCCGCTCGAGATCGCGTGGGCCTGGACGGTGCAGTGGCGTTCCACCGATCTAATGTGCCGTCTCATGAGTTTCTTTCGCGTATTCGGACTGTACTTGTCGAGCTTTGTCATGGTGTGTATATCGCTGGACAGGTGAGTCGCTAATGGACCAAATTGATAGCCAGATAAGGTGACACAGACTGTCAATCGTTTGACTAACTAACTCCTCTATGCATCTCCAGATATTATGCTATACTGAAGCCCCTGCAACGATCCTACAATCGTGGTCGCATCATGTTGGCCTGCGCCTGGTTAGGCTCTGTCATCTGCAGCCTGCCACAGGTGGGTTGATTACCCGCCACAGTAGCCAAGTCAATTAATGTCACCACTTCCTATTATACTTATTAGGCCTTTCTCTTCCATCTCGAGGAGCATCCGAACGTCAAAGGCTACTTTCAATGTGTCAGCTTCCATTCGTTTGTGGGCGATTTCCAAAACCGGCTTTATCAGATCGCGACAATGTGTGCCATGTACGCATTTCCATTGATCGCCTTCATCTACTGCTATGGCGCCATCTATCTGGAGATCTATCGAAAGAATCAGCGCGTTCTCAAGGATGTGATCGCCGAACGCTTTCGTCGATCCAACGATGACGTTCTCAGTCGGGCCAAGAAACACACCCTTAAGATGACCATATCCATTGTGATTGTGTTCATCATCTGCTGGACTCCGTACTACTTCATCTGTATGTGGTACTCACTGGATAAGACAACTGCCGGTAAGGTGAATTCGTTGGTTCGCAAGGCTCTCTTCATATTCGCCTCGACCAATTCGTGCATGAATCCATTGGTCTATGGCTTGTACAACATCCGTGGTCGCATGAACAACAACAACAATGCGGTAAGTATCAATCGGGTCTGGGAGAAACACTATTTAACAATTGAGAAAGGCTATAGTCGAGCTCCGGGTATCCTACGCGTTACTTATTTAAATAAATTTAAAATATATATTGCTTAAAAACTTACCATTATTTCTATTTGTCCGATCTGGGGACGATTTAGTAGGACGATAGGTAATAATAATAGCTAACGTTAATTTGTAAAATATTCCTAATATCTCGAAAACTGTGCGTGTGGTGGCTTTTCGCGGTTTAATGTTTTATTTGTAAAATTCTTATTAAATTTTAAGACGCCAAAAAAAAAACTAGAATAATTTTAAAGAAGCAGACTTCAAAATCAATCACTGAAACACTTTTTTTCGTGGGTTTGAATTCCGTATGAAAAGTTTGGGTACTTGAAAATTATGCAAATATTGTTAGAGAACAACGATCTTATATTTGTATAATTTTTGAGTTCAAGTGTGCTCGACTTTAGCCTTTTCTAAAACCGTTCTAAGGAGATCGCCATCAACTTAACTTTTACCTTTTACCCTCTTCTCACAGTCTGTTAACAATCGTCACACTTCGTTATCAACGCGCCTGGACTCGTCCAATCAGCTGCTGCAGAAACCCATCATCAGCACGAAGCCCAATCCCAATGCCAATGCCAAGGCCAATGGAAATACAAATGGCAATGTGGTGGCTGCTGCAGTGGCGGCTACCACAAAGCTGGCCCATGTGGTGCGCTTAAAGACAAATGACGCTGCTGGTGACGCACAGTCTCCGGATCTGGCTGCTACAGCACTGGATGTTAATGACGACGTCAGTGTTGTCATCATCAAGTGCCAGGAACCATCCGACTATCCCAAGGAACCCAAGACGCCCATCATCTGCCCGAAGTAATGTCGTCTCGCTGCTGTTTTGCCTTTTTATGACGCCCCATCATCAACTTCACTTTTCATTTAGGTTTTCGCACAGTTGTCGGCATAAATTCCGTGGTTTTATGTTGCGGTCCAAAAGTGCAGACCCACTAGGTGTTACCACATTGCGTGGTCTGCTTAATGCTGCCACAATAGGAATGTGGGGAGAGACGTGATGCAATGGGTCTTATAGGGTCTAATAGCTGACCATCGAGGTGTGTTGCACTTATAAAACCAAAGATTTAATATGCTTCTTTGTATTTGTCTGATTTTAATCAAAGTCATTGAAACTTATAATGGAAGGGTTTAATGGATATCTTAATAAAAGATATACATAGGTTTTGAAACAATATTCATTCTCATTTTCAGTCGATGGTTCCTAAAATTTGATTATAATTCAGATTCAATGCAATCAGAATATTTAGTAAATTAGATACCAAATAATTTCGTGACTAATCTAAAGGCCTCTCTATTGGTAATAGACGAGTTATAGATTCCCTGTAAGCACGTACGAGTACATATCCATAGATAGTTATCTAGTCTTCAGCATAAAAGATACTTGAATTCTCATCTCATTTTCCATGACGACCTTGAAGCTCACTCATTTTAAACTCATCCAAAGATCTTGAAGTAAGCCTATGCTAATGTGGAACCTAGCCCACTTCAGCAAGCCCCCATATATCACTTTGCGTCAACACATCAACAACAGTAACCACAACAAAGAGTTGAGTTAAACCCTCAAAAAGTCAGACGAAACAATCTAATGAATGTACTTACAGTTGTGGCGAATCCATGACATGGAGGAAGTCATAGAGTCGAGTGCGGAGTGTGCCGAGATCATCTTCAATGGCAAACAGTAAACGGTTTAATTAAGAGTTGCTACCGTTTTTGTTTTTAAGGCGGCTCAGAACAAAAGGCTTTTTAATGTGCTCCACGAGGTTTAGCATTTAAGTAACAGATTAAAATGTTAATGTTAACAAATATGCCAGATCAGATGGAAAATATTTTGGTCTAGGCCGTTAAAATGCTTAAAAGCTATCATAAAATACGCTTAAGACGTAATAACGTGTAATATTAGATACTCTAGTTAGTTGTCATATTGCTTAATTTAAATTAATTTATTCATAAAACCGAATATCAAATGCTTAAATATATAGAAAATAGCAAAAAAAAACAAACAAGAATCTTAACATTTGTTATTAATGATCAGTCCTAGACTAAAACCCGGCCCATACGAGTAATCATAACTACTGGTCCCTTGGCTTTATTTACATTGGATCTTTTGTTAAGGGGACGTTAATCATTTGCTTTACGGCCCGACATGACGTTAATTATATGCCAATTTAAATATTTATTAGATGATATTAGATATACGATGAATAGTAAACCCGTTTCGCTTGAGGGCATATCGGTCAGCTAGACGAATGACCTTTAACTGATTTTTTTTTGTATTTGATGTCTAAACAAGTGTTAAGAGATTTTGGATTCAAAATATATTAAACTTCTTAGTTTTTATTTAGCTAAAGTTTTCTTTCATTCTAAATTAAATTGACGGAAATTTCATATCCTCAAACTTTCTTGCAAGTGTATAATTGATCATAAACTCTAGTTAATCCTTTCCTCTTACCAGACCTTCTCTTTTTTTATTCACTTGGTAGTCGTTATATTTACTGCTGTCATAATACTCCTTCAAACGTTTTCATCCCACGCATTCAATGCGACACTTTTAACCATTTGGTAGTTGCAACTGTGAGATTGAGAGTAACCCAATTAACGGACATGGCATAAAAGACAATTTTCAGTGTGAGTGGACCGTTTGCTTACAGTGTTAGAAAGTGGCTCACTTTCGTTACACTGCACAACAAAAATGTGTTCCCAAGGCACTTCACACACACACACACACACACGAAGTCACAATAAACAGAGGAATGCTTGTAATCGAAACTTGAAGACCGAAAAATAAACATGTTAATAATACAATTTTATGATTAATACGAAATGAACTACAGCAACATCAACAGCAACAGCAGCGAGGGGAGGGGGAGTCAACATGCAAGCTGCGTTGTAGCGCCGTCAAAGTGCGTGGGTCGTTGCCGGTGATGATGCTGGAGACAACAACAACAACAATAAAATCGACGGCAACTAGAGTTGAGCGCGTGTTCGTGTCACGCACCAAGTGTTGGTCCTTTTTTATTTATTTAATGTCAACTAAATGCAGTCGACTTAAAAATCTGTAGTATTCAAAATAAACTTGTAAGTTATTATTTAAATTTAATGTATAGAAAATAGCAATATTCAATAAAAAAAATATCATGTTGGAAAGTAGTCAAAAAATTTGAATTTATCCCACTCTTATTGTATGGATTTTGGAAAGAATCAGTTAAAAATATAAAATTTAAAAGAAAGTAAATAAAAAAAAATTTTGTTTTTATTCCTTTCTAAACAAATCCAGGGATAGCCCTTTACTAATCGGCAATCTGCCTAAAGTGAATTCAGGTTGAGTCGCCTGGCACGCACCCATCTCTATACGCCAGAGTCGCGATCGGGGCGCACACCAGGTCGCTTATTTATAAATCACGCACATAATGAAATTTCAGCAAGTGGTCGTCGTGTCCAAAAATGCAGCAGACAAGCAGGCAAAATATGCAGCGATGATGAAGATGATGATGAAGATTGTGATGTGAATCTGCTGCCTGGATCTGGGTGTGCGCTATAACGCCATGATATATGTACGAGTATAAGTAATGCCCGTACAGGGCTTGACATGGCGGCGACATAATGATGAACTAGTCGTACCACTCCACGAGATCTGAAGCTGTCTTTTGGGCTACTGACGTGTTACGCATCACTTTGTTGTCACGATTTGGTGGGAGACGGGGGTCATGGAGCAGGGGGCAGGGGACAACACTTGTAGTGCATAAGTAGCCATTAATGGGTGCCACATGCATATCGTATTTTGGCTGGGGATGAGGACAGGTCTAGTTTTTACGAGTATTTTGAATGTTGTTTTTAATGATTGCAGAGCGTGCCTGTTTTATTAGCCTTTTTTCTGGTCATTTTTAAATAGGGCCCAACTCTAAATTTGTGTACATACATATATCGCTGGGGATGTGTTTTGGAATGCACCCATAAAAAGGGTTCAGATGGTAAATGTTGTTTATGCACAAGGGCAACATTGTTGCTCAACTGGGTTTCGATTTCAAAATAAGAGCATACTTTATTGCCTATCTTAGAGCTTAATTGGATAATAAATGCTTGGAAAGTGAATATTTACAAAGAATAAAAATGTACAATAATTATCGTAAATTATCTTTTCAAATTTAGCAAATATATCCTGATTCTTAGCCTACAACTCGAAAGAGACAATTGTGGAAAGAATTTTAAAAATTGTATTAAATTAAGAAAAACATAGCAACTTAAAAAATGAAGAAAATCATTTGAAAAAATTGTATTTAACTTAACTACTGTTAAAGATTTGCAGTCATATAAAAAATTATCAATTCTTAATCTTCTACTCAATTAGTTTTCCAAAGCCACCAACAGTCTGGCAACTCTGTAGTCGCTTACGCAAATTTGCACGTGGGCGTCGCAGCTTACTCACGCGTCAAAAGAAACACAAACGAAGACAAAATGCTGCGCGGTCGCTTCGCTGAACGCGTTTCTCCCAACAACAGCAACAGCAGCATAACAGCACACAAAGAGCAACAAGTTAACAACAACATGTTGCCAGCATCACCGCAGCCAAATCCAACAACAGCTGAGAACAAAACAAACTGCAATCAGGCGACGACGACGACGCCGCGACGACTGCAACAACAAATGCTGCTCGCACTGCCTCCAATGGAGGTGCCGTCGCTGCCGCTGTCGCTGCTGCTGCCGCAGCTACTGCTGCTTTTGATGTTGGTGTCGCGGCTGTTACCCTTCAGTGTGCGTTTGCACGTTGAACAAGACGGTACATAAAGCGGACACAGGTAAAACAATAACCGCGCGGGACTATCGATAATCGCGCGCGACTTTTGTCGCTTGTTGATCGTGATCGTGATCTATGACAGCTTTTAGTGTTGCTCGCTTGTTGTTGTTCTAAGCATGATTATTACACAAATATCAACAGATCAGAACGGACGACTGTTAAATTGTCACCGTGGTGCATTTTGACAGGCGCCCCAGAGCATCTCATTCCCCATTTCCATTTCCATTTGCCATCCAATTTTCATTTGGCTGTCAAGGTGGTGGCTTCGCTATTGCCGTCGGTTCGCGTTCTTGTTGTTAATAGCATAAAAGTGTTTTAATTTTTATTAGCACGAACACCGAACGAACGGCCTGCCTCTGACTGCCTACACGACAGCCACATCCACAGCATGATGGAATAACATAAGGTGGTCTCGTCGGCAAAAAGCAGTCCATTAACTATCGTAGAGAGAAAGGGAGAGAGAGCACCAATTCACCCCCCTCAAAAATTAATGGAGAAAAACCGAACGATTCTGCAGCCGACGAGACCACCTTATGTTATTCCATCATGATCCACAGGTTCGTTCAGTTGTGCAGTCGTTGCCATCGCTGGAGGATCGTCGCCATCGCCATCGCCATTCCCATCGACAAAGTCGCGTGTGCCGTTCGTTCTAATAAAATCAATCGAAAAGATCTTTTGGCGTGTGTGTTGTGTGTGTGTTTGTGCGTGTATTTGTTGTTGCTTATGTCTGTTGTCTCTTGAAAAAGGGTTTTCAAATATTTAATGCATCCGTTTTATTAACGATTCTTATAGTGCGGAGCGGAGAGCCTTCGATGCGATTTGTTTGATCTTGCACCAGTGCATACTAAATATACCGAAAATTCAGGAAATTAAGTGTGTGGCAACAACCATAAAAATAACTCAAGTTGTTGTTATCCTAAATACATTTACGTTGACAGCAATAAGTGGCAACAGCTCAAGTTGCCCCTGTCTGAATTAAGTGCGAGCAAGAAGCCTCTACGAAGCTGTTGAAAGTCCAAGTGGCACAGAGCAAACAACGGAAACGTTGAACGTGCAACGTCCTTGACAAAGAGGTGAGTGTTAAGGCCATAAAACGGCTCTTAAGTGGGTTAAACAAGTCATACCAATTGGGTGGTAAATTTTTCTCTTTTGTACACATATGTAGTTACAAAAGTGAAATGAAAAGTATTTCAAATATTCAAGATTCAGCATTACAAAAATACCAAAACTTACAACTTCCTAGATCTAAATAATACTTAAAATATTACTGATTATAAAATTCAAGTAAATATTACTTCTTTAATATCTACAAATCTTTATGAAAGCTTTAATTTTCCTTTGAAATTAAAGTTTTTCTATGCATCTCATTTCGAAATACAATTTCTCTTAACTTAACCGTAATAATTCAAATATTTTTGAATACAATAAGTTGTCTGTAATTTTAGCCATATTAATTGACCAATTTATGAATATAATTATGCGGCTGAAGAAAACTAGCATTTCACCAACTTCATATCTGATAATAAATCATGCTAATTGTTGTTGTAATTCAAATAGTATCGATACATATTAATTAGACACACCCAGTTTGGCTACGGGCCAAACAACGTCTGTGCATTAATCTAGAGATCTCTGGCCTTATCTACATTGGCGCCATAAATACCAAAGTCAAGTCATAATCTATTAATTACCAGACTTTCCACACATATTAAAAGCAGGTTGATCTTTATGACCGTATATTCAAGCAAATTTATATGTTTTTCAAGAGTTGAAGACAATTGGGTGCAATAAAAGACTTAAATAATAAGAAATATGATTTAGAATACCAATATATAAATTCTTTGTTTTATTTTATGAAAAAGTATAGGAGGAACAAATACTAAAATACTGTAAATCAAAATTTCATCTATAAAATTAAGGTATTTTTTAAGATCTGAGGAAATTGAGCTTACTCGTAAAATGTTAAACAGAAGAGCATTGAGACAAGTTACGATGACTTGACTGTTTCGGCTAATTATAAACATTCTTTTTGCTAGTTGTACAGAGTATAAAATAAATATTTTATGAGACGAACATCAGCCACAATTGGTTTGGCATTTCCTCTATATGGTTTTCAGCGATTTTCTCCACTTTGTTTTGCCTGAGCGTTAAACACAATCTGACCAAATGCGAGCAACTTTCAAGTCTTTTTTACAAATGAATACTTACATATTTGTATAATATATTTATTTGATTTCAACATTCTTTGTTGCTGCTTGACGTTTCAACCAATTCAACCTATTCAATTAAAAAACGCCCACTGAAGAAATTAGCATAACAATTTATAACTGCCTCGACGATGTCTCATATAGTTTGGCTAGCTGACTATTTTTATTATTTTGAATATATTATAGAATACAATTGTATTGTGGTTAATAGAGTTGGCCATATATGGTGAGTGTGCCTCTGGCATTATTAAAACATAAATAATATTGCTGTTAATGATATTTCCGCTCAAGTTATGAGTTCATAAACAAATGCAAATCAACTGGAAACTGGAAAATTGTGGCAAACAAATTAGCGCATCGTTTCGAGTAAAAGCCATAGGCTGAATTAGAGTCATATTAGGTTTACAAATTTTTTAATGCTTTGTATTGACTGCATTTCGGCACCATCATTAAATTTGCAATTCAAATCGATTCGACAATAATAAAAAATTGAGGTTTTCGTTTGATTGTTGGCGTCAAATGTGATTCAAGTTCGACAGAAACGAAACTTCATTTTAATGATTCATCTAAGTAAGTTAATCGCTTTTCGTTTTTGGCTTAATTACAGTATAAACGAATTCTAATCAGTTTTGACAGGTTTTCAAATTTGTTGCCCTTGTTTTAAAAATGGGAAACTTGGCGCCCATTTAAGACTTTAATTTTTGTTTTTTTTTAAATAATCATTCATAAAAATTGTATTAGTTCTCTGAAAATAAATACATTTTTTTTTGCAGATGATATTGACAGGCTAGTGTTAACTGAATTATAATTTAGTATTAACACTTGGGATTTGGCTTAGCAGTTTTACCGAATATGCCTAACCAGCTGAGATAATCACTTGATTATATAGCAGCCATATTTGTGACACATTCCATTGTTGTTTATGGCCATAATAATATGTTTACAGTCATTTTGTTGCTGCCGTTTACAAATCTACGAATTGTGCTTAAGTCAATTGATGATTCTTTTTGAAAAAAAAACTTGTTTTATTACCGTATAAGTGGAATTTTTAATTGGATTTAAAACGAACAATAAACAAACCCCCAAATTTAGTATTTATTTTTATCATTATAAAATATTGTTGTGAAAAAAACATGAAGATTTTTAATATACCACTTAAAATAATTACCGATTCAGATTACTTCATATATATTCAGATTACTCCATAGAAAAATGTATAATTTACAGGATATTCCAAGTTTAGCAATCTAAATTTAAAAAGTCTCTTGTTTTATCCAATGCTATTTAAATGTCATTAATTTACCACCTTCTGCCCCAATTACACTGACAATTTATGCACCTTTTTATCTGTTTTTTCGTTGGTTGTTTGATTGAGCCGCTTGGCAGGCGGCAATTACCATACCAGAAATCAGAAATCAGCACCGTACTCATATATATAATTGACAGACCTTTCAATATTATGAAATGAGTTGAAAAAGGAGCGTGAAATCTGTTTGTGTAATAGCTGAATGGCCAACATTTCAGCTGTCAACTACTGCATTTTTTGTGGAAAACCCAAAAAATTAAATAGATACGTAAAGACATCAATAGAGAAATACAGAAATGTCGAAGTCAAGTGCTATTGAACTCGTTGGGATTTTGACACTTTTACATAAAACAAATTCCACTCGAGTTGCGCCGGAAGTTATACAAAACTCTATTATGCTCGTGCCATAATGAAACCAATTTATCAGGCAAACTCAAATTTAAACTCGAGCTCAAATGCGAAGGCGATAGAAAATCGTTTCAGTTTTTCAATTAAATTGAAGAAAAATAAGAAATATTAAACAAAAAGTCAAAGAAAGTTTTGCTGTAAATGAAAATCCGTTGAAGAATTTCCCTAAGCGCAGCTTATTTGGGTTTCCTCTCTGTCTCTCTCACTCTTTGTTTTTCTCTGTGTCTAGCTCTGGGGCCGGGTCTTCAGATGCGTAGGCGCCGACCGTCGTTTCTTTCCGTGTCAAACCAGCAACTGACAGCAGGTTTGCCAATGTTTCGAGCTCCAACTTGGAGCTCAACTTGGAAGCTGAGTTTGAGTTTTCGGTTGAGCATTTAAACGCGGCTGATTTGATTTCAGTGACACGACGCCTGCGGCGACGACTATGACGATGACGATGACGACGACGACGACGAGCGCGAAAAACTTGTCCTACCCACACGCCACAGAGCCAACTGAGTTGCAGTAGCCAGCGATCGCGTTTTTTGCGCTCTTTTCATCGCCCTGGGGGACTCGGGGCACACACATGTTGCATGCTGTCGAGCGATGCCACAGTCAAAATATTTGAATTTCTAATGCCATACCGAGGGCTGTCCCAACTATCAGGAAATGCAGATGAGTCATGTGGTTGTTGTTCTTGCTTTCTTGTTTCTGCTTTATTACAAATAACATAATAATCAAAATTTATGGATGAGCCAAGAACATACACAATCAGTAAACAAAGAAATCTATGTACAATTTATTAGCAAAGCGTTGATCTGTTTAGAATATTTTCAAAGCATATTATTTTAAAAGCTAATGTATAGAGTACTTAAAATAACAATACAAATACTGTGTGCGTTCATTTTAAAATTCGTTGAATGTAAAAGAACTTTATGAGTTTTTCTACTTTCAATACCTACAATCATATTAATTTATAAGACTTGTCTTGTAGCGTTAGGAATCAAATAAATAAATAAATAAATAAATATATTTTAGAATGTTTCAAATTAAGAAAAACCTAGGAGAAACGGCAATTACATAATCTAAGTCCAAACCATTTGTATAAATTGCAATATTTTATTTTATTAAAAGTTTTATTCAAGTTTACTTTAGAAGCAACCCCCTTTTAGCATGCTTAGGGCGCCTGCCAGTTTTCATTTAATCTGATTGGAAAGCTTTTTCGATAAGCATCAAATTTCCACTGATGATAAACAAGCAACGCCTTTTGTCATGATGCCGACAAACTTGTTCGATCGACTTAGATCAGTAAGTTCTAACCCGGCCAGTGGGTGACAGTTGCTGTTGTGGTCGTCATCGTTTCTTGCGGCTTCCGTGTGCATTTGCCTTTGCTTAATTAAATGTCAATCAATGTATAGACATTCTTAAGTATACTTATGTATATGTATGTGTAAACCACAGCATCATTGTTTTTGATTTGTGCGCTTTATTAAGTTGATGGCTCGGCGTCTCTATGGCGACGCGCTGTCATCCATTTGAAGACATTTTGGACTTATGCCGGCTGCGTGGGCGCTGGACAGAGATCTATCTTTCCATATACTTATATGTAAGTCCCGAGAGGCATTAAAAAGTATTTAATAAAATTTGGACTGGGGATTATGAGTTTAGTGCCATTGTGCGCAAAGACTGTGGGGATTTCAGGCATTCGATTGACATTTGGTGGGAAATGTTCTTTGCGGTGTAAGTGATTGCGGTGTCACAGTAGCTATCTGAACTATCCGAACATTTATACGTTTCAGTGAACACTCGAAGAGCTTTACCTGACGCGAGTAGAATCTTCTGTTAGCTCTTTCGTTTACTCAGAAAAAAGATATAATCCTATCTTCTACGGAAATATTGAGTGTTTATTCTGAGAATCCGATTATTTTTTTAAAATAGCAATCGAGAGCAGGAGCTTAAGCTACCAGATAAACAATCCAATTATATTTATATTTATTAAATATTGATGCAAATAATATTTTGATAATCAACTGTCATATCTAAAATTAGTTTAGCAATTTCTTGGTCAAATGCTTGCTGTAAATCAGCGATTATTTATGTCTTTTAAAACAATCGTAACGAAAATTTGACTTTAATATCAAAGTAAAAGTCCTAGGTCCATATTTCTTACTCTCTTTTTTTAACTGCTATTGCAGCTAAGTACATTATCCCAATTATTTCCTAAATTGATCCCAGCTCTCAATAAACGCTGTCAAGTGGCACATAAAAACCTTAAACTAAGTACTTTAAAAAACTCTCAGCCAGAATGCCTGGCCTGACTAGCAGCTACTTTTAGTGGAAGACTCCACGAACTGGTAAAGTCTGTTGTAACACTGTCAATTGCGATTTCGACCATAAATGGCACATGTTTTGAGCCTTGTGACTCAGTGACATTGTAGAGAGAGCGTGTCTAAAACATGGCCAGAACTAGACAGACAGACGGGCAGACAGAGAGAGAGAGAGAGAGAGAGAAGCGTCTCAGAAGGCAATATTCTAACTGCCACTATAAATCCATAACTGTCACTCAGGTTTTTTTTGTCGACCAGTATTGGCAGAAGTTCTTGAGTTCTTGTCTTTTAAGGCCATAACGACATTGCTGTTGCCTCGACCGTTACCACATTCCTGGGACCCCTTTAGAGCCAAGTTAAAAAGGCCGCGAAGATGGCCACATTTCTTGTGTTTATATAAGCATGAAAATTCTCTCTAATGGAAATACGATTTATATCGTACTTATTTGTTGTTGTTCCGCAAACAGTTTATAACACTTCTCGATAGTGTGGTAATCCAACTTGGCTTTTTACGACTGCCCCTTTTTTAATGCCAATTAATGCGCACTTACTTTGCTTTTTATTTTATTTCATTGATCGTTAAATTTTGTGTATTTTGAACAATTTATTAGTGAGTGAAACTATAGCACAGCTTCCAGGCTCCAACTTCAATCTGCTAGAGTTATAAAGCTGTTGCTCTTGAAGCCTTTGATCAGTGAAAGATTTAAGCACCCGATAACAAATTACTTCAATTGACGGTAGCTCTTGTTGTTGCTGGCAACGGGTTTATTTATTAAGCACAGAAATGGGAAGTGCAGTGTGGAGAAATTGGAGGGAATGTGGTAATGGAGCAATAAGATAAACAGTTGACTAGTTAGTTGTACGATTTATGGCTTGTAATTGAAATGTGATGGCCATGTGAGAGATCAACTAATACATGGCTTACACATTCATTAATTATGTTCTTGATCTCTCAATCCACGGAGAAATGCCATTAAAATTGCATTAATTTGTTACTTTTTATACATGTTTGATTTTTCTTCTGAAATGTCTTTTTTACTCCATTGGCAACTAAACTAAACAGGAAAACTACGGAAATAGTTATCAATCTTTGCTACGAAGCAAATCCAGCTGCTTGAAGCGTAATTCTTGTCTGTTTTATTAATATTTAAATCAAGAACACATAAGATGCAAATAAAAAAGACTCAAAAAGTCATGAAAATAATGACACAAATGAAAATCCTCAACTTGTACGCCAGCTTCCGCTGTGTAACCGCACCTGAAAAAGCAGCATCAAGGAGAAACAAAAAACCAAAAAATTCCGAAAACACATCAACTAAACATTTATTTAACTAACACGATCCGACGAAAGAATGATTGCAAAAATCCAACATAAATCTTGAGAAACTGAAAATCAACAGAAGTGGAAAAGAATATAAAAAAACTTAAGCTGCAAATGCTTTATTACGCCCACAGATGGCCGCACAGATGAAAGATATACATAGATAGATAGATAAAGAGAAAAGTATATGTATATGTGATATACATAGGTGATACCGGAGCAACACTTCCGGCACGAAACCAGAGCAAGGCGTAGACAGTTTTTAGTTAAATAAATATATGTTAAGAATTTGGAAAATGCTGCAAAATATTTCATTTTAAATAATTTTTTTTTTATTCCTTACTCGTTATACCATTTTAATTTGAATTTTATTTATTATTTGTATGCGATTTTATGGGGCAGCCACAATGCATTTTATAGGCTTTTATTTTTAAACGTAAATAAACAACCACCGACTGAGTGTCTTCTGTTTTCATTTCATGCTCTCATTAAGGGTATATCCATTTTGTTATGAATTTCAATCATATGCGGATTTATAAACTGATTAAGTGGAAAAATATTTATATATATATATATAAAATAATTACTTCAATAAGTTAAGTTATCTTATAAATGTACGATTTTTTACTAAACTTTATTTAAAGATCAAACACAATAGTTTGCCTATTACATATTCTCAATTTTAAATTAGTAAAACTATAATACTATAATATTAATACAATTTTCTCAAAAATAAGATTTTTTGTCTAAAACATAAGTTGAAAATCAATAACATGTAGATAATTAGAATACTTATAATTAGATTTTCTTCCTATTTTAAAATTTAAATATTGCCAAGTTTAACGAAAATTTCATTATCAGTGTCTATAAAACCTTCGTACTCTTTTAAATAAATTAAAAGCTAAATCATACTTCTATATTTATAGTTTATAACATTTTTTAAATGATTTGAAAGTTACATATTGCATGATTACAAATGCTAGGGTATTGCAACTTCGTTATTTTCAAACTAAATTGTTCTTGTCTTGTTTGCTGTGCACTTTATTTATATTGCAGCGGACGCAGGCACAAATCAGATCGAAGTGAAGACGAGTCCGGCGATGAATTGGACACGCGTGCTGTTCGTCGCTCTGGCCGCATTGGGGCTGGCGATGGTGGAGGTTGCATCACTCTCACTGGATCCAGGTAGGTGCCGCATTACCGCATTACCGCATTCCCGCATTATGTTTACCGTTGTATTTATGGGCAAACATGCGATAGTCGGGCCGCAAGGCAAATATTTGCCGGACAGTTGGCATCGCCCAAAAATCAACTCAAATAGCGATTTATGTAAATCAGAAAATGCCAAGCAAACGTCAACGTCGTGTTGAGTCGTGTCCATTGCAGTTGCCATTGCAATTGCAATTGCAGCATGTTGTCGACCTCCCTGGCCCATAAATGGCGTTGGCGTTGCCCGATCACGAGCTGGCCAAGTTGCAATTGCAATTGCAATCGCCATGTGGAGTCCAACTCTGACTCTGACTCGGCCTGTTTGGAGTGTGGAGTGTGGCACGATATCGTGAAGGTCACCTCACATACTATTGTAACATGCGGCTGTCAAAGCACAGCTCCTACACATGACAAATAACCGCACAAATGCGTGAAATTCTACATACTTACATTATGTTCAAAGTCTTTGGATCTTGTGCAAATACATACAAGTATCTGCTTGCTTTTCACATATCTGTTTTTCATTTCTTTTTTTTGGGTCAACATGCGGCTGGATTATCCGATCACTTGCTGACCAAAATAAACAGCGCCAAGTGTTGTAATAATCTCTACCAGGCGCGAAAACTGATAGGGCAAGTGCCAAAGATTTTGTATGAGGACTAGCAAACATTGTCCAAAGGCATTGTTTAATTTTGGTATTACTTTATGTTGATTTTGTAATCGATACGTGTAACTATCTATAACTGGCCTGACGGAAGTTTGTCTAGGCTGCGATGTGTATATAGGAAAAAACAGGAACAGTTTAATCTACAAATCAATCATTTGGGTATTCTTAGTCCAAGATCTGTAGATACATTTTATTTATATAAAAGTACTTCGCTTAAAAGCGATAAAGGAAAATATTTAAGCTGAAATCATAATAAGCAATCAATGACCAATCATAATATTTAATGTTTATTAAAGTTTTGAATTTGATTTAAAAATTCCAAATATATAATTCCAAAAATAATAATTTAACTCAGAGTGATTATAATTTATTGGTATGGTTCTGAAATAAGTATTCAAAAACCTCTTATTTTGTGAATTAGACAATGATATATTATTTAAAATATTTCTATTCTGAATTGTTTCGACTTTTGTTTTAGAACTAGCTATAAATAACAAAGTTATTAAAATAATAGGATATTATTAGTTATTAAAAACAGAATTTTTTTAAATTAGATTGGGGAACAAGATATAATATAAATTCATTCAGAATGCAATAAATCGGTTAAGTGGTTCATTAGTGGTTCTTCAACTCCTCACCTTGAAAACGAATTCCCGTAATGAAATATTTAGTCTTAACCTTTCGGCTATCTTATCTCTCGCCCTGTCACAGTTGCCTCTGCTGAGCTGGAGCAGTACATCAGGAAGGGCGATGTCGTCATATCCACGCGACACATAAGGTAAGTTCAGCTTAGCCTTGATGATTGGCTTATCAGTTGTTCAACAAGTTGTTGCACACACACTCTTTAACGGCATTCCAGACCCCGTCGCAAGCTGCACATTTCGATTGAGGCGCTGTTCATGATTGACTTTCCCATGCTGAAGCATAAGATGTCCTTCTTCCTGGATCGCAAGCAGCAACGGGTTACACTCGATATAAGCGCCAATGGCGCGACTGAGTCACGCAACTTTGATATACCCAATATCAATGAGACGAGCACCATTCGATCTCTGGCACTGCAGTTCTCCAAGAATCGAATCACACTCTTTGTGGACTGCAAGGCGAGCACGTTCCACGACATCGACATGAGTCTGGCCAAGCTCTATACCCAAATGGACGATCCAGTAATCAAGCTGGTAAGCTGGCATTAATTAAGGAAATTATAAAATAATTTTAGTTTACCTTTCCATCTGTTTATTCTATAGTTTAGGGAACGTAAGTATCCCCTGCACTTTGATGCGGACATGGAACACTCGTTGCAGCGTGCCAATTGTCAGAAGGGGTTGCATCGTCGGGGCAATCGACGCATGTTGCGCAACAAGATCAGTGAGCGTGGTGAGTTATCGATCAGTTGTGGTGATGGTGCACCAGTGGGTTTCTCTATCCTCTACAGCCCACAACTCTTCAAATCTTGCAGAGAAGAACAAGAAACGCGATGTACGCAGCAATTGGTACAACGAGCCAACTTTGGCCCGTGACGGCGTCGATCAGCGACAACATGAAGTACCCACAGATGTGGAACGTGGCGATATACCCATCATGCATGGCGACTGTGAAGGTAGGCTATTAGCCGTACACCTCTTTATTTTCTAGTTAGCCAATCTCAGTTAAGTCATAAACCAAGTCGATGACACTCGTCGCTTTTGGGGCGTGAATCGCCTTGTGACAGGTTTCCAGTGGGATTTCAACAACTCTTTTTTTTGTTTTTTGGGTGGGACGGTGGCCTTTACAAGGCGTTGCCCTTAACTTATCTCTGTCTGCGTAGATCTTTTGTCGAAAACAGTTGGCGTTCATGTCAGTCAAGGTACATAATTCAATTAAGCCAAAATCGTTACTTAGAGTTGGGCGAGTTTTTTTTGGTGGGTTAGAACTTGACTTGGAGACATCTGAGAAGAAATTAACATGTGTATAAAGTTTTCTATTTAAGGCATCTATTTTTTTTACCAATTAATTATTTATGTCATAATTTTATAAATTTTACGAGAATATAATAAAATGATAATTAAATATCTAAGACCTAAACTAGATACTAAATAAAAATTGTCCATCGGGCTTTTCTAGCTTTCATATGATTTATATTATTTATAAGATTAAATTAACATCTTATGAATAAATCCTTCAACTTTAAACTCGTAATAAATCGGATAAGAAATTGCCTTACTTTTAAAATAAACTACTTGTAAGTCCACGCTGTGAACAATTTTCAGCTGTTCAATCCGGCTAATCCCATGATATATGTATTTATATATACTCTCTGCTTACCCTTTTGAGGACTGATATGGCCAGAGCAATAAGTGTCGTTACTTAATGCGATAATGCCATGCAAATCGGCGGCCAATTAATCACATTGCTCGTATATGGCAATGTGAGTATTACGAGTAGATATCTATATGATTGTGAGTACAGATGTGAGTACCCACATGTTGATCTGCCAATAAGTCGCTGCTAAGTGACAGAGGAACAAGCCATGATCGCCCACTGAAAAGACAACACTAATGAACCCAGAGATATGCCAAAGCCCGTGAATAACTTGTGCACTCGTTTGGGTCTAGGTTTTGAGTCTGAGCTTGGGTTTGAGTTTGGGTTCGTGTGTTGTTGAGTGCAATTCGGTCGATGTCGACCCAAGCATAATTATTATTTATCTAGCTCAGTGCAAAACGCCAAATTGGTAGCACGCTCTGAACCCACACACTCATACACACACACACACACACTCACAAATACATATGTACATACTCATACATGGGACAGGCAACCAGGCGGCATATGTTAAATCGCAAAGGCAAACGTAATGAATGACGCCGACGAGATAGAAACGAAGGTTGCACACACCAAAAACAAGATCAGAGATCGAGTATACAACCACAGTCTCCCCTTCCCCTAATTCCACTCCCCTTCCTCCTTCCATGGCCTCAACGGATGCGTTTGGGCGTCGAGGCAACGGCGGCGTTTTCAATGTTGACAAAACTCACTCAAACATACGGACGGACAGACCGACAGACAGACAGAAAAATGGAACCGTTGAAACATTGCACTAGTTTAGTTTAGCCTGGCGTCAAGCCACATATGAGATTTAGAGATGAGTCGAGAGCTTATTGGGAGGATAACTGTAGTGTATCTGAAAGTTGAGCAGATCTTAACTCAGTCGATTGTGTGAATCATGAACGATCAGTTCTTAGTGACTCAGCGATCATTAAAATAATCGAGATACTAATAAATTTTTTAATATTTACGATCAATGTGACTTGAATTAATGCCGAAGCTATGAATTAACACATATACTTGCGGTCTATATATGTAAGTTTTACTCAATTATTTGTGCTATGCTTTCTCATAAAAATAGTCACAATTTAATCCGCAGACTGTTTTCAGGCAGTTTTGTCTGATCATTCCTGAGACAATTAAATATTTGATATAAAGTTGCGATTTCAAACAATTAAAACAGGTGTACAAGACCATAAAACATACACTATATGTAAAAATAAAAAAAAACAACAAATTTTTCATAATAAAGTTTGATTTTTGAGCGATCTTACCAGTCGTAGGTTTAGGATGAAGATGGTGTATATTTTCAAAACTAAGAGTTAAGTTGGCATTGATCTGTACTATGCAAAAAGGAAGATAAATTTATGTAGGATAGTAAAATCGTGTTATAAAATTAACTTTATAAAAAAAGAAACGTCAAATATGATTCACAACATTAGTGACGGTGAATGTGACTGCGAACTGTGAACTGTGATTTATCGTGAATGTGGGAGGCATCTCTGAATGCGCTGAGATCGAATTGGGTGCTCAACTCTGATGTCGCATTGCATTAAACAGCGCTAAAACGCAGCGCATTAGCAGCTGGATATTGCGGCCCAGTCTATGTTCGGGCTTAGAGTTCGGGCTTAGAGTCGTCCAAGCGACAAAGCGGATTAGGTTGCAATCAGGAATCGCATGGATATGTTAGAGGGGAACAGAGAGAGGAAGAGGGAGGCGAATGCTCAAAATGAGTGCGATTTGAGCATTGGTTAGGCCTTAATCTTGTCAGCCGCCTGAACGCTTCCCACACACACACACACACACACACAAATATACACACACATGCACTCATATACGACTCATGAATTATTGTTGCTTTATTTAAACTCTTATTTCTTACTTTGTTTTGTTTTGTTTATTTTTTCCTTTGCGCCTTTTGTGCTCATTGTTGCAGACGCCCTCGCAAGATCGCTGAGTGATCTTCTGGCACTGGTTAAGCTGCTGCGGGAAGACGTCGCCCACCAGCGCCAGGAGATTGCCTACTTGCGCATGCTGTTGGAGAACTGTGCGGGCTGCAAGGAGCCAAGTGGCGATAATAACATCCGACTCGAGCCCAACTGTCGCACTGCGAATCCTTGTTATCCTGGTAAGTGACACACCCAACTTCAACGGCATCTTCAACTTCAATGATCCTCTTTTTCTCTCTCTCTCTCGTCTCTGTTTGGACTGCCCACAGGCGTTGATTGCCATGATAGCGCCTCGGGACCCAGGTGCGGCCGTTGTCCTGTCGGCCTCATTGGCGATGGCAAACTCTGCAAACCGGGCGTCAGCTGTGCGGACAGACCATGTTTTCTGTAAGTCGATTGTAACAAAAAAAAAAAAAAAAAGAAAGAAATGAATTAACTGCCATACAAGTGAAGTTTCTTTTATACATATATACGCCTGTATTCCATGTCCTCACTGTTGTTGTTAATGGCGTTTTAGGGCGTGGCCGTTGCATCCATGTTAATTGTATTTGTCATGCTCTTCTCTTGACGTAGATGGACGCCCGACGCTTGAAAGGCGCCGCCAACACCACACGCAAAATGTCGTTCAGCAGATTCATTCGCATAAGGGCTTTCTAGACTCTCTTTCGAGTCTGCAATTATTTGCATATGGCCTTAATGGCAATTTGATGTTGTTTATGGCTTAATGATGCAGTCAAGCGACGCGTTTTTTCCCTCACTTGCCACTTCAGACAGCTGAAGACTTTCCATATCTATGATTGAGAAGTCTTCTCCATTGACATTTCAATTTATTCCCCATGCTCTATGATTTCTGAATGAAAAAGAGCAGAGAAATCGAAAGATACACACATACATACATAAGTATATCATTAAACAGTTTCCTAAAAGCCATTAGTTAGGCTTGATAGACCCTTATGACAAGTGCTTAGATCTCCGGCTCTTGATATGCCAATCACAATCACAATCACAATATGCAAAATGCCTAATCCCCTGTCGGATTAAGAGCTTTGCACATCAATTCTTGATACTCCACTTAATGCCATTCAAGTTTATCACTTTGCTCATAAATCTTCTGCAGAAGAATAGCTTAAGTTAACAAGTATTCTTTAACATGCCGTCTATTAACTAAGCTAATAAGTTAAGAATAGCTAAACATATAATACGTTTCTTTATTTGAAGTTGATAAGTAAATAACTTGGCTGATGGTCTTTTAGAAGATATACAGTAAAGACAATTTAATTTTAAATAATTAAAATCATTGATTTAATTGCTGTAAAGTCTTAAGTCTTAAGTCTTAGCCTCAAAGTCTTCTAAAAAGTGTGATTTCAATTCAAAGAAAATTTTATAAAATACTCTGTTTATACTTTAACTATGAGAATATTATTAAAAATATATATTGTCTATATTTTAAGTGCACTTCACTGAGCTTTAAGCTTGAAAGTGTCATTTTAAATCTTAAGCTCAACGGGTTGGAACATCTCCTTAGAAGTGTGCTATTATTTCAAAGACAAATAAAAGACTGTGCTCTTAAGTCACCCGCTGACATGATGACTACTTTAAAGCACAGCTGGAAGTTGTTCAATATCCAGAACCTTCATATATATCTTTTTACGGAACCTAGTCGTAAAAGCACCCACAACCCATATGGAGTGTGGAGTGTGGATTTTCCAACCGGAAGAAATCGGCAACAAGTTCTTACTGGGCATTATTATTGGTCCCATTTTGTGTCCGAGTCAACTATCAACTAATTATGCAAAAGACCCACAGCACAATGTTACAGAATATGGACTAATAAAAACATAAATTCTGGCAGTTGTGTAAAATTTGAATAGACATGTCATAAATATGTTAAACAAAACTATAACGGTTTAGAAGAAGAATATTTTGTAGAAATTGTTAAACAAAATGCAACAAAACCTTTGCAATAATGTAGAAGAAAATGTAGAAGTAGAAGAAGCAGAAGCTGAAGCTGAAGTTGAAGATGGGCTTTAGGATGGGGCATCGGTAAGTTGTGAGGTCTGAACCACAAATGGCACTTGAAACTGACTCATAAATTAGTTAAATGTGTGGGGAACCCGCACAGATACAATACATTGAATGAGAGGACCAAGAACTCAGATCTGAGCACCGACTGACTTCATTGTGTCAAAACACTTTAAGTGATTTCGGTCTGTGAAATGTGAGAACCCTAAAGTCCAATACACTCGACAAGTGAGCGCCTGGCCGTGGAAGCGACTTGGCCATAAATTTGTGTAAATTATTGAAAACGGGCAACAGTTGTATGTGTGTGTGTGCGAGTGTGTGTATTGTAGGTGTCTAGGCCGGGGTGCGCCTTGTGTTGTGCGACCCTATTTTAATTTGCATAAAATTGTTTTAAATGTTGTCAGCATCGCCGACTCGTTACTGTCATCTTTCATTATCGATGAAATGTGGCCAATGCGTGTGGTAAACGGATAAACTCACACCGAGCACACAATAGTTCCCCACTTCCCCCTCTACCATCATCATTATTTTTTATTTAGAATCCACGAAATGTTGTTTGTAGCCGGCGTCAGAGTTAAACATGGTCAGCGCTTTGTTTGTTCGACTTTTCCGAGCTGAGTTTGAATGCACAAGATCAATTCTATTAAAATGCCATAAAACTTGAGCTAATGACATGCACACCTGTTGATCCTTTGTTGTGCGGTGTGTCTAACAGGGGCTTGGCCATACCAAATAATATTCATTGTGCCCACAACTGTTAATGAGTTTCATCTCAATATTTGAAGACGCTACAAATGTTGCTAGCGAGCTAAAAATAAAACATATTATAGAAGAGAAGCAGTACAGTTGCGTCATATATTTACTTTTATTTTATATAATTTTAAATTTAAAAAAATACAGATATTCTATACATTTGATAAATGAAATCGTTTTTATTGCCGCATTCTAAATATCTTAAGTTTTATGGATTTGTGCCTTACAAGAATCTGTTTGAAATTTTTATTTTACAAATAGAAATAATATAATATAATACATTAATTTACAAAAAAGTGTCCATTTGATTGATGTACTATATAAAAATGTTTTTTCCCTTAGATATTAAGGCTGTGCATTTAAATATTGATATTCCTATTAACATTTCTTTATGTGACTAGTAAGAAAAAATTTCTTTACACTCTCTAATTTCAATTGTTTGAGCTGTACTTTCAATTTCTACGACTGCGCTGTCCTACTAAATCTTAAGCCTTACTCATAGCTGACCCTAACTAGAAAAGCCAATCATAATTTAGCCAAAGGCTAAAAACCCAACCAGCCATCAAAAGTTTCACTACCTTTCAACGCACAGTCGGAGGCTAAGGCTGAAGTTGAGACTGAGGCTGTTGTTCAATTTAAATTATGCGTATGATGAAATAATCAGCAATGCAATCAAGAGAGTGAGAAAGAGAGATTATATTACCCTGGCCAAGATTGAGATTTAGATAGAGATTTGGAATCCGATTGCAGCTGCAACATGCTGCAGAATGCAACATGTGTATACACATGTTGTGAACAATTTCAAAAAGACAGAATTCCATTTGATTATGGCAACTTTCCCACAGATTCTTAGGCCTGGTCCAAAACAAAACGTTTACAGCAAACATTTGACTGGTAAAAGCAGCTCTCCACAACAAAAACTGACAGACTAACTGAGTGAGATAGAGACAGAGACGGAGACAGAGAGAAAGAGTGAGAGAGAGCGTAGCTGGTTCACAGCAACATCAAAGTTCGGTGGAACGCATATCTCAGCCGCGAATCGAGTTCGCCTACGCACCAAAAAAGCAACAGCCGCGCCGCAAAAGTGGAGCCATTGATTCCAAGTCAACGTTGCCGTTGCCGTTGTTGTCGTTGTTGTTGCAACTGCTGTTGTTGTTGTTGACTGTGTCGCCGGGACTGAGGCAGCGTTTGACTGCTTGAATTCAAATTAATAGCCAACTGGCTCTGGCTGTTTGTTTGGTTCGTTGCCCGTGCCGTGCCGTGTGCCGCACAGTGGGACAACGCACATAGTTATTCACAACTTTTATTCAAATTTCAAAAAAGTACAGATGTAAAAACTTTCAGCTCTATTATTTTTTATTTGAGTCAGCCAACTCAAACATTACAAAGTAGAAAAATCGCCACCAACAAAATGGAGCATTTCATTGAATATAATTTTGTAAGATTGCATTTTTGATTTATAATTTATAAACGTAAAATTTTGAGCTTTATTAAAAGTAAATTTATGTAGAATCAATATTTAAAAAGAAATTATAAATGTATATAAAGACTCTTGTTTCAAATAGTAGAAATTAAATATTTTCGATATTTATTTCCTAAAAAGCAAAGGAGTCCGTTTCTTCCAGGGACTTCTCAAAATAATTTTTCTCTGTAACCGAAACTTGTTTGGAAGCCATTTGTGTTAAATTCTAGATAGTTATTAATTTTTTGGAATAAAAATTTAATTTTTCTCTCATAATTTCTTTCAAAATTGAATGAAAATTAACTGCAGTCTTAGCCCACTGTGCGCTGAGTGCAGGCACAGCAATGAAAACAAAAACAAGCCAAGTCAAGACCAAGTCGAGACCAAGCCCGATCTGGAACTGAAGCTGAGGCTGAGGCTAGAGTTAAAGCTGGAGTTGGAACTGAAGCTGGAGTCAGCAGCCAACGTACTGCCAACCTCACAGATAAGTGGCCTGTGGCAAAATAAACGCCGCTTTATGGCAGTTTGTTGTAGTTTGTCCAAAGCTTGCGCCACACGCTTGTTGTTGTTCTTTTTGTTGTTGTTGGATGCAGCAACTCCTTTAAGGGAGAGCAGCCTGGACAGTAGAGCCAAGTGTTTCTGTTGTTAGGAGTAAGTGCTATGCATTTGCATGGCATGCGCTACCATTAGAAGCAATTTGGGTGGGATTAATGCGACCAGCGATCGCAGCTCCAATAATAGATAATCTTGGGCGATATTGTTCGAACATTATTCACTGATTGAGAGTAAGGATAGAGATTGAAAATTCAAATGGGTTCATCACGTCTGGCGAAAGGCGAAATCCACTGGGATCTTTCGACAACTGATGACAAATATGAGCAATAACAAAATCAGATTGCGAAGTGTGAATGGAATTATTACTGAATGTAATTAATTTGGAAAATATGTCTATGTAAAGTAATGAAAATATACTACATTTCGCGGAATATTTAATGATATTCTAATTTTGCAGAGATTAAAAATGTGAAAGTTACTTTTGTAATAATGGGAAAAACAAAAACGAGTTTATGTAATTTTAAAATCTGTCCTTTGTGGACAATCATTGAATTGTATGTATGGCTTTTTAACTTTAACGAAATATTTATTTCATTTTTGACGATGTTTTTTAACTAGGCATTTTGAGGGAATGAAACCTCAGTTTTTCCAACTGAGAGTTCTAATTGTGAAATATTTAATTATAAATATTTAATAAAAATAACAGCGAAAATTTAAATCAAGAACTGAACAATGAAAATTAAAATATGTATTACAATTTTATCTGATCTGAAGCTCAGAACTATTTGAGTTTTGAGTGACTTTCTTTTGTTATTTCAACCATTAATTTTTTTATTACTTTTAAGCCA
Organism: Drosophila quinaria; assembly: GCA_035047525.1. Classification (NCBI taxonomy): domain Eukaryota; kingdom Metazoa; phylum Arthropoda; class Insecta; order Diptera; family Drosophilidae; genus Drosophila; species Drosophila quinaria. The sequence continues at coordinate 261,711 of JAWNPO010000056.1, read as the reverse complement.
ATCTATAGATACACGAAAATGTATAAAAGCTCTTATATTGTATTCAGTAGCCTATGGTTTGAGCCATCCTTCACTTCGTTAAAGGCTTAAAGCAGCCCTCATGTCAGTTGGTTTTGTGGCTCATTTCGCGTTTGCCAAATGGAAATGACCTAAAAGCCTTTTTGCATGGCTTCAAATCCATGTTCGCACATTATTCAGTCTGCTGTTCGTTGTCCCTTTGGGTCCGAGTTCCGTGTCTAAAGGTTTTGTGTCTTTTGGGTGGTGCCTGGCCAAGTGTTTGAACTGGACTCGAGCCAGAGTCGGCAGGCAACACGGCAACAGCGTCTTGTCCAGGCAGCAGCAAATTGGAATTATGAATTATGAATGCGTGGTTAATAAAAAGAACGAGCAACAACAAGACGATGGTAACCAGCAAGTGGTTTCGTCATGCTAACTGCTAGAATGAAGTGGGATGCAACTGCCAAAGGGAGGGGCAGTGGCAGAAATGCTAATGCGTTCCTCGATGCGCTTGGCTAACTATTTTCCCAGCACTCAAACGATGCCGATGCCGATCTCAAGACCCGGCTCCAGCTAAGACAATATGGTCGAGTGAACTGAAACAAAGCAGAAAAGCGCAAAGTGCCGGACACAACGAATACCCCTACGCAACATTTTGTGGCACCGCACACAACACTCTCTCTCCCCCGCTTTGTCTCCTCCCCTTTAACCACTGTCTCTAAATCTCTCGACATGGACGTGAACATGGACAGCAACATGGACAGCGCCGCCTCATCGCGATGCCGCTTGCCACTTAAGTACTTAACACTTTTTGCTAATTGCGCGTTGCCGCCAAATGCTTCTACCAAAATATTGACGAACTCACACACACACACACGCACACCCACACACACACACTCTCACACACTTTTGACAAGTGTTGTTGGCCACCAACTGACAACGCAAACCACACAACCACAGACTAGAAAAACAATAACAAAACTTGAGCTCTTATTGCGTCTCAGTTCTATACAGATAATCTACAATGGTCACTCTATAATAAATAAATAAATAATAAGTAAATACCAATAAATTTAAGAACAATCGTCTTAGATATTCTTTTACCAAACAAGTTTCAATTATAGGACGTTCACTGTACTTAGAATTATGCGTCATTTGTGGTTGTACCCAACCTACAATACAACTAAGAATTTGACGTGGGTTATAATAAGATGAAATACTTTTTATAATCATTTGCCATATAGAGCACAACTTGTGGTTGTCGTCTTTCCTGTTCAGCAGTTGTCTTTTGATGTTGCAAGTTTTTCTTCATTTGCTTCCCCTCAATTGACCAGAAATAAATGATTACACCAAAAAAAAAATATTGCTTTAATTCTTGCAAATGTCAAAATATTTGTTAAGTGATTTGATAGAATTTCAAAGCTATTCATTTAAATAATTTTAATTTTTAAATTGAGTAAACATAAAATAAATTAATTTCTTTAGTATGTTATTTAATTAACATTTTATTAAAATTTAAAACTAATTTATGTCAGCAGATTTCATAGACACTTTGCTCGATTTTTTAAAGCTATTTTCAGCAGAGTCTCTTAAATTGAACAACATGCTAAACTCGATGGTAACTTTGACAGGAACATGAGTATATATATATATAACCTTACTGGCCAGGGCTGTGGCATTAGCTCCATTTGGCCCTTGCTCTGCCCACGTGATCGTGGGGATCTTAAAATCCGTGGGCTTAGCCATAAAACATGGCAACGAATGGCTTCTGGGTCAGTTGGGCACAGTAGTTGGATATGTGGCTGTAGGTGATGTATTGGCTGAGAAATTCGCGACGAGCGATTGCCAATGAGTTATGTCCTGGGAGAGTTTGGAACTGTTGCGAGTTAACCGTAAAACCGAATGCGAACTAATGTCCATGTCATGATATGTAAATGCAAATGTTATATGGAAGCCATAAGCGAATCCCACACTGCTCGCACAACCATAAAGAGAAATTTACATGCCAGGCCAGCTTGTAACTGCACTTTTTTTTTAGAGCCTGGTTTCTTTGTTTTTTGGCCCAGGGCCATTTGAATGGACATCATCAGACTACAACCAAGAGACATGGTCACATTGGTGCCTTCCTCTTTTATTTATTTTGTGCCTCAACGGCTCTTTTAATAACATTTTCTTGTAATTGTAATTTGTTTTCTTTGCGAGTCGCCTTCCCTCTTCCTGGGCATGTCCGAAAACTCGAACATGAACCCAAACCCGAACCCCTTACACACATTTGTATATGTACATATATATATGTGTTCTGACTGCGCTTTGTCGGTGCTTTTGGGTCCCAAAGTGAGGGTCCAACTGTAACCTTTTCCCTGTTTCCCTGTTTACCAGCTGAACATCATTAATAAATTTGCCTTTTGTGTATGGTTATTCGGTTATTTCTACAATCTTTTGTTGCCGCGTATTTGTTCCTGACTGTCAGTATTAATAATAATAAACAATAACAAACCCAAACCATATATGTACACACATAACTAGTAATATTCCTATACTCCAAATCTACAATATGTATTTATGCTGGACTTTTACCCCCCGTTTTGCTTGCAGAGGCGTTCAGTGTCACGATACTGTGAATGGTGCCCAGTGTGACTCCTGTCCGGTTGGCTATGAAGGTGATGGACGCACATGTTCGCTACGTAATCCTTGTCTGGACTCACCATGCCCCTCAGGTAAGTCAATAAACAACAAAAACAGAGTATGTGTCTGTGTGTGTGTGTGTGTGTGTGTGTGTGTGTGATCTGTGTCTTCTTCTTAGCGGTCTGTTTGACTTTTTGATTAGTTCAAGTCTCAAGTGGAGTTTTTGGGGGCCACGTTTTGTTCTCTCTCAGATCTTTTATGGCTAATTTGAGTTTGTCGTGCCTTGAGCTACAGTCAACTGTGTGGGTTGTTTGAATAGCTTGGAACACTGAGCTGAAGATGAGTCAAATATAATGATACTCTAGGCTGAAGATAGCAAGTAAACAACGTCTGTGTAATCTTCAAAAATGTATTCTTTTTTATCAGTATATTAACTTTATTGTAATTATAAACTAATATTCCTTATTTTAGATTTTCAAAAAAAAAACACATTTTTAAATTTCTTTACTCTTCTGCACTTCTCCTGATTAGGACAGACTGGCTTTCAGTTGAGTTTAATTTAAAAAAAAAAATTGTTATCCCTTGAAAACTAAAATGCCTTAAACATTTCCTGGTAGCGCACACAATTCACACGATTGTTTGATTTATTAATGCGCATTTCGGAGCTCAAAAGAAATCGGTGGAGACTTTTGATTGAAAATCCCTTGAAAATTATAGGGTACCCGAGCAATTTTCAATGAATGTGTGAAACAAGACTGCTAATTAGAGTGCAGATCGACTGAGACTGAGAGAATTGGGGGTAGGGTACTTAGTCATCTTTGAGGCGTGATGGAATGTTGTGCCTTATAAGTCAAGTTGGCTAATTGAATTCGGCCAAAGTACAAAGACTTAAGCAATTGCAGTGGGTGGATTTACTTAATTTGTTCTTAAATATATTACGTTATTAATGCATAAATAAATTCTCGTTATTAGGCAACATTTTAGTGCCCACACATAACGTGCAACATTATCAGAGGCAGAGCCAGTTCTCGGCACGCAAATACTCGGTTGTAACGAACTGAATCAGATCACAGCACCTATAATTTAATTATAATTTCTACATACTTAGAGAAACAAAAGAGAGCACATCATAAATCACTAAATAAATAGTCATAAGTCGTAAGCTCTATGATTGGCAAATTGAATCCATTCAAAGTATTATCGCCCTGTAACAATAGAACTCTATAACTACTTACAAAATAAAATGGAAAATAAAATTCGAAAAAAACTGTATACTTTATAATAATTGACTAAACCCATTATAAAAAGAACCTTTTGGTAAATGCTCTATTAATACATACTATGTGACCCCCGATCCAAATCCATCTGAATGCCCAGAAAGTGGAGTTTATAAGCGTGCACCGAAATTGTCCTCTTCCCCACAATTATTCTCTCTGTAAAATGTCTAAAATAAAACGTGAATAAAAATTATACGATATTTTTTCAAAAAAGAACAAAAATAAATCATAATACAGTTGTTTTATTCGAGCCATAAACGATTTCACTGGTCTGCGTTTTGGATACAATTTTTGGTAAATAAAATTCCTTTTTTCCACTTATATACTTTATTTCTATCCGAATCATCTTTCATAGTATACCTTGATCTCTATTATGAACTCCATTGCGCTTCATGTTTATTCACTATCATTTTCTGGTCATGCTTTATTAGAGCTTATCAGTTTATCAGTCCTGTTCCGAATTTCGCATTCGCATCAATTTCACAAATCCATTCGAGAATTTGATTGAAGGCAGAATTCGGTTCAGTCCTGTTTATTTAAGTATTAGATAAAAACTAAACTTGAAACTAATGATAATGCTTTATTATTTTAATATTTAAACATTAATTGGTACAGTTTCTGAATACATAACCTAACATTTTGTTAACATAACCTCACTTTTTCATACTAATTCCGACTTTTCCGCAACTTTTTCAGTTTACCAATAGCTTAGTCAATAGATCTTAAACCATCGTATGATTTTCCTCACTGCCAGGTGTCGAGTGCATTCAGTTGGGTTTTCCCCCCCATTTTCAATGCATCTCCTGTCCCCGTGGTCACAAGATCAACGGCACAAGCTGTCGCGATGTGGATGAGTGTGCGCTCTATCAGCCCTGTGATGAGCTGGCCTTCTGCAACAATCTCAATCCTGGCTTTCGCTGTGGTCCCTGTCCACCCGGCTTTGATGGCATCCATGCTCATGGTAGGATCAGAGATGTTTATGTTACTAGGAGTGAAATAACAATCTGTTTTTTGATCAGGCTACTCGGCTGACTATCTGGCCGTAGGATTTCAGAAGCAAACCTGCCTGGACATCGACGAGTGCAAGATGGGCTTCTTTCGGTGCCCGGAACACGCCAGCTGTCACAACAGCATTGTGAGTAGACCTCAAGGAGCAACTGCATCAACTGGGCTAACAGTACAGATTCTCTTAGGGCTCCTACAGATGCCAGTGTCATGATGGCTATGTGGCCAATGGAACCTTCAGCTGTCTGTCCGCCGCTGATCTCTGTCCCGATGGCAGCGTGTGCTCGAGGAATGCGGAATGCGTTCCCACCGATAGCTATCATTACCAGTGCCGCTGCAGCGTCGGCTGGGCGGGCAATGGCCAGATCTGTGGGCGTGATCGCGATCTGGACGGATGGCCGGATGAGTCGCTCAACTGTGCGGAGCCTCATTGTCGGCGCGATAATTGCCCGGACCTGCCGAACTCGGGGCAGGAGGATGCGGACTTGGATGGCATTGGCGATGGCTGTGATGATGATGCGGACAGCGATCAGGTGCTCAACAGCAAGGACAACTGTCCGTTTGTCTACAACAGCGATCAGCTGGACTCGGATCACGATGGCGTCGGCGATGCCTGCGACAATTGCGTCTTCATTTCGAATCGCAGGCAGCTGGACACGGATGCGGATGGACTGGGCAATGAGTGTGACGATGATATTGACAGTGATTCGGTGGTCAATCAGTATGACAACTGTCCCGTGCTCCGCAATCCCAACCAATCGGATGTGGATAACGATGGAGTTGGCGATGCCTGCGATAATTGCCCGACAATTCCGAATCCGGCGCAGGAGGATCGCGACATGGACCTGGTGGGCGATGCCTGCGACAGTGACATCGATGGGGATGACGACGGCATACAGGATTCGGAGGACAACTGCCCCATGGTCAGCAACTCCGATCAGCTGGACACGGATTTCGATGACAAGGGCGATGCCTGTGACGATGACATGGATGGCGATGGTGTGCCCAACTACAGAGACAACTGTCCGTTGGCCAAGAACCCAGATCAACTCGATGCCAATCACAACGGCAAGGGGGATGTCTGCGAGGACGATGAGGATGAGGATGGCACGCCCAATATCATCGACAATTGCCCAAACAACTCCATGATTCATCGCACCGATTTCCGGACCATTCGTTCGGTTATTCTCGACCCCGAGGGCGATGCTCAACTCGATCCCAACTGGGAGGTGCATGGCAATGGCTCAGAGATCACGCAAACCTTGAACTCGGATCCCGGTCTGGTGGTGGGCAGTGACTCCTTCGGTGGCGTCGACTTTGAGGGCACCTTCTACATCAACGATGATACGGACGATGACTACGTGGGCTTCATCTTCAGCTATCAGAGCAATCGCAAGTTCTATGTGGTGCAGTGGAAGAAGGGCACCCAAACCTATTGGCAATCCTCGCCATTCCGCGCCTCCGCCGAGCCGGGTGTACAGATCAAGCTGATTGATAGCAATACGGGACCAGGTTCCATGTTGCGGAATAGTCTGTGGCATGCCGGAGATACGCCTGGACAGGCCAGGCTGCTCTGGAAGGATCCACTGAATGCCGGCTGGAAGGAGAAGACCTCGTATCGCTGGTCCTTGGTGCATCGACCTGCAATTGGACTCATCCGGTTGCGGTAAGTTTGCCAAATGCCCAACATGTATTAGAAGTGTAATCCATTATCTCGCAGCATATATGAGGGAGCACATTTGATTCTGGACTCGCACAACGTTTACGATGCCAACCTCACCCTGAAGGGCGGTCGTCTGGGCGTTTTCTGCTTCTCCCAAGAGATGATTATATGGTCGGATCTGGTTTACAAATGCAACAGTGAGTAGTTGGCCCTCTGGCCCATTTGTCCATTTGTCCATTTGCCCATTCGCAAGCTCATCAACTGTTTCTCTTCTCTCGTCATAGCACGTGTTCCGCCCCTCATCTACAACGAACTGCCCACCCATCTGAAGCTCAAGGTGGAACTGGAGAACTGAACTGAACTGAACTGTTGAAGTCCCAGTCGCACTCGCAGTTGTTGTTGTTGTTTTTTTGAACCCAGTTGACCCAAGCAACAAAATGTATCTGCCATAAATCTTAACCAAATCAACTAAGTACTTATTTATTTCAGCGCTTAGACGCGTTTTAAAAGAATAATAAAAAAAAAAAATATATATAAAAAAATTTTTTAAACTAAACTTTTTGCGTATTTTTAAAATCCCATGAATAAGCAATGCTAGAGTTTGCAAAAAACCATACGTCTGTCTTCAACTGCCATTTTCTCCACTTTAAACGGTTGCTGCTCGACAAAATTTGTTGTACTCGAAGTGTGGTTATTGGCAACTGTAAATCAGTTTTAAAATTGGATGCAGTAGAGGTTTTTTGTTTTGAGCTGCAGCGAATAATTCCCGAAATTTTTTAATTGTTGGTTTTAGACCAATTTTGTTATAGCCACTTCACATAATCAGAAAAAAATTAGTCTAAAGGCGTTAAATCACACGATCTAGGCTGCCAATTGACCAGACCCAAGCGTAAAATAAACTTTTCACCAAAATCGCCTCTCAATTGGGCCATTGTTTCCCGTGCTGTGTGGAATGTGGCAAAAAAAAATTTGTAATCATTCCGAATAACCGCCTCAGAAGGTCGACTAAACTGATCATTAAATTAAAAAAATTCAATATGCACTTTCTTAACCGAAAAAGTAGTAGTATGTAATTACATATTCCACCAGAGAAATTGAGATGAATCATATATATGATCGCAGGTATTAACTTAACTACAAATGTGCAAGAATTTTTAAAATTCAACAATTTGTTCAGGAGTCAATTCATTATGAAATGGCAAGCCAAACTGAGCATAAATCTAGTGACAGCTGTCAAAAAGACCAACTCAGAAAAAAATGTGTTGCCCGATTAAAAACCACAAGTCTAAAAAAAATACCCTTTACAAGATATTTTTATGCAGGACATATACTGACCTTTGTCTTAAATATATATGCTTTGTTCGATTGTAATCAATAGTACTATTTTATCGTATAGAAACTGGACACTCTGAACTAGTTAATCCTTATATGTCATGATTTTAATATGGCTTACAAAAAGTACATATATACAGGTGTACTACAGAAATCTCTTCCACTTGAATTTGAAAACGATTTCTGTGGCAATAATTAATTAACTAATAAGTTGAAAATATATATAATTCATTTTTAATTGATCCACTTACCTGTAGGGTTTTTTTATAGATAATATGAGGATTAAATAACGTATGTCTTGATGCAATCGATTGTGAATATCACAATAAAAATGAAAAAAACAAAGAAAATCAAAAAAAAAAAAAAAAAAAAAAAATCAAGCTTAGAGTCGGGAAAATAAACAGTCGAATCTGTTAAATCATTTTTAATTTGCTTTTACAAAAATACATCATATGTATACAGAAATCTCTTCCACTTGAATTTGAAAACGATTTCTGTGGCACCCCTGAGTATTTCAGCTGAGGTATTTGAATTGACATAAGGAGCCGCTGACATTTTTCAACACTAAATAAATTCATGTAGTGTGTGAATTTATCAAAGTGAGCCAGTCGTAGGGTTTTTGTCGCAATGAATTTCTCATCTGTCAACATAGGAGCAGTGCAGGCCTAAATTTAAAACATTCACCCCCCAGTAATTTTCGAAAAAATAACCATAAAAAATAGTCTTGCTACTCGAATCAGTCTGAAATTCAGTCAGTCTTGCAGCAAATAGTCCAGGGGTAAGCGAAATCTGCAAAACATAAATGTCGATTAAAGCCATCCGAACTCGAATTGATCTGTTATCAGTTAGCAATAATGGCCAGTTGCGATGTTCAAGCCACTCTGTCGAACGATGAATCGAAGGATATTGCAGAATACCCAAAGGAAGCCACAACTCCATTGACAGCAACAGACACATCCTCAGATACAGCCTCAGCCATAACCCAAGTCGACATTAAAACCGAACCAGTTAATGTAATTATGAATGTGAACAATGTAAAGAAGAATGTGGAAACCGTTTCAAGTGACAAGAATGACATTTTGGTGCAACCAACAAAAATACCGGGACCAATACATGTGTCAAATGGCTTTCATAATCGCAAATATACGACCCTGATGAAGTCACTGGATTTCAAAAAGCAGCATGTTGATATTTTCAGCAGCACCAGCACTCTGGTGAATACAACTGAAGATTCGGGCGTGCAACTGGACTGCTCAACTGCAGAGGATGACAATTCATATTGTGAATTGCAGAGTCTTCGGGCGGGCAGTTCAACGCCTCGGCAAAGGAACAGTACCGAGACTATTGTATCAATGGGGAGTATTTTGGAACTGGAAACGGCTGAGCAGCAGACGCTCCGAGTGCTGCAACGTGCTGTCGCTGAGATGGAGGCCGAGGTGGCACTGCATTCGGAGAAACTTGAGGAGGAGATTACGCTTGAATTTGACAACCAGTTGAAGCTTTCAACAGATGACCAAGAAACACAACAACACAAACACAACAAGAACCACAACAAGAACAAGAACAGCAAAAAATGAATCGAATGATTCATGCCAAGCAATCGAGAAGTTTGAGAATTTTTCAATCGGATCTGGTGGCACGAGCGAACGTAAGCATATCCGAGTGGAACAACTCCTGGAGGCGGAGCACGATATGGAAATGTTGCACAAGCTACTCCAAAATGACAATCAACTGGTCACTAGCGATGCTTCTGTTCAGCCACAGCCACAGTCGGAGGAATCATCTCCGACCAAGGAGAACATTGCACAGGTGGAAGATGACGAGACCGAGGGAACCAGGAAGCAAGTGGGTCTCGTCTACTCGCTGCTGAACATCATTTGTGGCAAGGGTATCCGCAAACTGAGCTACCCAATACTATTCTGTGGCATAACTGTCGGTTTGCTTTTTTATTTTCGTAAGGATTAGGGTCTCGTATCATCCTCATCAAATACTACATCTGAAAATTGTAAACGAAATCAAAATATTGCGAAAGCGCGAACAAAATCGAATTCAAATTGAGTTCTCAAAATTACATTTATTTTACTCATAAAATAAATCGGCTATACACGTATAATATCATACAACACTATGGCGCTTGAAATTTCACAAATAGACTTCAACATCTTTGGAACTTTGGATCGAACAGCTATTTCAACTTTACACAAACAACGCCTATTATCAATATTAATAAACAAAAATGATTGCGTCATTATAATAAGCCTTTCAATCGCATCTAAAGTTATTAATTTTTTTAAATTAGTTATTCTAAATAGCCATTCTGAGGGAATTCGGAAAATGCCAGATATAGGAAAAATCGGATATATGTACTTTAAAATAATTTAAAAATATTTTACCTTATTAATAATACTTGTTGAAATTCAATTAGTTAATATCCATGACGAATAAACTCATTTTTAAAGCTCTCCATATAGTGCGCGATTTCCTTTACTCTATGGAAGTTGCATTAAGAATTAATTTCCTTTACATATGTTCTATGAAGTTTTAATAAAATAAAATTTGTTTCTTTACCCTTTTTTTTTTAATAACGATAAAATGATCTTGTCTTATCACATGTGCATTTCAAAAATTGTCTTGACTACAACTTTTGCTTTATAAATTTTGTTTTTTAGAATTTTCTTACAAATAAATTTCAAAATTTTTTTAATCTTCTATCTCTAAATTACCGTGTTTGGATATGGCATCTAAGGATTCTGTCTTAATTGCCAGCTTGGTGCATGTGATCTTTCGGTATTGCCTATATATAACGCCACAATCCAAGCTAAAGACGCCTGGTCCAGGAATGCCCACAGTCATCGTCTTTGTGGCCGTGTTGGATATAATCAGTTGTAATCGCATAATTCCAAATTGCTTCGAGGATATCGCAGAGGGTCTCAAATATGTTGTAGAAGCGGTTACAGCGATCTTTTTATTGGAAGTCAGTATGCTGTTCTGGGTGTCAGTCGAACATTCCATCTATTTATTAGCCAAGCAATCGCTGCTTGGCTTGGACCTGCTTGACAGAAAGACGTATAATGCACATGAAACTCAGATAAATGGAGCCATCACCTATCCACTTTCTGTGACGATTCTGGCTATAGCTTGTCAGCATACCGATCTTCATAATAGGATAGTGCAAAGCCTTAACGACTAAATTTATAAGTCGTCAGACTTATTTTTTTTTTTTTTAAATATAGTGCGGAAAAACATGTCAGAAACTAAAGAAAATTGCATACTTTTAGGCTGTCAAATATAACAAAAACTGAATAAATTCAACAACTAAAAAATTTCGAAAAAAAAGAATAAAATAAAAGAATCAACAAAAGATACTCAGCTGGATTTTAAATTCCATTAGCCTAGCCTTTTTATTTGCAAAATTGGCACAAAATCTATTAACATTATATTATTTTTCTATCTTGTTAATAGTAATTGGATTTCTCAAAAAGTCGTAAATTTCCGTTCTGAAGAATTTGTTTTGAATGCATTGATTATTTCCTGTAGATATTTTATAATATTTTATTAAACTCAGGCTTAAATATAAACATAAGCTTTTGCTTTTTATTATTAGTTCGGTTTCCTTTTATACAGATATACAAAAAGAGTTTATAAAATTATTCGTATATAATTAATTTATTAAGTAGCTTTTGTATTTCTTTTTGTTTTTTAAATTACATAATAACGACTATATTTGATTTTGCTTTTTACAGCACTCGCGAATTTTTCAACAAGTTTGGAAAATAAGTACATTTATTTATATCATAAGTGTATTGCAATTGAACTCATTTATTACCTTCTAGTGTAAGGTAGCTTAAAGTTTTGTCATTTATGTGCGTATATTTAGGTAAATAATACTTAAGAATAAAACAATTTTATCATTTATTATACTCGTATTATAAGTTCGACTTAATTTCAGTTTAGATTTCATATTTAAAGAGCACTTGTTGGAATTACTAAATTATTATTTTCTTTTCTATATCTCTCTATTCGAAAGCAGCTTTTAAGCTTTGCATTAAGCCACGTAATTTCCCAAAATTCTTTTAAAAGTTTCAATAAAATTCTAAATTGAAGTCAGCGATTACGGCGATTCAATGCAAAGCTTTTAATTTGCTGTTTTTATTGTTGAAACAACTTTTTCGCTTTCAATGAGTATTTGTTTTCGATTGATTTAGAGGGGCAGTGTTAGAACTTTGCCTCTGCAGTGCCTGTACATTTATGACCACATTTTACATTAAAGCAGCTTTTAAAGTTATTATTTTTTTAAGTTTTTAAGTTATTTGAGTTTTGTTTACGTTGATGGTTTACTGCACTTCGCTATCACTGTCACTCTTTTCTGAAAATAAGAATGGTCAAATAAATTAATAAGGATATACCGAATTTTATAGTTTAGATAGACGCACCTTTCTTGCCCGTGTAAGCGTGACGTTTCAGTCGATCGTATAAGTCTTCTTTAGTTCCATAGAGCGACGCATTGGACCGGGCCAATGTGCTCATCTTGCCACCATGCAGACCTGGAAGGAGCGAGATCCATGTTATATAATTTGAAACCGACGACGTTTTAAAAACGACAATTATTGTCGAATTTCGAAATTCGGAACAGCAAAAAACTTGTTTTGTGGCAAATCGACTCGTTCTCGGAATTCGGAACAGGCCCGAATTGTATTATGATTTTGAAATAAAAGTTAACAATTAATTCTTATTTTTTTTTATAATAATTTTAATCGAAAGTAAAAGATTTTATAATACACATGTATCCTTTTACGAGATGGATTTCTGTTATTTTCTGATTCAGCTAGATATTTTCTTGAGCGTTTTAATATCTTATAACTTGTATCTCTTCTTTGCGATTTCCGCTTAAGTGGGCTTACCGTCTTTCATGTAGGTTTCGTTGTAGAAGTTGGGCATCTCCCAACCGTCCTCCTCGTCGTCGTAGTAGTGTGCATAGGTGCTGTGGTGCGAGGGGGCAATGGACTCCGCGTAGGGTGTGTGTGCACCGTAGTAGAAGTTCACCTGTGATCCAGTCTGATCGATGGCTGGCGTCAGCATCTTCTTGGGATCCCGACGCTTCGTGGAGCGCACACAGATCATCCAGATGAGCAGCACAATGATTATGATGAAGATGACGGCGCCGGCAATGCCGCCAGCAATATACGCAAATTCGGAACGTTCGGCGCAATGGGGTCCGGTGAATGAGCCCACACAGCGGCAGGATGGTGTACCCTTGAGATCCTTGACACAGGTGCCAGAGTTCTCGCAGTGGCCATCGCAGACATCCGTGCAAACGAAGCCGGTTCCATTGAAGCCAGGCTTGCATTCGCACTTGAAGTCGGACGTCTCCGCAACCATAATACAATAGGCATTCACATCACAATGGGGCTTACCCTCGGCAATGTGCTCGCAGGGATTGGTGCACTCGCTCTTGGAGGTGGCGCCAGTGATCTTGGTGCTGTGGTTGGGTGGACACTGAATGCAGACGGTTTGCTGTGACTCCGACTGATAGAAGCCCTTGCGGCACTCAATGCACATGTTGAGGGTGGCATTGAGATAGGTGCCAGGTGAGCAAACCGGCAGAGTGCACTCCTCCACGGAGCTGGCTCCCACCTTGGGCGTGGTCCGGCCCAGCGGACAGGCGGCACAAGAGGGTTGGACTCCCTGCAGACGGTAGGTGCCACGTGGACAGGGTTCACAGCGTCCATCGGCTCCCAGTTGTTGGCCAGAGCTGCATTCGTCGCGGCACTCCTTGCGTGAGGTCGCCTCCGTGGAGCGGGTGGTCTGTCCGAGACCGCACAGCTCACAGCTGAAGGCACCTTCGTTGGGCTGATAGAAACCATGGCCGCAGGAGCGGCACAGACCCGTCTCGGCGTCAAAGTACTTGCCAGCCGGACAGCGCTCCTTGCAGTCGGCGGCGGAGCGGGCACCAGGACCAGCTGTAACACCAGGACGTCCGGCGATGGTCGGACACTTGCTGCACTGCTGCTGACCCGCCTCGGACTGGTAGGTGCCCCGGGCGCAGGCCACGCACGTCTTGTTGGCGCTGTCGTAGAAGGTGCCAATGGCGCAGGGCACACAGTCGGGTATCATGACCACCTGGCCGGCGGGACAGGCGTACTCGGAGCCCAGCTCCAAAGAAGCCGGATCCGGCACAGTGTTGGGTAGAATTTCCTGCACGGCAAACTGATCGTCCTCCAGAATCAGTTTCTCCAGCAGCTGCTTGACACTGGAGCGATCTCCCGTCGACGTGTGCGTCACAGGATCACTAAGGAAGGGAGAGAACATCGGGGGATTAGTCAAAGATAATGACAAATGTGATAAGTCATGGCTGGATTATAATCGATGGGGTTAGAACGCAAAACACATGGGTTAGCTTGAAGCAGTTGTGATTGATTGATTGATTGATTGATAGAATTGGATGGTTAGATTATTATTTATTAGCTGGATTAGTCTGAGACAAGTGATAGTGCTGGGTGCGATAATGCTGGAGAGATCGGGTGCAATTGATCGTTATCGATTGTTATCGTAATCGTTATCGAAGTGAGGTGCTTGGACATACTTAACAGCCGGGAAGGCTATTTCCAGCGTGTATGTATCGCCGCCAGTTTGTTGGCGTCCCTGGCGGCCTGTCAGAGCCAGTTCGTCATCCTCGCTAGAAATTGGGTTAACGAACACAAACATATAACACAGAGTACACACAAAGAGACATATGTTACATATATAGGCATGCTATCCCTGCATCATCATCATCTCCTCCGCTTTGACCTATTTTTAGAGTCTACTTACTTGACCACTGGCAACTCGGCCTCCATGACATAGACGCCGCCATCCTTGGACTGACGACGCACTCGATTATTCTGGGCGGCACGATAATGATCACACTTGACGTCAATCTGAATGTCCTTGCATTCCCTGGGATAACACAGCATGTTGAATAAGCACAATCCAGAGAATTGACTATGAGAATTTACCTGGTGCCTTCAATGGCATAGGAGCAGAAGTTCCAGTCTCTGTTCAGAGCATTCACCGAGTTGGTCACCTTCTGGCGCAGCACAGCCTGCCCGGCCTTGTTGCAGAGCACGTCCGAGGGGAAGAGCATCTTGATGCGGAAGACACGTTGAGCGGGCTTTGCGGGTGAGCAAGATGGGTAGACCAGGGGCATGGATGGTTCGCGTGTGGGACGCCAGAAGCCTTCAGCGCCGCAAGTGTAGAACTCGGGCACCTGTTCCGAGAAGCGCAGACCCGTATTGCAAGCAATCTCACAGACCTTGAACTGACCACCTGCACCCCAATCCTTGCAGACCTGGGAACCACCCACGGGATCGGCCAAAGGAGGACAGAATTCAGCTGGAAATGAAGCCAAGGGATTAAGTTATTTCTGAGCCAAGTTAAACGCTAATCAATAACATACTTAAGAGAGAAACTTTGAAGCTGCAGGAAGCCGTATTTCCGGCAGCATCGGAGGCAATGTAGGTGATGTCGTAGGTGCCCCAGAGGAGCGTGGTGCCGGAGCGATGGCCGTTGCGTTCGTAGATCTTGGTAACGCCAATGTTGTCGCTGAAGTGCGGCTCATCCCAGGTAACCACGGCGGATCCGTTCTTGGCAATGACCCACAAGTCGCCTGGGCAATGCTCCACCACCGGTGGCTCCTTGTCCACCACCAGCTGCTGGCAGTTGGCGCCAGTGTAGCCCACTTGGCACTTGCGTTGTCCACACAACGAGGGCACATTCCGTTCCACTCCGCCCGAGGTCATCTCATAGCCACCCCAGTTGAGGATCAGGCCGGGGTAAAGAACTGGCTCGGACCGACAATCACGCACTTGTTTCTGCAATTCGGAGGTGATGTCAAGAGCACGTGCCCAGACCTGAGTCTTGGTAACGGTGCCCTGGAAGCCGGCATCTGTGTAAGCCAGCTCATGCTTGACTCCATCGGGTTGAGGGCGGCCAAGCACGGACCACAGGTAAGCGGGTAGAGCACCACCTGCACCGTATTCCAATTTGCTGGCGATCAATCCCTCGGTGATCAACTGCAGCTGACCTGAGATGCCGTCCCAGACGACAGCCACGTGATGCCATTGGCCATCGTTGACGGAAGTGTATTCTCCGAAGCTGAGGAACACATCGGGCGCGTCCTCGAAGAGGGAGACCTGCACACCGCTGGAATGAGCCTGGAGCAGGAGGCGACGGCGCTGAGTCATTCGGGCGGACTCCACGCCGTAAAGGGTGAAGAAGATGCCAGTGTCGTCCTTCTGGGCAAACTGCACCCACATGGCTACGGTCAGGCTGTTTGCCTCGCCCGTGGGGAAGGGCACCACCTGAGCCGCGGTCGAGCGGGATGGATCGCTGAAGTAAAGGTCGTAGTCCACTTGGATGGCCTTGCGGCAGTCATCGCCGGTCATATTGAACGGACACTGGCAGTAGAAGCCATTGGTTAGATCCACACAGCTGGCACCCGGCGGGCATGAGTTATCCTTGCAGTCGGGAATGTCCTGTTCACAGTTCTTGCCCGTGAAGCCGGGTGGACACTGGCAGCTGTAGCCGGCACCATTGTCCACACAGATGGCACCGTTCTGGCAGACGTGATCCTCGCAGGCATCGTACTCGTACTGGCAACCAATGCCAGAGTAATCCGCTGGACAACTGCAGTTGAGGCCGGAGCCAAAGTCCTGGCACTTGCCGCCGTGCATGCAGGGATTGCCGATGCAGCGTTCGGGAGCAGTCTCGCAGTTCTTGCCGTCGGTGCCACTTGGGCAGACACAGAAGTAGTCCTGGAACAGGTCAATGCACCTGGCATCGTTCTGGCACGGCGCCTGGACATTGCAGGTGGTCACCTGCTGCTCACACCTCATGCCACTCCAGCCGGGTTCACAGCCGCACTCGAAGCCACCCACACGATCCCGGCAAAGGCCGTTGTTCAGGCAGGGCTGAGCCTCGCAGTCATCGATGTCCGTCTCGCAGAGCGCACCCTTGAAGCCGTCGCGGCAGACGCACTCGAACTTGTTGTCCAGATCGAGGCAGCGCTCGGTGCCAACGGGATGGCAGGGATCACTCAAGCACTCGTCGATTTCCGCCTCACAGCTGAGACCCACGTAGCCGGGACGGCACTTGCAGCTGAAACCGTCCAGTTGGTCCACACAGGTGGCACCGTGCTGGCACGGATTGGAGGCGCAGTCATCGATGGTGTGCTGGCAGTTCTTGCCCGTGTAACCAGGCTCACAGTTGCAGCTGTAGCCATCGACAAGGTCCACGCAGACACCGTCATTGGAGCAGGGTCGATTCTCGCAGTCATCGATGTTGACATCACAGGCAGATCCCGTCCAGCCGGGATGGCAGACGCACTCGTGATCGAAGAGTCGATCCACGCAGGCGCCATGCTTGCATGGCTCCGAGAGGCAGAGATCGATCTTCTGCTCGCAACGTTTGCCGGTGAAGCCAGGCGGACAGGCGCACTGGAAATCGTTGACCAGATCCGTGCAGGCAGCGCCAAGCAGACAAGGATTTTCCTCGCAGTCATTGATGTTCTGCTCGCAGTGAAGTCCCTCCCAACCCGGCAGACACTCGCACTTGTAGCGACCCTGCTGAAGGGCTAAGCAACTGGCGCCATTGGTGCACGGATTGCCATTGGCCGTGCAGGGATCGATGGTCACATCGCACTGGTCTCCAGTGTAGCCACTGCGACACAGGCAGGTCACATTCTTATAGCCTGGCTCATTTTTACACATGGCACGGGCCGGACAGGTATCGGTGCCGCAGTCACTGGCCTCCTCCTGGCAGTTGATGCCCGAGTATCCGGTGGGGCACTCGCAGCGATAGCCCTGAGGCAGATCCTTGCACTGTCCTCCATTGTAGCACGGCTGCGAGGCACACTCGTCGATGTCCTGCTCGCAACGACGTCCTGAGAACCCGGCTGGACAGAAGCACTGCACATCGTGACCCATCGGCACACAGAGTCCACCGTGCTGACAGGCACCCTCGCCGCAGACCACAGGCTTGCACTGTTCCCGACCCTTGGCGCCGGCGTTGTCCGTCCTCATATTGCTGGGGCACTCATTGCAGTTCTGGGCACCGGCAGCGCTTTGATAGTGATGCAGGGGGCAGGGCGAGCAGGGAGCTAGACCCGTGGCGGAGTAGGTTCCAGGCGCACACTTGGCACGGCAGAGCGCCTTGTTGGAAGCAGACGGTTGGTATGTGAAGGTCTGCGCCGGACAGGCTTGACAATCCTTGAATCCACCCGTGGGTGGCTCAGCGCTGAATGAGTTGCGTGGACATTCCAAGCAGGGCACAAGACCGGTCGGTGAGTAGGTTCCATAACCGCACACGGGAATGCAGTCGCTCAACGACTTGGATCCCTCCTCCTTGGTATAGGTGCCGGCGGGGCAGCGCAGACAGGTGCCCTGGCGATCGCGGTTCTGGTAGTAGCCACGTGGGCAGTTAGTGCAGCTGTTCTGACCCTCGGAGACGTAGGTGCCCGCGGGACAGTGCAGACAACGGGGCACATCGCTGGTGTCCATGTTGAGTACTTCGCCGATGTTGCAGTTGAATCCTCGCGAGATTTGAGACTTGAGAGCACGTAGTGGTGGACATTGATTGCCAATGTTGGAGATGTTGAGCAGGGAGTCGATGACAGCACTGGCGTAAGGCACGCTCAGATCAAAGATCAGGTTCAGTGTGGAGCCGCAGAGATCATACAGCTGGGGCTGACGCACTGCCGGCAAAATAGAGAGTATAAAGTCCATTTTAACCACATTCTCCTCCAGCAGCGACGGCACCGACTTCACAAACGTCACATTCATGTTCACATTCACCGCGGAACAACGCTGAGAGAGCAGCTGATTAAGTCCCGAATAATGCTGGGAGAGCACCTCCTGGTATTGACCCAGACAGGATTGAGCCACAGCTCCGTTGGCACGATAGGTAATGGTGGCAGTCACGTGGTAAGCAGCCTGTTCCGTATTCTCGGACACGCAGTCGGGCACCACAGATGTGGGACGCCACAGACGGGATGTTTCGCAGGAGAAGGTCTTCAGGGGTTCGCCATCCGTAAAGCGGAAGCCGGGCTTGCAGGTGGCCATGCACTCAATGCCTCGATCTCCGGGCAGGCAATTGATGGCACCATTCGCCGGCGGCTGGAGCTCCCAGTCGACGCAAGGTGAGGCCTGAACGGACACCTGGAAGTGGCAGCTGGCCCGATTGTTGTATTTGTCGGTGGCGGTGACCGTAACGTTCTCAAAGTTGCCAATTTTGATTGTGGCCCTTTCGGGAGTGAATTGCAGACGCACTTCACCCGTCTCATCGGAGGTCTTGATCCGCTTGCGTGTGTCATTGAAGTTGACATTGTAGCTCTCCTGGCGATCAACCAGCTCGATCACATAGCTCTGGGGGCACTGCAGCAATGGTGGGGTGACATCCGGCACGGTGATGTTGATCTCGCAAATGGCCACATTGCCATCGTAGTCGAAGGCCACATACTTGACCACCGTATCCTTGAAAATATGACTTGGGGTGCGGAAGTTCTGGGGCTTGATCTCCAGTCTGGCAATCGACCCGGAGTTGTCCACGGCGGTGGGCTCGGTAAAGTTGACGGGCAAAACACCGCCGTTCTCATCACGTCGCACTACAATGGGTTGCTGTGGGCAGTTCTGGAAGATTGGTGGCTCATTGTCCACGCACGGGGAGTAGCCATAATCGTAGCCTAGCAGTGGCTCCTGTTTGGGCTCCTCACAACCCATCAGCTCGAACTTTAGACAGGCGTTATCCATATAGCTGACGATGCCCAGAATCACAAAGCGAGCCTGGACATACTTGGGCAATGTGATCATTGCCAGCTCTCCATAGTTGCCGGGATCTCTCATTGTCAAGTTGAAGTTCGGGAAGTAAACGACATAATTTTCACTCTCCGACTGCTTGTAGAAGAAGCGTATCTCCGTGGGACGTCCAACAATGTCATTGGTGACCACACCCTTAACCAGAATGGCCTTGACCCGATAGATCTGTCCCAGATCAACGCTGACATAAGTGAAGGCTTCCTGCTTGCCACACCAGCCCGTGGCCGAGTTGAGGCGAATATTCTTGGCCTCATAGTTGGGTCGCTCCGAGGTTGCATTGATGGCCGAATCGGGAATTCTTCCCGAGCTCAGACCCAGTGGCTTAATGACCTTGCACTCCGGCTCCCTGATGCACGTAATCGGTCTGGGGTTGATCAGAATGTAACCGGGACGATTGCAGCCAAAGAATACTTCAGAGCTTTGCTCGTAGCTGCGCGCCAGCTGGCGACCATCGGCGGGTCTACCTGGATCCTCGCACACAGGTCCCTCGCAGCGCAAGTCGCCAAAGTCCCAAATGCCATCGGCACCACAGCGCACCACATTGTCGTGACGCTGCGTCTGTCCCGCCAGTTTGAAGGTGTTTTGGCAGCCAAAGAAGAAGTTGCTCTGGAAACGCGTATCCACAAACTGTCCATACTCGGCACCAGGTGTCGGCATGGGAGCATAACAGTCCACTCGGGGACAGGAAGGCTGCGTGCCCGATAGCCAATAGTCAGGCAGGCCTGGCTTGGGATCATAAACACACTGTCTGAAGCCAGCCGAGGCAGTGGCGCGAAGTTGACGGCCCGAGGAGCCGCAGCTAATGGTCACATTATCACGGAATGGAACAAGTACAGACTCAGGATCGGGTCGTGCAACGGTCAGACCTTCCAGCTTGTCATCGGGCAGAGAAACGCACTTGGCATCTAAAGTGGGAAAAATGAAAACGAGAAAAATTTAACGTCTGGTTGTGGGTGAAGTCACATTATTCACTACTCACAATTGCACTCCGGTACGCTGGCATTCCATTGACCGCTGGAGAGGCACAGGGCCACCGAGCTGCCACTCATGATGTAGCCAAAGTGGCACTGGAAACGCACCACATCGCCGAAGTGATAATCGTTGCGTTCGCTAAGCAGTTGACCGTTCTCTGGGGCCTGCAGATCGGGGCACATGAGGGGCACACAGGTCTTATTGCGCTGATAGGTATCGCCATCGCGTTCTCCGGACTCGGAGCGTTCCACGTGGTAGCCAGCAGTGCCATTGGAGGTGTACAGCTGGTAGCCCGTATTACAGGCGCAGGCATAGCTTCCGGGTGAGTTGATGCACTTCTGATCGCAGCCGCCATTGTCCTTGCTGCATTCATTGATGTCCACGCAGTCCAACCGGGTGCAGCCCATCAGTTCCATGCGCAGGCACGGAGCGCCCACGTAGTCCTGTATGCGGAAGCGGATGTAGCGCGCCTCAATGGGCAGCGGTAGATTCAGAATGGACAGAGTGGGCTCCAGTATTCTAAACTCCACAGCGGTTCCATCGGGATTGGCATAGTCCTTGAAGACATCTGTCAAGTCATTCGTATACTGAAGACGCACAGCGGAGCTGAAGGCTATATTGCCATCTGGACGTTGGACAGACATGGTGCGGAAACCGCGTAGAATGGTGGGTGCCTTCAGATCGATGAGTATCCAGTTTGCACCTGGCTCCAGGGAGCCACCACACCAGCCATTCGTGTTGAGACGCAAAAGACTCTTGCTGTAGCCCGGCTCACTGGGGGAGGTCCTAATGCTGTCATCCGGAATACCGCCATTACCGAGTCCCAGATCCGCAACGGGTCGGCACTCCGTGGTGGCCGTGAAGCCGGAACGGCACTGGCAGTGGAACGAATCCGTTGGTGTTGATGCACTCGGTGGTCGTCAGGTCGCACTGCGAGGAGCTGCACTCGTTGATGTCCTCGCAGGTGGGAGGCTGCTCGAATCGCTGGGCCTCGCTGCAACGCATGATGTTGCTGCCAATCAGCTTGTAGCCCTTGAAGCACTGCACTCTGGCCTCATCCCCAAAGCTATAGGCACGGGCCGAGTCCACGACAAATCCATTCTCAATGTCGGGGAACTCGTAGCAACGCTTCCGGGTGCAACGGGGAACATCGCCGCTCCAGGTGCCGTTGGACATGCAGGTGAGGACGGGATGTCCGTTGCGCTCATAGCCAGGCTCGCATTCGTACTGGACAATGGTGCCATAGCTGCGTCCGCCTCCGTTCAGCAGGGTCATATTGGCATGGGCCACTTCCGGCAGGGCGGCGCACTGTGAGGCCATGCAATGGGGTTGACGCTCCCAGCGTCCGTCGGGCAGGCAGGAAATCTTCTCGATCGGCTCGTTGGAGGCGAACGCGAAGCCAGCATAGCACTGGTACATGGCAATGCCGCGATAGGTGACATTCGAGGAGCCAATGGAGAAGCCGTTGTCAATTTGTGGCACAGGACCGCAGTAGACCTCTAAGGAGGGAGGGAGTTCAATGTTAAACTTGAAATTGATTGAATTTGGCCAGGAGATTGCAACTTACCCTGACACTTTGGTATGTAGGAGACACTCCAGTTGCCACCAGGCAAACATTCCGTAACCAGACGCGTCTTGCCGGTGGCAAACTCCTGTCCAATGGGACAGGTAAAGCTGACCAGCGTGCCGAAGGCCGTGTCGCGACTGGAGGCCAAGGCCCCAATGCCAGGTTGGAGCTCAGGACAGTCGGCTGAGAAGGTAGCCGACCAACTGCAATGAAAGTAGTCATGATTAGTTTGTGAATTACAAGGGATGGAAGATAATCGATTGACTTACCCCGCAGCATTGTGCAGTGCATCCGAGGTGAACTTAATCAACATCTCGCCAGATGAGGCAGTCAGGGTAAGTTTGGGTGCTGCAGTACCCGTAAAACCGTTGCCCGAGTGCAAACGCAGGCCGGAGGTGGAGGAGCCATCGAAGACCTGCACATTATCACTCTTATGGACGGTGAACTTGTCGAACTTGAGGGAGAGTGGAGCACGTGCTCCGTTCCTGATGGTAAAGAAGCATTCCTGATTCTTCGGATAATCGGCCAGACCAAAGGCGGGCGAGGTGACGGTGCCATTCCGGGATGTGATCGTGGCCTTGCAGCCTTGAATATATCGCAAACTGAATCCCTTGCCAGCCTCTCCCAGGCTAGACTTGAAGTAGAGGTAGAGAGCATTGCCGGTGGAGATAATCACTCGCTCGTTCTGCGTCGTCTTGCCCGTCAGCTTGGCGATGGTGCGACTCATGGGAGACTCGCCATCGCGGATCAGCAAATAGTCTCGGCCCTTGGCGATGTCCAGGTCATCCACTTCAATGGAGATGATGCGACCTGGCTGCGCCTTGATCACATACAAGCACTCCAGACCGCCAGGATATTGCTTGGGATAGTTGGGACTGGTCAGAATCTGGCGCTGCAGAGTTGCCTTGAGGGTGCCGCCACAGTTCTTGGCCTCCGTCTTCCAGGTGGCCCTGAAACCCTTGCGCTCCACACTGCCGTCGGTGGTGAACTTGACAATCATGAAGTTGGAGGCGGACACAAATGGTTGCGTGGTCAGATCCTGTTTGCCACTGAGCGTGGCCAGTGACACGGACTTGTCCTCGGTGCGTCCGCCCACCAGAACCTGCACTGTATCAAAGGTTTTCTCCGTCTCAAAGTCCTGGAACTGCAGGATGATGTTGCTGCCCAAAGGACCCTCCAGCGTCCATTTGCACTTGCTCAGCGCTCCGTACTTGTGTGGATAGTTGGGCGTCTCGATGACATCGCCACCGGACTGCATGTGGTAATGACACTGGGCCGGGCAGTCGAGCTCATCGGTGCCATCGCCGCAGTCATCGCTGCCGTCGCACTTGAAGGCCTGATTGATGCACATTCCGTTGGCACAGTGCAACGCACCCTGGGGACAGGCGGGGGCACGACACATGAATGGCAACAGCGACTCACAGGTGCCCAGATCCCAGCTCTGTGCCTTGCCAGCGAAACTGGCTGCCACACATTCACCAGACTCGGCATTGGGCTGCTGCAGCGACCAGAATCCCGAGTACTGTGAGATCAATGCACCCGACGCCGACTCCAGGGTATTTGTGCGCAGATCATCCAGCGATGCCAGCCCCAGCCAATACTTGTCCGAGGCACGCTGATTGGGATCACTGGCGTGTGCTATCGCCAGGGTTTCATTGTTCTCCGCATAACTATCAACTGCCACCAGCTCGGCGCCATATCTGCAGAAGAGCAGAAAATAGAAAAAGAAAATAGAAAAAAGAAAAGAGAACAAAGAACAAAGAACAAAGAATAAACATTAGTTATTGTTGTCTTTTATTTTATTTATTTATTTTTATTCCAAGTGCTACAAACTTACGCTTATTATTGACTATTCTAAATATTTTAAAATATTATTAAGCTCCAACAAATCACAATAAAAAGTACTAAATAACCATATTAAATTTTAGCTTTAGTTTTCAAATTAATTATAGTCTTAGCTTACAATTTTAATTATTTTTTTTAGCTTCAGCTTAACTCAATTCTCAATTATGCAGCTGCAGTTTTACTTTCTATTTTCAGCTCTTGCATTAATTATGCTGCTGTCCCAAATCTGTGGCAAGCAACAATCGCATCGCACCCAACGCAGACAAAAGAAAACTTTCGTTTCCAATCGCAAAACTCTTTATCCATTTATCAAAAGTGGCTGCTTTTGGCTTATGGGTTCTACAATAGCTGGCAGTCAAGTCAAAAACAAGTTTTCACAACAAAAGAAAATATGCTTTGACTGACTCACGTTGTCAGAGATCTCGAATACGTATTACGCATACGCAGTGTGGGCGCTTTTGACAACGCCTGTGTCATTTGCAGTTGTTGCAGCTGCATGCCAAAAATTATGCATGTTGCACACACCTCAAGTTACAGTGAAAACTGCAGACAACTTCAACTATGTATATATATACATATAGAGAGGTGTTGGTACTCGAACCCGCACATGACAAGGGACTGTGTTGTTGTCTGGCATGTTTGGTTGTTCATTTAGCGATTCGTCGTTGTCTGAGCTTAGTTGACTGACTGTACTTGCTTATTTTCACCAATTGGCTTATTTACTGTTGACCACATTCCAATACGATGTTATCTGATAATGAGCAAATATTTGATCTTAGTTCAGTTTGCATTTTTAATCAATTTTATTCTTGTTCTTCTTTCTATACATTTTAGTTGAGCAACATATATAAAACGTAACCTAATAAAAAAATCAAATAACACTTTCAGTAAAGACTCTATTAAGAATAACTTTAAATATTTATAATTTTCTAGTTTTTTATCAATTAAAATATACTCCAATTAAGGAATTTTTAAACAAATTTAAAATATTATTAGAAATTTAGATGTCATATTTTTTTGAGCTGGTTATTTATAAATCCACAATGCGAAATAAGAGACTCGAGCTTAAACGGGAACTGCCAAAACTTAATTTACAGAGTTTTTCATAAAGTTTCATTGGTTACGCCCAAAAGCAAGTTAAGTCAACAAATCCCAATCCCAAATCCCAGAGTGCTTTTTTATCTATGGTCACAGCCCCGTTAACTTGTATTGTTAACGCCTTTTTGGTGCTTTCCTTCATTCTACGCATTTCGCATGCTGCACACGCAAAATCATTAAAAATAAAAGAAAATTTCACCTGAAAACAAATATTTTTTTGCTTAAGTTTTGAGTTTACAAAAGACGACAATACGCTTAGATACGCGTATAAAGATATATTTATGTGTACATATATATATATTTTTTTGGCAAATCTAACGCTTAAGCAATTCGAGCACTCGAGAGTTGTTTGTCGTTTGTTGAACTTGTGGAAGCAGAAATAATAAAACGCCAGTCGCATTTTAATTGTCGTTGGACTGGGGCGAGGTCTATGGCATGTAAATGACGAGTACATTAGACTATCCCCCACCTTTTGCAGTAGTCTATAGTTGGACACACTGTCAACTAGCCGTGTAGCTTGTGCCGGGCATATGTAATTGTCATTTAACACTCGACTGCGAAGTGAAATTGCGTAGGCCATTGACACTGCAAACAGTTGGTCGATAGATTTATTCATGCTTTTATTTTTTTATTTTTTAAGTTAACTTTGCCGAAAAACATTCGTTCCGTTGTAACTTTCACCCCACGGGCCCCGCGGTCAATCCGAGTACCCAAACGATTCACACGCTCATTAAAATCGAGCAGAAATAATAATCGATACACTCGTAAACTTCGGTTCCAATCAAATCGAAACACTCTCAGTTTTCCAGCTCTTAACTGAGCCCAACTCACTGGGCAGGTGCAGTCTGTGGACGGACCACTCGAAAGTATTTGGGTCAACAACAGGTTAACACCCAAAAACCGAATCAGGTATGTTATTTTTTTTCTTCTTTCGGGTCCGAGCATCGAACGCCGGAAGCTTATTGACTGCCGCCGATGACGACCATGTCGACAACGACTTTCTTTTCGCTCGAATCCAACTGGCAAAGAGGAAAAAGGCAACAACAACAACTGCAAGAAATGAAAGAATGAATAAATAATATTATGAATCATCGGCCATAGATTTGGCTTATCGATTCCATTGGCATTGCTGTGGCCAGTCGGGCCTGAAAAGCAATTTCAAACTTGGTCAAGCTGTTGCCAAGTTTGCTGGCCTGCCTTTTTGGCCTGGGACTCAGCCCACTTTGGCATTGACAGTTAACTGTCAGCAACGGCGGCAAAGGAAATGCAATGCGGTGCTGTAACGGCAACTGCTGCTGCTGCTGCAACAGCAACAACAACAACAACAATATATATCTAGACAGCCAACTACATAGTACCTATCTGTGTATCTTTGTACCTATCAAGAAGAACAGGTAGCTGCATTTATTGAAGCGTAACCAATTTGAGCCACTTCAGAGCAACGTCAGTTGTCTAAAACAGAGAAGTGAACCCTCCACTTCCTATATTACTTTATAAGTAAAAATATCATTACATATATAGTCTACTGATATTCAAATTATCATCTGATTATGGTTATGCTTATGGCTTTACTCACCTTCGACACAGCTCGGCGCTTTTCTCCCACGAATGTTTGATATTAAAATATTTATAACAATTTAAGCCGCGCAGTTCCCAGCCTGTAAAGAAACAACAAATAACAGATAATGATTTATTCAGTTTAGACAAGGTCACAGCACTTTTGGGAAACTGCAATCAAATTAAATTGCAAAATTTCACTTGAAAAATTATTGTTTTATTGCTTTACCACACAATCAAAAAAACGGGTTTTCCAACTTGACAATGATCAAAAATATATATGGACATTTTGAATTATATTCAAACAGATTCTAATTTTCATTTGTGTTTCCACAAATTGCAAAAATTTTTAATGGTAATTGTTTTTAGAACATTCGGTTTAAAAAATGTGTTTTCTAAAATGAAAATTCTGAAAATTTAATTATTTATGAAGCACTGGCACTAAAAATCTCCATTCCATTTTAGCCTCACACATGCAACGACTTAATTTCCCCTGCTTGATATAAGAAAATTATTTCCCATAACCGAGCTCTTCCCCCTGCCGCAATCTTGGAAAACTTCTTCGGGGCCGGTTCTTGAACATATCTTTCAGTTGCAGTTGGCAGTTGACTTCCCGCTGAGTTCTCTATCCCTCAATGACCCCAATCGGAGCAACTTGTTTAACATAATTAAGTTGGCTTTCTATCTAAGAGTATACATGTCATTGAGTGACATATTAGCTATGTAGATTTAATTGCTTGTTCTCGAGATAAAAACAAGATACAATTGAGTTGTTTATCAAGTCGAGTCCAGACTTCAATCATTGGTAGCTCCATCTAATTATATTTAAGTATTTGGTCAGCTAGTGGCGCTTTCATTTTCCTCAATCTAAATGCGTTGCGTTTTCCTGGTAAAAATGGGAAAGTTGCTGCCACTTAGCCGCCTTCTGTCAGCCTGATTGACAGCTTTCATTTAAAATCAAATCGTCTAAAATATGCGACAAGGCGCGCACTATATATAAAATTCAGTTCGAACAAAAAGCTAAAGTATTTAAACAATTTGCAATATGTTTGAAAACAGTCAACAAAAGTTGTCCCAACCATTTGGTCGCCGCTTTGGTGCCGCTGCCTTTTAGCCAGACTCTGAAAGTTGTTACAGTTTTTCATTTTGCAGGCAAACTGACATGGCTCAGTCTGTTAGCTAGTTACAATTTGGCATGGACTTTCACGATTTCCGTGTAGATATAGATTAACAACAAACAATTAAAGAAAAGCCAGAATCACCGAATTTTACTTGTGACTCGAAAAAAGAGTTTTCTTCAATTTATAATTAGAGTACAAAAATTGATAGATTTTTTTACATAACTTTAACTGAGAGTTACATAATAAAGAGTACATGGAATGTTTTATTAAAATAATAAATTTTTTATCATTAAAAAAAATTTATCTGTTGAAAATGCTGAAGTCAAATTAACGTAACTCAATTTATTTCTTAAGTGCATATAGATTGCCGCAATTTAAAACAGTGTCACCACATGCCACATTTAGACAAAGATCCGAGTCTTACCTTGATCTTAGGCCTAAGTCTGAGCTTTGACAGTGTCACAATTTGTCATTAAAATGAGTCTGGTACTTTTAATGTTTTTGGCCAACTGACCTAACATAATTATGTCAAGTTGTAATAATTCGTTAGCTAACTGACAAAACTTTTCAATTTCTAAAAGTTT
This sequence comes from Drosophila quinaria, assembly GCA_035047525.1. Lineage (NCBI taxonomy): Eukaryota > Metazoa > Arthropoda > Insecta > Diptera > Drosophilidae > Drosophila > Drosophila quinaria. The sequence goes on along the minus strand of JAWNPO010000056.1, from coordinate 233,219 downwards.
TTTCCAATTTAAACATGGTTAGCTCGTTCTGGCAGTTGATATCCAAAGCTTCAGTTCTTCACAATTGAATGTACGAGTGTTTGCCAAAGAATACAATTTGGCAGCCAATTACCGTTTATACCCCAGCGTAGATTATTCATTTATTTTTATTTTTTTCTGTTTATATAACTGTGAACCGCTATTTGCCACAATTTGCAATTTATTTATTTGTTGTATATTTACCGCAACAATTTTTATTTAATTTAGCAAAGCTTTAGACCAAACCAAATCCATCAGCATAACCGTACGCTGTGCCAATTAACGAAAAAAAAAAAGAAATGAAAATAAAAAAAAAGTAGAATTCGAGAACTGCAGACATTTGGATTCCTTGGTTCTTAACCACGCTTCAATTGAAATCAGTCGAACGGCAAAAGCGAAAAAAGCTACAGAACAAACTTCATGTAATTGTATTTAATGATCAGCTATTTGTCTGTCTTCCCTCTCTCTGTCTCTCTCTCTCTTTTTCTTCAACTTCGATTGCTACTCCCACTATGTATGTGTGAGTGTGTATGTCAACTTGGTTGTTAAAGCCACGTTAATAGCAATGGCTTCTAAAATTCCTTTGCTCTTGGACTGGGTGCAGCAACAGCTGGACAAGGTTAGCTGGTTTCTCAGCTCTTTTAATTTACATTGTATGTGGATGTGTGTGTGTGTGTGTATTTGTTGACTGCTTTATTGAATTGTGCCACATATTTGGAATTCTTGCCAGGAAGTTTTGTAAGCCATTTGCCATGCAAATTTGCTGCGTGACTTGTTGCGCATTCTTGTTGTTTTTGCTGTTGCCCCACATAAAAGACCCGCTCTTAAGTCTCTTATGTGCTTATTCCTATGCAACACCAATTGCATTTGTTAGCCGTGCTCTAATTGCCAGCTGAAAGCAGTCAGAGCTTTACCAACTGCCTGATCATTGTCTATATACATATTATTTTTTCAGGCTCAACACTCAGTGAACCTCAGCGAATCTCAGCAAACTCAACGCTCTCTGACGAAATTTATGCACAACAATACAAATTAATAATGTGAGAATTTCTTACGTAAAATGTTGATGCTTATAGATATAAGGTCTAACTAGCTGGGACCGCCACATACTCTAATCCATAAATGACAAGTTTTTTAAGCAGACTTTTGCACTTTATCAAACTTAAAGTTGCAAAGAGCTCTTTAAAGTCACAGCTGAGATACTTGCACTAGATTCTGAAATGTCTAAACTGTGTGAATAGCCAGAATTTGGTCTAATTATTTGGCTATTGAGCTGGTTATTAAAACAATCGAATGGCCTTGTTAAAGCTGAGAAAATATTTCAAGCAGACATTTTGCAAAATTTTTTTTTTGCTATAAAATACAAACACATTCTTATTTAAATTATATATTAGTTTTATTTAAAAGATTTCTTTTAGCTTTTAAGTTCATAAATCATTTATTTTTTCTTCGTTTATTCATCAAGCGCGCTGTTAACCCAAAAAATACTTTTAATGTCCATGTCGGCTGTCCTATTTAAGGTAATTTGGAAATTCACTTAATGGCCAGCATTGTTTTTTATGTTATTGTTAGTTGTTGTTGTTTTGTTTTTGTTCTTTAGCTCATCTGACGAAACACGAAAGTGAAAATCAAGTTGCTGGCTACGCATAAGTTTCACAAGTGCAATAAATCTTCTTGTGCCCCTTTCATTAGCCTCATTTTTCATGCATTACTTTGTCTTGGCAATGCGAATTTATCTTTACCACATCATCAACAAAAAAGCCGAGATCTTCTTCAATGCGAAGAAAGCGGAGAGTACAAGAATACATCTTGAAGTTCTAGCTGTTTAATTGCGGATTATCTAGTGAATAGTTGGAATAGTTCTTTACCCGTCAATTCCGTTCATTAAACCTGTAATGTAATGTAAAGTTCATTTAACTCTTCAGCCAATTCCCCTCTGCCATTGGTTTGCTTTACACCTAGCTGAGTTCACACAGCAATCAGTCAACTAGAAAAGTGTTGACTTCCATAAACCACCAACAAATTTGTTTAAGCTCATGAGCATTTTACGCTCTATGATTCGCTAAATGCTGAAATTTAAAAATCATAAATAATATTGTACCTAAAGCGTTTTTCATATGTGTCATAAGACTTGGGCTTATCAGTGTATCATATATCACTTGGATTGTGCGTGTCGACCCAGAAACTCATTCCGAAGTGTTGCATTTCTCATACGAGATTTGGGGAAAGAAGAAGAGGAAGACCAGCTCACGCAAAGAAGTTGATTTAATTAGTTTTCAGAGCTGCTGCTCTTGGCATTTGCTCAAGCATGTCCAAAAATGTTGAAGTTGGTTCTAGTTTTTCCTCTCTGTTTTTGACTGTTTCTTGCTGATGTGCTTGTTGATGTTGTTGTTTTCGTCTACTTATGCGTTTCGTTTCGTTTCTAGGTAAGATTTGCTGTCTGTTTGTGTTGTCCGTCTGTCAGTTTATCAATTTGAGCCATTTACAGTTAGATGTGATGCTTGAGTGATAAATAATGAAGACAAACTTTGGTGTGGCATCATTTGAAAATTGCTCACAATCTAAATGTGCTTTGAATTTACTTAGAATTTTAAAACACAACTCTGTTATGCCCCTTTTTAAGCCTATAAAATCCATTAATGGAGGTTTTATTACATACAAAATTAACCTTTAAGCAATCATCAATGAAAGCCATATGTATAAAAAGCTGAGCTATGTAATTAATTATATCATAAATTGCAACATTAAATATTTTCAATTATTGAAAAATTTTGAAAGTAATTTAATAATAGCTTAAAATAAAAAAAGGGTTAGTAAAAAAATTTTATTTTTAACATAATATTTTTCCTCCAATAATTGTTTAAGCACTATTATTTCTTTAGCAGTTCCATATATATTTTTAGTTAACCAAGTGTTAAATGTACGTCATTATCACTCTGACAGTAGTAAAATCAAAACGCCCATATCTGTGGTTTTGAAAATATCTGCAGCCCATACCAGATATATCAATAAAAGCAATGCTTAAGCTGAGTAACAGCAGCAGCAAAAACAAAAACAATTTCATTAGCCGCCAACAGTTTGGCCTATTTTTTGCACAACTGCACCTAAAAACAAGTCACACATATACGCACACATACAAACTCACACATACAGATGTATGTGCAACCTGACTTGCATATGAATCAAAAACAACGAACGTAACATAAAAATATCAAAAGACTTAGGCAACGAACTTGTTTTGGCCGCATCGCTCTTTTTGCGTCTACATTGGCAGGTGTGTGTGTGTGTGTGCATATAAAAGTGTTAATAAGCAACTGCAACTGCAGCTAGTTAATACGAGGCAGCTACAGCTATTCCAACAACAGCAACTGCAAGAAGTGGCATGTCAGCTAGACTGGGATTGGGACTGGGAGAATGGGATAGGAGAAGTAGAGAAGAAGGAGGAGGAGGAGGAGGAGATGCAGGCAAACCGATCGCCAAGTTAGTCAGTCAGTCAGGCAAACTTGGCTTGGCATTAAACAACCGTTAAGAAATCTTGTTTCAAAGCGCGTTAACGTATTTTTTCTTTTTCAGCGCTCGAAACTTGTCTCGCCTCTCATATGGGGATGGAGATATGGTCCCGTCTTGGCCTTGTGTCGATGCCAAGCGAGTACTCATAGCATATATACCCGTTTACATATATGTATTGTATGTATACACATATACATATATCTAGTCTTTGTCAGAGTTCTTGCGCTGTAAGATTGTGTGCTGTCATTGCCTCATGGCGAGAATTCTTGGCATTATCGCCCAGTGGGGCACATAATAACAACCAGTTTGGCATATGTAATAACCGTTATTGTTGCCACTGCCTGTTGTAGGTGGCCATCGAGTGAAAGGCCCCACCAGAAATCCCAGCAGCAGCAGCAGCAAGTGTTGACTGCATTACCGGCCACACATTCAATGATTGATTAGCTAGTCCAGCATTTCCGTCAGTTGAGTTTCAGGCAAGTTCTTTCAACTTTTCCATTTGTTATGGCCAAAATGTAGCAGATTTTTGGATCTTAGATCGGGCCAACTCGTTTAACAGGTTGCCAACTTTTGTGTTCTGCTGGATTTGTAGATTTGTCATTAACGATAATGGCGTACTGGCATTTTTATGGCTCAAGTGTGCGCTATGTTTATGACAGGAGCTTAACGATAGCCAGTTTTTAATAGATGAAAAGATCTTAAGTCCCAGCAAACACGTAACATAATGAACAATCGTTTATATTAAAACTCCAGAATTTGAAGCTGATCATCATGGTAAATGGAAAACTCAATCTCTTATTGTTCGACAACTAAAAGAAAACTAAATAGTCATGAATTCATTCATAAATTTCCCAAACAACACACTTAATTTACCCACAAACAACAGGAAATTAATAATTATTAATGAAATCATTATGAAGAACAAGCAATAAGAATATAAGATTTTTGTTCAGTATTATCGTTGATTCATGATGTGCTCCATAGAGCTTAAATAGAAAATAATGAGAAAAATCAGAGACCAAAATTGAAGCTAAGCAAATCAAATTATTTAGGAGATTTGTTGAGCTTAAAAAAAAAGACTTTTCTTTTATCTTATAGAATAGCGCTCTATAATAATGGAATGACTTGGATTCCATAAATTTGATGTATTGTATTGTGATTTCCTTTAGAAGGCTTGCCAGTCTATATTTAAAAGTTTAATCGAAGAACATAAATACTGCTTTTAATAAATCACATAATTAAAGTTAAAGAAACTCAAAGTATCGACAAATTTAATTGCAGTTTGCTTCAGCTAAACGTTCAAGATACAAACATGGCCAAAAACCAATTATGGCGACGGAAATCAAAGACAATTTGCCGGGCCCAAACTAAAAACTGAATTTAACATCCGTTTTGTCTATATGTATCTGTGTAGTTGTCTGACTATATAATTACAATTATATACGCTTTGATTTATGCGCAAAGTTTGTGGCACACCTGCAGCCAGCATTGGCACGCACGTGCTGTTTGAATTGTTTCAAGTTTGTAGTTTAAAGAAAATTCGAATTTCAAGTTGAATGCGAACTTACCATTGGGACATGAAAACGCCTCGTCCGCTGTGGTTGTGTGGATCAGCAGCACCACCGCCAACAGCAAAGCGGCCAGCCAATGCGAATTGGCTGCCGTCGGGTTGGTCATGTTGCCTATTTGATGCCAATTACAGTTGAATGGGGCAGCCTAAAAAAAATAGATAAGATTTTAATACAATAAATAGCAAGAAATTGTTGTGAAAAGCAATACAATAAATGCTTAGCTTCAAAACGAATAATAATAATAATAATATTAAATAATCAAATAGATTAAATAAATTAAATAAACAAAACTGGTTAACTTATTCACACCTGAACTAGAATAGCACATGACATGGATTCTTTTTTCATTTTTCATATAAATACTTTAACGATTAGCAATCTATTCACATCTGCAGCTTGAAGCTCGAAGCACGTGTTTGTGGCTTCAAGATTTTGTGAATGCGGTTTAGAAAGTTTCTTTGGCCATACACTTAAACCGCATTATTCAAGCCAGACAACAACATTTGCATATATATTTTAACTAACTGACTAATGTTGAGGTCGCTGCCATGCAATAAATTGAACTAATGGCGGGGTTAATATCTTTTGTTTCGCGTGAAATTCGGAATGGAATTTGTATATATTTGGCAGTTAAGTCGTTAAAGTTCTGAAGCTGGAAAAAGTGTGTCGAAAAGTTTACTTAAAAGAGCATTTAATTAACTACATTTTACTTGTTTAAAAACAAAACTTTCTTTTCAGGTAGATTAACAAGGAATATTTCTTAAATTATTTAAGTCTACAAGACTTGACAGATTTAGCCTTATTGAGAATTTGTTTAACGCCCAAACCAGTTTATCAATTGCAAAATTAAATGTACTTCAAAGCTTAACTCTTAAGTATACTTTGCCTTATGCCAATTACCCCTTCTCTAATTTTTATGAGCTTAAAAAGTCAAGCGCATATCATAGAAATACGAGTACAATCATTTTTTTTCTCCGCCATTCCTCTCTCTACTCTACTAAAGAGACAAAGTTTAAGGCTCTTTGCATTGTTGTCATAAATCACGAGTGCGTGTCTGTCTGAACTCTGTAGTTCACTTTTATCTCATTGTTAAATGCCCAGACATACTCGTTGTTTATGTATGTATATGTATGTGTGAGTGTTTGAGTGTACCTTTCATTCATACAACATGCAAAATAAGTCATACGGTCTGGGGTTTGTGTCGCATTGTAAGGTGAGATCGAGGCGCAAGGTTGCCGTTATTGTCTAGTAATTATAACTAACTAACACATGGTGCATAATTGTTATTATTTCTCGGACAGCTAAACTTGTTTTTACTTTGTGCGTTTGCTTAAACATTTGGGTGGTAAAATATGAAGCTGTCAAATTTTATGTGTGAAAAAACCAAAACAAACTTTAAGTTTAGTTTAACCAGAATTTAAATAAACATTTTTAAGCAGAATTTTAAAATTTTTTTAAGTTCTCCCATGGAAATAACAACTTAATGTGTTTATAATAAGAGTTGTTGCAAAACTGTATAATAATCTATTTGTCATTTAATCAAATCGAGTTTGTTGCCCAAGTCTTTTGTGTAGCTTTATTGCTTTTCTTTAGCTGCTTACAATAATCGCAACTGTATATCTGATACTATTACAAAGCACAGTCCATTAACAAACTTCCGCAAACAAAATCTCTATAAACTCTAACACACACACAGGTGCTGACATTCTCGGATCTCAGCTTAAAATTTAGTCAAACGCGAAGGTTGAACAACTCAACACCTTGCACATGTTTCATTTGCAAACATACATGTGAATATAACAACAGTTATTAGATAACTTTGATTAATTCATGCGAAAGGCTGAAACATAAGCCAAGATCCACTGAAAGCGTCGGCGGCTTTTTATTGAAAGGCAAATTAATTTGCAAGTAAGCGTAGTAAACTCCACACGCACCACCACACGACACCGCCAGCAACACTACCTGTCAGTGCTAATTAAGCAAAGAAAAAATTAAAGCTTTTCTCGTACTTGCGGCTTAAAAAAATAATATACTCAAAGGGGCATCAAGTGTCGCTTCTTAATGCCCTGAATTATGCAATGCGCATAATTATTTTCCTTTTATGAATTTTCTCTCTCGCATTTTATTTTAATTTTGGGCATTTTATGCAGACTTAACCTTCACAAGTTGGGCAAATTAGAGTTGCATGTGCTTAAAAATTCATTTCAAATTTATTTTATTTTTTATTTTCATGTTTATGTTTGTAAATTGTATTTAAATTATATTTATATTTTAAGTACTTTCTTCTTTTCTATCAAAGCTGATATGCCTTTTAACAGTTTAATTACAGGGCATATACGTTTTTTAACGTCCAGCCTGCAGCTGTATAGCCACCCAAACCACATTTTTTAGTGTGCCACCAGCCGGCAGCTGTTGCCGCTGTTGTGGCTGTTGCAATTAGCTGGCTATGTGGTTTGGCCCAGAAAGCAACTTGCAACCCAAACAAGCTGGCAACATATTGTAGCTGTGCAAAGTTGTTGCTGTCATTGTTAATGTTAGCGTTGTTGTTGTTGTACAACACAAATATTTGTGTGTGGGTGATAGCTGCCATTGTTTAGTCTACGGAAAGGCGCCAAAAATTGTATGCCGAGCCATCGGTTTGTTTATAAGCGGAATGTACATATATTTACTTTGCTGCTTAATTAAGCTCCGACAGCAGCGATTTGGGGGCGTGGGCCGATTGGGCATGGCCAAAAAGAGCATTGTCATTAGCTAAACTGAGCAAATGAAGGTTTTTCAACATTGACATTAATTTGTGATGATGAGTCAAAGTCAAACACGAAGAGATTGATTGTCAGCTTGACTTTATCCGTGTTTTTTTAATTTCTGTGCAAATTATTTGCTGTCTTTCGGCACTGAATGATTTATAAATTCTTTTTATTTCAACACCCAAAATGAACTGTAAACGCCTCTAACTGTGGTTAACTGTAATTTCCGTTAATCTCATTCCATTTCTATGACAAATTGAATTGCTTTATTATGTTCCCAAATCTCTCTATTTCTAGACATTCGCCGCCCCTTGGGCCATGCAATTAACAGCCAGTTAGAAGTCAACACCCCGCCAAATATTTTGCTTATATAATCATAGCTAATGAACGAATCCCATGAGCACGAACCGAACCAAAGCACGAACTATGCCAAAAGGCAATTTAAAAGCCAAAAACCAAAAACCAAGCCAAAAAAATGTCTGGATAAACGATTGTGACGATCGCATCATTCAGTCCCTGTCTCAATGCTTACCAAACTGCAGTTTGCAATATGCAAATTTAAGTTGTCGCTTACGATGCACAACTATTAATAAATAAGCCGAAATTCAATACGTATTTAGCATGCTAATAAAGTGCCAGGCGAGAGTGAAAGGCCTGAAGTGTTCGCTTTGGTTTATAGCTTTATAATTAAACTTTGATTATGCATCCATACGACTTGATTATGCGCCAATTCATTTCGCAATAAACAATAAATTTACATGAAAATAGGCGGCATGGGAAGTTATTGTTTTTGTTGTTCCATGTTTGTTGTTGTTACGTTGAGCATTTTTTCATAACACCTTTGTGGGGCTATTGATAAAACGCTTATTTAACAGGGAGATACTTATCACAAATCTTATTGCAACAACCAATTTAGGGTCAAGTTGACAAAGATATCGTGATAATATGATACATCACAAGAAATGCGCTATTTATTGTATATTTCACTAACATACTAAATAGTTTTTGACATAATGCTCAAACATGCTTCATTTTCAATCTTGATTGTACTTAAATAACGAAAGACTTAGGCAACGAGCTCGAAAAAACATTTAGAATGAAAGACATTTTTTACTTATTTCCTAAAGTAATCTTGAAATTGAACTATCTTCCATGGACATTATGTCAAGTCATAGAATCAAAAAAGAGTCTCGAGTTAAGCAACAAAAATCGAACAAAAACCTTTTAACCAAGATGTTTGCAAAGTCATTTCGCAATACCACGAGACAGCGGAAAAAAGCTGAAACTCATGGAGCGTCAAACAAAATCTCAATTCAAATTTTCAAGCATATGCAAAGCATACTCGTACAAATGAAAAACGCAACTCAAGACAACAACAAAAGAGCAACAGCATCAAGCACAAACCGGTCGTCAGTTTTCTGGGGGCCGGGGTCTCCATTATTGATGACACCTTCGACATTTAAGCGCAGCACACAAAACGTAGACGATGACTAAATGCGGCATACTGGTAAACATACAGTAGTCTCTGGCAATATAGCAACAGTTCGGTCTTGCAGACAAAATGGTAAAAGTCAACTGGTAAATAATTTTGTTGAACTGAACTTTTTGCCGCCAGCTGCCTGCTTGCCATTTATGGGCCGCGTTTAGTTTTCCATTTCACATTGGCAACTGGCAGTCGTACATTTACCAGTTTGGCTTTTTTCATTCAAACTGCAAACTGAACTTTCACTTGAGCACTTGTCTGGCGCTTTGGTCAGTCAGTCAGACAGTCAATATTGGCCACACACATACACACATAAATATATGTTTATGAATGCACCCCTTGGACTCGGGACTATGCCAAAACTTGTTTTGGCCCGCCCAACTAATGATCGAGAAAAAAATTTATTAGTTTCGGTTTTTATGCTTTTACAGTCATGTTGTAAATTTAACAGCTTGAAGGTCAATTGTGGTTTTATGACAGCGCACAAACGAGAAATTGGGTTGATTGCAAAAGGAGCAACTGGAGTCAGAAATCAATAAATAAATTGGAACACATAACTGTGTACTCATATGCAAATCAGGAAAGCAAAGCAAGTGATGTTTGTGCTACAAATTCCTTTCAAAATGATATAGTTTTCATATAAGTAAATTATATATTGATAAGAGTATATAATCATCTATGATATTCGAAAAGTTTTCTGATTTTGCTTTTATTAATGATAGGGAGATAAATATTGAATCAGTTAAGTTTCAGTAGATTAATGTTGATTTTTTGCCATATTGATGACAATTTTGAATCAGTTTATTTTGGTATTGACATGAAAATACATAAATTTCTATATTATTATCACAGTCGAAATCGCTTAAAGCCAACTCACTCTCATTTGTAAATAAACTTGAAAATATTTAAGTATCCGCATTGAAACCGTTATGGACTCTTAGCAGACACAATGACTGCAGCTCAGCGAATCGAATCGAACCGAATCGTTGCGAACAAATGTTCTACAACCAAAAACCAGATTTTTATGTAAATTTCTTCTTCTTAACGTTAACGTTGTTGTTGCTGTTGATCGCAGCGTGATTTCATTTCTGTTCAACTGTTGTCTCTGTGTGTATTTGTGTATTATTGATCTGTTGCCTTAGCACAAATTTGTGTGTTTAATTTTGGCTCGCAGGTAGAAGCATCGCCTGAAGCAACTCCAACTCCAACTCTGTCTGCCTGCCGGGTCTACCAACACTTAAAGCTGCAAGAAAAAACCAGCTGGGCAGCCCCATTGAACTAGTTTCGGCTTGTGGCATGTAGCATTTTGAGTGCTTGGTATTTGGGTTGGCATAAATAATGTACTCGTACACAGAAAAAAAAAAGCCGTTCTAAAATCAAGCCTAAAATACTTGATTTAAGCCTGAATTTTTTAAGTATGTTTCCAGGCTTAAGCTGAATAATCAAGCCTGTATCGGGATTAAAATGGTAAATTACTTTATTCTCTTTCGGCCTATCTAATTTCAACTGGTTCGGTGGCTCAGTGGTTAGAGTCGCCGACCTGTTTGAAAAAAACCTGGGTTCGATTCCCACCGTCAATTAAAAAAAAAAGGGTAAAAATAAAAAAAATGTTAGTAAAAATAATTTAAAAAAAAAAACTATTAAAAAAAAATTGTAAAAAAAAAATAAAAAATAAAAAATAAAAAAAAAATTAAAAAAACTTAAAAAAAAAAGTTTAAAAATAAAATTAAAAAAAAAGTTAAAAAAAAAATGTTAAAAAAAAAGTTTAAATGTAACAAAAAAAATTATTTTTTTTATCCTGAATTTAAGAATTTCAGGATTGAATTCGGGATTGAAAAAATCAAGTATTTCGTACTTGATTTAAGAAAATCCGAGATTACCCCACTTCTGACATCGTTTCGGCTTGAATCCGGGCTAAATAGCCCGGATTTTTTTTTCTGTGTAGAAGTAAACTTTGAATATTGGAGCTGACAGCGCGAGAGTTGCGGTGAGAGCCACGCTTAAAGGGTCTAATGAGCTGCGAAGGTTGCTGTGGTGTGTGTGCATACAATTTGTGGTCAGTGTGGGCCACAAGAGCATGGGTAATTGGCCGACAACATTAATAAGTCTCCGATAAATATAAGAATTGCAAGTTAATTGTAATTTATTTCATTCAATTCAGTTTTCATTGAAAAGTAAGTCCAGTTTGATCACCAAATACAGCTAACCAAACACATTTCACTCTCAAAAGCGTCGACGCATTTTGCTGTTTATCTTATGGTTAACTTGCCACCGTTGCGTCGCCAGCAGCAGCTGCAACAACAACAACAATAACTAACAACTAACAACGAGTGTGTTTTAGCCATAAAAACAATGTTTGTTTTCATGTGCAAGCTGACGAAAGCTGTGCAGAGCATACAACACAACACAACTCAACATAACACACTTATACACACATACACACACACTTACAACTGGTCAAATGATTTCTACTGTCCAACGCTTTCACAATGCAATGGCAGTCTGTAAGAAAGAGACAACGAGGCGTAGTCTGGGCGCAATTAATGTTTAATTTGTAAATAGACAAGAAAAAGTTTTGCTTGGCAATGTTTTCATTAAACATATTGAAAAGTGAAGTGAAAAACTTGCTCATAACCAAACAAAAATATGCAATGGGCCGCACCTGAAGCAGGCATACCACACACACATACTCAAGCACACACACACTCCAATACACACCCGCGTGATATCATGCAGCCTATCATGATCACACTACACTCGACAGTTTTTAGTGACTTTTTTTTAAGCTTTGAAATTCAAGACACAGCGCGGCAGATATGCCAAACTCAAAGATGAGCAGCAGAATGCAGCGAAAAGGTTCACGAAAACACCAAAACAGGTTAAGGCCAACTTGGAAAAATAAATATGCAGGCAGACAAGTCAAGAGTCAAGCGAACTGAATGTGCGTGTGTGTGTGTGTGTGGTGTGAAGCAGTCATGTGAATTTTATAGCTTTTTGGCCAAGGTATTTTCCGTATGAAGTTTCGACTGTAAGCTGAAAGTGAACGTTTGCCAGAGGAATGCACAAGTTTGTTGTCTAAGTCTTTTGATTTGACAGTCAAATATAATAAATGGAAATGTAATATTTTAATCCTAATATAAAGTGATTTTATAAAATCACCATACTATTGCCTTGCAATCGAAATACACAGATTTCTATTCTAATTGATTTGACAGTTGAATAAGTTTTTAAGTCAATCAAATAAATAATCCCTTTAAAGGAAACACTTTTACTTTAAGTATATAAGCACATCAGCCCACCCCCTCTGCCTACTTCACAAAGCTTAATCATTTTTTTAACAATTGTCGACAATGACAGCGTCAAATCGTTTTGCCGGACGCTCCAGAGATCCACTTTCTTGCACTCGTACCCACAATTCTCACAATTAAAAATAAAAAATGTATGAAAACAAACGAAAGAAAGAGAAAAATTTTCGTGTCAATTGTAACTAATCGACGTCGGCGCCGTGAAAGCGCTCACCTTATATATAGATGTGATGATAGGAGTCGGAAAAACTTATGAAACTTATTTCATACAGCAAGTACGCGCTATTGTCAACTGTTTTTCAAGATGATTAAGCGGCTTTTTCGTTGGGCAACATTAACTCGCTTTTAGAATGAGCTTCAAACTTGCAGTACTTTCACTATCCAAAAGACGGAAGCGGCGTCTGGGAACTTTCATTGTCAAGGAAAAGTTGTTGATTAGAAAATGATGTTGATTGAAATCCCAAAAAATATATAATTATTTTCAGATTGCAGTACGAAAACTCTGTCCAAACATAATAGCTAACTCGCATGTTTGGCTAAAACTAAAGACTCTAGACACGAATATAGAAAATGACGGCAACAGCATTGCTTTGATCATTTGTCTCTAATCAGTTTAATAGATCTTGTTATATGAGTCATACGCCCCTTTAGTGAACCCTTATTTCATTTTTAACTGACACTTGATGCATTGGTTGTTTGTCAAGTTTTTGTAGGGTCTTTTTTCTATTCTCTATTTTAATCAAAATGTGTCCAATTTCGTCTGATTTTCAACTGACTTCTTGCACCTTGAGACAGGTAAACAAAATGTTGTTTATTACCTGGGTACGACTGAGAATTTGTGAATTGACTTTGATTCCCTTGGGTTCTGTTTTGGGCTCAGTGCCGCCTTCAAGGCGTCAGCTGCTATTTATGGAAGGAAACAACAATAGCTGGATTATTTCAGGGTATTTAAGTGCTGACTTCTGGGAAACTCAAAACTGAAAGAATGTGGATTAGATCATTGGGTAATGGATGGATTGAATCAAAGTAAGGAAGAAATTCATTTACTGCAAATAGCGCATCGAAGGAGAAATTAATTCTGATACCTGTAGTCAGAATCACACTAAGAGCTAAACTTCCGTTTTATTCACTTGCTAATTTTCAAATTATGACTAATCATTAAGACTTTGCCCATAAAACACTGGCTAAAACAAGTTCCACAGGTTTAAAACCGCAGTTCGAAAATATTTCATTTATTCATTTATCTAAATTATTAAGCAGAACTCATCTATAAACTGTCGTACTAAAGAAACCACGGAACGGGTTTATTTACCTGAATCAAATATGAACTCAGCTTATAAAAATGCTTGCCAAAATGTTAAGTATTTTTTTCGTTTTGTTTACAGATCTCACAGACGAGGTGCGAGGGAGTCAGAGCAACAAACAGCTCGCACGTCATTTGTTCTGCTTTTCACTTCCAGTTAGTGAAATTTTCTATAATAAAAAAAACAAACAACAAGCTTTTTGTTATTGTTTTCTGTGTGGTATTAAGCAACAACACGCGGCGAGTGCGTCTTGAAAAAAAAATATATAAAGAAAGAAATAATTGAGGTTAACTCTTTGTGGCGCGGCGCTCTCGCTTTTTGAGTCTCCACTTGGAAGTTGACTTGGCCTTTATTGAATAAATGTGACAAACGAACGTGAGACCGACAAACCGACAAACCGACAGACTAACGCACCGAAACGTCTGACAGTCGGCGCTTTTGTTTTGCTTTATAGAAAGTAAAAGAAATTGTTCTTTCATGTTGATTGCTGTTGTGCTACTTATACGGTCTTCTCCCCGCCATCTGGTATACGCCATATTTGACTGCAGCCAGTCATCTAGTCTTCCATCTCTTTCACGCGCTGCCCCAATCGTGAATCAATCAATCAATTACTTAAACACAATTAAAGTGGCAGCTAATGCACAATCAATTTTAATGCTAGTCGCTTGGCAAAATGAAAGCGTGCCATTTGTACACTTATTAAAATATCGCATGCATATAAATATATATTTGTGGCTATTGTTTATCAATAAAGATACATAATCACATTTTTGCGCAATGAGTGTGTCCAAAGGCGGGGCATGAAGTCGCATTTTTGATAAGTTGAATTGAAGTTTAAGGTGTGATGTCAGCCTCAAGCTATCCTATCGAAAGGTTCTAACAACAAAGAGCTATGATCTGAATATATTTTATATATATAATATATATTATATATATTTTATATAAAATTGAATATTCTATCATTATAATTGGAATCAGGAAAGATATATTTTTTATTCACAATATTATACTTTAATGCCCATAAAGTAGCTCCGTATTAAATGCAACTCACCTCTGTTTATATGCAGCCTATATGCACACAGAATATGTAAAAGTTGGTTTATATATATCGCGATCTGCCTTTCAGTAATCCAATTTATGTGGCATGTCAGCTGGTTATCCTTGAAGTCTTCCCGTTTCGTATGCAACACAGTCAACAACTGTCAACTGTGGACTCTTTATAACTAACTATATATATATATATATGTATATATTTCGTTGTTGTTTCGATGTTTATGGCAACTTTTAACTTTACTATATATTTACTGTAAAATATGCTTGTATGTGCTTTTAGTTTGTTCAATGCACAAGGCCAACGTTGTTGCACTGTAAAAAGATAGTTCAGAGATCGGTTGCGTTAGGTTAAGTTGAAAATTACTCAAAAAAAAAAAACACAAATCAGATTTTGAACGCGACACCAAAATTGAAATTTTCTGAAACCAACAGGTTTATGCAATGTTCTATAATATTTCATTGGGTTGGGCTAGCGGCCTATTAATTATGCATGCAGAAACAAGCATCGAGCCGCTTGACGAGTCTAAGCACGTTTTCCGAATGCGTTAAGACCTTTAGACGGCAATGGGAACAGTTTTGTAAAAGAAATCTTAGAAAAATATTTATGCTAATTAAAAGAAATATTGGTTGGGGGCGACTTCTGCTGCGTTCATCTTCAACAGACTTTGGTTTCTTTCTGTACTCTGCTCAAACAAAAGACTTAGGCCACAAACTTGCCTCTTTTCGCCTATTCGGCAAATCCAGAGCTGTAACCACAACTGCAATTTTGCAGCGTTTTTAAGTATTTTTTATTTATACTCTATACTAGCTACTTTTTAATTTTTTCTCTCTTTTTTTACTTGAATTTCTTTGGTCATTGCGCAAAACACTT
Source organism: Drosophila quinaria (assembly GCA_035047525.1). Classification (NCBI taxonomy): domain Eukaryota; kingdom Metazoa; phylum Arthropoda; class Insecta; order Diptera; family Drosophilidae; genus Drosophila; species Drosophila quinaria. The sequence continues at coordinate 217,357 of JAWNPO010000056.1, read as the reverse complement.
GTTGTTGTGCTTGATTCCCCTGTAACCCGTATGTAGTTTCTACCTGGTTAATGGGAGCGTAAATGTGCAGCTGGCATGCGAAGTTGGTATGAATATAAGTTGTGCTCTTACGTATTCTAATGTCAGTTGGTATGTAGTGCAAAAGCCAGAGACAAGTTAATGGAGTGGTACAAAAAGAACAACAATAACAACAGCAACAACAACAGCAACAACAACATCTGCGGTTAGCTGTTACTTAAAGTTCAGCTAACTTTCTTGGATAAGCTTGGACAAAACCTAAGATCAATGACGGTGAACAGCTAGATTAATGAACGTATGTGTGTAAGATAGAACAGCTAAAAGTAGTAATAGTTAATGTATTTCCTCAAGCTCTTAAATGAGCCTAAAACTAAGATTCTTTTTTCTCTTAAATGTGTTTTGCTTAAATATATTTCTTTCTTTATAAATTCATTTTTTATTTCATCTTCTAAAATATATTTCTTCGATTTCTTCAACAAAATTCCCTGTGCTCGGTTGGAAAATTATAAATTTTATTTTTATCATTGAAAGTACATAAAAAATTGTCATTTAATTGTCTTGGTATTTTATTATATTCATTGAAATATTTAGTTGGCGTTTTAATTTCACATTTCTTTCTTTTCGTTCATTTTATATATTCAATTCAGTTTTTATTTCAGAAAAAACACAAATAATTTATATAGTTTGCAATATTTTTTCTTTTCTAAGTTGCAGGCGTTTTGATTGGCGAAAAAACTTAATACACAAATCCTTTGGTGCACACAAACACAACGACACGTAAATAGTGCACGAACAATTGTATTGAAATCCAGTTTGAGCCGCTTATAGAGACACACACACACACACAGTCACTGACACTGTCAATTATTATTTTAGGGTCCGATCGAAGATTCGACGACGGAGGTAATGCGTATACTGTACCATGCCAGACGAAGGCCAAACTCTGACTAAAACTTGTTCAAGAAATTCAACGCGACTGCACCTGAAGTTTCAGTCCACACCGCAACACAGACACAGAAACACACACACATGCACACACAGAGACTAAGACCACAAGACACGCCAGCAGAAAAGGCAAAACGCAGGCCGAAAGAAGGTAGAGAGCCGCAGAGCAGCCAATACATAGTTAGATAGGTAGAAAAGTACGACAAAAGAGATGAAAATAAAATAGCGCGACGTGCCCGTTTTACAGATTTTATTTCTTATTTTTTTCCTCTCCTCTTCTTTCGGACTTGTCTCTAGCTGGCTTTATCGCTCGTTCGTTGTCTTACTCAGTTCCAGTGCCAGACTTCTTAACGGCTTTCACACACACACATACTAGCATACTCTTTTTATATACACACTACCTACAGCTATCTAGCTTTCGAGGCAGCCTCAACGTCCACAACGCGCCACAGTTGAAAACATACTGAAAGCTTAGCGGGTTTATCAGTTGCCGGCAAGACGTTTGGGCGCAACGCCGTTGACTTGCATTTAAATGTCGGCTTCATGAGTCTGATTCAAACTTGCGGCGAATTCAACGTTGTTTACCTGATCGTCGCTGCGTGAGCTTCTCTAACGTATCGAGATTATCCGCTAGTTCCTTAGAAAAATCCTACTAATTACTTTGCACTCTGGACATGTGTATTTACTGCTTGGGATTTCCATCGGCTGTTTTCAAATATTTACCAGTCTGGGCCGTGTCTTGATCCTCCATAAAAATGTGAGAGAATCCTGTACGTGCGAAATGGCAAACGGAAGCAAAATATACAAAATGCAACTCTTGTTGTGGCAATTGCGCTCAACGAAAGACTTAGGCGACGAACTTGCCCAAAAAAAAAAAGAAAAAGGTTGGCTACAAGGGTGCAAATAACGTATTGGGTTAAAGTGGTTGCTCAACAAAAATAATAGGGTTGCATATAAGGGCAGTGTGGCATAACATTTCCACAAGAGGAAGTAAATTTAATTGCCAAGGACCATTTAGTTTATGCTGTGCTAATGGATCTGAATCATCGTCGAGACAAGATAATAAAACAACAGGCCGACATGAAGAAAATCATCAATTTGATCCTGATTTTGTTAATGATTGATGATATCAGAACTGCTATAAATCAACAATTTCTCTACCATCTAAGTTAAGAATTGGACAATAAATTCTTTTATTTAGTCTTGGATATTATATAGTCGTATACTTATAAAAACTAAAAAAAGAAGTGGTAATTAGTAAACTCAGATTCAAGTTTAAATACGAGTGACGCTCCGTTAATCATTTATTCAACCACACACACACATAGAAACTACAGCAAGTGCAGGTCAAAAAGATATTATGGATATGAAGTACAAGTGCCAGAAATGCAGACAAAATGCATTAGACTCAAGCATTGGGGCGAAGAGACAAATACAAAGTAGACACTTCAGTTGGACAGTTGGACATTTAGTCAGCCGGCAAATATTTGAGTACAGAACGGAAGTGCCATATAAAGCTGGTTCGACGTTCGGAACCGTTAGGCAGCGAAATATGCGCAATGAGTTCTTGAATTGAGTGCGTGTTGCTTAAACAACTTGAGTGTGGAGAAAGTTTTGCCATTTACGTCAGTATGTTAAGTTGAAATTAAATAAAAAATATATTAAACAAATTATAATATTAGCAGCAAATTTTGCAGTTCTAAAAAATCATGCTTCTAAAAGATGAAACTATTGGCTAAGTTGATATAAATGTACAAATATCTGACGAGTCGACAAATTTACCAATGGTCCACAAGAAGGATTTATAATAATTCAGCTGGAGGATTGAAGCCAAAGCCAAGGCGTGATAAGTACTATATATTGGGTCTTGCAGCAACCATTCTTCCGGGAATCTTCCTTGGAGTCGTCATGGCCAAGCATTTGGCACAATTTCTTGAGGATAGAGAAATATATTTCCCTGGAGACGATAATACTTATGACGATTGAAAACTATACCTATCGGATTCAACATCAGTCAACATCAGTGGATGAATTTAGTCAACCCAATGTTTCTGTGGGAAGCCCCACTGCAGTAATACTTAAAATATTCAGTTAAATGTAGAAAATTGTCTTAAAACATGTAAATGATTTTGCTTTTTACACTCGCTGATCAAAACTTTTCAGTTAAACCGATCTCAGTCATACAATATGTAAGCTATGTTAATCTTCAGATGGAAGCAAATGTCTCTTTGGAAATTTATATAATTATCTGAATACAGGAATACATATTTCTGAAACACAACAAGGTAAAATCTATAAAATACATTGAGTTAGCCAGCAAAATGGGGGCTGATATTAGGGATTGAAAATCTCTTGCTGCTGTCGTTGTTATAAATATTTTCTGGTTTGGTCATTTTATAAAAAAAATTTTAAGGGGTTTGTATAAGCACCAATTCATCGATTTCATTGTTCTACCTTGTGATCGACTGATCAGAGGGACCCAGGGAATAAAAATAAAAAACCAAATAAATATTATATATACATTATATAAAAATATTCCACATAAACATATCTGAAGGTATATTCATTTATGTTTTAAAAAACAAGTTTTTAAACCAACGTTTCTTATACCGGCTTTTGGCGCAGTGTTGCCCTATTTGCAAAAAAAGATCAAGCTGGTAGTGTTGCCACACCAGGAAAACAGTATAACAGTGCTGTTAAGTGTTAAAAGTTGAGTTATTGAGCGCGCAGCTTTTAAATTTTGAAAGTATGAGCTTTTAATGCTCTTTATGAATCATTTGACGATGATAAAGCTTTTTACACAGCCACAGAGAAACATAATAGCAGAGTTTAGCTTAGTAATCTACACTAATTAGTATCAGTAAAATCAGTTAAATTCACTTTCAAGTTGCCGCTTCCCTTGCTCCAAATAAGTATTGATTTGGCAAGCTTATTTTGGGAATTTTCAGCGTTTTTAGTTTTTTTTATATATATTTATTAGTTAATTCTGTGCGTTGTGAGTCGACAATTCGAGACAGTAAATCATATGAAACCAGTTAAATTTGTTAACTGCAGATCGTTAAAACGAAGCCTACCTCAAAGTTGTAAAATTAGTCGAGTTATGTATTTTCCTATGACATATAATTGGTTAATTATGGATGGCCAGACAACAAATTTTGAGATGATCATTTTGCGAATGAGGTGCCCCTGGCTATGACTGTGTCTATGGCAGTGACGTATTGAGGGTCATAATTAAAACGGCTTTAAAATAGACGCCCCATGCGTGGCCAGGTCAACAAAGCAGTGGACAGTAGATTTTGGACAGTGGCTTCAAACTAGGCTAAGCAAATGCGTGTTTGGTCGAATTGATTTTGTTTTAAGTCGTAAGGTTTTAAGTGAAACATGCCATCCAAATTGCATGTATTAAACATTAACCAATATGCATTGATTGGCATCGCCTTAAATACAAGCAAATTAATCAGGTTTTGTCGGCCGTCTGAAGGTCGCCCCATAGCAACAATACTATAATGCTCCCAAAACCAGACACAAACCAAACCAAAAGAAAAGAAAAAGGTGTTCGAACCACAACAAAAAAAAAAAAAAAAAAGAAAATCAACTAAAAGAGTAAAAAAGAGAGAAGGAGACAAATAAATGCCAACTAATGCAACGATTGGGTAAAAGTAGCCAAAAAATAAATTGCACACAACAAAACTAAATATAATATAAATTAAAGAAAAATGAAACTTGTACATAACTTAAATAACAATTAAAATAACGACCAAATTATGTCTACATAACAGCCTGAAAATGAATTTAATGATGGAATGGCCCGACTTGGTTATCCTTGAGTTGGACAAGTCAAGCATGCAGCGTTCATCCATTAGCATTGTGGCTTAAACCACACTAATTGCTGGCCGATAAACATTTTAGCCACGCTTTAATATGCATGAACATGGGCTAACAAACTTTGACATTTGCCCTTACGGTGGGGCCCTTAAATTAACTTTTGATTTATGTAGGTGTCAATTGACATAGATGTGGATGTGTGTGTAAAGTTATTGTATTCATTTGAATTAATTTTTTAATGTTATTATCTTACAATTCACATCCATATACACAAATATATGTATTCTTCTATTATCTCAGTTTCTATTAATTTATTTTTATTAATATATAACAATTTTTTTTTAATGTCTTACAGATTCCTATGCCTATGTATATATTTGAATTTAATGCTTTGAAATTATTGATTTTTGTAGAAATTGTTATATATACATATATACATTTTAGAATTATTTTTTATTTTATTGTCAAGCTAAAATCAACCGACACAACAATTAATTTAAAAATATAACATTAAAATTAAAAAATATATATTTATTTAAATAACAAAATAAAATAAAATTACAGCATATGTATATAAAATCTCTTTAACTCTATTAATTTATTTTTCTTTTAATTTAATATTTTTAATTAATTATTTTTTAATTAATATGTTTTTTTTTTGTGGTTTTCCTAAGAAATAATTTAGTGTGTTTCTGTCCATATGCTAATGCGTTGGCGTGTCGGCTACCGCAATGCTGATGCGCCCTATTGACATTGCAAAACCTTCAACTGACTTCGGTCGCGCAGTCGCCGTTGATAAGCATTAGAGCGAGAGCGCGGCAAAGAGTGAGAGAGCGAGAGAGAGAGAGAGAAAGAGTTGAGCGTGCAAGAGAGGAAGATCTCAACCACAAGACATACACATGTGAAACCTTTTCTCGAGTGTCTTCGATTTGTTTTTGGGGTATATAAATGCGGTCGCATCTGCAGGTTGTCATCATTCAGTGTCAGGCACTTGGTCAAACCAAATCCAACGAATCTTTACAACCTAAGCAACAACAATATCAACAACAATGGTAAGCAACAACTTCGACAACAACAACAACGAAGACGACAACAAGTACAGCTGCAATCGCAACTGAAACTACAACTTGACCACATATCACATCCATCAAGATACTTGGAGTTGACCTTACATTTGTTTACCTTTAACATTGGCCTGTCAATTAACTGGTCGCTAATCTCACATGGATCATCAGATCCACGGATTTTTATTTTTAATCGCCTCTTCACATTGTGGTTTCTGTTTTCATTTTAATTTTTTTTTTGCAGAAATTCTTCGTTTTGGCTGTTTGCGCCATCGCCGCCGTCTCGGCTGATGTCTCGCATCTGAATCTGGGCGGAGGCAACGGCTACTCCTACGATAAGCCAACGCAATCGTTTGACATTGACATCCGCTCGTCAGCTGGCCCGGTTCAGGGTCCATCCTACTCGGCACCTGTTTCTGGTCCAGTTTACTCTGCTCCCGCACCAGCTCCCATTTACTCTGCTCCTGCTCCCGCACCAGCACCGGAGTACCTGCCTCCTGTGCAGGATATTCCTGCTCCTGCCCCAGCTCCAGTCTACTCAGCTCCCGCCCCAGCTCCAGTCTACTCTGCCCCTGCTCCAGCTCCAGTCTACTCGGCTCCCGCTCCCGAGTACCACAGCGCACCTGCTCCAGCTCCAGAGTATCTGCCACCTGTTCAGGACATTCCTGCTCCTGCCCCAGCTCCAGTCTACTCTGCTCCTGCTCCAGCTCCAGTCTACTCTGCCCCTGCCCCAGCTCCAGTCTATTCTGCTCCTGCTCCTGAATACCACGCTCCCGAGTATCACAGCGCTCCTGCTCCAGTTCAGCCAGCTCCTGAGTATCTGCCCCCTGCACAGGAAATTCCCGCCCCAGCTCCAGTCTACTCCGCTCCTGCTCCCGCCCCAGTCTACTCTGCTCCCGCTCCCGCGCCCGTCTACTCCGCTCCTGCCCCAGCTCCAGTCTACTCTGCTCCCGCTCCCGAGTATCACAGCGCACCTGCTCCAGCTCCAGAGTATCTGCCACCTACACAGGAAATTCACGCCCCAGCACCTGCTCCAGTCTACTCTGCTCCCGCTCCCGCACCCGTCTACTCTGCTCCCGCTCCCGCTCCAGTCTACTCTGCCCCCGCTGTCGAGTCCAGTGGATACGAATACAATGTGCCCGCCAGGCGTTTCCGTTTCTAAGTGGTCACCTCCATCCACTCATCAGGGCAACGCCGTTTGTTAAATTAATAAGCGGCCTTTGTCTCTTTGTTGTTGATTATTTGTTGTTATTATGCAAAGTTTCTGTTGAGATTTTTAGCTAATAAATTTATATAAAAATAAAAAATTAAATTAGTAAATAAACAAAAGCCTCTTAATTATGGAAAGGTACTGGGCGACTCCCTTAAAATGGACATTGCGTGATACCAACTTTATATTCGCTTGTACATATATATAATAAATACATAAATGTAGGTATATGAAGAATGGAGATACTAAAATGCTATAAAAATCCAAGTGCCATAAAAATCGCTACAAAATTATGCAAATCTTTTGCTGCTTTTACCAATTCACCAATGAGGATTATCAAAAGAAGCATAATAACAATGAAACTTGGCCAAAACGACACAGGAAATTAATATCAATGGAATCAGCTGATCACAAGTGGAGATTATTCAATCGAAGCTGGAACTTAAAATGGCACACCTATTACTTTAAAGACTTTGCTGGTAATTTTGGAAGTTAATCACTTGATATATTTTTTATATTATGTAATACTTTCAACTTTACTTTTTTAACTGAGCTACTTCAAAGTATTATTTTTTTTTTGTGAAATAAAATTAGGGAAAATACAAATAAAATAAAAGTTACAGAGTATAATAAATATAAATTTATGATAATAAAAACACAAAAAATAAATTATAGTAAAATAAATTATAACTCTTTTAAGTAATTATTATTCACTAAGGGAATAATATATTAATCAGAAATTAACTATATTGTTATGCTGCAAAGGAATAAAATGTTGAAAGCATCTATTTAATAACAATTCGATTGTCATTTTCGAAAGGTTTCACCTGATAAGACAATTTGCATATGTTAACCCGTGCATTCAATGGATCAAAAGTCACTTTGTTTGGACGCATACATTTAGGCCAAATTGAAAGCTGATTAGCAAAAGTTATTATGACTTATGCAAATATTAAAGCGTTGCAGGCACAGTTATTTATCAATCACATAATGAAATCTGTTATCTACTCGCACAACATTTGCAGCGATAGAAGAATAAAAAAAGTCGTAAACGTAAATTTATAATTTCAAAATTATTTGTCAATTGATTATAAAAACGATTGCCAATTGAAGTGCCATTAATTCGTGTTTATTTCTTGAAAACTTTGTGGATTAAAAGTAAAACAAATATTTGTAATTTGTATTCAACTAATATTAAATAGTTTTATTTGCTGATTTGATTCTCTTTTAATTTCATTTGTATTTTTAGTATACGTCAATAAATCCATATTAATTATATATATTTTCATTAACTTTTTTATAATATGCATTGTCAATTAATTATAGTTTAGTTTACGTTAGGTTTCTGTGTGTGTGTGTGTAGTAGTAGATATATATATATATGTATAAATTATTATCATTATTGTTGCAATGCGTCTAATTGATATCGCGCTCGATATACATATATCGGCTAATGTTAACATATAGATGAAACATATCGCATAATCCAACATTCATTCGTACTTTACAATTACAATTAAACTAAAATACTTAAATTGTTGCAGTTGCTGTTGAAGCGACTCTAGGAGCACATAGAGAATACGTTCACGAAAATAAAATCCTAAACTTAAAATAAATAAAATATGTATATTTAATTTAAAACATTTAAATTAGAATTAAGACATCCTTGCATAGATCCATTTTATTGCGTAGATCTATAATATATGCACTTTTCCATTGCGATACGTGGGAACTGAAGTTTTCAATAAGTGGTCTGAAGCGAGGGGCTAGCCAGATCCCCCCGTCAACATGGGACAAGATTCGGTATATTCTACACATATACATTCCTATATATAGATCAACTACATTATATACAAGCTTGCGGCTGACGGCGGCGTTTGTTATGTGTCATAATCATCCTGCTGTGAGCTGAAGTAGCTCACCAAGCCACTAAACTCACCAACGCCACCACCAACACTGTTCCCAGTTGCCACATTGCTGCTGTTCCCATGCGCCGAACTGGAATCCTCCTCGGCAATGGCGGCAGGTGAATCCGCTGTTGAATCACCCACAACAGCCAGCGGAGATTTGGTATTGGAGTAGGCCTCCAGTGTGATTAGTTTTTTGCTGGTTATCACCGACGATTTCGGCACTTCCGTTGTGCTTGGACTTGCACTTACTGGTAAGGGTGGCGGTTGTTGTGGTGGCGCTACGTTTACGTTTACTACGGGAGCTGCAGCTGACACCGGAACCGACACTGGAACCGGAGCTGGCGCAGGAGGAGCTGGGGATTTGCCGCGCGTCAGTGCGGAAACTGAATGATTTGTGGGCGTGACAGGAGGTGGAGGCGGCGCACTGACAATCACTGAACTCGGTGCAGACGCATGCGCGGGTGGAGTCGTCAGCGGCGGTGGATAATAGCCATAGGGTGGATAACCGCCTAAAAAAAAAGAAAATTCAGTTTAATGAAATTACAAGAGAGCGAAACGATAGGATAGGAAATATAGAAAAACCTGGATACTAGTGATGTAAGTCCAAACAGTTAATCGCGTTTTATGCTCAAAATGTAAAATTTTAAAAAAATAAATGAATCGAGTTGTCGATATGTTTTCAAATAAAAATCAGAATAGAGGCTGCATTCAAAACTTCAATTGAGACATGCCCAACTGAATTGAATGAGTTCGGCTGCGTCAACCAATGAATTAAATGAATGAATTGAAACCGAAAACTTCACATTCAAAAAAGGCAGAGTGAATTGAATGACGAAATAACCGAAAAAATCGAGAGAGGGGAATTAGTGACGTAATTTTTGTTTCTTTTTATTAAAAGTAAAAATCTAGTCACGAAAACATGTCTATGACCCGAAATATCACATATCCAATTTTGTGACGAACAATATATACAAGTTATTACAAAAAAAAGTTGTATTCTGAGTACTCTGAAAATATTTGCTTCATTCATTTCATTCGTTTCTCTTTCACTCGATGCCGTTCATTTGAGTATTTATTACACTCAAGGAACTCAATTAAACTCACGAGGACTTAGAGACTCTCAAGTTTGAATGCAGACCTCTAAATCAGACCAATTTAAACTTTTCATTGCTTTGGCCAAAACTGAAGGGCCCCCTGAAATTTACTATGCATCCAAATATCATTCTCAGTGGTCACTTACGTGGTCCGGCTGCATAGTCCACGGCGCCGGGTCGCATATTGGGAGCACCAGGTGGCGCCACACGTGGCGGATAGTTGGGATTCCCATAGATGGGCGGTGTTCTACAAAAAGATAACAGTGTTAGTGTTTCAATCATTTCGTTGGTGGTTAGTGTGATCAGCTTACCTGTAGGGATTCAGATGCGGAGAGGCGTGACGAGCTGGTGGCGGTCCAGCGCCATAGACGCCAGCCAGGGAGCCGGGCGGCGGTGGTGGACCGCCGTGATGCTCGGGGGGGCCGTGCAGATAGGGCGGTGGACGTGAGTTGGGCGCACTGCCAGCTGCTCCGCCGGCTGTGGACGTGGGTGGTGCACCACGCAACGGCGGCGGTGCACCGTAAGTGGGACGCAGCGCGGAGCTGGGCGGCAGCGGCTGGCCATAGAAGCGAGCCAGTTCCGCACTGCTCGGATACATGCCACCACCAGGTGGTGGCGGACCGCCGCGTGCATGTGCGGGAGGGAGCAGCGAGGGCATCGGCATGCGAGTGATGACAGAGGCCTGGGAGACGGCAACAGGTCCATCCTCGTGCGGCTTAAAGAGCTGTGCCGGCGGTGCCTTGCCAGGAGGCGCTGCCTTATCGCTGCCCACGGAGCTGGATGTGGCGGCGGTGACGGCAGCTGCGGTTTGCTGCTTCTGCAGTTGATCCCGCAACGGGGTGACCTTTTTTCGTCGACCACGCGGCTTGGAATCGACTTGCGGTGGCGGCGGACGCACTGCAGCAGCGGCCGCGGCTGCCTGCATGAGATGTGCCGCAGCTGCGGGCATGGACATGCCCAGGGGCAGACGCTGCATGGCTGGAAGCTGTTGTTGCTGCTGCGGTGGAGGCGGATAGTTGGCGCGACTCAGGGGCTGACCCAGTGGAGCAGAGAGCGCATTCTGTAGGAGCTGCATGGCCTGTGGCGGCGGTGCCAGATGCCGCTGCAGCATGGGATGCATGCCCGGCGGAGGCTGTTGGTGCTGCTGCTGACCTGGCGGTGGAGGTAGCAACGAAGCCGGAAGTGATCCGGCTGGACCATGTCCAGGGAACTGGTGACGCAACAGCGGCGGATGCATTGTGGGCATGGGCAGACGCTTGCGCATCGGCTCCTGCAGACCCGACGCACTGGGCAACTGCTCCGGCGTGGTTGGCAACTGTTTGGGCGCCTTGGATTTGGCGGGCGTAGTGCGCAGCACCTCATCCGGGGCGGGCAATTCCCGTGCAGCAGCTGCCGCCGTAAATTGCTCCTCCTCCTCGACCATGCGTGCTATGGCATCCTCCATATCCTCGGGCAAATCATCGGGCAGTTCGGCATCGTCCAGCTCCGACTCGTCCACATCGTCCAGGTCATCGATGGCCTCGCCCTTCCGCTGCAGATAATCAATATCCAGCACCTTGGCCTGACGTATCACGGACAATGGAACCGTTGACAATGAGTCACCCGCTCCAGGAGTGGCACCCGCCTTGCTGGGCGTGCGCTTCTCCGGCACTGCACCAGCTGCAGTTGCTCCCTTGATGGGCGTGAGACGAGGCGTGGCCGCCAACTTGGCTCCCTCGGCATTCTTTTCGGCCAGCATGCGCTTAATCTCCTCCTGCTTCTGGATGAACTTTTGGCGCTCCTCGGGCGGTGTATCCGGACGCTGTACGCCTGGCTTGATGCCGCCATCGGAGCTGTCATCGTCAAAGTCCTCGATGTACGCATAGCGCCGTCCGCGGGTCCTGGTTCTTTCATCGGAACCACCTCCGCCTCCGCCAGCACCACCATCATCCGAGGAAGCCGGCCTCTTCTTCTTCTTGCTGCTGCCTCCGCCTCCGCCTCCGGACTTGCCTTTGCCCTTGCCCTTCCCCTTTCCAGCTGACTGCGCCGACGATGACGACGACGTCGTCGACGTTGTGGTCGACTTCTTCAATGGCTGCGAGCGCGGCTGCTTGCCGGATCCCTTGCCGGACATGGGCACACCATTGGCGCCTATTTGCTCTTCGTCGTCGTCCTCCTCATCCTCCTCCTCGCTCTCGCTGATGTCATCGTCCGAGTACTCCAACTGTTTGGGTTTCTTCGTCACCGGTTTCTTCAATTTCGGAGATTTGCGTGCGATGGCAGTGGATGCTTTCTTGGCGGCCGCCTTCTTGCGCTTGGATGGATGCCAGCCGTCGTCGTCGCTCTCGCTGGTCGTGTCGTCGCACAGATCCGCGCTGTCCATGTTCTCGGTTAGCTCGGAGCCATTGTCATCGTCGTCGGTTTCGGTTTCGGTGTAATCGGAATCCTCCTTTCGTTTCTTTTTCGATTTGCCGGCCTTGGAGCGTTGTTGTCGCTCCTCCTCCTCGCTTTCGTCGCTCTCCTCGACCACAAATTTGCGATCCTTGCGTCTCTCACGTGCCGCCCGCCTCGCTGCCTTGCGCTGCTTCTTGCCATGCCCACGGCCACGACGATAGATCTCCAGGCTGGAGTCCGAGTCATCAGAGGCCGACTGCGAGCTGTCCTCGTCCGAGAAACTGGATGTCTTGAAGTCCTCATCGCTGCCATGATCCTCCTCGGAGCTGACGTCGAGGGTGGTTAATTTGCGTGCCTTCTTCTTGGCCGGAGGCGCCGACTTGATCTTTGATTTCTTCATTGCCTTGAGAGGCTGCTCGTCGTCGTCCTCCTCATGGCTGTCATCCTCATTGCTTGACTTGTCCGCAGACTCTGTGGACAGTTTCTCAGGCTTCACCTGCTTCGTTTGCTTCTTCTCCTCGTCCTCCTCATGCTCCTTCTCCTCCTCCGGCTGGTCTCCCTCCTCGCGACGCGTCTTCTCCTTGTCCGCTTCGATAATGGTGCTGATATCCTTGCCCCTGCTAAGATTCCCAGCACCCGCCACCTCGTCCATCTCCTTTTTGAGCGCCGAGTTGATCAGATCGTCGTACTCATTCAGGCGATAGCTAACATTGATCTGTCGCCGCTTGCGCAGCTTGTAAATGGGCTCATCATCCGAGTCCGAGAAGCTGCTGCTACTGCTGCTGCTCCCACTGCTGCTGGAGCTGCCAGAGCGTGCTCCGCCCGACTGCTTGCCGCTCTTGGCGCCACTGCTGCCACTCTCCGATCCATCATCCTTGCCACCGCGACGACGGCGTGTTCCTCGCTTGGCCGCCCGTCTGTTGCTGCGTCCGTCTCCTCGTCTCCGCTTCGTTTTGTCCGCCTTGCTGCGTTTGTTCGCCTTGCCCGATGCATCGTCGTCGTCCCCATCATCGTTCTCCTCCTCATCATCGTCGCCATCGTCTCCATCGTCTTTCTTGCGGGCACTCTGATTCGAGCGCTCCTCCAGCTCGCTGGCTGTCCGAGCAGCCGCTGCAGCTACCGCCACACGCTGCAAAATAGATACGAGTTGATAGCGTTGTGAAAAAATAAAGATAAAGATTAGAGGTCTGCACGGCTGCATTCAAACGTGAGAGTTTCTGAGTACTCGTGAGTTTAATTAAAAACGAAACAAAATTTACGGCAATCACACAATTTTTTCAGTTATTTCGTCATTCAATTTACTCTGCCTTTTTTGAATGTGAAGTTTTTGATTTCAATTCATTCATTCAATTCATTGGCAGACGCAGCCGAACTCATTCAATTCAGTTGGGCATGAATGTCTCATTTGACATGTCGAATGCAGCCATGCAGACCTCTAAACTTTTAGTTATTTCTGAAATATTTAATTTAGAATAGATTTCTTGCTAACCTCAGCTTCCTCGGCCAAAAGTTTATCTTGCTGCTTGCGGGCGAACATGTCGTCGAACTGCTGCAGCTGCTGCTCCAGGGCGGCGATGAGCTGCTCCTGCTGGCAGGGCGGACAGTGCCAGTCGCCCTCGGGAATGTAGAAGAGCACGGGACTGAGGCAGGAGCAGTGATAGCCTTTGTTGCAGTCGGGCGTATCGCAGAGTAGAATCCACTCGGGATGATCGGATTTGCCGCACATCTGGCACGATTCATCCGCATCCGCATCCGCTTGCTCGTTCTCATCGGCGTTCTCCTTGCGAAGTGTGCGAGCCCGTTTCATGGGCACGACCTGGGACTCGTCTTCCAGCTCCGATTCGGGTGAGAATTCGTGATCGGATTTGAAAAGCGGTGAGCCAGGATCAGTATCGTAGTGTGGTGGCTCTTCCTCCTCCTCCTCGCTTTCGACCTGCTCCTCGGAGTCGGAGGACCATCCCCCATCCTTACCAGGACACTTCTTCTTGATCTTTTTCTTTGTCTCTTCGACTTCGCTGGCCGAGTCGCCGGATTCGGATTCGCCGGAAGGTTCCAGCACGGTGGGATCAGCTTCCATTTCGGCCTTCTTCTTCTTGAACTGCTGCTTCATGGTACGCAGTGCCACCTCCTCCAACTTGCGTCGCTCCGCCTCCTCTTTGATCTTCTGCTGCGCTATGCGTCTCGATTGACGCACTGGTGTCTCCGAGTCGTTGGTATCGATGATATTGGTGGTGTCCACCTCACGCTTCTTGCGCGGACCACGACCACGACCACGGCCACGACCTCGTCCAACTCCAGGTGTTGCGGGTGTTGTTGCTGTAGGTTTTGTCGTCGCCTCCACCTCCTTGGATTCTGAACTCTTTGGTTGCTCCTTCGGCTCGCTTTTCGCTTCCTCCTTGACTGGTGACTTTGTTTTAGCTGCAGGCTTGTTTACCTTGGTTGGTTGTTCCTTCTTCTCCTCCTTCTCCTCCTCCTCGTCCTCGGTATCCTCATCTTGATGCTCCTCCTCGATTTTGAGTGGATCTTCTTTGATTAATGGCTTTTTCTCAACGCTTTTAAGGAGATCTTCCTTGATCAGAGGCTTGTCCTCGACGCTAGGTTTATCTTTGGGGCCGCCCCTGGTGCGCTTTGGTTGTGGCAACTCCGTGTGGACTACAGCAGCGCCTCCCCGACGACCAGATCGTCGTCCATGACCTTCAGCTGGCGGCGGCGTTTCCTCTTTAACTGGGGGTGGAGTTGGCTCCTTGGCCGTCTGGGATTCCTCCACTTTAACGGGAGGCGGCGTCACAGGCTTGACCTGTTCCTGTTCTTCCTTCTGTTTAACTGGAGGCATTTCCTGCTTGACTGGCGAAGGCTCCCGTTTGGCCGGTGAAGTCTTCTGCTTGCTTGGCGTTTTCAGCTGCTCGACTTGCTGGACAGACACTGATTCCTCCTCCTCCACCTGGTAATTGTTGCGCTTCAGTTTCTCACTGACGGCGGGCGGTTCCTCACTGACACTTGCCTCCTTGGACTCCTTGGCCTCTTCGCTACTCCGTCGCTTGCGTTGCTGCGAGGACTCCACTCCCACCGGCTGAGGAGCTGGAAGAGATGCCGTGACAGTTTCGCTGATCGTGCGCTTTCTGGGTGTTGCCTCTTCGTCGCTTTCCTCCTGCCGAATTTGGGTGAGCAGATTCTTTTTGAGCGGCTTTGTAATCGGGGACTTCTTGGGCGGCGTAAAGGGCATGGGCTCAACCTTTTCTGCCACTGGAGGTGTCACTTCTGTCGCTGGTGCCGCCGGCAGTTGCTCCGTCGGCTTTTCTGGCGTCTTTTTCAGTTTCTTTTCAATGATTTCGGCCAGTGTTGGTTTCGTTCGAACTGGATTGGGCTTTTCCAGGTGACGTTTGGGTGCTATAATCTTACGGCGACTTCGTGCATCCTCCTCCCCGCTGGAGGATGTTGTCTCCTCGACTTGCGTCTTCTGTGCTTCCACTTTGCGACGCACCTCCACGTTGGTGATCTTCGGGCGCATTTTAATGCGTTTGCCTCCCACATCCAAGTCATCTTCGATGTCATCCGCCAGCTGCTGTTGCTCCTCCTCCGGTTGCAGTTCGCCGTAAGCATCAACTTCGCTCTCCGAGGTGGAAAGACGAGGATTCGGAGGTGTAAAGTCCGCTAATCGACGTTTCCGATTCGGCAGCGGCATTGCTTTTTTGACAACAGGTTCGGGTGCTGCCGGAGACTTGGAGTCGACACCAGATTGCTTTGAATCATTTGGTTTTTCCTTCGTATCTTTTTCATTGGAAACCTCGGAGTTTGGTTTTTGATTATCTGTGATCTTTGAGGTGCTGGGCATGTCGTTATTAACTGTATCCGGTAACTTGGCTACCGTAACCGGTTCGGGGACAGGTGTAGGCGTTGCTTCTGCCGCTTTAACCGTTTGGTCTTTAAGGCTCAATGCATCGTCAATGGGTTTATCAATTTCATCGCCATTCGCAGCTACTTTCTCCTCTACAACCGATTCCTTGTCAGCAGTCTTTGCTACAGAATTTGTATCCTCAATTTCGTTCGATTTAACAACTTTTTCAACCGTTTTCTCTTCATTAACAATTTGTTCAACTGCTTGGTTACAGATTGTTTCAGTTGCTACTGTCGATCCACTGCTTTCAACTGATTCCTCAGCGAGCTTGTCAGATTCCTCTTGGTTTGTTTCCTTCTCAACGGGATGTTTGCCTACAATTTCGACATCTTCTTCTTTTTCAGCTGCAGCTTGAGATTTAGTTGATTCTGTTGTTTCCACTTCGCCTGCATCCTTTTTCTCCTCCGTTTTCAGACTTTCTTTCGCAACTTCCTCGCTTGTTTCTATCACCTTCACCTTGTACATTTCTGTGATGTTTTCCTCTGATTTAGGTGCAGGGCTTTCCTGCTTTTCTGTTTGTTCCTTTGAGATTTCTTTTGTTTCACATGACTCTTCAGTCCTTGGCTCAGGTGTTTCCTCCTTGGCTTCTATTTCTAGAGTCTTCTTCTCAACTGCTTCAGCACTTTTGTCCCTTTCACTGCAATCTGTTGCATTCTTTGCTGTTTCGACCGCTGCTTCATTTCCATTTAGCAGAGTCGTCTCCTTTTCCTTCCTCTCCTCTACCTCTTCCTTAAGGCTCTCGCCGTTGGTCTTCTCTGGCACTGCCGCTGGCTCCGAGTCCGGATTGCCTATACTATCGAATATGCTGCGTTTAGTTTCCTGCTTTGGTGTCTGCTTGATGGGACTGAGTTTTAGGCATCCAGGTTCACCGAAAAAGAACGTCGCCTTGGGCTCTGGCTTAGATGTGGCTTCCTCCGTGGTAGACTCGTTGTTGCCATTGCCAACCAGGCAGTCTACTCCGCTGCCCGAACCGTGCACATAGTAGAGTGGATCCACGATGGCCTCGCCCACAAGCGCATCCAGCTCCTCATCGTTTTCGAGTGTGTCGAGGAGCAAATGCTCTTCTTCTGGTGTCGCCTCACAGTCCCGACCAGCTCCCTGGCCACGAACTATTAGCGTGGGCTCCTCGATAGCTTCGCCGACTTCATCATCATCATCATCATCGTCGTCGTCGTCTTCATCCTCTTCGTTGAACTTTTGCTCGTTTTCATCCTCGTCGGCGGCAGCACTGTCGAGTGACTCTTCTTCGCCATCGAGGGACTCCTCTTCCTCCTCCTCGCCCTCATCCAACTCGGAATCTTCCGAGTCCACCTCATTATCATCCTCGGATTTTGTACTCTCATATCGGCTTGGCTTCTTGATGCGTTTCGTGTCCAGCAGCGTGGGTCGATGCTTCTTTTGTTGCTCCTCCGCCGACAGCGCTGTGGGACTGCTGTCCACCTCCTCCAGCGGCCGTTTCTTGGCCGGAGCAGGCGAGCTTCCCAGTTTAGCTTGTGTTATGAGCAGCGGCTACAAAGTTGGACAGTTAGAACACATATACATAATTAGAATCCAATATATACTCACCTTAACCTTCTTCAACTTGGTTTCCGGTTCCTGTTGCTCCGTTTGCTGATCGGGAGTACGCAGCTTGATCTTTAAATTGGGCACTTTGGCCTTGTCTTCGTGCGAGTCTTCATCCTGCTCCTGCTGTGGCTCCTCGGCCGCTGGCGGTGGCTGCTGTGCATTGTTGCTGCTGCTGCTGCTACTGGTGGTATCTTCATCCGCCTCACCGATGTCCTTGGAGGGCAGGACGACTTCATTGCCTCGCAGGCGTGCAATTAAGTTCACAAACTCATCTCGATTTGTGGCCACCACCTGCCATATTTCCTCATCCAAGTGTTCCTGATAAATCCTCAAATTACAGTCGCCATCCTGCGTCAACCAATAGGCGTGGCCCAAACGATCGCGTCCAATTGGCTGTGCGCGCAGCGAACTCGCATTCAGCGTCAGAATGTGAGCTCGAAATTTGGCGTTACGCTCGAATTGGCTTTCAAGGAGTTCCTGATGGAGAAATGCAAAGATGAAATGTATTCCTTTGACGTCTGTTCCACTTATGGGGATTGCACATCAATAACACTTCTTTCTTTATACTCACGCGTAGAATGCGCAGCTTGACCTTCAAGCTGGAGTTGCGGTAGCCAAAGCGTTCTATCTCCCAGGCATCCTGCACGGAGTAGCCGAAACAGAATTTGCTCAACGCCGATTCCCAGCTCTTCTCGTGCACCGTCTTTCGTGTCTTGCGCAACAGTTTAATGTGCAGGTCTCGCAGTTCGGCCACTGTAAAAAGGTGTGAGTGTGTGTGTGAGGTATGTTATCCAAATGTTGCGATTGTTTTTGTTTTTGTTTTCTTTTAATTTTTTACGTTCTCCGCTTTACTCCAAACCAAACAATAATACAAACAAGCGAACGCTCTCTCTCTCTGCTGCTCTCTCTTTCTCTCTCAGTCATACACACACACAGTTGCATAAATTTGTATGCACGCACATACATGCACACGTACCTTCATCGTTGTTTGTCAACCACTCCTGCAATTGCTTAAAATTTGGCAATGCCAAGCCCAAATCTTTAGCGAATTTTTGCATAAACGCACATATTACTGCAAAATCTGGATCATTTGCACATGTATGCAGTGTTGTGGTTAATGCATCGTCATCTTTATCTTTGCATTCTTCTTTACATTCAGCCGTAGCTGAAGACGCCGCCATTTTTCATGCGTCTGCTGAAAAAAATGTGTAAGGTGCTCTAAAACTTGTACACTACACTTGCAAAACACCAACAAAAACACAAATCACGTACGACATTTGATTGAACTTTAAGTACGCATAATGCACAATACTTTGTTGCACGAATTAGGCATTATTTTAAATCACTTTTCTCTAGCACTATTAATTTATAGAGTTGTGTCGTTTCGTTCTGAAAAAGTTCAAATGAACGGGTCATTAAGATGAACGAATGAACTTATTCCGTGAATCATGAACTAAATCGTTCATTTCCCAGTAATTTACTTTATTTTTCGAACCGATAGGCGACCGATAATTGGTGGTGGTCAAACTATACCCTGAAACTTGTGGAGGTCGGCCGACAAGCTGTAAATAGTAGCTTGACTCACTTGACGAAACTTTATATGGCTCAGCTCACATGAGCATTAACATTAACATTTGTTTGAAATTGTAGCAAAGCAGTTGTTTATGAACGATAAACGATGTGAACAGGCTATAACTGTTTCTTATAGAGGAATGAAAAATGTGTTTTAAGTGTATAATAAAAATAGACTACAAATGCCAACTAGATTCCTGATTAATTTTTATTATTTTTGGGTTAAACTTATACCCCTTTCGAAAATGTGAAAAAAAAGTAAATTGGTTTTGAAAACTAAAAAATATATAAAATTTAAATATTGTTACATGTAAATAAAGAAGAAATTGAATTCAATTGACCAACTGCAAAATGAACGATTTAGTTCATGACTGACTGAATAAGTTCTTTCGTTCATTTTAACGAAACGACACAACTCTAGCAGAAGCAAATAAGAAGAGCGTAGAAAAACAACAAAGACGGACAAAAACAACGTCGAAAATTGAATCTGTATTTAAAAATTTTAAAAGGGACATTTCCTTGTGAATTTTATTATTTTCTGTAGTGTCCGAGTGCAATAAATTAATATCATAATACATATCGTATCGAAAAAAAGCAAACGAAAAAAAGAGAGTCAGTGAAAGTGGGTGAAATAAAAGATACAACATAGATAAATAGCAGCTGAAACAGATTGCTAAAATGGCAGCATATCAAATGAATTTCAACCAGGACTTTACGTAAGTTATAACAAATTCAGTCCCCAATCTCATTCATAGACACACATATACATACATACATATATTCAAAAGCCTTGCTTCCACATAAAGAAGGTCATTGTAGCAAAAAAAAAAAAAAGAAACATTGGCAAAAAAAAAATGAGATACAACGACAAACGAGACAAGTAAACAAGCAAAACAGCTGCTAGGCGGGGGTGCGAGCGGGAACAATGGCTGCTAATAGCTGAACTGTAACAGTGCCTATCAGAAAGAGTGAGTGTGTGTGAGCGTGTACTGGTGTCGTTTGCTTATTAGAACATGCAAACAACCAGTTCTAATAAGAATAACATGCATACATTTATTATGATATTTTGTTTATGGATAGCAAGGGGGAAACTATTAAGCAACACTAGTTTGCAAAAACAACGAACTCATATAATGACATAGAAGATATTTAAAAAATGTAAAAGATAGTTGCTTGTATTAGCAACTATCCCACTTTACACACTGTTAATAATTCACATCTGACATCATCTTAACAGAATAGCAAATAATGTATAACATTAAAAGTTTGCTGAGCAGTGTAACAGTTTAATTTCTGTGCACCAACACAGAGACACGCTCTGACACACTCTCACACATAGTGTGTGTATGTGTGCGTGTGTGCAACAGCTGATGCTGCCTTTGTGACTTGCAAACTTAATAAACTTGTTTATATTTATTTATTTAAAGCTTTTTGTTGTATTTTAAATATTGTTTATTTTTGCTCAGCTGATGTCATACTGGGGTTTAGAACCCGTTACTTGCAGGGAGAGAGAGAGCTTCTCTTTCTCTCTCACTCTTGCTCACTCTCTCTTAGGGCATAGTGCATGTGACGCACACAACAACAACAAAAACAAACAATCAATATTGCTGCTTATGGCGAAAATAAGAAATAGAAAAACACTTAAAAATATCAATAACAAAAGCCACAACAACAAAACTGATAGACGCGCGTCACAAAGCGAGAACAAAGAGCCACTGCGGAAAAGAGACAGAGTATACGTAAAAAGCGCTTTCTAATCAGTACAAATCAATTAGCTTTAAAAGCGCGATGCGGGTGAATGCACCGACAAAAAAATCAATTAGACATTTCCCTTGCATTTGATACGATTTAATTGAATGCCAAGTTCAAGGGCACAGGTGCAAGGGAGACGCAGATAGTGACAAGACATGACGCTGCCAGTGCACGTGTTGGAAACCTGCTCAAGTAGTGTTTGTCAATATTTTGTTTTTGTTTTTGTTTACATTTTCCAGTTGTTGTTGGTCATCGTTGTTATTGCGCGCCTTTTCGCTGCTCCTCTGCTTCTTGTCATACTCTTTCTTATTGTGACTCCAATCAGAAACGAATGCGGTTTGACTCAATTAACTTTAAAATTTCTTAATTGGATTATTATTGGAGAAATTAAAATTTATATTATACAGTTTGACAAGTAATTGTTTTAACAAGAAAACTAATCTAAATATTTTATATTTTTAAAAATAGTGTAATCCAATAAGTATTGGTTTGTTTTGTAAAATGAAATAAATTGTCAAAATAATTACTTGACCAACTGTGTATATTTATACATACATACATACTAATATAGAAGTGTATATTCCTCTCTTGATTTTAATGCGAATGAACTTGACTGCAGCGGGGACTTTGTATTATAATTTATGGCTCAATTGTTTTGTATTTTTACAGCTGTGATTCGCTATGCGTCATTTAAAAATTTGCCAAAGTAAACAGAAAAATAATACCCCTAATCATGTATAGTTAATATGCTAGTAAACAACACAAAATAGCAGCAAATAATATTGAAAACAAACCACAAATATTCAGAGTCCCACATAAGACAAGCAAGGGCCTTGAGCCTCTTTTTTTTGCTAGAAACTAGTTTCGGTGCCATGAAAACAATAACAATAAACAAATCGGGCGAGCAGACAACACGTGTTGCGCACAGAATAAGTTTTGTTGCTCTATCGACCAAAAAGTCGCTTATCGTTTTAGGGGGAACCATGAAACGTGCTTGAAATACATTTTTTCGCAAATATCTCAAGCTCAAACATTTCCATGGTCGCATAGCTTTGTATAATCTCAATCTCAAGTGTAAATGCGCAACAAGGCAATGCCAACGCAAAGCTTTTAAGCTGCACTTTCAAAAAGAGCGCGCTCGCCTGCGTCTTACAACACTGCCGCTGTTCTGCAGCTCACTCTGGCAACACTAAACACGAAAAAATACTGCATCAAGTGGAGATGGCAGATTGAAGTTATCGATGTTTTTTAAATTTGTTGGTTTAAAAATATTAACAAATGTATTTGAAAAGTTCATTAGAAGATTATAATTTATTTATGCAAGCGAAAATAAGTTATGCCGCTGGGATTGCCTCTTCACAAAGCCGCCTTGGTTCGGTTACACTATCCGATACTATCGAGCGGTGCCATCTCTAGCATCAAGCGCAGCAAAATAAAAAAAAAAACAAAAACAACAAAACGCGATTTGCATTTGACATTGAAAAAGGCGGAAATTGGAGCAGAATTTGATTTGCAGTTGCGGACGTGTGAAAAATCAATTGTGCAATGGAGCAGCGTGCTAATTTCTTGGCCCTAACGCTGCTGGACGCACTGGAGGACGAGAACGAGTCGGACATATTCGCCATGCTGGAGAGGAACGCCATCAACGCCAGCGTCGTGCCCTGCGAACGGGGATTGGCCCCGCTGCACTACGTGTGCGGGATGCAGGACGAGGCGCTGGCCCTGAGGATCCTGCAGCGATTCCTGGCCAGCGACCAGGTGGACGTGAATGTGTGCTGCGATGGCAACATGACGGCACTCCACATAGCGGCCATTTATGGTCGAGTGGAGCTAGTGCGTCTGCTGCTGGAGCACGGCGCTCGGCCGGATCTCGTGGATGAGGAGCACAAGATGGCCATGCACTATGCCATCGACGAGTGCCATTTCGAGGTGCTCCAGCTGTTCAGCGATCACATTCTGAAGGAGAAGCAGGAGAAGCAAGTGAAGCATTCACTGAAGACGCCCAAATCGGGGATCAAGTATAATCACGACGTGACCTCGCCTTACTATATCAACATCACACACAGACGGAACAGGCCGCAGCCCTCCTTCCCCGATGACATGGAGGAGGAGCACTCGGTGAATCTGTTTGCGCTCACCCGGGATCACCTGGCGGAGCTGACCAAGCACAGCCGTGAGGAGCCATCGGGTGGTCGTCGAACACTGATTGAAAGCTGGCGGGATAAGGTGGAGCGGTCGCGTGTCCGCAAATCCCTGTTGCAGGAGGAGTACGTCGAGGCGCTGGTGGATCAGGCCATGACCCAGGATGACTTCAACTACGAGCAGCATGTGCAGAAGACACTGCGGGAGTCCGAGCAGGAGCGAGAGCGGGAGCAGGAACAGGCAGCAGCAGCTCAGCAACAAACCGCGTCCGAGGCTGGACGAGCCGCCTTCGGGGAACTCGTGGAGCAAGTGGCTCAAGCGTGCGTGCTGGAGCAGAGCTATCACACTGCCCTGCAGGACGAGATGGCGACGCCAAGGAAGGAGGACTACTATCTGCAAATGACCGAGGCCTATGTCCACACGGATGACGAGAACGGACTCGTCTTCTACGAGACCAAGTTGCTGCAGAATCCCAATCCCGGCAAGAAAGTGCCAACCAAACGAAGGGAGCAGCAGGAGGAGCATCAGCTGGACAGCAGCGTGAGCACAAATCTGACGCTTCCCCTGGACTACGAGACGGACGCACTGCGTGCGGAACTGACCCAACTGGGTGCTCCAGTTGGACCCATCACCCGCACCACCAAGAGGCTCTACATCAAGCAGCTCATCAAGTACAAGCGGAACACGGAGGCGCTCCTGGCGGCCCAGAAGCATGCGAAGGCGGCCCAGATCAAGTACTCCGTGGAACTGCATCACACGCTCCGATCCCGCGCCGACCTGGATCGCATCGAGCGGGAGTACATGACGTACGAGATTAACTCGGCGGCGCACTTCGCCACGGCTGCGGGGAACGGACGCCAGCTGCGCGAGGGTCACCTGAAGCAGAGTTTCATCTACATGCTGATTGATCCACGGATCTCGCGCAACTCTGCCGGGCGAGCGCAACTTCCTGGATCCACTGTGCATCTGGTCACGGTTCCTGGACGCCATCTTCTATGTGGGCAAGGGCAAGTGCTCCCGACCCTATGCGCATCTCTATGATGCAATGCGTCAACATACGCGGGCACATCTGCAGCAGCAACAGAATCCTGCAGAGAAACGTGGCAAGGTTAAACGCGGCCTGTTGAATCCGGAGCTGTTCAAGTCGCCGCCGCCGGCGGCGGCAAGCGGACAACAAGCAGCGGCGGCGGGCAGCAGGAAACTCCAGCGCATCCTGGACATTTGGCAGCATGGAAGCGGCGTCGTCTGCCTGCACGTGTTCCACAACATTCTGCCCACGGACGCGTACACCCGGGAGGCGTCCATCATCGACGCCCTCGGCCTGACGCACCTGACCAACCTGAAGCGGGGCGATTACTACGGCCCGGCGCAGATCTGGACGATGAAGCAGAAGAAGCAATTGGGAATCGCGCTGCTCCAGAAGGCGATGAACATCTATCTGGCCGAAGGCGAATCGCAATTGTCGCCCAGTGATTTGATTTAGAAAAGCAATTGCAATAAGTACAAAGTACAAGCCAAAATATTATATAGCTCGATCTCAGTGTAGATAAATTTTAATGAAATGAAAATAAACAAAAAGCAAAACATATGTTTAAGTCAAAATAAGCTAAATTTGCTCGCTTTTTTGGTATTTTCACATGATAAAATACTGACCATTGTCATAAATGCGCCATCTATGATTTGGTTTTGCGCCACCTATTGTTTGTTTTTGAACTACGGTCCAAAATACACAGGCAAACAACAACAAATGCACCCCAGAAGTATGCAGCACATTTCGTAGCAACAAAACGTTTTGATACTTTGACTTTTTACGTGAGCGTCTGCTTGTAATTCTCAACTTGTTCTAGTTGCGCACGAATGTAGTAGCCGTTGATTTGCCAGTTAGAAGTTATCTTTGCGCAGAGGCGATATCGTAACCAATGAAGTTCTACTGAGGTGCGATTATTGCTAGTTGAAAACTTTAACCAATACCCCGCCATGGGGACGTGAAATACCGTCCACTACGGCAATTTTTGGAAGCCCGAGAGGGCTAAATTCATAATTAATTTGACTAATATACTGGGATGTTATTCTCAGTGTTACCAACTTGACAAATTGAATTTGTACTTTTGGCGGACAAATCTGTCCGGTTTGAAACTGCGATTTCCGCAAATATTTATCGGGAAAAAATGCCTTTAATTTAATTAAATTTTACGGTATCGTTCATTCATTTTTCTAATCGCTCATAGAATTTATCAAAAAAACTACTATGTAAGTGTCATCTAATATATTAATTTTCGGGTTGCTGAATAACTTTAAAATTTAAAAAAATTTCCTGTGGAAAATATTTTACTTTCCAAAAATGAGCCAATACATTCAATATTCTAGTTATTTTTAAAGCTATGATATTATTATTAGTGTTAATAAGAAAACATTGTCCAAATATCTTATCCTTTTAAAAAATCTGTCCGTTTTTGTTTTTGGGTTAACCGGCCTTTTTGTGTAGAGACGATGGCAACACTGAGACTTATTTACAGTCGAACTTCCCTAACTCGAATCACCATTATCCTAAGAAAAGGTTCGAGTTATAGAGATATTCGACTTATAGAGTGCTTTTTCTAAGGTTTATTAAATTTACTGCCACTCATTTAGTTCCAGTTAGAGAGAAGTTCGAGTTATGGAAGTTCAACTGTATTTTTTTTTCATTAAAAAATTAAGTTTTAAAAATGTTGGTTTTTAAATCGGATTCTAAATATTTGGTTTTTCTTTATATTTGTAGTTCCCTGTCTGTTCTGAGCAGCACAGGACTTCGTCTGTACTCGATTGCGGGCCAGGATAAAGTCGAGGAGATCTTTGCCAAGGACAATACGGAGCAGATAAGGATTGTGGAGCGGCTCTTCAACAGTTCCCTGGTGGTGCTGGTCACCTCACAGAAGCCCAACTGCCTGAAGATGCTGCACTTCAAGAAGAAACAGGACATCTGCAACTGCTTCTATCCGTCGGAGATTCTCTGCGTGCGCATGAATCGACAGCGCCTGATCGTCTGTCTGGCCGAGAGCATACACATCCACGACATTCGCGACATGAAGATCCTCCACTCCATCGAGAACATAGCGCCCAATGAGCTGGGACTCTGTGCGCTCTCCCTGAACTCGCACCTGGCGTTTCCCATCTGTCAGTCCAGCGGCGAGCTGCGCATCTTCAATGCCAACAAGCTGAGGACGGGCATGACCATCAAGGCCCATGACACGCCCCTTTCGGCGCTCACCTTCTCGCCCAGCGGAGCTCTGCTGGCCACCGCCTCCGAGCGCGGCACTGTGATACGAGTCTTCTGCGTGAAGAACGGACAGCGGGTGCAGGAGTTCCGGCGCGGCGTCAAACGTTGCGTGCGCATCGCATCCCTGGTATTCGCCGCGGGCGGCGACTTCCTCTGCGCCTCCTCCAACACGGAAACCGTGCACGTCTTCAAGATCGACGCCAAGGCTGTGGAGACAGCGGAACTGAAGGCCATAGGTAGGTGGATCATCCTGACTTCTGTTTGCGGGCATTTTTAAAGTACACTTGACTAAAACATGAACAAATTTGAAAAGACATTTTTGCATCTGAATAGCAATTAAGTTGGACTATATCTTGTCAGGAAATTTAAAATCATTAGACATGTAAAAACACAATACTCTGTAAATTGGACAGTATCTAGGGTACAGGGCTAATCGATTAGTGCCAAAATCGGTTGGTCCTATGAATGTTAGAGCAATCAAAATTACATCGAATATAAATATATACAGTCGAACTTCCCTAACTCGAATCACCATTATCCAAAGAAAAAGTTCGAGTTAGGGAGATATTCGAGTTATAGAGTTCTTTTTCCTAAGTTTATTAATTTTACTGCCACTCATTTAGTTCGAGTTACAGAGAAATTCGAGTTAGAGAAGTTCGAGTTAGGGAAGTTCAACTGTACATTTTTGTTTTTTTTTAATTAAGGGCGGTTCAAATCCTGCTGTCGTCAATTAAATTTTTTTTATTATATCTCTTTTCAGTATTTTATTAATTAATACATTTATTAAACATTTAATTTGCTTTTTAATTGTCTGCCAATATTTAAAAAAAAAAGAGAAAAAAAATCAAATACGAAATTTTTGAAACGCGATTAAATATTTCAATTATATAAATATTTAAATGTTCAATTTATACAAGTTCAGCTACATTTGTTATTTTGTTTTTGTATTCTAATTTATTATATTTTTTAACATATGTATTTTGTTACTGGGCGTTTATTTTGTGGGATAATAAAAATTAAAGCAATATCGAAAATAAGCAATCGGAGTTTCTAAAATCTCATTTCTCCTTGCAGCTGAAGTGGCGGCCAAGTCCGACAGTCTGTCCAAAGAAGCGTCCACGACGACGGTGACTGCATCTGCGACTGCGACTACGAAGGCGACTACAGAGGAGGCCACAGAAGGAGCAGCAGCTGCGACACCGGCTACTGCCAGCTGGGGCGGCATGTTCACCAAGGCGGTGTCGTCGCTGCTCCTGCCCGCACAGGTGAGCGATGTGCTGGCCCAGGATCGGGCCTTTGCCACGGTGGCGCTGCCCCAGTCGGGTCTGAAGAACATCTGTGCGCTGACGCGGGTGCAGAAGGAGCTGCGTCTGCTGATTGCCTGCGAGGACGGCTTCCTCTACATGCACGACTTCAATGCGGAGCGAGGCGGCGCCTGCAAGTTGCTGGCGGTGCACGATCTGCGTGGCGCCCTCGAGGACGTCATCGAGCTGCAGCTGAGCGAGAGTGTGCTGCGCACGCAGTCGAAGCCTCTGCCGGCCACGACGATGCCACAGCAGTCGCTGACCATGCTGAAGAGCTGTGCGGCCAGTGTGCTCATCGAGAACCCGGATCCGGCGCCGGACCATAGCTATGCGGGCATACTGCGCGGCGAGCAGGCGGATGCCATGTCAGGTGAGTGGCAAACAGTGACTCATCCACATGGTTCACATGCTCATCAACAATTAGCTTTTTCCTCA
Organism: Drosophila quinaria; assembly: GCA_035047525.1. Classification (NCBI taxonomy): domain Eukaryota; kingdom Metazoa; phylum Arthropoda; class Insecta; order Diptera; family Drosophilidae; genus Drosophila; species Drosophila quinaria. The sequence continues at coordinate 188,996 of JAWNPO010000056.1, read as the reverse complement.
GATTCCGCCAAGTTTCGCAAGCTGCGCGATGCGATTGACACGCCCACAAAGCTGTACGACGAGCGCCAGTTTCCGCCCGTGGCCATAGCAGCAAAGGATTGACCTCGACGCCACGCCCGCGAGGATCTGATCGTTGTCGACAAGTCACAGTGTGATTAAAAACGTTCTCTGCATTTCGATATGCCCAAAAACTGTTCAAAAAAAAATCCCAAAAAAAAAACATTTAAGAAACTAGCAAATTATTGAAAGCAATTTATTATAGTTTAACAAAACGAAAAGAAAACAAAAAACTATCTAAAAAAAAACAACAAATACTCGACAGAGGAAAATCGCAAAAAAAAAGTATTTTAGTTAATACGATAATGTAATTAATATCTATGCTAAGCAATAATTATTTCATAATTGATTTGTTCAATTTGTTCTTGTATATAACTTTAACTTTAGGTTCAAATTTAGAATTTCCCGCTAACTCTCGGCTTTCTCATTCCGTTAGTTAATCTCTCTCTTTGTAAAATATATATATTTATTTATAGGGAAAAACTACGTTATACTGTATAGAAACCATATTCGGAAGAAGCTCAGAAATCCAAAAAAGGAACAGTAATTGAGAGTAAAGAATATAAAGATAATCAGCTAAAATGTACCTTATACGATGAGCAACAAGAAACGTATTTAATTAGCTTTGAAGTAAATAATTAAAATATTTAAAATATAAAAATAACTAAGTATTAAACAACAATTTACAAACTGAGATTCTCCCCAATCAATTGAAATCATTTACAAATTTAACAAATGTGACGAAATTCAAAAAATATCAATATGTCAATATGCCCAAATCGAAAAAACAGAATATCACTGAAAAAAAAAATAAAATAAAAACCGCTAAAAACCCAATTGTACATTGTTCTTAATAATACTTTTCCTTTGAAAACGTAAATTGCTTAACCCATTGCTTCACAACTTAATGAAGAAATTTCGTTATTCTTTAAATAATTATCGTAATTCAAAAGCCCAAACAATTTGTAAATGCATTTTTGATATTTTTAAGCTTTCAATTTGAAATATTCATGTCGGCTTGGGGCATTAATGGGTTAAGCACTCTTCGAAGGCCATCAAAAGTTCAATTTAATTTCAAACTCCATTGCTTAATTTGCTGTCGCGTTGTTCCTTGGATTGCTCCGGATCGTAATCGTGATGGTGATGACGATGATGGTGATGGTGGTGATGATGATGAGGTCGATGTATCATTTGTATTGGAGCATCCTCCACCTGCTGCTCAGTCTCTGGCTCCACTTCCGCCTCTGGCTCAACACTCATTTGTGTGCATTTATCCAACTTCCAGCCAATTTCAATGGGCGGCGTTTCCATCCTTTGCGATTTCAACGAGAACATGGAACCGATTTTCTTCAGCTTGCTGTGCACCGAGGATTCCACATCGCCGGAGCTCTTTAGACTCTTGCTCGATATGCCCAAGGACTTGGAGCGTGATGAGCGTGACTTGTTACCCTTCGATTTGGACGAGGAGCTGGATGACGATGAGGATGACGAGCTGTGGGATCCGACGCTGGTTCGCACCGGTTTCGTGGTTATCCAAATGCACAAGGCAAACATAACCTCCGACTTGAGAGCATCCTTCAGCGAGATCTGTGCGAGTAATTGAAAATGGTTTGGGATAATAGTTATTCATTTGCCATCAAGACAGTCGACCAAAAAATTGGAGCACTCAATTTTAATTGTAAATCAACAAGTCTAATTAATAAAATTAAAATCTAAAATTTAAAGTTATAAATAGCAGTCTATTCAGAAAATTTAAGTTGATTCTCAATTCCAGAAACAAACTTTTTCAAAACTACTTTTTTGAAAAAACCTAAACTTAGAAAACCTTGGAGACAAATAACAATATATTTATCATAAAATTTAGTCTATAAAAAAGTTTGCAATTTTTATATTAGAAACATAAGTAATATATTTTTGTATATTAAATTAACCCAAGACTGGCATACTCTAATTTTTTGTTAAAGTTTTGATTAAAACGAGAACTCACCTTCTCCTCGATAGCCACTGTTTTGACATTCCAGAAAAACTCGGTGCAGCCGAGGACCATGGCTGACATTAGGCCCAAGCCCAAGACGAGAAAGACGCCACCGACATTCTCCAGACCCAGCTCCGGGGTGTCGCCACCCTCCTCCTCGGCGCCCTCGCAGCTGCCACCGCCGTGCATCTCCTTCCACCACTTGCGCTTCAGCTCCGCGAGAACTCCCAGCTCGCCCAGCTTCAATACTGCGCCACTTATCTGCTTGCGATAGGGTGAGTCTGGAAAGGAGTCAAGTCTCAATGAGATTCATCTCCTCAAACCAGCAGTGGATAACCTACTAAAGGGCATCGCAATGCCGTAACTCTTGTAATCCAGCCAGCCGCCAATTTGCATAAGGTCGCATTTACGCTCCACATTGTACTCGAGAGTTGTGGATTCCATGAAGAATGCATACAGATTTTTTCCTTTCTGAAAAAGACAAATGAATTTCGAGAATAAAGAATGAGCTGAAGTTGAATTCTGTTTTAACCTGAACACGTTCCACGCCCTCGTCGTTGGTTTTGGTAAAGACGGAGGGACTGGTACCCTCCATGGCTGCCCACATCCGCTGATATGTGCTGAAATTGGAGTCTCTGAAGAAACCCAATGTGGAGCCACCAAGCAGAGCGCCATATTTGATCTTGCTCTGGGCAGCCAGATCCTCGGCACTATTAATAGAGCTCGCTGACCGCGAGTTGGTCAAAAATGCGGCCAAATTGGCAGTGTAGGAATTCAACATCATGAGTGCAAAGAACCACCACATTCCCGTCACCAGGCGCGTTGAAGCAGCTCTATTGGGAAACAATTTTATTATTTAATTGAGCTATTAAATTAAATTATAAATTTATAGGTGAGTTGGATGAAGGTCGTCACTAAGAAAATGCACACTTAAAAATGGAATAGAATTGTATTTTAGAGTCTCATTATTTTTAAATTTAAATTTAACATATAATAAACAATAATTTTAAAATGTATTTAATAGTATTTAAATGTAAAATTATGAATTTTAATAATAACCTAGTGTTTGTATTTTTTTTGTTGATCATGTAAAAAATGCACCGTGCAAAATGAAATTGAATTTGGTATTTGCATTTTAAATTATATAAATTATCTAATCATTTAAAAGGTATTTAATAGTATTTAAATTCAAAAATATAAACTTTTAAAATAATTATTATGTGCATTGTTTTATGGTGATCAAAAGTATAGAACGAAATTAAGTTAATAAATCATGATCATATAAAAAATGAACCCTTAAAAATGGAATAGAATTTTGTAATTTGAGCATTTTACGTTATATTAAATATTTAATAATTTTAAAATGTATTTAAAAGTATTTAAATGTAAAATGATGAGTTTTTATAATTATTATTATTTGTATTTTTTTTATGTTGATCAAATATATAGAATGAAATTAAGTTAATTTATTCATGATCTCTTTTCTTGGGTAATAATCGTAGTGTATTTAATTATACTCACTTGGGCAATATATCGCAGCCTTGACCCATAAGCGAACCTATAGATAGCCACATGGTATTGTGCAGAAACCAGATATTCTCCACCTCCTCCGGCTCCTTGCACGGATGCGGATTCTCCCAATCATCGGGCGCCATGCGAGCCAATGCGAATAGTAGAAATGATATAAACAGATAGGCGGATCCCATATAGATCCACACATCCAGCGAGAAGGGCGACAGAAAGGAGAACAAGTCGGTGGGTGGTATGGGTGGCTTGGAGAATAGAATACTAATGCCCAGATTCATAAACGGTGGCGTAAAGTCGACAGCCTGGCGTCTGGACGAGGTCATGGTCAGATCACATATGCCCAGATCGGCGTTCTGTAATCGAAGAGAAGGAGAGAGTTAATTAAGGTGATTAAGAAATTATTATTTTTATAATTAACTGATTTATCAATATTATTATAAATTAAAAAGTGTTTGTTATCATTATATTATTGTAACAAAAATATTTTCCCCATTCTCAGTGCTCACTAAAATTCTTAAACTATCCCTTTTTTGTAACTCACCCCATCGAGCAGCTGTTTCACAATACCATCCCAGGTTTGGGTGACCTTATTTAGGCTGCCGTATTTGCCATCCGGTGCCATACGAAATTCATATTTGAAGCTCAGCATTTTTGCAATGTTATCAATGAGATCCATGGAGTAACCCTCGTAGCGTGCATTTCCATACAAAGTTTCGCCCTCCTCGGGTTCTTTAAGGGTCAAGAATGGTGCTCCAATGCGTGAGGAGATGATAAAGGTTTTGTTCGCCAACTTTTGTCCCACACGCTTTTCGCTCTCCTCGTCATCGTTGAGCACATCCAGACCGTTGACTGGATCCCAGACGGCCAGGTCTAAAAAGCCACCTGCCTCGATTTCCATAAAGCGTAGTGTGAAGAAACCTCGCTGGCCATACTCGTTGAAGTCCACGCGACCCGTGGCAACTTCCTCGGAGCGCTATCAAAGATGGATAAATTTTAGATACAAAGATTTATCGTTGAACTAAGTTCAACAAATCGTACGGCTTTCATAAACTCTATAATTCGTCTGCCTTGTGGCCAGGGTTTCTTGCGTTTGCACTCAATTTCCGGCGCTTTCAACTCCTCGATGATCCCAAGCTCGGTGAGACCCTTTGAGAACAGCCAGACGGCATCGTTGAGCAATATCATCTGAGTTTTAACCTGAGTGGGCAGCACCTTGTAGTAACGACCCTCGCGTTTCTCCCGCTCCTCCCAGTCATGCACCACATTCTTAATGTGAAAGTCTGTGGGATCCATTATCCGAACTGTCGTTATATTGGCCTCCACATTGAAGATGTCGCCCAGCTCCAAGGTGTGTGTATCGAGCAAGGGAATAAACACGCTCTGTAAATGGTGTAAGCACTTAGATAGCTCTTAATTCAAAGCTAGACCTTTTATTACTATTTATATTTTATACAAAACCAAAATAAAAATATTTTTTCAATTGTTTTTCAATTTTTCTTAAATTTGTAAGAATTGAATTTTATTTTTTTTTTATTAGTTTCTCTAACTTTTTTAAGGAATCTGGCTTAGTTTTTGACTTTTAATTATGACATTATTTTAAAAAAGGTTTCCCGGCTCGGAGTGGTAAGTAATTTTAAAGTTCAAGTCTTGTTTTTTAGTTTCTCACCTGATATTCGCCCAACATTTTGAGCTCATTGGCCTGTTCCAAAATGTTGATTAGATTTTCGGCGGAGCAGTGCAATATGAGACAGTTATCGGTGGATAGTTTAATTTCCTTTAAGAAGGGTCTATGATCCTCGTCGGGACCCAATTGCCTGACCGTTGTTGGATTACTATTTGGATCTCCAATCTGTAGTATATCTTGTAGCTGTTGCAGTTCTGTAAGCGGAAATTCCTCTAATAGAGATCTATTTCAAAATTATGAATTCTCATACCCTTTTCGGATTCATAGATCACTGTAAAGCTGCGCCATCCAAAACTTTGCACAAGTTCTGCAAAGCCTCGAGCCAAAAGTAGATTATCTGGATGCAAATTGATGGTCATTGTGGACTGTTCATATAGACGAGTATCGGGCTGCCAATCGTACACAATATGTGGTATGTCCAAGGTGTGACAAATCGATGCAACTATTTCTGTAAAATTACAAAGTACTTCAGTACTGGATTGAGTAGTATTCGTAGTGCCCAAACTTGCCGGAACTACTGCCAGTGCTGGGTCCAAAGATGGCAATAACTCCCTGCGAAATCAGATTACAAACTGCAAGCAAAGATATTTTTAAATGGAGATCATTTATCAAAATCATGATCACCTGAAATTCACCTGTTTTCTCCATTATAAAACTGTCCTCTGTGTTGGCATAGACCACCACTGGGACGAGTTCTATATTTCTTTCCAAAATATTGGCACGATCGACAGCCGTGCGAAATGCTATTTCCGCCTCATCCTTGTCCGATGTAAAAATGCTGCCTAGAGTGAAAAATTGCAAATATAGAAATTCGGAATGCTGCTGACCCAGTTTCCGAGGTACTTACCCACCATGAATTGCTCCCTGTCTGCGACAGAGTGCACCACTAGCACCACCAGCCCATATATATATTTGAACCACATTTTATTGATATATTTGCATTTTAATAGGTTTATTAAAGTTTTTAATATGAATTATTGGTTCTTTCCTTTTGCTGATGATGTAAAAGTTGCCAAGATATTTGCAACTATAATGTTGAGAGGTCTAGAACACAATGAGCTATGTCGCCCATATACATAGATGAATAAAACTCAACTGAACTATGCTAATTTTAAAAGTTAGATCTGAGTGTTGAGCGAAAGTGAGAAAATGTGTGAGAGAGAGAGAGCGCCCTCTGTTGTTTGTTGTGCTAAACATATTCTAAACAACAAGAGAGAGAAACACGATTTATTATTGGACTTTCGCCAGCCAATTGAGCACTTTTACTACTTAATTTCTTACATTTGATTAATTTGATATGGCAAATTCGCAGCTATACTTTCTTGCGCACAATGTGATCGTAAAAAATATAAGTACCATATTTTGGGGAAACTTCCATCGTTCGGACTACATTTTTTGAAAATGCATTCTTCACTCCACACACGGGAATCAATTTGTGATCACCTTTGTGCATAAATGTCAAGCCATTGATGTGATCGTGCATTACCTTGAAGTTATCGCTATCGGTGAATAGCACCAGATTGTTTCGCTGATTTCTGTAGCTCAGATGATGTGACATTGGTTTCAATCTCACTCGGCCCTCAAAAACGCCCTGCCAATCGGTGTGTCTGAAGGCCTGACGAAATGCATTGCTCCAACTCGAGCCCAGATCGAGATAGCCCGATATCTCCGATCCGTCTGTATTTATACACGACGTAAACACAATAGTCTGCAAAGGAATTTAGTGGAAACTTCAATTACTCTGTCACTTTGCCACTTACCGAAAGCACTTTGTTAAATATAGGCACTTCACGTTTTTTTAACTGCAAGAGAACTGGATCTGTGTTGTCGGGAGACATAAATCTACTAAATGGCAGCATGCCCGTTATTTTGGGTCGTAACGCCGACATTGCCATATCGGTTCGCCTCTCAAACTCCCTCTCATCGTAGGGCACATTTGTGGAGCGAAATCCCAATTTGGCAATGCCCCGTGCGATCCTCCTACTCCCCAGATACATTATATCACTTCTCGTTGCGAATGAGTTCAGATAGTCCTCATGGCTTTTAAAATTTACAACGCCCAAGTCCACATAACTGTCAACCATTTTTTTGTTTTTATTTTTTTGTCCTATTTAATTGTACAATCTGTTAGTCAAGTCGTTGCAACGATGTTAGTTTACCATCTCACCTTTTTAATTATTAATATTTAAGTTTTTTTCTTTTATTTTTCTTTAATAGAACTTGTAATGTAACTGATTTTAAATCAACTGACAATAAATTCATTGAAATTACCTGGAGTTACCTAAAATAATTCATTCATTCAGCTCCCGACTTTAAAATACCCGTTACTTATTGAAATAAATTTAGAAACTTACATTGCTTCATCATCAATCATTCATTACCACTTTTCTATTTGTCCGATTCATTTATTCATTTTCAAAATCTTGTCGAAAGTGAAAACCGGAACAGGCCTGTATATTTAGTTTATTTCTGACTACTCGACAGTGATTTTTATGGTACTTTAATATGAACATTGAACATTGCATTAAACAAACATTTAATAGATTTGACAAGATCAAAAGTATACTTGACTACTTTGGAGATCAAAACAGCTGCCAAGAGCAAACAAAAGCAAGCACATCATGTTATTTGGCACACAATGTGAAAAGTCCCTGACAAACAAGAGGCAAAACATAAAACAAAAAGCAAATAAATGAATCAAAATCAGAATTAAGAAAAAAAAAAAAACGAAAACGAGAAACAAAATCAACACATTGCATGGTAGACAAAATGCCGCCTACGTCATCGACAAGCTCCATGAATAATGCTATGCTACGTCAAATGGCACATGGCAATTCCTCAAGAGATTGAGTCAAAAAAAAAAGAGAAAATAGAAGAGAGCATCTCTGACTATATATAAGACTATATGTGAAGACGTGAGTTATTGCCAGTTGGACAGTTGGAGAGCGGGACACAGTTAGGCCGGGCGGTCAGTGTGCGTGCTAAGCGCTCCAAGACTGGATGCTGCGGTCGCTTGGAGCAACAGCTGAAAATCAAATAAACTAAAATATACTATATTGTACATTTTAAATATTTTACGTAATTTTGTAGTGTGTGTGAGTGTTTGTGTGCGTCTCCGCTGTGTATAGCTAAAAATTCAACAACGAAACGAAATGGCCACTGCATTTAGAAAATTCAATTAGTTCGAGTGCGTTGTTTAGCTAGTATTTTAGAATACTTTTTATTTATTTATTTTTTTTTTTTGGAAAAATGCATTTGTATCCAGTTTACATTTACGTTGTGTTATTTTTAAAGTATGCCCTCGCTATTGGCGACGGGGGACAAACGAAAATCATAGTGGGTACGTCTTTAAATACCACAATATTATAAGTTCTTTCCCAGTAATGTTGACATCGGCAAATTTAAGGCGCCATTTTCTATGAAAATGAAAAGGAAATCGAACTAAGTTTCGATCAGGCTCTGCATGAGGTGAACAACTTGAAATTCTCCGAGCTACAGTTTACATCCATCAAGCGATATATGCCAACCAACGATAGTTTCCTACTCCAACAGATCAGTAAGTATTCCAAATAATACTCAATATTCATACCCAGACTAATATCATGCCACATCTTCCGCGTAGCTTGTGAACTGATTTCCAATGGCGTTGCGGCTATTTTCGGACCAAGTTCAAAGGCAGCTAGTGGTACGATTCTTGGACCATATGCTGTGATCATTATTTTGTAATCGCTTTGTGCTTTGTGTTGTGTTTTCATAGATATTGTAGCGCAGCTCGCTAACATGACCGGCATTCCTCATATTGAATTTGATTGGCAAATGGAGGCGACGCGTCAGGAGCATTTAAACCATCAGATGACGGTAAATGTGGCTCCCTCGTTATCAGCATTATCGCGTGCTTACTACGAGATCATCAAAACCAACTATGAGTGGAGAACCTTTACGCTTATTTATGAAACTCCAGAGGGTAAGTTATAATAAGCTCTCTACAGTTTAAATCGAAGTCGTGGCCTTTTCTAGGGCCGAGTTACATAAGCTTGTTATAAGGTTGGAGTGTTCTATCCACAAAAATGATATCTAATTTCACTTTCAGGACTAGCCCGTTTGCAGGATCTTATGAAAATACATGCCCTTAACAGTGATCTTATTAAGATACGTAATTTAGCCGATTATGCCGGCGATTATCGAGTCCTGTGGAAGGATGCAGATGAAACTTTTCATGAACATCGAATTATTTTAGACTGCGAACCGAAATCATTAAAGCAACTGCTGAAAGTATCTGTGGACTTTAAACTGCAGGGCCCATTCAGAGTAAATCCTTGAAAGCGACTGAAATTTGTATAAATTTAAGCAATATTTGTCAACTTGCAGAATTGGTTCCTTACTCACCTGGATACGCACAGTTCGGGCTTGAAGGATATCTACAATGAAGACTTCAAGGCGAATATAACATCGGTACGTCTGAAAATTGTGGACGCGAATCCCTATGAGCGAAAGAAGACACGCTTAAGTGAAGTGGATGTGAGTAGTGACTTGAAATTAAATATAAGACTAAAATTTGTTGATTAATGGTTCTTTATTTCTTTTATTTCCTGTAGCAAATTCTTGGCGGTCAAATGATGCTACCCATACTCATCTATGACGCTGTGGTGCTGTTCACCAACTCTATTCGCAATGTGGTCACTGCGATGCAACAGTTTTATCCACCCAGCAGCGATTGTGGTGCACGATTTAGTGAACCCTGGATAATGGGTGCCTATATTATGAGTGAAATGAAATCCATATCGGAGGACGATGTCGAACCACATTTCAAAACGGAAAACATGAAACTGAATGAGTTTGGACAGCGCACACACTTCAATCTGGAAATCTATAAGCCAACGGTCAATGAGCCCCTGATGATTTGGACCCCGGATACTGGCATTAAAGTCAGAAAACTGAGTCCGGAATCGGAAAGTTCAGCAGCAGCGACCGATTTCTCAGTGCAACGCAAAGTCTACACGGTGGTGACGCATTATGAGAAGCCATACTTTATGATGAAGTGTGTTAAGTAACAATTAAATAGATTAGAGAGGGTAGATAAGTTCTTGTCACTGAACTTAAAACGTTATTGTTTGCAAGTTGGCGTCACATTGTCACCTTCTTCAACAACAAATAACAATGCATTAAAACAAGACGAATAATTTGAATCGTTGCAATTATATAAACAAAAAAAAATAGATTATAGATTCTATAGAATTCAAAATCTTATTTGCTGTGCACTTTCAGAGAAGATCACGAGAACTACAGAGGTGTGGAGAAGTTTGAGGGATACGCTGTGGATCTTATTCGAAAGCTCTCTGAGCTCATGGAATTTCGATTTTGAGTTTATGATTGTCAATGGCAATGGTAAATATAATTCCGAGACTAAACAGTGGGATGGCATTATACGCAAGCTCATTGATCATGTAAGTTTGATTCTCTTCTGAAAGTTGATGCTGCTCTGAGCTGATTTAATTGGTTTTCTGCAGCACGCCCAGATCGGAGTTTGTGATTTGACAATCACCCAACTGCGACGATCGGTTGTGGATTTTACAGTGCCCTTTATGCAGCTGGGAATTAGCATATTACATTATAAGAGTCCGCCGGAAACAAAGGATCCGTTTGCCTTCTTATATCCCTTTGCGCTAGATGTATGGATCTATGTGGTATTTGCACAGTTGGTAATGACATTGGCCTTTGTGCTGATTGCCAGGTGAGTGATGACTTTATTAGCTTTCGACTTTATCTGATCAAAAACTTTATGTAGACTTTCTTATCGCGAGTGGATGCCACCGAATCCGGCAATTGTTGATCCCGATGAGTTGGAGAATATCTGGAATGTAAACAACTGTTGCTGGTTAATGGTTGGCTCTATAATGCAACAGGGCTGCGATATATTGCCCAGGTATGACTGCTTCCGACTTGGGAAACCTTCGCATACACTACTAGACTGAGATCCTTTCGATATTCCAGAGGTCCTCATATGCGCATTCTAACTGGAATGTGGTGGTTCTTTGCCCTGATGATGCTCAGCACATATACGGCCAATTTGGCGGCCTTTTTGACCAGCAACAAATGGCAAAGCACCATCAATAGCTTGGAGGATCTAATTGAGCAGGATGAGGTGAAGTTTGGCAGTATGCGCGGTGGTAGCACCTCTCTGTTCTTCTCCGAATCAAATGATACGGACTATCAGCGGGCCTGGAATCAAATGAAGAACTTCAATCCCTCGGCATTCACCAGCAACAACGGGGAGGGTGTTGAACGTGTGCGCAAGGAGAAGGGCAAGTACGCTTTCCTTATGGAGACCACCAGCATGACCTACAACATTGAACGGCACTGCGACTTGCGACAGATTGGCGGACAAATCGGTGAAAAGCATTACGGACTGGCTGTGCCTTTAGGTGAGCCAACATTTGATTAAAATACTTAGTAAAATTAAGAATGTACATATAGCAATGGGGTAAAATATTTCAAGTTCAACAGGTTTCAAAGATTGTTTCCTTATTAGTTGGGATACAAATTAAAAATAAAGTGTTTAGCTTCAGATGTAAATCAGTATTGAATCAAAGTTGCAACACAAAATCTTAACTAAAGTTTTCTATAAATAAGGTTTGGCTCGTATTTAACTTGGAATATGAAATTATAATTATTAATTACTTTATTTCTTAACTTAGTTTAGAATTAGTTCAGTTTGGCTCTAATTTAAATTTTAATTTTTGTGTACTTAAATATGAATTTAATAAATAAAATTGTACTATCTTTTGCAGGCGCTGATTATCGTACGAATTTGAGCGTTTCGATTCTGCAGTTGAGTGAAAAGGGGGAACTCTACAAGCTGAAGGACAAATGGTGGAAGAAGCATAATGTGACCTGCGATTCGTTTCATGAGGTGGATGGCGATGAGTTGTCCATCATTGAGCTGGGTGGTGTTTTTCTAGTACTCGCTGGTGGAGTTGTGACTGGCGTCATTCTGGGCATCTTCGAGTTCCTCTGGAACGTGCAGAATGTGGCCGTGGAGGAGCGTGTTACGCCCTGGCAGGCCCTGAAGGCCGAACTGATCTTTGCACTTAAGTTTTGGGTAACGAGGAAGCCCATGCGTATATCCAGCAGTAGTAGCAGCAGTGGCGATAAGTCATCCAGACGATCCTCGGGATCCAGGCGCAGCTCGAAGGAGAAAACGCGCAGCAAGACGGCCAGTTAGAAAATAAAGTTAGGCAACGAATTGGTTAATATATTTTTGAAATCAAGTTGTATAAATATTTGGAAGAAAATACAGTAATTGAGTAATGTTTATATATATATGCTTGTCATTTTATTATATTCTTATAAATAGAATTTTCTATAGAGCAAGTTCTCTGGCAACGTTTTTTATGCTATTTAATATACCCTACATTGAATATAAAGTGGGCTATGGAGCAGACACAATTTCAGGCCACATTTGCTTTCAATTTATTTGGCTCATTTCCAGCTGTAGCTCATGTCACAGTCTACATAGCCGGAATATCGGAAAACTCTTGCTCTGTGACCATTGTCTTGTCCATAAAACAAATGACTCTTGGGCTGCGCTCCCCAGCCACGAAATTGGTGCTAAAATAAGCAGCACTCTCCTCAGCGATCTCACTTTTGCTTCTGCTTCTGCTTTTGCTTTGTCCAAAATATAATCTTTCTAGTAGCTCAGTGCCTCGTTCGCATCGCTCCGGAAAGGTCCAAGTTGGCATATGGTGGCTTCTCCACATATTTTGTGTTTTCGTCGTCGTGTGGAATATTTTTTACGCTCGATTGGGATATTTTTCATTTGATACTTATTTATGGATATAAAGTGAATTGTGTAGTGTTTTTATTTTTTGTGCATCGCCTTATATAAACACTATGGATATATTAATTTGACATCCAGTAAATTATCTATAAGGTCATGCTTACTCTAAAGTTCCTAGTTTTAGTTACATTAGTTTTAACCATCGGCGCCGATGAAGATGGATTAGTTATGAAGATTGGTAAGAATAAATATAAAACATAATATAAATAAATAATAATAAAATGTTTACTTAACTACAAGTATTAAAGGAATTCTTTATTAATTTAATTTAATTAATGCAGGCGCCATTTTCTTTGACTCTGAAACGAAACTGGCGGAGGCCTTTGATGCGGCTATTGAGGAGGTAAATGCTCTGAATCCCTTGCTGAGACTGGAATCTGCAAAACACTATATAACTGTAGATGATAGCATTTTGCTGCAGGACTTGAGTGAGTATTCGTTTATGTGTATAAATTAATTGAAGTATTGAAATCTTTTTTATTTTTATTTAGCTTGTGACTTGATTGGAAATGGCGTCGCTGCTATTTTGGGACCAAGTTCAAAGACAGGCAGTGGTAAGTAAACCTTCTGTCTACGATAAATTTAATTATTTATAAACAAAATCAGCGTCATAAAATTTTATCCCAGACAAATGTATTGTCTAGACTCTAGACAGAGCACACGTGAATACTTAAGAGAAAGAGCGCATTTTATGTCATGTTTTTCAGTCTCCGATCTCACGAGAGTATCTCCTACTATATACACAAATTCTCGAATAAATATTCTCGATATGCCACTAACCTCGTTAATGATTCTTGTTGTTTCATATAAAATTGGCAAAAGCACACATTAGTTCCAAATATTTTTGCAGTAAACAAACGTAGAAGCGAATATGTAGTTCCCACATAGATGGGGCACTTGCGAGTGGTTTTTTGGAACGTTGCCAAGAAAATCCATTGGGCCTTTCCATCTGTTTCATTGCGTTGTTTTGCTCGGCACTTTCATTGTATGTTTTGCTAGTTCACCGAGTCATTCTAAACAAAAATGTTTATGAGTATTAAAACTTGTATGATGATCCATCATATCGTTTTTAGATATCGTCGAGGTGCTCTGCAATATGACGGGCATTCCGCATTTGCAGTTCGATTGGCATCCCCAGCAATCCTTTCGAGAGCGCCTCAACCATCAGATGACCGTCAACGTTGCTCCCTCGGAACTGATACTGTCCACGGCACTCTATGATATTCTGCGCAGCAAATCCTTTGACTGGAAATCATTTACCATTGCCTATGAACGAGACGCACGTAAGTTAACTTAGGTTAGTTGCAGCAAAAATTTAATAAATTTGCAATGTCATGGTATTTAATTTAATATTTAATTTGTAATATTTATTTTATTTTATTTTGTTTCTTTTGCTATTTCTACTTCCGTTATATTCTTGCTACTTCTAATACTATAAAAACTACTAAACAGATTAAATTCTGCCTAAACGCAGATTTTCATTTTTTACTTATTATCTATCAACATCGATTTTTATATTTTTTTAAACTTACCAGACAGTAAGACCCCTTCATTAAATTAACATTAACATTTCTTAATGCACAATTTACATAGCATGTTGATAATTCAATAACTTGATTTCAATCCAACTTTCCCTTTCCCACTAACTTATTTTTCCCTTTTATTAGATCTCGCCCGTTTGCAGCACATTTTTGCCTGGAAACAACTCCACAAGACTGGCATTAAGCTCCAGGAGTTTCAGCGTGGCGACGACTATCGCATCCTTTGGAAACGTATTAGCAATTCACGAGAAAAGTTCGTACTGCTGGACTGTTCCTCGGATATATTATCAGAGGTGATCAATGCCTCCATAGGTTTTAATATGACCGGATCATTTAATGTGAGTAGATTTCGGGCATAACTCTTTTTTATCCCACTTCATCTTTATCTCTTTGATCAGAATCTTTTCATAACCAATCTGGATACACATCTCAGTGGCATCGGTCGTTTCTATTCGAATGAGTTTCGAGTTGCTGTTGCCGCTATTCGAATTCGCACTTATGTTCCGCCGCCAGTTCATGACGAGATCGATATATTCTACAATGAAAAAGAGGATCGAGTGAGATAAGCCAGAAGTTTCACAAATAAGTCTCAAGTTTAATCAATTTTATAATATTTTATCAGTTTGCCGGATTGGGAGCACAGTTGATATACGATGCGGTTGTGCTCTTTTATAATGCCATGTTACAATTGAGCCAACGTTCTGGATTCTACGCGCCTCAGATTGGCTGTGGGCGTGGCTTCTGGCAGCCAGGACCGCTTCTAGTACAACAGATGAAGGAGGTAGGGCTTGTGCTGGTTTCCATTTAAATAAATTGAATAGTATTCATTGAAACTTATTCCTTTGTATCACATAAATTTGCAACATACTTGCCTTCCGAAAAGAGTGAAAAATGCTTCAATTTAATATACACAGGAAGACATTTTAAAGAAACTTGAGATGATAGTCTGATCACTTAGAGCTGGGCGTGTACCAATCGAAAGAAATATTTTTGTAATTTGATATTCAAAAAAAAATATAAATTTAATTTTTAGAAATGATAGAAAAGCACCTACAAAGAGTTAAAAAAAAAGTTACCCAGTAATATATTCTTTTGTTTGTAGCTCTCACCGAAGCAAGTGAAGCCGCCTTATAAGACGCAACGATTGCAAATAACCGCCGATGGTCAACGGGAGGACTTCAATCTAGAAGTGTATAATCCGATTATCGATTATGTTACCCACATCTGGAACAAAAAGTATCAGCTAATGGACTTTGACAAGATCAGTGAGAACTCAACAAAGGCAATAAAACAGCGACGTCTGGAAACCAAAGAAGATTTCTCCCAAAAGATCGTAAAATATACGGTAGCTACACGGGTGGGCAAGCCCTACTTCAGCTGGCGGTTAGTATAAAAGGATAAATCCAAAAAAGAAATACACTTAATATTAAGAAATGTTTGACTGAAAGTAAGGAACCGGAGGGCGTGCACTTTGAGGGCAATGAACGTTTCGAGGGATACGCTGTGGACCTGCTGTATAATCTCGCCAAGGAATGCAAATTTGATTTCCATTTCGAGCCAGTGAGGGATAACAAATATGGTAGCTACGATGCCAAGACTGACGAATGGGATGGCATAATTAGGCAGCTAATTGACAATGTAAGTGCCCAGCAATAAATTGCCAAATATCATAATACAATCTCTCCCTCCCTCAAATCAGAATGCACAGATTGGCATCTGTGATTTGACCATTACTCAGGCCCGTCGTTCAGTTGTGGATTTTACGGTGCCATTTATGCAACTGGGCATTAGCATTCTGGCATACAAGGAACCTCCGCCAGAAGCCAATAAATATGCCTTTCTCAAGCCCTACAATATGAATGTGTGGCTTCATCTTATGGTTGCTATGCTAATTACAGCGATGGCACTGATACTGGTCGGTCGCATGGATCCCTATGAATGGGAGCCGCCGGTCCTGAATGAGGATAACGAGCAGGAGATTGAGAACACTTGGCACCTGCACAATACCATGTGGCTTGTCTTGGGTTCTATACTCAATCAGGGCTGTGATCTGTTGCCCAGGTATGTCTCGGTTATTGTTGAACTTTTCTCAAAACAAATGAAACATATTTTATTTGTATTTTTTATTTACTAATATTTTTAATATTAGTTGTTAGATATTTTTACTATTTCATAAATACTGTCTGAAAAAAGCAAAAAAAAAAAAAAAAATGTAATTTTCTAAAATCTTTTCTATTTTCTATTTTCTATTTCGATTTCTTTTATTTTAGGCGCTTGCCGATGCGTCTGCTGACTGCCTTCTGGTGGATCTTCGCCCTGCTCATCTCTCAAACGTATATTGCCAAGCTGGCTGCCTTTATTACCTCTTCGAAGATGACTGGAAGCATTGCCTCCTTGCATGATCTGGTGGATCAAAACAAGATACAATTTGGCACCCTGCGAGGCGGTGCTACTTCTGTTTACTTCTCCGAATCAAATGATACAGAAAATCGAATGGCCTGGAACAAGATGTTGTCTGCAAAGCCCGATGCTTTCACTAAGAATAACGAGGAGGGTGTTGATCGCGTCAAATTAAACAAGGGGAAATATGCATTTTTAATGGAAACAACAAGTCTGCAATACTATACGGAAAGGAATTGTGAGCTTACCCAAATAGGAGAAAGTTTCGGAGAGAAGCATTACGGAATTGCAGTGCCATTAAGTAAGAGATTTTTGAAGATCTTTTATTTTAATTCATTTAATTTAATTTCATTTTATTTTCCTCCTCTTCAGATGCCCAATTTAGGTCGAATCTCAGTGTGGGCATACTACGGCTCAGCGAGAAGGGAATTCTCTACCAGATACGAAATAAATGGTTCAATATGAATGGCACAACCTGTGATCACAACGGCCCAACCAACGATGATGGCCAGTTCGATATGGATGCAGTGGGTGGATTATTTGTGGTCCTCATTGTGGGCATCATTGTCTCCTTTGTCATCGGTGTGGCGGAATTCCTCTGGCATGTCCATAAAATTGCACTCAAGGAAAGGGTGAGTTGATCACTTCGTCTTCTAGTAATAGAAATAAATTTGATCTCTTTTAGATCAAGCCCATGGTCGCATTTAAGGGAGAGATTAACTTCCTCATACGAGTTTGGCTAAGACGAAAGCCGCTGCGCACTTATCGCCAGAGTTGCGACTCTACCTCGACGGGCTATTCCTCTCTTGGCCAAATGACCAGCACCTCCAGTGCCAAAAAGAGAAAAAAATTAAAAAATCGTTTAGAATAGAAATCACTGAAGGCCTGTAACATTCTTTTAAATAGCATTTGTAATTATAAAAGAAACATAATTTAAGAAACTATAAAAGTCACTTACAGTTGTTTCATTTTTGTATATTCTCGTGTATTATTATTACAGTCGAGTCTAAATTTATTTTCAAGTCAGCTCTTTCGAGCCTAAAAAAATTGCCGCAATGTGAGCAAAGCTCACAATGGGCGAGACATTGGTTAAAGTTTTCAACTAGCAATAATCGCAACTCGGTTGTGACCTCATTGTTTGCGATATTGCCACTGCACAAGGTTGTGATTTGGTCAAAGAAACTCCGGACAGTTACACTCGGCAAGGACTTAAACAGCTTGGGAATTATTGTGAGAAGACTTTAAAGGGTTGCAGTAGGGTTCGAGTTCAATCTCCACATAATGATTATAAGTGTGCGAACCAGTTTAACGGACAATGTCCAAAAACCAGTTTCAATCCAGTTGCATTTGCAGTCGCAGACAATGTCACTGCACCCTGGTCGCAGTTAACTTTGAAAGCTCTTCGGTTAGGGGTTGGCCACAAATTGAAACCCTAGCTATTGAATTTTTATGACCTAACAAGCAATTCTTCTTTTCGTGTTTTTCTTTTTTGTGTGTCCACTGCCCGCATAAGACACGCACTCAACTTTGATGACGCTTGGCCCAAAAAATGGAAAAGGGAAATAAAAGGGTCAAGTGTCTGCACTGCGTTCCGGCCAGATATTTGGATTATGCAAGTTAAGCGGCTTGTCTAGAGTGCGTCCAAATTGTAAGCAGCTTTAAGGCCACAACGAACAATTTGGCTTAAAGCCGATGCTTACCATTCTTTCACCTTTTGCCAATTGGCCGCTTTTTTATGGGCCCACTCGAAGTCATCAACAAATTGCTCCGCACTCGCCAAATGGCCAACTCTTTGTGCTCTGGGCCTTGTAATTTAAATGGCCTTTTTATGGTGCGGGTCATAAAGTGTGCAAATAAGGGTTAATTATGTATCGCCGTTGACGTTCCAAGTGCCAACATAAGATGCTCAAATTGTAACTGGCAATTATCTTATGGGAATGTTAATGAGCCTTCATTTAATTGTGCCGCTCCAGGGAGAACATAATAACAGAAACACTAGATAATCGTGAAAAGATCTGCTTAAGAGTTCCACAAGGGATAAAGCTAATTTCGATTCGATCTACTGTGATACTGTGTGGAAACCCTGAGTACCTTAAACTTCAATCTGAACGTACTATAAGCCACTCAATCAAAACTTAACTAAACCCTTTTATATAACTAAGTAAACTAGAAAATTTAATGAGCAATCTGAGAGAATTGCGGTGATTTCTCATCTCTGTTCAAAATGACAGACCGAAACAAGCTTATTAGCCCATGTCAAAACGCCCCCTGAGTAAACGGACACACATAGCAAAAACTTTTCCCAAAACGGATGTTGCCAATATCAACACCATAAAATAACAACAACGAGAAGAAACACAAACACAAACCCCAATCCAAAACCAAATCCAAACTCAAGCCCATAAAAACAGACGCAGTCGATTGCCTCATCGTCGAAGCGGAAACAATTGACTCGTTTACACGGCCAACACAAAAAAAAAGGAAAAAAAAGAAAACACAACATGACAACATAAACATGAGGCGCCAATAAAAAAGAGCAACAAAAAGGACTTGAAAAAAAGGCCACATTGTAACCAGAGCAAGCACGGAAATGTTTCAGAATTGTTTTAGTTACGCACAGCATTGAAATCTATTTGGTATTTGGGGATTTTTTCTCTCGCTTTGATTTGAACATCTATGACATTTATTTAAATATTTTGATGTTGTTGTTTTTTTATTATTTAATTGTTTTTTTTTTTAATATTTATTTTGTCGTTTCAAGTGCTTAACCACATTGTGAATGTTGTGTGTGTTTTATATATATCGTATTTTTTGATTTTCCTCGCAATATGTGCAAAAAACCGCAAATTGTTTTATTGTGTTTTGCGTTTGCGGGTAAAATTTTAATTGTTATTTATAGTCGGACATGCAAATTTTATAGGCCATTTTGAGTTTTTTTGTGTTAATTGGTTGAGAGCTCGAGACAAGTTGCGGATGGTAAATACTATACAAATATGTGACTTGTCATGCAATGAGCAAAATAAGCCAAGAGATTTCACATCAGTTGAGAGTTTCAAATATAAAATAAATATGAATTTCAAATTAAACTTTTAAAAACTATAAACTATTTATATTTATTTATTTGAATTAGATTTAATAGCTTAAAATGCGTTAGAGACTTCTTTAAACGTTCAGAAAATACTATGGTCAATAAAAATAAATTATTGAACAGAAATTCAAAAAAAATACCTCTTTGACGTAACGAACATTAAAAATTGTACACCAATTTTTTTAAATACAGAATAATAATTATAATATTTTTTATTAAATGTAAATATTTAAAATTTGGACAAAGTATTAATCAATTTATTTGCATTTTAGTATTTTAGTATTTTTCATAAAAAGAACAGAAAACATTTTCACATTTCTTTGTTATCTGCAAAAACGATTATCCAGCATTAAACGCACTTGTTGACGATAAAACAAGTATACGTCCCATTTACAAAGGAGCTGTAAACAGTTTGCTCAGTTACAAAGTCAGGACTTTGTCATAATCTGGAAAGCATGCGACTTAAAAATGCATTGAAAAGTTGGATGACATACAAATCAAAGTTCGGTGTAGATCCCCAATGCATTTTAAACAACAACATGCAGGAGGGGAGCGACAGTCTCCCCTGACATGCAGCAAGAGGAGAGACTAAAACAACAATAACTGAAGAGCCAGGCAATATGTTTGCTTGTATTTTCGTTAGCAACACGCGCGGCAACGAGCCTTGTGGAAGCTCTAGTTGCAAAATCAGGCAGCTAACCAGCAGAAAACAAGTAGGCAAATAAAAACATAGCCAGAACCGACTGAGAGGAGCCTTCAGGCTCAGAGACCAGGCACCAGGCATCAGGCATCAGGCACAAATTCAATATGGCGCCACAGAGGAAGTGCTGCAGACGCAACCAGTGTGCGTGTGTGTGTGTGTGTGAGTTTGTATGAGTGCATGTGTGTATGTGTGTGTGTGTGGTGTGTGTTCTCATTGAACCAACAGCTTGTGGCGTCAATTTGTGGACATTATTGTTTCATGACTGCGACCAGGACTGGGACAAGAGCGAGGCCCAAGCAAAGCCCGACAACTCGCCGCAATCACTGGCAACTGTTTTGGGCAAGGGGCGTGGCACGCGTCTGGTGGGCGTTTGTAGCCATAGCAGCTGTTGTTGTGATCTAATTTTTGATTATTTACGCGATTTTCGCGTTAAATTTGCACGAAAAATTAATTGCAGCCGCAGTTTGTTGGCTTTTAGTGGCTCCGCTAGTTTCGGATGGCCACTATTCTAATTTTGGAATCGGAACAGAGCATACACACTTTCATGGGAGCTGAAATTAATTACGGTAAAATGAACGCAGTGCGGTAATAATGAGAAATCAATTAGATATTGTTTTTATTATAATGGGGCAGCTGCACTTTGATTATGACCTATTAAACTTAAAAGCCAAACTTCAAGTATTAAAAAATTAATGATTAATGAATGTACTAAAAAATGTTGACAATCACACTATACGTAAAAAGGATTTAGTACTTAAAAAATGCTTAATTCTAAATAACTTGAGCAAATAACAGTTAATTTGTTTGAAAAAAAATGAAGAAATAAATTCTGCAAGTTATTGTGAAAATTGTTTGAAATCAATTAATTAATTTTAATTAAAGCAACTCATTGGCCCAAAATGTTAACCAATTGTCCTACAAAAGAGCTTAAAGTGCTGGAGATGAAACAGTATAAAGTACGATTTCAAAAGCTAATTGAACTGACTTCGATGACCTACCGAAATGAAGCATAAATCAACATCATATTTTCAATTTTTAAGTTATAAGTTCTAGTTGCTTAGTGTTCCAAAGGCCAACATCTGAGCTACCTCATGGAATTGAAAAGCCTTTGGTCTGAAATTTCATAAGAGAAGAGCTGCTGAGAGCTGCCGTACGGCACACTTTGATGACATTTACAGAAAGTATTAATTGAATTCAATTTACGGCATTACAACTCAGAAGCCCTTTCTCTTCCACCCGCACAGCCTGGGGTCTCAAACTACTCCATCTACTGTCTGCTGACTGTCGGGTCAGCTCTAGGGTCTAGGTCTCAACTCTCTCTGCAATTGCAAAATTGATTTGAATTTCAAGTCAATGTCAATGTGTTGTCGTTTTCAGTTTGTTCTTCTACTGCTGTGAAAGTTTTTTCTAGAGTGAAAAAGAGATGGTCGGAAAATTAAGACCGCAACCTGGAATCTATAACGTAAGTGACACTTTAGTGAACTGCAACCCATTCCCAAAACACTCGTTGTCTCAAACTTTGTTGCAATATTCGTTTAATGAAAGTTTTTTTTTTGCTTTGTTGGGAATTGTATAAATGAATTTGCCTCGTTATTATTATTATTATTACATTTCATTTCATTTGTTGCCAGTTATAATATAATATCAGTTTATAATTGCACTACAGAAAATTCAAGTGCTAAATTAAAACATACCCTCTACTCAACCAAGTAAAAAAAATAGTCTCAACAAAATATCAATAATTCAATTATTTCTATTATATTTTATAGTCACTTTCCTCGAAAACAATATGAAATATTTTTTTCCTTTACTGTTGTACTTCTCAAAAAATAATATTTGTTTAAATGCTAAAAAATAACCCAAAAGTTAGATGGGATTTTTTAATTCAATACATTAACAATACTAATTTTAGAAAGACAAAATTACAGTTTTCCAATTATTATTTCACAGTAGAAACTGTTTACCGAATATGCTAAGGTTCAGTAACTACAGAGTTAAACAAGTGCAATTGGCATTCAATCTTACTTAGAATTGCTTCAATTTTTTGTTAATGAGTCATCTAAATGCGGATTTCTTTTAAATTTTCATCAAAGCATACACAATGCAGTGAAAATCATAAAAATAAGATATTTTTGCTAACAAATTGTTAAATGTCATATTATTTTGTAAGCTTTTGTTAATTAATTTAGAGTACAAGCTTAATTTGTTGTTTCATGGTAGGATTCCGTTGGGTTACTAAAATGTTTCTGCATGCATTTAGTTGAATGGGAATTTATAGCGACAGCAAGGGAAATTTTAGTGGTGAGTTTATAACTCGGGGTATATAAATCGCTTAGCATAAAACTGATATTACAGTTAAAGACTTTCGTTGATAATATAATTGGTACTTCAATAATTAATATATAATATTATAATAATTAATATATAAACATACGAGTATATACATATGCATATATAAGCTGTTATTTAATTTTAAAGTTGGAATTTTAATGGATAAACAAATTTGTATATTCTCTCTATCAGGTTTGACAGTTGATCAGATTCAAAATTTTAAGATTTCGTTTTCTCAAATAATGTTGTCAATATGAATATGGTTTGCTTCATTTTTAAAGCCTTCGGCCATGTATGTGTATGAACCTGAGTTAATAAGCCAATTACATAAAAAAAAATTAGGTAATCGCTGACACAACGCGGCGTATGCGTAATTTGAGTTGAGCTCAAAAACTGCAAATCGAATGCGTGACGCAGCTGCGATTTTTCTCAAGACAGTACAAATTAATAGAATCATAAAATGGGAAGAAAATATATTTATACCAAATAAGCAGGCACACACATAAGCACACACAAATTTACGCACACGGATACGAAGAAATGCCGAAGTTCGAACTGAGCCGCCAATGCGAAGACATTGAAAATGGGAAAATGTACGCCTACCAGGACATGCGATAGGCTGTTGCTGCTAAATAATAAATAAATACGCGACGCACACACACACACAGAGATACTTTCTTGTATGTAATGCGCAGAGAGGCGCCGCTAAGTATGCAATGGAAAACGTGGCATGGCAAATTTCGCTATTAAATGTTTGACGTGACGCTTCATGACGTTATACTTCTTGTGAATGACAAGTGAATTGACTAACTTGTTGTGTCAATTGAACTTAATATTTATTACCAGTTACCGCATTTTCCCATTTCCAATCACTGTTATTAATATATATAAATATACATATATACCTATCGTGTACATACACTTTTTTTTTGTTTTGTTGCAAACTCGTATGTGCCACGAGATTTTCTTACTTGGCGACTGCGCATATTTCGTTGCTTTTCTTTTTCTTCCATCAGTTTTTCCTTTTCTTTTTTTTGTTTTTGATTTTTTTTACTGTTTCCTTATGCTCATTCTTTTGTTTTGCCACCTGGACTGAAGGGTCGTTATCTTTCAATTGGAGCGTGTGTTGTATTTGTTGAAAACTCACCACACAATCTAAGTTTGAGCGGCATAATTACGAATGGACGGTCACCACAACAAATTATCCTTGGTTTATTATTCCCAAGGCATATGAAAATTGTTTGGGTAAATGTAAACTTAATAGAGTTTTAGTTTTTAAAGTTTTCTCTGTAATTGTGGTATGATTTTCATTCTGTTTTTTCTGATATTTTTTTTATATCTAATTGTCATAGTTATTTTCATTGCAGAGGTATTTAGGATAATCAAGAAATAATTGTCGAGTTATGATTATACGTTAGGGGTAGTCAGGAAAAGCCTAAAAACAATATTTGTGAAAATAATATAAGATATATAATAATTATTAGAAAAGATTGAAATGTTTATTCAAATAAGGAATAACTTCTGAACGTTATTTAAAATTATAGATGTATATCTAAATATTGACAAGATACGATATAATAAGAGGTAGTTGAGGTAAAATATTATGTACATAATCTACTAACTATTACAGAGAAAGCATTCACAAGCTGATATCAAAATATTGTGCATAATTGCATTGATAATTATTGAATTCATACACGTACTTACACATATTGAGATGAGATTGAAGCACCCTATACGATATGTTAGGATGCTTATATAGTCCTCCTTATCCCGTGTAGTGTGCTGTGTATTTTACATGCTCGTCATGCACGTTCATTGCGTTCTTAGTTGCCATTATGCTGGCATCTATGATTAACATGGCTATAATAGTCACTAAGTGCATGCTTTTGACTTTGCTGCATACGTTTCAAAGTCATTAGAAGTCCCACATACACAGACACACACACACTCTAACATATTCTAGGATTGCAGCCCTTAGTGTGGTCATTATGCGGTTGGTTATTTTCAACATTTCGTGGCTCAAGTGCTTATTTGTATGTAGCGAGCGCCTTTAACTGTTCAGCAGTTTCAGTTTCGAGTTCTCGAGTTGTTCGTTCTTTCATTAGAAGCACTTAAAAATCGACACGGTATACCGTTATTTATTATTTGTTATTTACCTTTGCCAAATTGCTTACTTCAAGCCTCATTCTGTATTGCAGTTTTCAATCAGCCTAATGATAGAGACAGACAGAAAATAAAGTGAAGTAGAACGAGAGTTAGTTGGAGTGCAATTTGGTTTTTAATTAAAAGAAAATAAGTAGCCGAAAAGTGGACACTCGAAAAACTACTCGCAATACACTTGAACAAACGAAAAAAGATAAATAGACCATAATAACAATAATAAACAAGTTGCCACTTCATTTCGAATGGTCCAACGACGCCCTGATAACTACTTAGTGCCAATATTAAAATCCACCACAAAGCAGTGGAAACTCTTGTTCAAAAGATAAACAACAGCACGAGTAAAGAGTATCAGAAAGCAAAGAGACGGTAATCAGTATTTATGACAAGACTTTCAGATTTGGTCACATACCTAAATAACATTTAAAGGGTAATTACAAGTAGTTAGTATATAAATATAAATATAATTTTAATTAAAAACATATAAGCCCAAACACAAAACTTTAATATTGAAAACAGAGTATCTCAAAGTCGTGCTAGTAAATAGGAATGCTTGTTTTTCTTTTGCACTTTCTTTTAAGCAAATAATTTCATATTTTTATGCTTAAGCGTTTATTTGCTTAGCGGCTGGATGCGATGTAATCTGGGAAATGTACTCGCTGTTGCAATAGTCAGTAGCACTCTAGTGCTCTAGGAGTAGCTCCTCTTCATCTTCATCCTACTCCTCCTCCAATCGAGCTAATGACACTTTATGTGGCCAGGCTGAAGTGGCTCTGGACCAACTGGTTTTTGGGTGTCTATAGAATGTGCTTTATGCTCCTTGTCTGTGGGATGAGGTTCAGAGCAGAAGGCGTAATCTCCAATGGCGCCAAGCAATGTAAGAGGCTAAAATGCAGTTGAGGCGGTTTTCTGCTCTGGGCTTATGCATATAGATAAGTATGCGTGAGTGTGCGGTTTATGTGTGTGTGTGTGGTCTATGGTGTGTGTAGTAGCTACTTGGTCAAGTGATTTAGCTTGTGATTATATTGAGTGCAGTAACTTGAGTTGAGTTGACTGTAGGTCGTGGCTTCAATTGCCATGAACTGTGCGGTTGCTTTGCGGTTCTCACAACTTCTCAATTCCAAGTGGATGCCATCGTGATTGAATAAGCAAATAATAAACAAAGTACGATATTTATTGTTTCTTAATATAATAATAATAAATTAATTAAAATTGATTGAATCAAATTTAAATCAAATTTGCGAAATTTTAAAGAATATATACTTTGTATACATGTAATTGCTCTACACACCACTAAACTATTATTATCAATATTTATACTTAAATAAAATATTTTTATATACCTATAAAAGTATTTAAAATATTTCTGACAATATGAAACATAATAAAGATATATTTAAAAGTTTTAAAGAAGTGTCTTAATGCGTTTAATAAAGCTTATAAATAATCTGTAAGTTGAACACAAATTTAAAGTGCAATTAATTACACTTGAAGTGCCTTGAGGTGGGCAGGGCGTGGCCGCTTTTACGATTTTAAACGCTTCCGCTGTACAATGCAGCTGGAAAATAAATTAAAAAATTTAGTAAACCATTTGTTGTTGTCCGTTGTCTGTTTGCCTCACATAAAACTTGCTCGTTCTGTTGTCTGTTCGTTGACTGTCGGCCGAGGTAATAAACAAAAAAATTTACGCGTTGCTAACATGCAACTTGTGGCGCTTGTAACTTGACTCAAGGTTTTCTTCAAGCGATTGCACAAGAAAATGGAACGAGGGGTAGCAGGATCTTAGGGGAAGTATAAGTAGGAGTTGGGGGGAAAAACTAATGCAATTTGCGGTGCGCATAAAACTTGCAGCTGGCAATTCTATAGAGGTTATGCCCAGCAATTTCATGTTATTGTTTCTCTCGAGCAACTTTGTAATTGAAATCAAAGTGTGTAAACTGAGAGCAAAATCAATCCTAATGTGGCACACATGAACACTTCTGCCCCCATTTGTTGCAGCTTCTAACCCATCTGCCGCAAAGAGTCAATTCTATACATATGCTTGAACATATATTTTGATTAAAGCTCGAACACAATTAAACAATCTGTAACTGGAAACTATGTGTGAATTGCTGAAAAGTATGCCAAGTGTTTGATTTTGATTTAGCTTACATTTCGCTTGATTACATTTCTCTCTATGTATGTGTGTGAATGTGTGCGTGTGAATGGCCAAAGTTCGAGTGGAAATTACTACCGAGTACTTCACAGCTGAAAAAGGAGCGCAATTGGAAAACAATGAATACTTTCTGGGTACTATTCATATGTAGGCTAAAAATAATGAACTACAACTTTGAGTTTGGTTTTGTTGCAAAGAAATTACGCTTGAATAAATAATAAAGTTTAACAAGATTAAGAAAGTTATATATAATATAATTCTGAAGGTCAGATATATAGATAATAAATCTTAAACATTTAAATAAAGTATTTGTCCATAAAATTGTAATTAATGAATACAATTAATTGTTGCAGATATTTTAGAATTATATTTAAATTTGTTATTAGAACTGAGAGTTGTAAGAGTTCATTTGAAATAATAATATTGGTATTTCAAATTAATTGTATTCATTAAATGTATTATATTAATTAATTTATGTATTATTAAATCAAAGTATTGCATTTATTTTTAATTTGTATTCAAATGAGTAAATTGTTTTTTTTAATTTTTAAGCCATGACTTACTTTTAGCTAAACCGTTTCCAAATATTAACTCAACATTTATGGTTGTTTCATTATGTTAAATTAACATTGTGGTGCTAACTGAAAATGCCAATAAACCGCTTTTCAGCTTCGATTCGCCTGCTAATTTACCACAATAGGCTTATGGCTCTAGTGCTAAGTTGCAGCCACAATAGGCTTATTGGTCTAAAGCTAAGACTCTAGGGTCACATAATCTCCTATACTGTATGCATGTGTTAAAAGTGTGTGTGTGTGTGTTGAAGCAGTTGATGCAACAAAATCAACGCTTCCATGGCATCAACATTAAATATTGATAAATTGGTCGCTCAAAATGTATACAACCCGACAATGGCTAATATGTCTTCTTATTCTTCTTAAACTTAAACTGGGTCCTCTGAGGCATTTTGCATTGATTGAAAGTGCAGTTTGTCATAATGTTTGTTCTTGCGCCTGCAAGTATGCAATCAAGTTGCAGGCCAGTAAACGTACAAGTCCAGAATATAAATTGATAAATTACAAAATTATTAATTAAAGTTAGAAGTTGGTATGCTCAAACCAAAATCGTTTCCCAACTGAAAATTATGCCACAATATTAAGATATTCATAATTTCCATATACCGCACACAATAAATCTTTTGTGTGTGTGCGTTTGTATGCAAGTGTGTACAAGCAGTTGTGTGTGTATGTTTTGGCTAGGCCCACCGAGCAACAACAACAATAACAATAACAATAACAATAACAACAACAACAGCAGCCGCTTAAGTTCATGTCATTTGTCATATTTGAATTTTACACTTCCTTCCGGTGCGTCTCTTGGAATTGCAATTTGCTGCACAGCCGCCGGCTACAATTGCCCCGCCTACTGCCCACCACCCGCCGCCTCTAATCACTCCGACTACTTGAGCAGCAGCCGTTATAATTAACCAAGTTGCAGTGACCTCAACCCAAAGCCATCCCCACATCCGTCTGCGTCCCATCGTGAGGTGGTCTTAACCAAAACTCTTCGCATGACAAATGTCTTCAATTGCAGTTCCTGTGTATCTGCGGATTGCATCTCAACGGCATGCAGTTCGGTTAAGATACACAGATACAAAATGGCCACCAAGCTTATGTAAATGCCGTTGATGTTGTAGATGGCCTCAACGACCTCCTGATTCTCGCTCTCTGGCTATTTAGATAAATTCCTGTGATTATATTTTGCTCAATTGCACGTGCCTGCACAAGTATGTGTGTGTGTGTGTGTATGCGTGTATCTAATTGTATCTATCTATACATTGTATGAATATTTGTGCATGTGCGGTATTTTGGCAAATTGATTTGAGATTTACCATTAAGATGATTTTCATGCATTTTGAATTTTGTTACGCAAATTATTTTCATATCAATTATAGATATTGTAATGAATATAAAATTAATTAATGCCGCATATGGTCAGCCAATTTGGAGTTACCATATTTTGGTGCCGATGAGCCGAGCAATTTATGCATTTCTAATCAGATGTGAACGAATAATAAATAGCTTAAGAACTGAGAAAGTTTTGTTTGTCTGGTTGCTGTTGTATTAAAGCTTATTTCAAGAGAGATGATGAGAATGAAAGATTAGAAGATTTCAAAGCAATTTGTGGGTCTGAAATTAAATTGACATTAATTTGCATGCGATAAATGGTATTTGTAAAAATGTAAGTGTGGGCAGATTTTTGTAAATTTGTTTAATGTATGTGTAAAATACCATTTATGTTTCTAAACAGTGGCTTATTATTTGAATACATATAATGTTTATTTTTACTAATATAATGTGTTTTTTTTTTAATTATTTAAATATCACCTAGAGTATTTAAGGCATTGTTTGTTTTGCTTTTTGAAAAATAGATTTATAATTTTATTTAGAGAGGATAATTACATAATTTTAAATGTAGATAATTTACTGCTTTGTAGATACTTTTGAATTATTTCATCTTAGCTTTAAGTGATCTCAAAGAGACCACAAGGCTTTAATTGAGTTGGCCGCCAATTGTTAACCTCAGCTTCGGCTATGGTCTCCAACACAATCGAAATGAGCACGTTTCGAGTTGCCTGTTGGTTGCTTTGAACACATTGCGGTTACACACATGGCTCAGTCGGTAGCATTGGAATCCCAGGCGCGCCTGAAATCAGGCAAAAGAACAGAGACATCACACAAACGCAGATTACAGGGCAAACTCGCAACACGATAGCTATAAAAAAAAGCAAGTTGAGTGACAAAAACAAAAGAGAAAGCAAAAACTAGAGTCGGAACAACTGTAAAAACAATTTGACATTTGGCCAAAAAACAGGAGAAAATAAAGAAAAGAAAAAAAAAAACAAAACCAAGCCCGTAGCGACCTCGTGTCGGTGACCATAAAAAATTAGTGGGTCTGCCAGGCGAGCAACTCACGTTATCAGCAACGCCATCAATTGACGAACCGACGACCTGACGACCTGACGAAATGGCCAGTTGACAATCTGACTGACGCTGTCAACGCCCCCAAAAAACATCCAAACAACGTGGCCAAAGCACAAAGCACAAAGCGCAGGAGTCAAATGCACAACGCCTATAAGCTGGCAGCGAAATCAAATGAATGCCCTGCTTGGCAACTGGACAAGCCTCGTGTTGGGTAATGCAAAGCGATAATAATACGTGACCAGTCTGGTCTCAGTACTCAGACACTGACTCAGTACTCAGTGCTCAGTACTACACTAAAAATAGAGGTTGCCTCCTTTAAAGCCAAGTCCAGTTTGAACCAAAGAGAACTTTAGTTCAAAATAGACAAAATGCTTTTTGTAGTATACTCGCTTACAAATTGATGTGAATTTCTTCACATGTTGCAGCAACAGCTATGCAACAGACAAACACACACACACACGCAACCTAACCGCAACGCCATTCATCATCATCGGCAACTGAATATTTTATACATATACTTTTTTTTTGGTTGCCTTTTGGAGATATTAGATACGAGTATCTACACTTTTGCTGGACATGCTAAGCGGCGAACAGGATAAAAGATACATTCTTCTTACATTTCTTTTTTTTTTGTGTGTGAGCGTGTGTGTGCGAGAATATGTGTGGGAAGTGTGTGGGAAAATAAGTTTACAAGTTACAGCCTAAGGCTATTTGGCTGGATCAACTTTGGGCCAAGCTAGCATTCAAACTCGAGCACAGTGGACTGACATATGAAAGAGTTTAGTTGAAATATAGGTAGTTTTACAAATGCCTTTTTTTCAAAATTGTTGCTAAAACTGTACAACCAAGTCTAGAATGTTATGAGAATTATATTGTTAGAGAAAAAAACTGTGTCAAGAGCAAGAAAATAATCTCATAGTTCCTTCGCTTTCTATAAGCCATAATAATCAACCATATCATACTTTATAGCAGTAGAGATAGTATGATTTAATTTTTTTAAATTATCATTAGTTGATATATCCCATATTTCATATTTATTATTTACTTCGACAATTCATGACATACCATTTGCTTTTGATACACTGTGCCATTGCACGCCAGTCAGTCCAGACTTATGGCGATTGTAATACGAAGAGTACAACAGTTTTTGTGTAAAAATATTGCCTAAGTGAAAAAAGTTTTCACATATGATTTATTTATTTGATTTGTAGTCATGCCAAGGCATCTACCTGTCCCCTTCCCGTCCACATCTCTTTCCCTCCTATTCCCCTGACCAGGTCTAATGTCAGTGAGTTGTTCATGTTGGACGATGGTTTATCGGTTTCAGTGTTGTGTAAGTTTATTAGTGATTAGTTATTGAGTTTCAGAGCACTCTATTGATTGATTGATTGATTGATAAAGCGCTTACCTGTGCGGGCTGCGTGTGTCCAACAAAATTCAATTAAGGAATGGCTGAGAGAGATACCTCTTAATGTGATACCATATGACATGGGATGCATATTATCATACAATTCAGAATCTCTGCGGAGCACTCCCTGAAGCGTGCTAAAATTCATAATATTTGCGACTTATTTAAAGTCATGGCACTCGCAGAAAGCTGACAAATTTTATTTCCGCCCGAGTCACGCACCGGGGAACAAGTCACTGAGCTGGCGACCCACTTGCTTACATTGCCCGCCTCGCAGAGGGGCAGGTGGATGGTGGAGGGAGGAAGGGGGTTCTTGTTATGGCTCCCAACAACATTTATGCGAATTGTCTTTTGTGCGCTTCATTTCGCATAAACAAATCTCGGGCGTTGTATATTTATACCGGAAACGTGCAAATAACGCCCCAGGGACTAGGCAAAGTAGAGTTCTCAACGTTGCCAACATTCTCCACGTTTTCCACTCTGGTGTCACCATTGTTGTGGCCACCGCCACCTGCGTCGCTCGCAGTTCTTCTTTTTTCTATTTTTTTTCATCATCAACTAACTACGTTGCGAAAAAAAATTTACTTGACGTTTCCGTTGCAGTAAAAACACATGGTCAAAATACAAACAACAGCAGAAACAGCATGATTTCAGAAGACTAGACACCGAAGTGCTAATACGCTTACCTAACAGGGAATCTTAAAAATTGGAACAAACTAGTCTTTTTACACAGATTTAGTTCTGATTTATTAAATTAAACTTAATTTAAATTAAGCTTAATTAGTGCCTTCAAATAAACAATTGGATTTATGTTTATTGTATTTAAACGTATTTCCACCAAAAAATTTTTAGTTTTCTACAGTTTTATTCAGCATATTTTTGATAACATTTTAATAATGTTTTCATATATTTTTGCAGTGATTTGGTTATAGAAATGGAGTTATGAAATGCTTAAGCAGCCCTTTTGTTTTAAAATCTAACTTTGTGTTAGTTTTATAACCAATATACTATAAGAATTTTGGATCATTTTTGTGAAGGAAATTCGTTTCTTAAGCAATATTATAACAATTTGAAC
Organism: Drosophila quinaria; assembly: GCA_035047525.1. Lineage (NCBI taxonomy): Eukaryota > Metazoa > Arthropoda > Insecta > Diptera > Drosophilidae > Drosophila > Drosophila quinaria. The sequence continues at coordinate 156,071 of JAWNPO010000056.1, read as the reverse complement.
TTGGTTGATTTGATAAAGGAATATTGTTTAAATATATAGAGTCGAGCCTAACAAAAAAGCGATGGTACTCAGAAGGAAGTGTAAAACAAACAGTGTGTGTATTTGTTTCTTTCTAAAGTCTACTTTTGGGCTTGCCTAGCCATTGTGTATTTGTGTGTATAAGTGCGTGTGTTTGTGTGTGTGTGTTGTGAGGCAGCTCAGTGCGGCTGGTTGGTTTGGCTTTTGTGTGCGCCTATTGTCAAATTGAATTGTAATAGACACGTTTTTGCATGGCGAGAGTGTGACTGTGCCTGTGTGTGTGTGTGCGCTTCTCACTGCTTGACACTTTATATTTACAGCTGCGCTCGGCACGCTCGACCAGACCCCATGCCCCATGCCACATGCCACCTGCCGCAGCTATGTATATTCCCAACTCTAGTCAGTGTCCCTGGTATCAAAGTCAGTCCGTGGTCCGTAGTCGGCTTAATTTTATGCATACAAAACGTATGCGGCGTCTTTCGCGCGCATAAAAAATTTTATTGCATACATTTAGGCAGCTGCAGAGCTTCTGTCTACTGTCTACGGTCTTCTGTCTCTGCCTGGCCATGGGCACAGCTACTGGGTTGCCTTCATATTTGCATTTTCTTATTTAAATGTCGACTTTTAAATGACGACAAATTGTTTTGACGTTGTGTCGCTTTTTGATTTAAAAAACAAAACGAGGCAAAACGAAAAAAAAAAATTGCAAAAGAAAAACCAGTTGAAAGGCCCAGTTGTGTGAGTGGGTGTATTCATGTGTCTCAGTCATCATGTGTGTATGTGTGTGACAAGTGGAAAATGGTTTTGTTTTCCCTTAAAGGCTTAAAAGCTTGCTGCTTTGTCTAGGCTACAAAAATGTGTAAATACGATGAAATTGCATAGCAAACTTTCAAAAATAAATAAATGAAAAATAATTTAGAAAATATTAAAACTATGTCATATAAGCAAGCCCATCAAATAGATTGCAAACGCATTGTTTTGAAAATTAATTAAAAAAATATAAACTATTTTAAGTACTTTAAGATATGCTGGAGGCTTCAAGTCAGAAATCTATTACGTGGTTTTAAAATTTATTTAAATGACAAAAGTTTTAGCCGAATTAAGTGCACTTTAGATGAGTAAAATGCTTGACGGGATTTATTTTACTTGGTTCAATGAATAATTCGAATATACGGCAAATCCATTGATTTCCATGCAAACAATCCCCTCAATGCCAATTAAAAGGAAACAAAAATTCAAAACCGTAAAAACAGTAAACAACATTGTCACTTAATTTAATCACATTTATGAAAGCCACTAATTGACTTTTGAACGTTAATGCTCGAGCACCATTGAAAATGCTAGCAGACACACATACAGGTGAACCGTATATACATACATAAACCCATACTAACACTTGTTCAGACAAATTATTGGCCATGGCCAGGATGCAAAACAACAAAATGTTGCCATAATTGGTATTTTTGATATGCATAAAATTTTGCCAGGTCAAAAGCTGCCTTTTCTCTGTCTCTCTCTCTCTCTGTCTAGATTATGTATATGCGGGTGTTTATGTGAGGCTAATTAAATTATTATTTCCCACAGAATGGCGTTTCATGGCAGCACAGGAATATCTAAAGATACGTGCATCTAAATATGCTACACATTGTTTTTGTATCTCTAATTTTTGCAAATTTCTAAATTTCTGGCAAATTTGTCATATTTTGCTCGCCATGCCGCATATTTCATTAATTAATCCAAATTTATGATAATTCTATTGTATACCCAGTAGCTATAAAAATATCGAATGATATTTATACCCACTAGATATGAAAAAAAAAATCCCAAATGTACGTAAAAATATATTTTTTCAGATATTTTAAAGTATTTATTCTTTATTTAATTCTATAACCTTTAAACATAATATTCTACAGCTCAATACTTTCAATGCTACGACTTTTCAGCAGTGTAAAATATTTGTTAAATTTTTAATTATATAATGCATATTGACTTTTTGAGGCATTCAACAAGATATTGTTTATTTTGACATTTTTATTTTATTTCAATAATTGCTCAGATCGTAATTTTCAAATGTGCATTCACAGACATATATTTAGATACAAACACTTTTGTAGGATGCACAAATAGTTTGACAGATTTTATAAATATTTTGCTATTTTTGTTTGCCAGCGAATCACTTGACTCTGGGAATACTTGGACTTTAGTCTACTCGAATATTTGCCAATTTATTTTAATTAATGCAAAATCGATTTATGTTACATAAGCGAGGGCAATTTAAGAAAAATACTTCATAATATTTCTATACATTCTTGGATGAAACCATTTACTTTATGGCATCTTCTGAAACTAACCTCGCAAATGAGTCGAATGGGATTTGTTTCCATTGATGTCACTGCTAATTGCCACTAGAAAATTGTATGGCAATTATTTTTCGAAGGATTTGAACAGATGACATATTTCTCTGAAGTGTTGGCTTAGAAATGAATGTAATTGAGTCGATTCATTTGAATTATGCATCGGCAAACATGATTTCCAATCAGCTACTATTGCGGAAATATATCTGAAGTATTAAGATGAATAAAATGTAGCTGTTGGTCAAACGATTTGTGAAATCAGCCCGAAATTAGGATTGTGAAATCTTCTATTTGTGATAATTAAGTTAATTATTGCATAAATTAAGTATTGTCCGAATTTGAGTATAATTTGAGTATTATACCATGTTGAAATAGTATTGTAAAGTCATTGCATAAAAGATATGCTGTCTAAATGCCGTGTAGGAGATTGCTGACTGATGGCACTTTGTTAAGGAGCATCTTTACAAACATCAGAGCTCAATCATTGATACTTCATGTTTTGTTTTCGGATTGCACATTTCGTTTATTTTTCACACGCTATCAGTTTTCAATGAATTTTCAGTTTTTCACTTCAGTCTTCACGCACTCATAGTATGCCTCGATATTTCATCACGACTTTTCAGTGTAAACATGACTGACTCTATCTGTGTGTGAATGAATGCATATGCATATGTATGTTTGTATATCCTCGCAACTCGCATTCACTTCCATTTCGCCTCCATTTCCAGCAGTTGCCCAATCAATGTTTGTGGAAAAATATTTGCTTTATTATTTTCCACACTCTTAGGCTGCTGCGTGTTTATTTTGTATGTGGTTGTGCGAGTGTATGTTTTGTTTTTATTTTTAATAAATCGGTCCGAGCACGCCGTGCTGCTCGATCGAAGTGGATTAAATTATTAAAAAAAATTGCTTGAGAGCACAAACAACGAAATGTGAATGGCATATCCGTACTCCATGTTTCGCAGTTAAAAGCTCGTAGATACTTTAATATAATTACCATTTAAATTGATTGTGCGGCTACGCAAATTGTGTTATTGGCTTCTGTTGAAAAGGTGAAAGCACTACTAGGTTAATTTAAGATCTTACACAATTTAAAGTGACCCAATGGAAATTGGTGACAAATGGGAAAGTACATTTTCAAAACTTATTTCTAAATTTAAGTTGTATTTTGGTTTATATATTCCAATTTTGGCCATGCAAATTTTTCATTAAGAATTGAAGTATTGTAGAAAATTCAATAAAGCTCATATTAGAATTTCGTACAGAAAAAATATTATAAATAAAGCTCTCTACCGATTTAGTTATTAAATGTGGTATGGTTAACCATTGGGTTATGAAAGTAATAAACCCGTCCTACTGTGAGCACCGTCCGTCAATTTCAATATGAAATCACATTTAATTTCCATGTTCTTTCGGGCGAAAAGTGTAGCCAAAAATAAATGTCTTTAGGCCGACTGGCAGACCGGTTAGCCGAAGCTCAAATAAAATTTCAGCTGCACGCCATTTTCATATTAAATAACTTTGTATATATTTCCGGTGCTCTTGCAACGACTTGTTCTCTCAGTTTTCTTTTTTTCCCTGTTGTTTTTTGTTCCTGTTGAGAGTCGACAGGTGGACAAGTTCACAGGATTCAGCTTTAAGCTGGCAACAACTAAACACAAACTTTCATCGGGCTAGATTACTTATTAAATTAAACATATAAATCAAGTTGAAGCAATAAAAATTGATTAGTTTGCTTTAAGGCAGCGAAACAACTCAGATTTAATAAATCACAAAATTCTGCCTTTTGGCTAAAACATCTGTGGATAGTTGCACATGAGGCGAATCAAAGGAAACCTTTGTGAGGCGCTTCAAAGCAGGCTACATAATATCTAAAGGCTGGCAAACGGACAACCACTGTAAATGGCCCAAAGGGTGTTAGCCCATGCTGGAGTGTTAACTAGACAGTGAAAAGGATGCCTGCAAATGTTTTGATAGTAAGTGTTGCCGTTGAGTATGAGGATTATACAGGTGTTGTGGGATCCTCAACCCTTTGACTGTTAATGTGTGGCGTGTTTGTGCGAGTGTGTAATTGATTCCTCCGACAAACGCGTTGAACTATATTCAGTTAAAGTTGTGCGAGTTAAAGTTCTTCATATAGATAATTAATGGATTAAACTTACAAGTGACGCAGCATAAAGCAGGTGGGAGAAATGAGTTAAAATGGTAAAATGTGTGAGTTATGAGTTAGTTTAAGCAAAGAAAATTCTTTGGAATTTTTAAAGGATATTTTTTAAATTTATTTTGATAGAAGTCAGAAAAGTAGAAAATATAATTTAATGCAAAGCCTTTATGAAATTGGATTGTTTTTATTTCTTACCAGATTTCCAATTGCGTAGACTGTTTAACAAGTATTATTTTATGTATTCTTATATAAACTGACAACAGAACTTTATTTCGATTATTTCGAAGTAAGCAATGATCAAAATTTGACTTTCAATTTATGAAATAATTCAAGGCAATTTTTAAACTAACCTAGACATATATAAAAATATGTGCATATATTGATATTAGTATAAAATTAATCAGATGTTGTTGAAAGCTTATTTACGTATTAGTGTAATTTCAAGTTGTTAATGCTCTGACACCTCTTGTGACCTCTGAGATTAATTCTTATTTAGCCACCCACTCTATCTATAGAGAAAATAGATTAAAATGTATATTTAGTCTGTTTATTGCTCACTGTTTATTTAGTTCAGAAGTTTAGTGCACCCATTGGTTTGGATTAATATAGATATCGGAGATAGTGCCACGCAGCGTCTTGAATCCCTGATTGAGTGGCACCGGTTTGGGACGATGCGACGCGTTCTTTATCCAATGATTCCACGCGAGTGTCGCCTGCTCCTTGCGATGCTGCTGCTCCTGTTGCTTTTGGTACTCCCGACATTGTTCCAAGTGACGACGCTGCTCCGCCTCTTGGACTTTTCGCATCTCCCACGTCTGCAGCCGCAGCTGAGCCTCTGGGTGCAGTTGGGATTGGGATTTAAGCTTATTATTTGGTCTAGGTTTGTTTGTATTGAGACCCTGCTGCGCCTTCCTCTGACACCATTCCTGGACGCGCTGTTCATTTAGCCTTCGACGGAGCTGCTCTCTCTCCTGCTGCTGCTTCCTTTGCTCCCGCGCTGCCTGCTGCTTGTATTGGTACTGTCGCTTCTTGCCAGACAGCCAATTGTCGTAGGCCTCGTTGGATTGACGCAACAACTTCAGTTGTCCCAATTGTTCCTGCTGGTCCTCGTTTAGGGACGCTGTGCCCGAGCCCAGCTCGAGGCAGGGAACTGCACCGGCCTGAGATTCCGACTCCAATTCAATGGGTGAGCTTTCTTCATACACGGACATTGTCTCCTGTGGCTCCCAGCTGCACATGGAAGTCGTTGAGCCTCGTTCCACCTCGCCTTGATCATACATCATCCCCAGCTGCTGCGGCTGCTCATCTGTGTTTGGATCAGACATGGAACTGTTCTCACTACTGTTCTCCGTAGACGACCGACACAACGTGACAGTTTCAGTCTCCAACTCAAAGGATCTGGGCGAGTTGCAGCGCAGTGTGGACATCTCCGTGTCGGCCATCGAGTTGACCTCGCAGGACGATGCGGAGCCGCCCACAAAGCGCACTGTGCTGGGTATCGAGATCAGCTCAGATCGCTCCAAGCCATAGGTCTTAAAATATGTTCGCGAGCACCTCGACTGCGGTATCTCCATCTCGCCCTCTGTGTCCTCCGTGCAAATGGGACTCATCTGGAACTTGGAACGTCCCCCGCTGTACACCTCGGTATCAACCAACTCGCAACGGCTGTTAATGCGACCGACAAATGCCATTTCTATAGATCTAACAATAAAATGCCTTTTAAATCGTTGCAGCCAACTTCTCTTCAGCAATCTCTCACCTTGGTATCCAATTAGTCCAAATGGGGGGAATACGTCGTCTTCAGCTGACGATTCCGCACGCTTATCAAATTCAAATAAAATCAGAGAAATTGTAAAGCAAATAAAACTGTGTGCAAGTGTGTTCAACAATAATCAGAATGAATGCCTGATATTCTATGAATATTCGCCCCCAACACTTTTGACAACGAACTCTAAGCAAACAGATTCAAATTGAGATGATCACCTGAAATAATAATAAGAAATTTAAAAAGTTAATTGGTTCACAAAACGTATGCAATTTCCCAGCTAGAAAAAAAGTTAGTTGAGATTTAAAATAGCTTACTAAATTTAATAAAAGAACTATTGAGCTTTGTCTTTCAGTCAATTGACTTGAATAGGTCGATTACTTATTTTAGCAGTAATTTGTATTCTTCGTCTTCGACTTCTTTTTGCAATAGACTCTACGAATTCATTGCCAGCAGTTGAATTAAAATAATTTGGATCGCGGTCGGTTGAAAACAGTTGGAGCAAATAGCATTCTTGATTTTATTTTCTATTAATATACAATTTAGCTATTTTTTGCTATTATACCGAGTACAATGCATACGAGTGTGTATGGGTATGAGTTTGAGTTTGAGTATGAGTCTTTGGCAATTGTGCCACTTCCACTCCCGCTCAGAATTTGATTGCCGTTGCAGTTGCGGCTTTTACATTCTAATCGAAATTTTTATTGTTAAAAGTCACGAAATGTGAGCGACGCGACGGTCGGACGAGGTCGGCGAGTTAATGTCAGTTATTTGACAGTCCCCCCACCGACAATCGAGTGCAGTCTACGGTATACACTCAGACCCACTCCCATTGCCTTTCCCCAATTCGAGAGCTCCGCTTTTCGAGTCGCCGCAGTAACCACAGGCTCGGCCATTTCAGTGCCGTCGCCGCCGTCTGAAAGCTAAGCCCAAAATGTGCCACTTAGCCGGGCGGGCATAAAAATTGCAGTCACAGTCGCAGTCGGAGTCGCAACTGAATTCCCTTTACTTGCCACTACAGCTAAAAAACAAAAGCCAGACCGGCGTTGGCATTGCAACCAACATTATTTTATAATTTACAAGCAAGTCGTCTGCTTCCCGATTTGTCTTTATCGACAACACACGAATATTCCACAAAGTGGGCGGAAAAATGGGTTGAGCATGAAATTCCATTAGTGTTGTGCGGAAGGAGGTAAAGAAGTCTTCGATTTTAGACATATTATGGAATTTCATTGATAGAAATCGAAATTATTGTTTGGAATGTGCAATGGCATTGCCTTAGTGCATAATTTTATAGCATACTGTCAGGCGGAGAGTGCCTGTTAAAGATGGTATCTGAGCTAGAGATCATTCGACTTTCATTTGGCTTTTCAAATCAAGCAAAGTGGATTGAAACATGAAAATAGTTTACATTTAAAATATTTAAACAGTTCAGTTACAGAAAAAGGTATCTAGCTATCGCAAAATTATGATTTTAAATTTAATTTATCTCTGAAAAAAACATAGGTAATAATTCAGTTTAAAAAATTTAAACAAAAGACTTACAATGAAAAATATTTAGAAAATTAAAAATGTTTGAAAATTGATATAAAATTCAGTATGAGCTTCATTTAAATTAAAGGATGCACTGTAGAGATTAGCGAAGTTCGACTGTACTTACGTTATAGATAAACATGTCTAATAATAGCTGCAAATGACAGATCTATAGTACTCAAATACACTTTGTTCATTTTAAATGAAATGTTCGAGCATTAGCCAAAGTGTAATTAGTTGTAAGTGAATGGAATTAGGTACTCGAAGTGCACTACGGCCGCAATTGTAATGTCAATTAGGAAGCAGGAAAAAAGGTAGATAAATGGACAGGTTTAGGTGCATGTTTAACAAGCTGCAATTGGCACGCAAAGAATTTAAAACAACAATTAATTAGACACAAATTGAAATTCATGACTCGCGCTAATCAGAGCTTCATTTACATGTGAAACCAATATCAGCAGGGACATACTACAACTGGAACAAGCACTCTATGTCTGGCACTGGTATAGGTCAGGGCATTGAGAGAGAGAGTAGATAGGGAGAGAGAGAGAGAGAGAGTAAGAGAGAAAGGGAAAGAAACTATTAAAGCGCTAAATTATGTCAGCAATTAGGCTGGCAAACTATGATACTTGAAATCGACGCACATGGAAGTGAATCGAAAGGAGGAATGCACGAAGGAAGCCATCTGAAACTGTAGTCATGGTCAGTTGACCAGGAGTTGGAGTCGGACGCAGTCCAGGCTGTGATGGGATGGTGTAAAGTGGGGGGCATCATTAAAAAGTCATTTACATGCAGGATGGGCCATGTCGCAGCACATTTAGCCGGATAGAAGCTACACGGCGATTGACAGACTGACTCAATGACTGACTGACTGACTGACTGACTGAATGGTTGACTGCCTGCGTCTTCAGTTTGTTAATTTTAGATTTGAAACACGTTTTCAACTCAATTTTATCGCATGTTACGCTTTGTTGCCTGTCGCTTTTATGCCACACACAGGCCTGCCTTCTTCCTTCTTCCTGCCTTCTTCCTTCCATCTTTCTTCTCTCCCTCTGTCCCTCTGCATGCCTTCCTTTTCGACTACCTTCCACTCTTTGGCATGAATTTTGATTTGAAGTGTCGTCGGCGTCATTTCTATGCAAGCACTGTTCCAATTAGAGGCCAAGCGTAATTTATGCGCCCCAAGAAACTTGCTACAAATTGGCCATTGTTGCATTTGCTATTGATAGGCCAAATTCTTTCTCTTTCCCACTATTTCCGTCCCTCAATTGCCGCTTCTGACCCACATGCGCTTAGCTCATACGCAAAAGTTGAACAAAAGCATCACTCAAAAAGTTTTAATATAATTTTGCATAATAATTTCTCAGGCCATAAAAAAGTTTTGCCTAGGTTAGCAGACAGAGCCTTGGAGACACCTGGATGACCGCACGCATGGGAATTCGGACAGGTGACGACCCTAAAACTCATAAAGCTAATTAAGAAATGTGCCAAAGTTGCTCTGGCTTTTTCTCACGCTGCCCGAAATTTATTTAAAGCCGACAAGTGGCCGGGAGAAATTCATATTTATGCGCCACAAAGTAGGCAACACTTTTTGGAGACTTTGAATCAAGTCAAGCGAGTTGTAATTGAATTAAGTTTGCATTTGTATCTATATAATTAAGCTTAAGCTAGCCAAAGTTGAAAATATATATCATTGTTTGCCATTGCAGTTGTTCCTTAATCTGTTTTCGCCACAATTTCGTCGTCTGCATTCGGTCACTTTGTATGCAAAAGATTTGCAGCGAATGTCAGGATAAAAATTCTTACGAAACCCGTACACTTTTTTTGAACTGTAAACAAATGCAATATCTGGCATGCATAGTTTTAGGCAGTTTGTGCCTTTGTGTCAACACTTTTTGATAACGTTTTTGCATATTTACTTTTGCAAGATTGCGTTTCCCATTGACCAAGTTTTTAGTAGGAGCAAAATCTTTATTTAATCAGACATTGTTCGTAGTTTGTAGCTTAAAAGTTAGGGCCAAAAGTTTTTCTGGCAAGTGTTTTTGGCATTGTCTCTGTAGATGTCTTTTGACATTTTGTTTTGCATACTTTTCTGACAGTCCAAATATGATGCGATCAAATAAAAACTTTATACAATTACACAGAGGCAGGCTTGAAGTCCCAGTAGAGCAGTTTCCAGCTCGGCAGTTGTCTACTTTTTTTAGGCAAGACAAAAAAATCTAATAACTGTTAAATCACCTGCAAAATGCTCATTTCACAGCGCAATAAGCACGCTACCCTCTCTTCACTCTCTGTTTGGCTTCCTTACTCGATGTCCTTGTACTCGTAATGTCATCGTGGTGCCTTGTCGACTTAAACACTTACAAGGACTTAACCACCTTTTGTTATTTTTGCGTAGCCTGTCTGTCACTTTAATCTGCGCCTTACACGCATCATAGAAATCATGTGAAGGACACAAACACACACACACACACATACACTCACACACACACACACACTGACATACGCACACCTTCTCTCTTCCCTTGGTTAGCATGCCTGCCAGTGGTAAAAAGTTATTAGCACGCGCCTTTGACTTGAGTAAGTCATAGACGTCTCTTTGGCTGACTGGAACAGGCTCTATACGTGTATGTACTTATGTGTGTAAGTGTAGAGGGTGAGAGGGAGAGAGGGAGAGAGGGTGCTTTAATTGCACAAGTGCTCTGAAAGTGAAAGCTTCTCATGCACCGTTAAAGTTTTGAGTCGCTGCAAATGACAGTTTAGCCGTGATATTTCTGGAAACATTAAATAACTTAGTGCACGTATCTGAAATATAATTTTAAATATATACATATTACAGTCTATTTATTGATTTTCTTTATTTAAAATTATGTCACATGCTGAAGTGCATGTAAGAAGCTATAAACCGATTCAGAGGTTATATAAAAATTTATTTCAGTAAGATTTTATACTCATACAATTATTTAATAAAAAATGAACAAGCTTATTTCGAACAGCCGAAAATTAAAAAACTTGGATTTTAGAAAATAAGTGCAAAATTCTTTTTTACCCACTCCCGTTTAAATTACTATTTTAATATTAACTGAATAGTTTGCTAAATTTCCCTTGATATAAATACCAAATACACTGCACATTCTTTAATTTATTTTGAATACTCGAAGATCTCTCACGTTGTCTGTGTAACACTTTGGCAATTGTTCAATTCATCAAATGTCGAGCTACACTCATCATATCTGCCATTTCTGGTTGATGCACCCGTGTTATTCCCTCGCCCTTGGTTATTGATCACTCTCCATCACCGTGATATATTGGAGTCCATTGTCTGGGCATAAAACCTTGTCTGCTCTCGACTGTTCACCTGAACGCCTTACAGTTTGCTTTGTCTTATGCCCAATTGTGGGGGCGTTTGTTCCTTTTTCTCCTTTTCTCCTTTTAACAACTGCTGCCATTGCATTATTTATGTGCTCAGCATGCCGCAACCGTGTGGACAGGTCGCTTTCATTGTTTTCACCACTAAACACCAGGCGATTTATCTTTTTTTTCTCCAATTGTCCTTTATCTGCACTTTTTTGTTCTTATGCAAAATGCTCATACTCGGGTCAAATCGAGATTGAGGGCAGTTCATTTAGTTAAAAGATGCCTGGAGAGCTTTCGAAGCCATTCATTTTTAATCAGTTAATGTTTTGTTTATGAAGCATCATATCAATTAGAGTAAGTGAGAAGAATTCATTAAAGAATTCATTACAAAATTAGAAAAGCTCTGTAAAAAGTCTGTAAACTGTAGCAGGTGATTCTCATTTTTTGGTTGAACAATTTGTTTTTGTTAGATTAGCTGAAAAGCTAACTTCGAAATATCTTAGAAATTGGTAATTTATAAAATTTAATAAAATAGGGAATGATTTTTGAATTCTTAAAGTGCGTAGGTAATTTAATTTCTTATTCGATTTGCTTAATTTGTTTTTCAAAACTATCTAAAAATAGTGCTGCACTAGCCACCATCAGGGAATGTATAGGAATTGGGGTATAAATTTCAAAAGAAGTTGTTGGTTTTTTTTTAGCCTTAAATGCAATTGTGGGACTATCAATTCAGCTTGTAAATTTTTTGTAACTCTGTCATCTCAGTCCCAAATTGATTGCGTACTCTATGCAGCTTTAAAGTTCATCCCAGCGTTTCAGTTCCTTGCACAATGAAGCGATCGTTTGCACACAGAAGGGAGGGGGTTGGAGAGAGGGGATGACGAGACTGTATGTGTCTATTAAGCCGAACTGCACACCACAATAATATCAAAGCGAAAGTGCGTAAACAATGCAAACAACATGAAAACGGATTGAGCTCCACGTGCTCTCAGCTTGGCTCTGACTATGCTCTGATTGAAGCTGGTTGCAGTTGCAACACAGGCATTAGAACAGCCGTAGCAACAACATCAACAACAACAACAACATCAACAACAACAACAACATCAACAAGTAGATACAAGCAAACAACAAAGACTAGTTAGTGCAAACTACATTGATGACGAATAACATGCTTCAATACCTACCAAATTTAATCCTGCCAATGCTCAGACACACACACGGATATACACAATCAATGCATTCCCTCACATATATACGCACACACACACACACACACACACACACATTCATGAAAAAGTAAACATGGGCTTGACCAATGCATATGTCTGTATATGTGAGTGTGTGTGTGTGTATAGTAGAAGCAGGAAAGCAAACTAGCGTTGACCTCATCAAAAGGATTTACCAGCGTCTTTTTGGTCTTTTTGTTTGCCAAGTTCTACACGGCCTTTGACTTTGTTCAGTGCAGCGGCCTAAGAGCAGGAAGACAAGGCTAAAGGGGAGGAGTGGGTGAGAGGAGAAGAAGAGGAGAATTGGTTAGCAAAAGCGGTTTGGAAATTGTGCAAATGAACTTTAGGCCTTTGGCTTATTTTGTTTGCATTTCGGTTTTGCTTTGCAAAGAGTTCCACATATGTCTCAATCTCCTCTCTTGCTCTCTCTCTCTCTCGCTCTCTCCATCTGACTCACTCTGTCCCTGTCTAATTTGCTGTGTTGTGTGTTTGCGTTTAAAAACATGCTTTATTTTATTTTTGACAATATAATTTTGTGACTTTACAGGAAAGCAGTGTGGAAAATCTAATGAAAACAGGCAGAGGTTGTCACACACACATATCCCCTTCACCAGCAGCAGCTTCATCGAGCAGCAGACACATATATACACACACAATTCTACACACTCACACACACACACGCACACACACAGACTGAGACTGACAACAATTGAAATCATATTGAGTATCCTGTGCGGTTCTGTGCACTCTCAGCTTTTGCATTCTGTTTGCTTTTGTATTTTCGTTGTTATTGCAAATTGTTTTTTGTTTTCATCTGTCACAGTTCTACAATTTTCCCTCCCCTCGACACCCGGCCCTTACTCTTCCCTCATTCCTTGCCAACGCATTCACATTTATCGAATTGGTTTACGAAAATGGTTAAACTCTGTTGACACAATTGTTTAAATTGACTTTTGAAATCCTAGACGATAAAGTTTGCGAGGGCAAAGATGGCAACAGATAACCGAGAGTAAAGAACATATTCCAGTCTATTTAAGGGGTCAACATATCAAATATAATAAAAATAATTTGGCAGCTTGGTTTAATACATGTTATTGTTTCGAACTATCAAAAAAAAAAAAAAAAAATTGAAATTACTTTAATTAGCATATAAATTCCAAGCTAAAATTCTTCAGTTAAAGAAGTGTGATGCAAATATTTCAAACATTTTAAGAACTCTAGAATTATTCTATTTAATATATTAATATAATTAACAAACCTTAAAGTACAATCTACATTTAAATTAATAATAAATAATTAGACATTTAATTAACAAATAATTTAAATAATTGTATAACAATTAATATTGTAAATCTTAAATAAATCTTTAACACTTGGGATATTATGATAGTTAGTGTTTATTTTTTATACATTTGTTTCTGGGTTGTGTTGACAAGGTAACTAGAGACAAATAATTACATCAATTGAATCGCTATTTTATATATTTACACATGACTTGAATTAATGAAGGTTGTCTAAAAATTAATGTTCCTCCTCCGCCGCCTTGTTGAGGCGCTTCCAGGGAACGGGATTAATGTAGATTTGGTTGACGGTGCCACGGAGTGAATCGAGGCCCTGGTTCATGGGCACCGGTTTGGGTTTGTCGTACACATTGCTCATCCACTTTTGCCAGGCCGTCGACGCGAGCTGCTTGCGACGCTGATTGTCCCATTCCTTTTTCTGCAAATGTCGCTGTCTCTCGAGACGCTGTCGCTGCTGTTGCTCCTGCTTCTTGTGCCACCAGCTCTGGACCACCTGCCTGATCTCCGACTGCGACACATCGCGAACGGGCTTGCCATTGGAACTGTCGCTGCTTACAGAATCCGATGACTGGATCTTCGCTCTCTGCACACGATTCTGTAGTTGCTGTTGTTTCGCCAGTCGCGACTTATCACTTAACCACTTTTGGTAGCAAATCTTGGCCAGACTTTTGCGTTTTTCGTCTTCTATCTGCTTCTGTTCCTGCTCCTTCCTCTGACGCTGAAGTTCCTGCTGGCGTAACCTTTGCTTCGATGCATACCAATTCTCGTAGGCCACATTCGGCTCTCGATCCAACTTCAGGCCGCCCAATTCCCGAAGATAGTCCAACGTGCTCGTTTTTGAGTGCAGACCCAGGGAGGGCACCACATTGCTTCGACTCTCTACCTGCTTGAGAGAGCCGTACATCTCTGTCCAGCTGTAGAGGGAGTCTGTATTAGGTTTCCCATGGACATAAGTATTGTTATCTAGTGCTGGCGGCAGAGATAATGGCGTTGAAGATGTGGACGACGATTCCCCATGATCGTCATACAATAAATTACTTGCTCCCCGTAAATTGAGATTCTCCCATCGTTGTGGGGGCAAATAACTATGCGAATCTATTCCCATTGGCTTAGATTGTTCTGAATTCTCCGATGGCGTCGATTGTTCCGATTGGTCCGACGGTGGTGATGTTAAAGTTTTCGTCCTGATGCGCGTGCTACCCGAATAGATTTCGTCCCTCCAAACAACTTTACCATCGGAGTCTATGTGTCCACTAAATGCCATCACGATCTCTGTGTCGATGTATGTGTAACTGCAACAACAACATCAAACAATACAACACAAATTGCAATAACTATACAAACAAAACAAAGAAACTTTGAGATATTAGATATTACCTGTTTCGTTATGAATTATATTTGTAGTTTGAAAGCGAGTGACAAGGGATCTACAGCTAACTTACTTCACTTTGTATCGTATTTTAAATAAATGAATATTTTTTGTAACCTTGTACTTCCGGAAAATAGTGCACCAATTTATGTATTTATTTCATGCCAAATAAGTTAAGCTAATTTTAATATTTAGAATGTAGTTTTTATCTAAATATGTTTCGTAGGGTTAAGTATTCTTGATTTTATCACTGCACAGTCAAGCTTCCCTAACTTGAATCACCATTATCCAAAGGAAAAGTATGAATTTTTTTTTTTTTAAATTTAGTAAATTATATTGGCACTCAACCCAAATTCGATACTCGCTATAATTGAATCTCAGTTCGCTAGTGTTTGATTCAGTCACATTGCAGAGCTGTCAATGCATCAGCAACTCATTTTAACCGCCTATCAATGCAGTAGCATAAAATATTTGTCATCATACACACACCAGGTATACTCAGACATGAACTCAAACACACAAACACACACACTCGCACACATGTGACACTCAATCATATACACGCAATTAAAGCAACGCTGCTGCCAATCGCTTTTGCATATGCATCGAAAAATGCTTAATTACAATCCAGAGAACAACAACAATTACAGCAGTGACAACAATAACAAGTGTTTGCAACTGGAGGGAGTGACAAGCAGGGGGAGGGTGGTGAAAGTATACCTTGTTGCTGCTGGTGCCCGTGTAAACCTCAGCCGCCGACACATCAGCAAATGGCGGAGGCTCATTGACATTTCCGCTGATTACTTTATGCCCGCACACACACACACATACACGCACTCTCACTCATACTCACACATACACACATGTAGCAGACTCTGGCATAACGCACTGACGCCTGTCGCGACATGACATGACATTGCTACGCCCAACGCGAAAGGGCAACCCCACTCGCGAAACGGTAACTGAGTGCAGCTGACCTTTGGATACCCTTTCTTAAAAGAGTTATGTGTAAATACAATAATTAAAGCTAAGCATTTATCAGTAAAGTAATACTGATCTTTTGAAAAAATATCCCAGTTTCAACAGCCTTTCAACATGGCTGCAATCAACTAGCAGCCCCAACTTGAAGCTTAGAAAATGATTGGGAAACTTTTTATAATACTTTACTACTAATCCCTATACCACAAAAAAATTGTAAACAATTAATTTTCATTTGTATAAAAACCTTTGAAAATAGAAAAAATACAAAAATAAAAGTTTTATAAGCAGCTACCGTTATCATTATAAGTTATAATATAAAAATTACATTTTAATGATTACATTTTAATTTTTTACTTTTTACTTAATGATAATAATTATTTTTGAGTAATTTTATAAAACTTGCACCCCAATCATTATTTTTGATAAAAACAAAATAAAACTCAAAAATAACGATTATGAATGTGTTTTATTTATTTTGCTTATAATAAAAGGGATACCAAAGCTACCTTCCAGCATATTTATTTTTTATTTTCGGTAGCTATGGTGTCCCTTTGTAACGATATAAGATAATAATGGTAAAAATCTTAGCACAGAAGCCGTAAATCACATTTGAGTTTTATTTTAAGCAAAAAATATAAAACTCATTCATAATCATTATTTATAAGTTTAATTTTTTTGATCAAAAATAATGATTATGGTTTAAGTTTTATAAAATTAGTCAAAAATAATTATTATCATTAAATATTTCCTAAGACTACAACTCTAGTATTAAAGCTGCTATAAAAATTCAGTGTAAATATTCTTGAAATGAATTTGTTAAATTTAAAAAAATTAATTAAACTAAGTTAAAGTTTTCTAATCTTTTGTGCTTAGGGGAAAATAAAATTGTAGTACTTACAAATTTTTAATAATTATGAAGAGTATCTACTAAAATACTCGTAAACACATTATTTTTTGTGACAAACATGCCGAAAATCTCAAAAATTTAATGACAGCCTAATTATGCGTGCAAATGGTTTATAAATATTTTATGATGCCAGAACCTGACCATAACTTGGGACTGAAAGTTGTGGCCACAATGCCGCATCCCTTCACACGGCTTTATCTCTGCACATACTCTTGCAGTATTCGTTATACATTTTAGCTTTTCGACTGACCATGTGGTGTCTCTATGTGTGTGTGTGAAAATTTGTGTGTTTTGCGCATCGCTGATTGCATTGCGGTTTTACGACTTCATTATTGTTAATTATACGCCGTGTTGCCTGCCAAAGAGCACCCTTTTTCATATGAAGGCAACACGGTGGTGACTGTCACATGTGTGTTATGGCATATGCAAAAACATGACTAATTTATAAATAGTACAACCACTGAACCACAGAAACAGTGTCAACCATGAACGCGTTATTACATTTCTGCAGGCGGTTTTCTAGGTGGCAACCCAAATCATTATGCGATTTGGCGATTTACCTTGAGGGAAACATTTGGTGATGGGACTAGAACACACTCTTCAACGTGCTTCGAGAGCTAGTTTTATACATCATTCACGTAGATTTACTTACACTCTATAAAAATGTGGAGTTTAGAACTGGAAAATTTCAAATAATCAATATGATATCACGCGGTTATCTGAATATCACACAAAAATATAATATCCAATCTTTACAAACTTTTTCGATTTTGTTTTTTTTTTTTATGTTAAACACTTAAATATTATAAATATTTTTCAAAACATATATTTATTCAGAGCCTACTACACAAAACTCCAAACCATATACATAACTTTAGACATTTTTGAAAAATTACAAAAAAATGTATATTTTTGGTGTAATTTATAATGGAGTAATTAGTGTCAGACAATATAAGGGAAATATGAATTAAAAATTAAATGTTTTAAACACTTTTAAGTAATCTTTGATCTCTAATTTAGTTGTATTAATAATTGTTATTATTGTTGTCATTAAGATTTATTTATATATATATATTTAATTTAATTCGTTGCTTACCAAGGCAATGTTAGTTCTTTGTCCTTTGGTCTACTTCGATGGTTGTTGGTTGAAAGACATTGAATTGTTAACATAATTATGAGCAGAGCTTTATGGCCCTAATAATACCACAGAATTGTCTGGCATTTCGATAATGCTAAAAATTTACATGATCTGTTTTCATACTGGTTTCAAAGTCATAAGGAAGAAATTATTATGTAGACATGTTAACAAATTTTACAGCAAGCTACGCACACTTAAGCTCCCCCCTCAGTCTCCCCTCTCAGTTATCATTTCCAGCGTCAGGCCGAACATTAAATTCATTTCCCATGCATAGCAAAACGCCAGACAATGACTATTCAGCCCCGCCCACCGGTGACGCAGTTAGCTTTGAGCCCCTTTTGTCTATGGCCAAGTTATTTTGATTTGGAATTTGTAAATATGGTCACGTATGTTATTATACCAAATATGTATTTCTCTGTCATGGTTATGTTTATGTGCAGCTCTCAGCGTCTTACAGCAAATTGACTTTTGTATTCTCTCATTTGAAATTGTGGCACATGCAATTCACACACATATATTTCAATGTATTTATGTGCCTGTATGTGTGTGCATATGATTGGTAAAATTTGAATTTATATCGAATTTTTGCATTACATTTGCGGTTTTAATTAAATCAGTTTACGGCAATTGCTTTACGGAAAAGAGAAAGCATATTTGTTTTCTGTCTTATAAGATTAAAGAAATCTATTTAAAATTAACTCCTTTTTTTATTTTAAGATATACTTATAACAAAGGTTTATTTCGGCTTGCATTGAATGAGCTGCTCAAGCTAATAAATATATGAGTGCATTTTACATTTGTATTTACATTGCTATGTGCAATTAAATTGTCTTTAATTGAAACGTAGTTATTGCATATATTTTGCACTAAAAATTTCTATTTATTATTGAGTGTTTTCCTAATTTATTTGCTTTTAGAAGAGGATTAACATTTGAAATTATTTAAATTTTTTTACCAGTTAGAATAAAATAATATTAATATTGTTGTTTAAAATTGAATTGATATTAAATATGATCATAATTGTAATCAAAACAATAAAATAAAATTGATTAAAATAATGACTTGCCATTATATATATGTATATATATTTTTACAGCACCAAAAGCTTTTACTTTATTTGTTAGTACTGAGCACTTCATAAATATTTGTACCTCGACAGCTTTCAACAAGTTCGCATAAATGTTTAAAGTCAAAAAATAAATCATCGCAAATACAAACATAAAATACCACAAAACACCGTACTCAGCTACAGAAAAAGAGAAGACATAAAGAGGAAAGAAAATGCCTATCATTGCGTCAGGGAAATGTTGCTAAAATGTATCTTTCACGGTAAATTTATTTGTAATGATGTCGACAGCATGTCAGATACAGATTCGGAGGTAACATCAGCAGCAGCAGATGGAGAAACTTACAAGCCTCAAAAGTGTGCGTAGGGGGATCCTACATAAGACCTTGTTGTTGGGAAGTTACTATGCGAAAAAAAGTAATATATATATATAAACAGAAACGTAGGGAAGGCAATGGCACATTAGTGCCCCAAATCCCAATCATAAAGAGCGACAGCAGCAACTTTTCGCGAACGCATTTTTCATGTCGAAATCGTGGCAATCGGTGTGGCAAATGATGTCCTAGGGGAGTACCCAAAAAAAAAAGAAAGCAAAAAATAGAAAAAAAGAGAAGCATGAAAACTCTTGAAATGGCCGCATGTGTAGCGCTAATGAAATAAACATGTTTATTAGATACAAATGCTGCCCCAAAAGACCTTTGCCCCCTACCTCACATTTTCCATGTTTTTTTATTTTATTTTATTTTATTTTCCACTGGTTCACACAGCGTATGATTAATATTTAGTATTAGCTGCCTTGCACCTGTCGCCTTTGTAATTAATTGAATTATGTTTCTCAGGATGTGCCAGCAAGCAAAGTTCACAATTGAAGGCATTACGAATGCAAAAGGCATCAAAAATAGCGGAAATGCAATTAAATTGTGCAAGGACAGACTTCATTCCTGCGTCCGACGTGTTGGTCTGTAAAAGTGGCTAAGCGCAAATTACCAACAGCTACTTACAGCTGGCTGCCCAAAAAGAAATACCACTGCACTCCATCCTCTGAAGAACCAAGAGTCCTATTATGCTTAATTAAGTTTTTCTGCCAGTTACCAGTTACTTTTACTTGAAGAGGCATAGTTGGCATCGAGGTGCAAAGTGCACTGCATAAATGAGGGAGCTACAAATAAGAGAAATGAAGAGTAGAGCAGAAAGAAGCAATCTTTTTAGTCACCTACTATTAGACAAGATACTTGAATAGAAAGAAAATTAAACAGGAAGCTATAAGGAGTAAGGAATATTAAGTTGCTTTTTTAAAGTGCTAAAATGCATGAGCCATGATCTAATAAGTATGTATGGCTGATAATCTAATACAGATGCTATTATAAATTATATATAATCATTGAAAAATATAACTCTTCCTAATTAACCTAATTGATTAAAAAACACAATCATATTTACCTTAATACATATTAATAAAAAATCATTAATTAAGAATACTCTTCCAATTAACTTGTATTTTTTTCCAACCAATAAATAGTTGTATTAAAATTAAGCATTGAATAACTATCATTATTATTACAATTAATTAGTGCTTTAATGCTCATCAGATTAATGGCATCACCTTTCTAACATTTTATTTCAGTTTAAATAAATGTTTTATTCTCAATTGAAAACAAGCATATCAACTTTAGCTATGAAATTTAATCCATTATATTAAATTGAGCAGCTGCCCCGTAGAGTCTAAATACATACCATATATACATACATATATATTCAGGGCATCATTGAGAACTGCATGCTAATGAGGTTAATGCTTGCATTGAACCCAAAAGATGGCCACGTTAGTGTCCATCCCCCTACCTTGTTCATCAGAGGGCTGCGTTGGATATTTCAAACGTGTAGAAATACGCTGAAAAAAACTCACAAACAAACAAACCGACCGTCAGACAGACAGACTGACTGACTGGCTGGGCAGACTTGAAGAGACCAGCTAATCAAGGTAATGAAATCAGTTTTATTTCAGCTTTTTTGCGGAGTTTCAGAATTGTTGAGGGGCTGCAAATACTTTTGAGAGCATTCAAATATCGCAGAAATGTTGTTTGTCAGCAGCTTGCTCAAAGTGTTTACTGAGTGAAGACTGCTGGGTACCACTGTTGTCTGGCATTTGGGCTTGTAGTATGTGCAGGCAACCACAGGAGATTCGTCGGTCTGCTTATTTGCGGCAGGATTAATGAGTAGCTACTGCGGCTTCTTTATATTAGAAATTAAAAGTATTAAAAATGCGACGAGTGCGAACAGAGAGAGAGAAAGAGATAGCTATTACTATGATTAAGGCGATAAAAATTGGCAGCGGGAGATGGATTCGAGAAAATTTTATATAAATAAAAAGGCTATTAATAAATTAAGTTTAAGATTAGAGCTGGAAAAAGTGATAAAAGTTAGATGAAGGAAGATTAATCATAATTTAAATAAATAAAGTTAATCATCATTATTATTTTTAATGGGGGACATATTTTAGATGATCAATAAAACAAGCCTTTAAGATCATTAAAAATAATTTACGATTTTATTAAACTTTGGAAAATTACGAAAAAAAAATTAAATCAATTGTAGGAATATATTTATTTTTGTATTAAATTCAACAAAGAGTGTTAACCAAAAAGTTGGCTCTTAAAATCGGTTCGCAAACCTTTCGGAAATCCAGTGAACCGAACTCTATTTGAAATTTTGGTTAGGTAAGTAGCTTAAGACTATTCCAAATTCTAGTAAAGAGATTACCCATATCATGCACAGCTGCGGCAACTTGGGTTATTCAATTAGTTGGCCCAAAACCTTAGTTGGTTACCTGTCATATTTAATTAAGAAACTTTTCAAACAATTGCTGATGAAATATTGCCATCGTCGTTGTTGTTGCCGTTGTCGTTCTCGTTGCGTTGACGCCTTATCAATGATGGATACAATATATAAACTATGCAACGAAATGGTAGCAAATGCCATAGGAGAGTTGAAACTGCTGAAGATCACACATACTCTTACACACACCCACACACACACAGACATACACACACACGTAGACAGATACATTTGTAAATATATTTGTGTTCGTTTTCATTGCCGGCTTTTGGGCGCAATGCATAAATTTCAGTTGACATAGTTTTTGAGCAGCGCTAAAACCGAAAATAGGTTTAAACGAAGATGCAGACACAGTAAGCCAACCACACACACACACATATAAACACTCAAACAAGCACTCATACTGTTGCAGTTACAGTTGCCCCTCAAGCCATAATTGGTTGCGTCAGTGCATAAGTCACGAGTTCGTTTCGAGTCCTTCGAGTCTTCGAGTCCTGCTCGACTCGTTGCCATGGCAAACATCAAGCACACATTCTCTAGCAATCTAAGTGCGTTTATGTGTGTGTGTGTGTTTGTGCACCTGAAAGTATGCAGCATTTATATGGGATAAATACAAGTCGCCCACTAATTGAATTGAAATGCGCCCTTCCAAACCCGACCCGGTTCAGGCAATGAAATTTTGGTAATTAATATTTTCACGTAAGCGGAAATGTTCAACAAACATGTGAATGACATCGCCCCAACATAAGTTTATTTAACTAGCTAACAAACTTGTTGTTACTCGTGTCATTGCTGTTGTCTGTGTCTCTGAATAGAGACTCTCTCTACTAGTTTGAAAGTTTGTTTAACCATTAAATTTCATAACGCTTTTGATAACAATATAATATTTTAGACAAATTAGATGCCAAACATAATAATGCATACCAAATGTCTAAGCGTGTTGCAACTTAAATTGCATTCTGATGAAATTTTATAAATTTGTCTATATAAGATATAACGAGTAAAGATTTGTGTTCGTACTATTGGCATCAGTTTGAAAAAATAAAACCATTTTTAAAGACTGCAGTTGTCGACTATTAATTGCCTTTATTCCATTCGCTTTCTTGAATGTCAGCACATCACACAGCAACTGCTTCAGCAAATTAAAATCATCCACTTGAGAAGCAGCCAAGTAACAAGATTGAACTGTCAAACTTTCTGCTTGGCCATAAGTCAATTAGGTAAATTGACTTACTTTATAAGCTGGCAATGGTTGTCGCGTCTTTCGTTACCTTTCTCTCTGATTTCTTTTCTGTTGTTTGTTGGGGGAATGGGGGGTCACTTAACTGATTTGTTTGTGGTCTGACTGAAGTTAAGATGCTTCTTCACTTCATCTTGTTTGAGAGGTGACAGTGTGGAACGATTTTTTTGACTGAAAACCAAGATGAAGCGTGCTGATTGAAAGTATCTGAAAGTCTACTTAGGTGAGAGCATTCTTGAAGTTTTTGCATTTAATTAAGTAGTTGATTTTTAATGAATATTCCTTAGTTAATGTTGAAGCTAGTTAAAGTTCATAATTTACAACTCTAATGACTTTCTTTGAATTTAATTTCTAAGTAGGCAAACTTATTGCTTCAGTTCAGAAATTCAATTCAGAAACACTTATTGAAACAAGTATAACATTACATTATCATTTCAAACAATAAGTAAAACGTAAACTCTATTACACGGTCATTGAGCAACTCCGAGAAGAAGATCATCACGAATAGATAATCTGTTCCAAATTTTTTGGTAAGATTCATAAAATTCTTTTCTAATCACAATCACTCAGCTAGTGAATTATCTAGTCTTTTTTTAAACATGCGTAAATGTTTCCGTTTTAAATACAATATACGTATAATATTTAGGATAACAAAATTTTTATAGACATGCTTATTAAATTTTGATGCTTTCATCTTGATTTCCAGCGGGTGAGATCAAATTTATTGAGTTAATTAAATTTGCGGACAGCGAAAGTGAAATGTAATGGACACGAGTTGCGCATATTGTGAACAGGTTTTAAATTATTTAAAACCAAATGGAAGCGACCGCAGACTCGTGCCGGCCAGGGCGCACACATGGCGTATGCGTGATGAAATATGCCTCGCATTGGCCACTGGTAAAATTGTCACGTTTTTAATTAAACGTGTGCGCAGTCAAACAACGTAACGCCAATAATAATCAATGGCATCACCAATACTCTCAAAACAATAATAACGACAGCAACAACAATAACAGCAAAAATTGAATAATAATTAAAAAAAATGAAAAGTGATTTGTGTACGTGTGTGAAATTATTAATTGTACAACTATAACAACCTGTTGCCTTTTCCGATTTTATAATTTTAACTTATTTCGTGTTATAAAAGTCCTAGGCGGAAATTCCTTCAGTTAAATTGCTAAAATTAAAAGTGCTTTGGACTTTCAGAAC
The DNA here is from genome assembly GCA_035047525.1 of Drosophila quinaria. Lineage (NCBI taxonomy): Eukaryota > Metazoa > Arthropoda > Insecta > Diptera > Drosophilidae > Drosophila > Drosophila quinaria. Next base: position 131,608 of record JAWNPO010000056.1, on the reverse strand, counting down.
CAACTGTGTCATTGTCTTGTCGCCTAAATAATTAATTTATCATTCACTCTTTGTCTGCTTTCAATTTCTGCATTTTGCTTTTCAATTTACAACTCACTTTACCCTAGTTTGTCAGTCACCTGACCACAGCTGTGACCATTCTCAAGCTTTGTGGCAATGTTAAATTCAATTAAAAATTCTTAAAGTACTCGTATTCCTCGTATTCGTATTACTTTCAACCCATTTTTAGTTGCTTATTTATCAATTAAATTAGACTGAAGTAGATATTTAGACAATTTTTTTTTGATTATACTTGAGATCAATTTTGTTTTACTATTTTTCAGGAATCACAAATTATTATTCATAAAATTAAAACAAGAATGAATATTTATTCTATCATCAATTTACTCGGTTCATAGATTGTTGTATGTGTTCAACTAGGCCAGTTTCGCAATCCCAAGCACACCCATACATGCTTTCAGTATTTAATTCTTGCAAGCACTGTTAACTTATTAAAAAAGCGGAAGGAAAAACGCAACATTTATTGGAGCGCCTGTCGCTTATTTGACATATCATTTGCAGCTCGTTGAAAAATGGGGAGGCAGTTAATTGTTTTTTGTTTTAATAAGGTCGATGTCTGCACAAGATACAACAATTAAGCACATAAAAAATCATTTAATTATGTCTATCAAACGTCGCACACGGGCGCCTAAAAGCGAGCAGCGATAAGTTTTTTATTACACCTCAGCTCGTGTGTGTGTGCATCTGATAACTTCATGTGTGTGCGAGTGTATGTGTGTGTGAGTGTGGGTGAGTCTCATTAAAAATGAAAGCGCTACTCATTAACTGTGCCAGGTAACAGACAACCAGCCAACAAACAAACAAGGCAACAACAAACGATTTTTGAGTCGGCAACTTTACGCTTAAACACCCCAAACATCCACACATGTGTGTGCGTGGGTGTGTGTGTGTGTGGGTTTGTATGTGTGTGTGTGATGTTGTGTAGTTTTAATTACCTTTTGCTTTTGCTGTCGTCGTCGTGTGCGTCGCTCGTTCGACTCGTTGTTTAAGTAATTGTTTGTCATTAGTTAAAATGTTTTCATTTTGTTTCACCGAGCCAATTGGGCCGCGTTTTATGTATCATAGTGTTGGACCATACACTGCGAGAAATTGAACAAAATTATATCAATTCCCAATTGTTATTTTTATATTTTTGAATTGAATTTTTGAATTTGAATTGTCCACTATATTTTCTCTCATTATTTCCGCTTATATTCAATTTTTAAAATTTTATTGTCCCACAGTTCTTCATAAAATAATGTCACTTCCTCAATGTCTCTGTCTTGATTTTTTATCTGTTTCCAAGTAGGCATTGTTTCATTTTTATTTTTTTGTTTTTTTGAATTAGATTTGTGAGTTGAACCTTGTTATTCACAAGTCCGAATTGTAAGGGCTAACACAAATGACGGAAAACTGTTAAGAAACAAACATAGACAAAAACATAGTATTAATCCAACTCTAATCTCCACTCTCAACTCGACTTTTCCGCAGGACATTTGGTGATCCTTCAGTCATGGCCTTTGTGGCACGTCGCAATATTGAGGGCAAGTTGGTCGACTGCCAGGTGATTTCGGGTGGACTCCGCTCCAGCTCGATGTCAGTGTCCGACGTGAGTGACGACGACGCCGATTCGGGCACAGTGCACGGCTACAGTAATCGCTCCTATGTGACGCCCACTGTGCGCTATGTGGCAACCAGGGATGAAGATGACGATCTCGCCAGCTGCTACACATATGACGGCACTCGTGGACGTGGCCGCGATCCTGAGCCTGATCCCGAAGTCGACTCGGTTGGCAGCTATAGTGACCAGTGTGAAAGCGGTGCCGAGGATCAGGGAGCAGGTGGCGACTACCTGTCTGACATATCCGAGCGGGATGGCGACGAGAAGACCGCGATCACGCCTCGTCGCTATGCTTCGGGCGGAGGAGACGCCGATCGCCAGCTGAATGTGGATGCCCTGAGTCTGGCCTCCATTGACGAGGTCACTGTGTGCAGTCCGAGTGACAAGCAGCAAATGCATCCGGATGATGATGAGAGTCTGGCGTCCTTTGATGTGGCCACCGTTTGCCATAATGCGAAGATGCAACCAGATGATTCCCTCAGCATGGGCTCCTTTGATGTGGCCACGGTTTGTCACCCCAACGAGCAGCTGGACGACACCATTAGTCTCGGCTCTGTCAACAGCGCCACTGTCTGCCGCCCAGCGAAGCCGGGAGATCCGGGCATCGCCCTGGACGCCATGAGCACCAACACATTCGATTGCCAGAGTCAGGTGACCAGTCGCACCTACAACTTGAAGTCGAGCACAGTGCGGCGGGATGACTGCTCCTCGGCCTCCACCTGCAGCTGGACCGACATGTACGGCGGGGCGCTTAAGCAGTCCGAGAGTCGCAGCAACATTGTGCCGTCCCTCAGTCTTAACCTGTCGACCACATCCTCGTCGTCGGGGTCCTCCACATACTTCCGCCACATCGACGACAAGAAGGAACGCCACGGGCAGGCGGCCTATCAGGAGTGGGTGAAGCGCAAGGAGCGCCAGAAGCTGGAGAAGACACAGGCCGCCAAGGAGGAGCGCGAGAAGAAGGAAGCGGAGAACGCGTTGCGCCAGCGCATGGCCAAGGAGCGTTACCAGGAGTGGTGCCGGCAAAAGGAGCTGCAGCAGCAGAAGAAGCCGTCGACCAGCAGCATCAAGAGCACGGCCAGCTCCGCCAGTTACCAATCGAGTGGCTCATCGAGCTCCTGCGGCAACAGCCCGAGTCGAATTCAGTCGCGGTTGCAGCGGAAGGCAGGCCCCGAGACGGCCAAGAAGCGCGAGGAATGGGATCGCATCAAGAGGCAGCAGCAGCAGCGGGAACGCGAACGCCTGCGCCAGCTGGAGCTGAACAAGGAGCGGCTGGAGCAGCAGCGCAAGCAAAAGTCCGAGGGTGCCTGGCAGAACTGGATGAAGTCGGTGGGGAAGCGGGCCAAGCCGGTGCCATTGAACCAGGGATTCGACACCTTGCGCGGCACCATCTCCAACATCTACATTAATCCAAATCAGTGGGTCTCCAACATCGACACCCATGATTCACGCGGCAATTGAGCGCCGGGAAGCTCTGTTAAAGTTCCAGTCGTTTTCATTGGCATTTCAAGAAATTCCAAAAAAAAGTTTCAAAAACCTATCTTCTACGAAATGGGTCCAATTATGACCGGTGGTGATAATCGAACCCACCAAAAAAACATTAAAACCCCATATATATATATAAATATATTTGTTTACTGACATATTGGTTGGCTCACTACAATTTGAGCACCGATGTTTCAATAAACCAATAGTTGCAAAGACAAAAAAGAAAAAAACAAAGGGAGAGAGGGAAATTGAGCATTTTGAAAGCTTCAATGTTCATTAATAGTGGGTAAAATCTGACTAGCTTTTGAGTTCTCTTGAAGTTCATTATTAAAAATTGCAGATGCTTACACTGCAGAGAGAGAGAGAGAGAGAGAGAATGTATTTTAATCGCCATGAACTTTGAAATTGCATTATTAACTACTTTTTATAGCCTTTAATTAAATAAAATCCCAGTTTGGCACTTGATTTCAAGTCTATTCGCCTCAATATTCAACTCTCGAGAATTTGAAGACTAAGTCAATTTTTTTTTAATTACCTTATTACTAAAAGTAAAATAAAATGTTTAGTCTTTGTCGCTTCTCTCAGTGTATTTTGCACATATTCCAGCAATAGCAATTATAATCGGTTTAATTACAAACCACGGACATTTCATATAAGTGGATATTTCCGTCTCTGTTCCCGTGTCACTTTCCGTGTCTCTCTCTCTCTCTCTCTCCTGCACAGATTATTAATAAAAGCCTTCCTTATCGACCCTCTGGAGAAGACCCAAACTCCAGCTGGGCACTCTGGGCCATTCGATAACCTTTGGCCTTGCCTTTGTAATGGCTTTCCGAGAACCAAGAATATTTCGAACTAAAATATAAATGTCCCTATAACTGGACTTCCTTGTTTACCACTTTGTCTGCTTGTCTAGTGTAAACTTTTTCTACCAGGAGATATATGTACATGTATTTGTCCAGTATATTCCACTGTCCCGCCTGTGTGTGGGTCAATTTGTGCGTTATTATTTATTTGTCAGCTCCATGGGGAGTTTGAGTCTGCGACTAGACGTACTATAGGCTTAATTAAGCTCCCCACTCTGCTTGGGCTTTATTTATGCAATTAACCAAAGCAGCGTGTAATAAAGTCCAGCCAGGTGAAATCTTTGATTAATTGTAGTTTTGTTTACATGACGAGAGAGCGCAGACCTAACATGATTATGTGTGTTCAGGGCCAACTAACTAATAAGTAGACTGTTTGCGAGTCTTTTATATCAGGTGATTAGTGTACAGCTCTCATTTCTTGTTTCTGTTATTGTCTACTAAGCTGCGGCAATTAGTTTATCTCTGTCATAGGATGTTAATCGCTTTTTAGTCCAGTATAATTATGGAGCGTCTTCGTAATGATTATCTATTGACGACTTTTACACACATAAGTCTAAATTAATTTTGTTTATCACTTCAGCCTTTTAATTACTATTCCCACAATCATTTATATAATAATAATAATAAGCAAGAAAACTATAATTTTATGTTGCAGAATTTTAAAAATATCTTTAATAAAATTTCTGCCAAAATTTTCAAAATTAAGCTATAATTTAGCTTTTCCTGCTCGCATACGAATATGCAATATTCTACCCGCAATTCATTTCGATTGCCTACTTTTGGGCTCTGAAACGTCCTGCGATTTATTTACATTTTAGCATTTTGTTGTCCTTGTTCCTGTTCCCATTTTCTTGTGTTCCTGGGTTATAAAGTTTAATGTGATATCGTAAAATGTAAACAGGGCAAAAAACAGAAATTGCTAATGGGCCATTGTGAATTGCAACTCATATGATACCATCAGAATCACAGCAATGACAATGGCAAAATGTTAATGGTATGTGAGGTCGTCATAGACTTTTATGAGCAACTATAAATTAAAAAGAAAACAATTTCCCAAAGGTTTCTTGGCGTCTGCTAACATAGAAATTAAGAATACATTTCAAATAATTTCGCTGCACTTAAATAGCAATTAGGAACGCGAAAAAAAGGGAAGAGTTCTTGCAAAATATATAAAACAAATATTGACTACCAAAACGAAAATTTATGCAGATTAACGCAAATTTGCGCATTTTAAACGCAAAGCAACAACAACAACGACAACAATTACTGAGCGACCAACAATTATAATAAATAACCACGAAAAATTCAAAATGATTTGCTTGGGGTGCTGCTTGCTGCTGTCGCCGCGCAAAGAAAATTAATAATAAATCTCAAAATGCTCATTAACTTAATTACTGTGTTTATTTTCATTGCCCTTCCGCTGACGTTGTCGGCGACGTCGTTTTCCGATTTTTCTCTCAGTTTTGGCAGCTTTCACTTTGTATTTGTATTTCAACTACCCTGTAGTCATGAAATCAGCGCGAGAGGGTATATCAATTTTGCGATTGTAGATAAATAAACCATAAAGTCTAAAGTCCATAAAGATACTCAATATTCATAAATAAATACAAGTAATAAAAAATAGTTGTCCTGAAAACATGTTTACAAATGAAAGCAACTTATTTTTTTGTTTGTTTATACCTTTATAATTAAAGTATAAAGTATTTTTAAATCGATATGCGCATGAAATTTATACTCTCAAAACACCAAAAAGGACTCAAGTACAAATTTCTGCTTACTAAAATAGTATGCATAATTCTCCAGGGTATTTTTAAGTTCACCATCTATAACTTTAGCTCACTTTTATTTTTTTTGTTATCCAACTGTTTTCTTTCGCTGCGTCACGCAATTTTTATAGCTCCCCTCGACGGGCATTGCTGCCCCAGAAATTCTGATAAACAACTCAGCGATGAAAAAATAGCCCCAAAACATGAAGAAATTGAGCGTCTTTAACCTTAATGTGTATTTAAGTAATGTTAATTGTGTGTAGTGCCGCCAGCTGTCGCCAGGTGGCTCTATACCGCATACTTCCTCACTCTTTATATCCCCGCTCTCCCTTACACGCTCTTTTGTTCTTGGTCCTTGTTGTTTTTCCTTTTTGGCACATTTTTTTGTAATTATGTTAATTTTGTGTGTTTCACCTGCATTTGGTAGCGTATCTAAAAGTTGTGTTACATAATTGCTGGCTAGCTGTTAATTGAATTTCAAGTGAGACGCGCTCAGGTAGCAATTAGCAAGGTGCCAGAGGTTGCAATAAATACTTACATTTCTTTTTAATAGAATTTGGGTTCTTTCAATAATATCATGCCTCCAAAATATTAGGGCAATTACTACGCTTTTGCTTAAAAGTTTTCGCATTTCGTATGGCAATTGAAAAACGAAATAATAGAATATAATCAACACTTTAAGCATATCTAATCCAGAAAAGCAATTAAGCCTTTCTTATGAAACAAAAAATGGATTTAATTTAAGGAATTTAGGTGGCTAATTTAGAGCATTGTATGTAAACAACAGGTAGATTAAATCATCAATCAGTCCCCATGTTCGTGTGTAAATTTGTAGAGTAGATTGCACTCGACTGCAGCGTTCCTAATTACTTATAGGTGATTGAATAAATCCCTTGAGCTGCTTGTCATGTAATGTATTTCCAATGATTTTCATAGAATATTAATGAACGGTTTTTAATTCAAGAATTAATTTATGCATTTATTGCATATTTAATGAAGTTTCTCTCGAAAAAAGAATCGGTTTCAGTTTAAATATCGCATGTTATTGCACATAAGTATTTTATTTATACTCTTTTGCTTTTTAAAGTGCGTGATTTCCCGCAAACATTTTTCATCGGAAATCTGATCTCTTTGCGCATTTTTGCCGATTACTTTTTTTTGCTTTTGAATTTTGCAATCAGGAAGCAAGGATTAATACCCCATAGCAGTTTGACATTATTAAAATGCATATTATACGGGCAAGTGAGTCGATTTACTCGTCCGTGTGTGTGTGTGTGTGTGTGTGTGTGTGTGTAGCCAGTGTTGCAAAAGGGCTTTAGTAAGCGATGCATGCATCTATGATGCATATTAACTACATTTTAACCTTGAGATTTATACGTAATATATGCAAAAACAACTGACAGACATTTGCACCGAACACTCTCTCATGGGACTTGGACAGTGGCTGAGTGAGGATACGGGCTTGGTGTACACTGTACAGTGTACACATGCAAACGGAAAAAACGGCACTGAAAAACGCGTTGGATATGAAAATTGGTTGTGGGTGGTGAAGGGGAGGCAACTGTGGTTGCAGTTGTTTTGGCATGTTTGAAAATTCCTGGAAACAAATGTAATAAAACTACTCGTAATACTCGAACACACACACATACAGTCGCTTACACGCACACAGTTAAAGTGCCCGGCTTTTTATTAGCTGCGAGTTTGAGGAGTGTTTTTTTTTTGTGGCTAAGTTTCTGTTTCTGTTGCCGTTTCAGATATTTTTGCGTGCTGGCCTGCACTTAAAGTAGCTCTGATGAAAGAATTTTGGTTTTATTTGGAATTAGTTGCTGGTTTTAATTTGATTTTTTAGTGTTCACTTGAGTATATTTCAAATTTATGCGCATTCCTGGCATTTTGATAGACTGCCAAAACTAAATCAAGTTAGCTGCGATTTGTTTTGTAAGCTATTTGTGAAACATAAATCTTTTTGCAAGGGAAATCAAACAAACGATTTTCTTTCACTTAACGATTTAAAGTTTATTTATTTTATAAATATTCCTGTCGATTTGCCATTTACATGTGTGTTTGCTTACACTTTAATATACAATAAGTAGCTATTAGACTTATTCCCTACTGAAATCCTTGCTCTACTGAATTCCACAGGAATTGCGCACAAATAATCGCACTTAACGAAATTTCAGTGGAATTCCGAAAAAAATGGAGGGGGGAACAAGTCTGTATATATTTTTATTAAATCATATTATTTGCTATTTATAACAATTTGAATTTAATATACATTTTCTTTTGTTCGTTTAAAGTTTTAAATAAATATACAGAATGTATTTTATATTGAAAAGAATTGATTATAAAGTTTTTGCAGTAAATTAAACATGTTTAAGCTGTGTTTAATTTATGTTTATTAGTGCATTTAATACAATTAGTATATATGTATATTATTAATTTACACTATTAACTCGTACATTTTTTATTGCTTCTCAAACAAATAACTTTTTATATATTTGATATATGCTTTTTTCCAATGTTGGCTTTGCTAAATACATAAGTCAAGTAAATGATATGTATTTTATGCTTTGGTTTTATTCAAATAAGTAAGTATGTTAATTTGTAATGCTTGGAGGGAGCTGAAGAAAGAAACCTAACAAAATGTTGAAATTCTTTAGGTATTTATATTGTTATTTTTTTTTTTTAATATTTTTGTATATATTGTTGAGTTATGTATTAATACGCAGACAGTTGCAGTTTTCAGTATATCTTTTATAGTTTTAAAATATTTATTATATATTTGCATATTGAATTCAGCCCGCTCCAAACATTGCCTTGTGAAATATCTTAGTTCTAGTCATGAATTTCGCATTCAATTTACTTGCAATTAAATATTACTTTGCACACATACAGTCTCACATGGTTTATACAAATTTACAATAGAGATTTTGTCAATCTTTTAAGGGAATAAAGAAAACCTTTTGCTGTACGTCTATGTACATGTGCCATAGAGTTGTAATTTCAATATTATCAATACTCGTATATTACAATTAAGCAATTTAAGCTATACTCATACTTATCGATAGAATTCAACAGCTTGAACATGCACGCGTAGGGATTAGGAAGCCAGTTTGACTTATTATATGATGATCTAGCCATCTTTAACTTACGATATGATAGTACATGTATGCATGGTATATATTTTTGTTTGTCTATATATCGTTCAACTTTAGCTTAACCACTTGCCATAAATCAGCAGCTGCATTTTGGCGTTTTGGCATTGACAAACTCAATCAAGCCAAGAGCCATCATCGCATTGCCAACATTGGCAACATCGTCTTCATATCGGACTCCCACTCTTCCGGATTCAGCTTAATCTCTGTGAGCGCTTCGCGTCTGTGTCAAACATGTGTCAGTGTTTGTGGCAACAATGTCAGTTGAGTTTTTCGCAGTTGCCACGACGACGACGACGACGACGGCGACAGCGACGTCATCCCCATCAGCAGCAGCGTCACCACAAGCGGCAGCATCCAGCTCAGCGTCTGTCTGGGTCGTTTGGAATGCTGTGACGCAGCTGACGAGGCTCCATACATGCTGTCAATGCTCTCCGCACTGAGACTCAAATCGGCTGCAAGTGAGCGAAGGGTTGCAAAGATAGAGAAGGGGTGTGGGGTGTTGGGAAAAGGTGGAAAATGTTAATAGACTTGGCGGTTTAACTGCGGAAATTGGTTAAGCTCTGGTGTGACGATGATGATGATGTCTGTGTCGGGAAGCAGTTGTTGTGATTAGCTGGCCCGTGATTTCCTAAACTGCCACTGGACATGATTTACCTCATGTTGAATCAAACACCAGCATTTCCCATCCGTCAGTCAAACACCAGTAAATCAAATGTAAATAGTTTGAACATTCTTTAATGCCTTTAACTCTAAAACTGAACTTAAAATTATAACTGGCCAGTACTTTAATTTCTAACAACAACCCTTAAAAAATGATGAATGCCTGACCTCAAAACTTGTCATAGATATATGCAAAGCAAATAATAATAAATTTCATGTTATTTGCTCAGCCGCATATCACACTAGAAAACATTATTTCATTTCCATGTTCAAACTTCCAGATTTATTGACTAGAAAACCAACAGGCTAACCACAGACTTGCTGCCCAAAAGAATGAAAATACAGCTCACATTGCAGCCCATTTTTCAACTTGCATTGAAATACACAACTCAATTAGGCAATAATAATAGAAGAAGAGGGGAATAAACTTCTGGCCCTTAAGCACAACTTTATTGCCCATCCTTCAAATGCGATTTTCCTCCTCTTCCTACTCCTCTTTCTCTTGCCTCCCCTCTTGGAATTTCGGCCACAAAAGAATTTATTTGATTGTATCCAAGTATTTACAAATCATTAAATTGCCATAAAGCCAAACCGAGCGTGTTTATTGATATACAATTATGCGGGTTCCAAGAAAGCAAAACTTTTACCTGCCCCAAAAAGTATGCAGCGTTTTTTTTTCAACTTATTTGCACAACCTTTTCTTATATTCCAGAGTATTTTTTTTTATTGGTCTTGTGGCTGGCAAATTAGTGTGAAAATCTGTTAAACAAGCGGTGAAAACCGCTCAGCCCTCAATGTCCCTACCTAGGTTACTTTTTTTTATGGCATTCGTCCTGTCTCAAGTGGCCTGTTAAGCTGTGTGGGTTGGACTGCGGGAGGGGATCGGTTGTTGGTGGTTGGTAGGTCCATAAATGCTTGAAATATGGACCGTAACCCTAATCGGAGCGACGCACACCCAACTGAGGATGAGCAAGTCCACTTGGCTTACCTTTTCGCTTGCCAGGATTCTCGGTGTCCTCGCCGCTGTGCTCCTGCGGACGGGATGAATGATACAGCTCGGAGCTTTTCGTACGCTTTTTGCCTGTGTTTTGGGAAAAGATTATTGTATTGAATTTTCGGTTTAGTTTGGCGGTTCCTTTAAAAAGTGTCTTCCAGTTACTCCTACAAATACTAGTTTATTCTTAATGCATATTCAGTTTTGTTGCTTTTCCATTTTCTATTTCCCATTTCCATTTCCATTGCACAAGGCCCCTTCTTGGCCTTACGGACAGGCTCACCTGACGATTTCCAACGGATTTGCATGCCAAATGAATTATTTATGCCTTTTCTCCCAGTTCTGTTTTTATGATTTCAGCGAGGCAAAGTGAAATATTTGCCGCTCATCTGAAATTTATGCCGAGTGGCTATTAAATCTCGCTTTTCTCGCGCCTTCTCTGAAATCTCTTGAAAGTGTTTTGGCTTGACAGTACAACTGAGCTCACATCTACCCATAATTGTTTCTTCTTTAAAGATTTTCCTCTAGCATTTTTACTCACCTTTGTGACGCGCATCGTAGCTCTCCACATAGTTGACGGCATTCGGCGGTATTCCTGTAGAAGGACCTTTGTTTAAAAGTCAACTAGTTTGGAGTTCTACTTACTGTAAAGCTTGATGGTGCCATCGGTATCTCCCAGTGAGTTCTTGGCCACACAACGATAAGCCCCAAATTCGGCCTGTGTCAGAGGATTGATGTGAAGTTTCATCGAACTGCGATATCCAGCGATTTCCGTGACATTTGCTGAATATTTGCCGCCTGCAAAGATAGTTCGATAGGTTTTCTGTTTATAATTCATTAAAATATTAAACTAATTAATATTTAATTGAATTTTTGCATTATTAAATCATTTAAGCCATGTCATGTGCATGGCCACAAAATGTATGCAAAGTTCACAGCAATGTCGTTGACAGTCATGCAGGAATAAAATTTATGCACGAACTCATGTCACACTCCACAATTGGGGAAATGAGGTAAAGATCCGGGATTACCGGGGGCAGGCGTTTGCTCTGCTGTTCTGAGCTGACAATTAAAAAGTGGCCAGAGCAAAATGTAAATGAAATTTATTTGCATTTATAAAAAAATTAAAATGATACGAATTGCAGTAGCAGTCAGAATTTGAGTTTGTGTCTCCACCCCCTCCCCATGCAGTTCTAAACACGCATGTCCCGGACAGTCGAGAAACCGCAGCAGTGTGGCAGACAACCATCATTAGGTTAGAGTACCCCGCAATGGGGAGAGCCAGAGGGTATCAAATATAATTCACACTCGTATTACTAAATCAGCTAATTAAAAACTTTTTTTCTGCACTCAACGGCCATCAGTTAGCTCTATTTGAGCAACCTTTTGAGAGTGCTGCGGATGGATGCGGGTTCAGGAAAGCTAATGTGTTTGTGGGGGATTATGAAATGTATAACGATAATTTCGTCAGAATACGAAAAATCAGACAGATGATAGCAAATAAGTAAAACTCTTTTTAATTGGCAAAATTTCAGTTATTTTCATTTTAATCATAATGATTTTTAATTCTGATTATTAATTCCACTTACCTGGTGGCACAATCTCACCACGCTCTCGTGTCCAATAGTTGATGGACTTGGGATAGGCCTCGGATTGACATTCGAGAGTAACCCCTTTGCCCTCGACAGCGCCAATCAGTTGATTCTGCACTGTGATCATTGGAGGAACTGAAAGATAAGTTATTATTTCAATTACATTAAGTTGTGCTGATATGAATCATACATGTTTACGTTATATTTCTTTAAACAAACATTCAAATAATTAAGTCATACTAGTTTTTCATATTATCAGGGGTGCTACAGAAATCGCTTTCGCGTGAATTTCATTTAATTTTCATACAAATTCAAGTGAAATTCAAGCGAAAGCGATTTCTGTGACAGCCCCGTATTATATTTTTTTAATACTCACAATGCACCACAAGCGTTATCCTCTTGCTGACTGAGGGAGGTACTCCATTTGAAGCTATGCATAAATATGCGCCCATATGCTGACGCTTGACACGAGGTATTACCAGATCGGTACCCTCGATGCTGGGCACTGCAGATAAATGAAATTCATATTTTGAAGTATATATTACAAAATGTTAAATATTTTTATCAACATAATAAAAAGTATATCATCTGTTTTTTTTTAAATTTCACATCGATTTAATTTTGCATCATTCAAGAATATTATATTTACACGAAATATATTAAAGATTTAAAAAAGGGGTATTTTTTATACTATGTAATCAATATTTTTAGTAGGGAAAAGCTTCTGCGAAAAAATTTATGATTTCCGCGCAGCCAAAAAAAATCATATACAATTCCTATTTATCAAATAACTGGTATAAAATACTTAATTAAATATGTAAGGAATTTTAATTTAAAATTAAAATGTTTGAAAATTTTTTTAAACAATTATTAAATGATGTAGTTTTTTTTATCAAGAAATAAAATGATAATGTGTTTAAACATTGAGTAAATAAATTTTGTAGTTTGTTTTTATTCGAGAAATAAAATGATAATGTATATAATCAAATTTTTTTTGTTATTATTAATGCAAAATTTTAATATTATTTTTTACTTTGTGTCTCCTTTTAAAGTTCTTCAAAAAATGTGCCATCCAACGACTGAAAGCGTTGGCAAAAGTTAACGGCCAGATAAAGCAGCAAGCACCTATGAAATTACCACAGAGTCGTAACTACAAATGTATCTACAAAATGTTTAGCCATGTAATGATAGTTATTACATTCGCCTAAGCTCTTTCATATTGTACACCAAAAAGTTGCATTCAAAAGCGCAAAACTTTCAGCGACTTTTATGATGCTGTGCAGTCCATATTGGTGGAGGGGGGACATGTCCAATGGGGCAAGGGGCGATAACGGATAAATGGGGCACAGCAAGGTCCACGCAAACATCCTGTTTTGATAGTCGAACTCGGGTTTTATTATATAAATTGCATAGTTGTTGGTTAAGCCGGCAGTTGCACAGACTTGCAGTCCCGTACGATGATGATACGATGCTCTATCTGTTTACGTGTGTGTGTGTGTGTGTGATGTGTGTGCTTGTTTGGGTGAACCGGAAACGGAAGTGCTGGCTAGTTTGCGCTTGATATTGTTACGTATGAAAAGGTTAGCGGCTGAATATATTCGGGTAATAAGCTGATTTTTCGTTTATTGATTTGCCTAGGACGGGTCACAAAACTGCCGCTTTAATACGGATCCCAAATATGGCCGCATTGCTTATTAGCCACACTATTTGGGCGGCCATTAAACGTAATAGCCGCAAAAAACGTGTAATTTGCTTGAAATGAGCAGCAAAGTCGCGCCACGCTAAAATAGCATAAAAACTTTACTCTCTTTCGCCAGAATTTCATTTCAACCAAACTGAATAACCAAAACGAATAATCAAATTTCGAATAAAAAACTTTTGCTCCACAAAACAGACCGCGCAATTTTAAAACAAGAAAAATGCTTAAAGAACCAATCACGAACTTTGACATACCCTAAAATAATTGTGTATTTGTATGAAGTTGTAACCTTGAAGTTGTTAACCTTTTAAAATTACAATATTTACATGTTTCGATAAAATTTTCTTTAATTGGCAATTCAAAATGCACATAAAATTTTTTTTTTAAATTTTTGAGTTGTAGCAATCCTATTAATTGAGGAGTAGTTGTTATTATGAAATAAATTAATATATGTTTTTCTGAAAGTATTCTTACTGACTAATATAGACATCCTGATAAGTATTTATACCCTGTACATTCCTGCTACAGTATACATACAAAAGACAGAAAATTGAGTGTACTCTTTTGCATCTTCGAAACGTTTCAAAGGCAGTAAAAAAATGAAAATACCCTATTGTTTTTAAATTTGTTAATATGAGAATAAACTCCAAATTAATTTCTTAATGATGTTACAAACAAAATGATTTAGTGATTATGCCTCTCACACGAATACCATATTTAATGGGAACACACACAAACATACATCGCGTTTTAAAAAAAAAAAAACAACACTGCAGGTACTTCAATGGCTCCTGGACAGACCTTGCTAGGGGTGGCAGACATTTTAAGCCACACTGAAAAGGTCATTTTGCCAACTTTTGTTCTATTTATGCTGATTTTTGTTTTTTGTTTTGCTTCATTTTCCTGACCGCTGTGGCTTTTTTCGTGTTCACGGGTTTGCATTTTTTTCCATGTGGTTTTTTCCAGGCAACCTTTGATTTTGGCCTTTCGTGTGGAATTTGATGGGGCTCGACTTGTTTATGTGGAGTAGTCCATGCAATGGGATACACCCAAAGAAATTTTGGACGATGCGATTACAGATAATATATGTATGAGTGAATTAAAATATTCGAGAGTGCTTTTTTTTAATATAAAAATATAAATTCATAGGCTATATACCCTTATACTTATTTTTTGCTGTATTCATGAATGCTTTCGTGGAAGTTAAAAGATGCGTGCACTGTTTTTAAAACATTCATGTTTGCATGCATGAATGTTCTCGTGAATGCAAACATATATATTCGAATTATGTATTCATGGGTGTATTTATGAATGTATTTAATGAGTGTATTTTCATGAGTGTATTCACAAAATGGTTGAACAATTGGACACTAAACTGATTTTGTAACACTCTGTTGAAGTTTACAACGAAATTGCCTTAAATCAAAGCTCCGACAAGGTTTCAGTTTGTTAACCTGGCTCGCAAATCCCCATCAAGGCCAATTAGAACTGCTGCAACAGCTGCACACAAACTGACTAACCACGCGCTAATTCTGTCAGTGTAGCCATCAAACACAAGACTGTGGCGCTGAGGAATAATGAAGAACGAGGAGGAGGTTCGTTCGTCGGCACTCGCAAAAATACTGGTATGCAGGTGGGAACAGGTGCTCGTATGATGGCAACGTGCCCGCTGCTGCTGCTACTTGTCTGCTGGGCCATAACCCAGTGGCTGGCAGTTGGCTGGTGCTGTTCCTACCGTTCGCTGCCGTTTTGTGTAAAAGTACTCCAAAATGTTGGCAGGCCAACCTCATGCAGCAGGCGGCAACAACAGCAAAAAGTACTTACCACTCACACACACACACACACATGCACACAGATACACACTCTCACACATACACACATATATAAAGTAAGAGAGAGAGAGAGAGAGCCATTGCATGCATAGGGTCATAGTGATACGTAGTGCAATACCCAAAAACTGAATCCCAAAGCCATTGGCAATGGCTGCTGACTTACCCTCCTCGCCGTTGGCCAACTCGATGGCCACTCCACTTTCACGTCGCCATGTAATTGTCGGCTCTGGTGAACCGGTAGCAGCGCATTTGAGCGTCACGTTGCTGCCCTCGCGTACGACCATGTCCGTGCTTGTAGGATAATCTAGGATATCCGGCGGTACTGTTGCAGCACCAACAACAACAACCAGAGCAATCGAGGGCGCAGCCAGACGTTTGTCGTTGTCGTCGTCAGATAATGTTTATGGCAAATATATTTATATAAATATATATATATATATTTTTTTTATTAAAATAACATGTAAAGAGAAAGAGAGAGAGAGAGAGAGAGAGAGAGAGAGAGAGAGAAACACAAGTAAGAGGGAGATTGTGATATGAGCTGTGTTGTCACGCATTTTAAATAATTATTTAAAATTTGTAATATATAAATAAGTTGCATTAATTTTTCACTCAGCTGGCAAGCTGATTCATATTCATACTCTCATTTTCGGGCAGGACGATTACGTCCCAAAAGATATCCTTGCCAGCCAAATGAATCCTTGTCCGCGCCTTTGGTCGAAAAGACAAACTTTTCATAAAAACAAAATTATATATTAAATTATATGACCAGGGACACGGCGTTGAATGTGCGCGACCGCAGCGGAAAACCTATGAACCAGAACCAGAAACCGAGAACGACACAATGGCGTTCAAGTATCAAGGGGAATGAACAATGTGGGAGAAGGGTGGAAGGGTGGGAGAGTGGGCGCGGGGTGAATGCCAAATAGGTGCCTGTTGTTTGTACTACTCGTATATGCATATAATACGCCGCAATTATGTGGTTGGTAAATGACCAAAAAATGTGCTGGTGTTGACAAAGAGCTTGTTACGCCGAGGGATCCGACGGGGGGACAACTCAGTTATATCCAGCTGTGTGCTGAACTCGGCTGACCACTGAACGGTCATTAAGTGGCCAGGGTTAGAACAGAGGCGAGGGGAGCACGGCCAGACAAGGGATGAACTGGACGCTCACCACAGTAAAGACCGGCTAAAATACCAGCAATAAGGATGACATTTTCTGATTTGATTTGTTGGATAATATTATATTCGGAATTCTATCATAACGAATACAATTTTTAAAAAATCGTTTAAATTATTTCTTGAAAAAATTATATAAATGCCATTTTATGTTTGATCAATTTATATTATATTAAAGAAAATGAAACTATATGTAAAATGGAGATATTAAGCAAAAAAGTAACATTTTACTGTTTTTATTTCTTTGAAAATTTTAAAATCTTTTAAAAATTTAATTTTAGTCATGCTGCTGTTAAGTTGTCAAATTTATGAATTGAACATTTGTTCTTTATCATTAAATAAAAAATGGTGTGCCAAAATCTCAAATTGCAAGTGTCTCTTTCGCAATGTCTCTATGAAAATGTCATCAGCTAAAATGTCGAATACCTTTTGAATAGGTGCGCTAGTATGCTACACATTTTGTCAGTACAACATATATGTATAAATAAGTATTTTTGAATGTACATGAATGTGTGTGTGTGTGTGTGTCTGTGTGGCAAATGGTATTCGAACGGACGAAGCTGCCAACTGAGCGGTCGCAGCCGTTTGTCGTCGGCTGTTTAACTGCACTTGGTCACGAAAATCATCTGCACGAGTCCCCTTCCCCTCCCGTCTAGAAGCACTCTCCCCCCTCGGCACCCCATCGAGTGCTTGCTTGTGTGTGTGTGTTGCGGTGGTGCGCTGATTATCCACTGCAAATACACACAGTTGATTATACTTTTTCGTGTTTGCCACCAACTCAGAGACGGCTGCATGGAGGCTAAAATATTTAGCGCGTTGATTTAGATTTGCCAGCGAGAGGTATTTAGGCTAGAGTAGACTGAGTGGGGTGCGGGTAGGGGAGTGCAGAGGGGAGAGGGGAGGTCAGTTTGAAGACCACAAATGGACAACTAGCTACCAAACCACATCGCCTAGGCCGGACGCATTTCTTACGTCTGCTTTTGCTGCACCGTTTTAATTCAAAATCAACAATTTCTGCGGTTCACTGGACGGTTAAACACGTTTAAGCAGTCACAATTGATGGGACGGGTGAAGGTGCAAATGGAGGTGGGGGTGCCATAGGAAAGGAGTAGGGGTTAGGGGGTCTATCAGGGTCGGCCACTCGATGTTTCCATGGTTCGTTGTGTGCATTAGTCACTGAAATTTCATAAACCACGAAGCGAACCCGATTCCGTTTTCTTGTTGCTGCGATGCGGAAACGTTTTGTTGGCAACGTGACGGATTTATTTTTGATACCCAGTACTTTCATGAAAATGGGGTATAAATTTTAATATTTTCTCGATCAACGTGAAAAACTAAGTTGATCTTTCAATAGTTGATAAAAATACGGCATAGCCCTTGTAAATTATTTTCAATAAAATATGAAATTTTATTATAAAAATAATTATGAGAATAAAAGATTATTCTGTGGCCAGGATAAAAATAGTGTATTTAAGAGTATCCAATTCATTCAGATATTTTTTATATTGAGTAAAAATTTAGTTTAGAAAGCGTTAAATTTGGCAACACAAAGATTGCTGACTCAAAATGGTTCTTTAAATATTATTACAGAGTATCTCCAAGTCGAGTTTTCTCATTTACTTTTAGCCATATTTTTAATTCTTATTTTCTGCATTTATTCGTGAGAAAGAAATGGTTCGAACAATGGTCTTCGCAATGGCAACGAGGCTTATGATTGTTTGACAAACGATATGGAAAAGGAAAAGTTTTTTATTGCAACGTTCTGGACGCTTGATGCTTGTCTTCTGCTTACTTACCCACAACGTCCAAATAACCCATTTGGCTTTTCATTGGATCCGTATTTATTTGGCACATGTACCTGGGAAATGAATATAAAACGTTGTTGATCAGTAATTGGTGGGATCGGGATTTGTGGGTTGGCTTACCAGCCCTTATCCGACTCCTTGATGTCCCTGATACGCATCGTCCAGGTCTTGTGCTCCGAGTTGGCAATGCCAATCCGTTGATTTTTGGTTATCACATGATTCTGAATGGTCAAAATCGTCTGTGTGTCGACTCGCAGCCACGCAACCTGGAAAATGTTGGGAATTGGACACCAATCGGGTGTAACGAGGGGCGTTTAATTAGTGGTTCTCTCTTCAATTAGTGTATGGACATTTATTTATGACTCATATGTATGGGATGGGAGCTGACAGCTGTTCCTGACTAATAATACTTGGTCCAAATAAATATATATTTAAACTATGCTCATTTTTAAAGCACATTTACTGACCCATTGCGTCAACAATACAAATAATTAATTACTAAGTAAATAAAGTATTTGTATTTATGAAGTGTTGTGTCCAAATTTAAATAAATATCAAACATTTCAGTCATTTACGATTTAATACCTCATTTCGCTGTTCGAATTTAATAGGTAAAAGGATTGAATGAATTCATTTGATTTGCAATTTAAAATGAGTGCGTTTTGTAACTTTCATTAATTATATTATTTATATATATATAGTTGCTAATTATGATTTAATAAATATTTAAACATTTACAAATGGATTAATTGAATGCGGGAGTCTGGGGAAATAAATAAAGCAATAGAAGACTCAAGAATGGTTTTTCGAACAGGGTATTTTCCAGTGGGTCACACTTAATGTCAACTCCCTTACTTGATCACTTTATATTATCTTTATAAATACTTCTTTTAAATACAAGTATATATTTTAGTATACTCGTAGTAGTTCTACAGCTGCACTTTTAAATTATATATGGTGAGCATGTACTGCTCTACAATTATCAAAAAACAAAAACAAAAGCAGAATCTATTCCAGGAACTGTTTATGAAATTTTCAGTTATACCTAAACTAGCTCGCTGCTATGTCACGCACATCCACACACACGCACACACTCACACACATGCATATGGGCCCAGTAATTGTACAATTACACTGGTAAATTATTATGCGATAAAACACGCAGTGTGCAAGCCGAGAGAGACCGAGAGAGTGAGAGAGAGAGAGAGTGTATTTGGAATAGTCGTGTAATAAGCAATTCCCCAGATTCCATAACCCTTTGCGGCACTTTGCATGTGTAAATGTGGCAGACTTGGAGAGGCAATTTGGGCGCTCAGCTGAGCTGACATGTTAACACGTGAAGCTATTTAAGCAATTTCAATTTATAAATATATAAATCTAATCTATAAGTGTAATGTTTTGGGGAGTAATGGAGCGGGTTCATAAATTATTAACGCAGTGAATTGAATTTAACTTTTGGTACCGCTGTCAGCATAAAATAAGTAATTACACCCAAGTGCCTGCTCAATTATCTTTAAGCAGAGCATCGCTTAATTGTGCATGGCAGTGTTTTTGGAAAGAGACAAAGAGACAGAGAGAGAGAGAGACGAGGAGAGAGACAGAAAGAGATAGGGTAGGCTGATGACAGAACAAAGCTTTTCGCTTCAATGGTACTTTAACAGTGACTCCCTTTTCTGTTCCCCACACTCTCACACACACACACACACACAAACAGTTACTGAAAACGATGATGAAGCGACGAATCCAACAATCCTTAGTATTTGGCGGCCCTTCGCTTAGAACATTCACATTTTCATTCTCTTTATGCTTCTCATTCATATTTCAATTACTTTTTATGTGATTTTCGCTTTTGTTATTGCTAAGCTCTGTATATTCCTATTTATGTTTTTATTTTCACTTTCATTTCCATTCAATGTTTTTGCTTTGCTCTGATTGTTGTTGCTGTTATCGTTGTTGTTTTTGGGGTGTCGAGATTTGGTCTTTGAGATTACGAATGCACCGTCTGGTTCCAGGTAAAATGCTAATGAATATTAATGCGACTCGTTGGGTTCTTGTGGCTGCTTATTGAGTGTGTAATTGAGACAGGGGCAAAGTGGCGATGGGCGGGGTCGATTTGTTTTGTGGGGGGAGAGGGGCATACCTTATATGGTCCCAGATCCTGAACCACACAAGTGAGGAAGGCGTCACGTCCCACTGGCGCTGTCACATTCGCAATTGGGTAACTAAATTTTGGATCAACTGTAATAGAACAGAGTGGTCATATTATCATATTAATAATATCCTTGAATCAAAGTTAATTGGCATTTAATCGAGAAATATAAATATAGTATCAGCTGCAAGCTTATTATGTTCGTATTATATTTGTTGTATTGTTATCACATTCTAGTTTTGTTCCTTTGTGCTAGTTAAGTGGAAATGTTTTGCCTAAATACTTATATCAGTTATTAATATAAATATTATGCCATTCTTTGTTTTGGGAGATTACTGTGATACTATGTGCTTCAATTGCTTTTCATGGATGTCAATCTTATCCTTGTTCAGAAATATAATAAGTTATACATTTTGTTAAGTTGTTTAAACTACTATGTACAATTATATACAATTAAAATTCATATATATCATAAAAACCTAATCGAATAAATTAAGTTTTATTACAATTTCTCAATAAATAATTGGATATTTCTTTAAATTAGGAAAAAATTATTATATGAATTTGTAATATATTTTAGCTTACCAATAACTTCGGCTGGCACGTCGACCCTCTGCAGATGGCATTTCTGGCACATTAATATGACAAGCACAACAACATTTGTGGCATACGTCCAGTCGCTAGCCGACTTTGTTCTTCTGGTATATTTTGTGGACATTTTGGGCGATTGTTAATCACTTTTCTTTCGGTTAATTTTATTGAAGACTTCAGTTTTAATATATCTGTCGAATATTTCACATGTCTTTTAGCTGTCAGCTGTAGGAGGACAATGTACTATGATTAAACAATTGTATTTCGTGCCGACTTTTATACTGCAAACTTGAACTTAAATGGAATGCAAAGGAAAATGGCCAGTGAGCAATGAACCCGAATCAAACCCCTTTGGGCTGATTGTTGATTGTTGCTGCTTCTGGTAATTGGCAGTCATTAGCGCGCCTCTATTGCCATAAACTTATCCTGCTTGTTGTTGTTGTTGTTGTTATTGCTGCTATTTATGCGTGTAAACAGCGAAAAGTTCAACAAAAGTACTTGAGAACAGAATTGAAACTACACAACAATGGCAGGCCAGCAAAGGCAAACAATAATCATGCCGTCGAAAATACGGTAAATTAAAAAGTTTCAAGTTTAAAGCGCCCATTGGGCCCCGACTTTTCCCCGGTAATCATACCCATCTCCATCTCCATCGACATAGCCACCCCGAGGCGAACTCGGTGAAGTAACTGGCAAAGAGTTTTGCGTGTTCAGACTGTGTAAATTGTATTGGGAAGCAGCTGCTAGAAATTAACTAGAAGGACCTGCAGCTATCTGGCGAAGGTGTTGCATGTTGCTTTGGGCTGTTGCCTCCGTTTGTTGCCTTCTGCCTTCTATCTGTTTTCAGTTGCATTGCTCTCTGCTCATTTCATTTCATTTCATTTCACTGTGGCATTTAAACGTTGCCCCGGGGCCAAAACTGTTTATGGAACGGAAATGAAATGTTTCGTTTCTGCCTGTGAGTGTGTGTGTGTGTGTGTGTGTGGTATGTCTGTGTGTGTGTGTGTGTTTCGGCTACCTTGTAAAATAAAACAAATCGTGCAGTCGCCCATATGAAGTCGGATGGATATGTCTGCTCAGTCTGAAATAGTTGCAGTCGCCATTTCTATTGCCTACCATTAGGTTGAGTGCATGTGACATGTAAGCTGATAGAATGACTCTGACGCAATGCAGTTGTAATTGGGTTCCTGCTTTTCGGGCTCCAAGTTACAGCTCATTTTATTAAGCCTCAAATTGGATATTGTCAAATAATATTGACCAATTGAATATATACTTTTTGTATAATAAGATCGATTTCAATTACTTGAGATGTTTTTTGACTTAAACGAAATTTAAAGATATTAATTGCTACCCTTAGGCCTCTAATTCACATGGGATTATTTCAAGAAAAACTAATTATGGTATTTAATAAATATTTGATCAATTCATATGCAATTAAAACATTTATTAAATTTTGACTATTTTAAAAACTTTTCTCCTTTTATATTTTTATTTATATTGAAACACTCTCAAGAAATTAGGTATAATTATCACTGACGTTCACATAGAGGCACTCTGTAGAAATTATGTGTAATTTTCATTCACATACTCATTCACACATGTGTACTACACACTCATAAAGCCCTGCTAGGGCTTCGTTGAACAAATAAGATTTTCATATGCCCGTAGTTCCAGGTAGAAGCCACAGCCAAGGCAGCTGACTTCTAAACTGACATGGGGCCGTATGCTCTAAATTATTAATAATATTGCTGTGCCTATTTACTATACATTTCAGTGTTGTGTCTCGTCTACTTTTCAGGGCAGCCACGAGTAGCACGACCTCAGTTCAGGACATGGATATTGAGCAAAGGACACACAAGCCGCCTCGTCGGTTTTTCTTTTAAAATTGCACTAAACTATGTAAAAATCAATAGGAGTCACAAGCCAAAACAAAAAGAGAAAAACGCAAAGAATTTTAATGAAATGTCATTTTAAAATTGCTTCTGTCTATTGCGGTCGCCAGAATGTAAACTTTAATTCACATTGAAAGTTATTTATGGTTGGAATTTTTTAGGTGATTCTCTGAATAACTTTTTAGATAATCTGATATACGAAAATACCACTTCTCTTTGAAATGATCAAACTATCCGTATTTGCAATTTGATAAAGATCTCTTGACACTCAACAGGTAATGCTGTCATGTTGGCCAAGAAAAGAAAAACTGTGTACACTTTTGGGGAATTAGCTTAAAACTCTCGGCAGTTGACAACTTCAATTTATGACACATAATAAACGCTACTCAGGGAACTTTGCTTATCACATCAGTGAGTAGTCATTGTCGTATATTACGTTTATGGTTTCGGACATGCAAAGTCGGTCGACTTGGTCTCTTTGACTCACTCTCTCCTTCTGTCTCCGCTTACCCAAAAATATTGTTCACCACAATTTGTATAATCAGCTGTTGAATGATGTGCAAATTGTGTTTGTGCCATAAAAACTTCCTCACTGCCTCAACTGCGGTTGTCATGTGAAAACCACACACAAGGTCAAGCTTTGTTTATGTTTGTACTGCGTGTTCGCCTGAGGTTATGCAGCACAAAACTGCAAAACTGATGCAGATGCTGTGAAAATAATGCAAAAACAAACAAACCTCTCTATACTCTGTCCTTCAGTTCCAAATGCAGCAAAAACACACACATTTTCAATTTTTAACACAAACATAAATTAGCACGTGATATATTTCGTTGTTATCGTGATGCAACTTCGACATTTTTCAGTATTATATTTTCTCCATTCTTTCTCTTTTTTTCTGTTTTTGGTTCATTCAAGGGGGGAGAGGGCGAAGGGGTCATTGCATATGATTAGCATATATCAAAATGTATGGTAAAATAATTTCCAGTGCTTGGCGGCGCCTTCAAGTATGCAAAGTTTTGCTCAGTTTTCCCCCCTTTTTTGCCACCATCTCATTCCCCATGCCACTTCCCCTTTCACATAAGCGCCTTCAGCACGGAAGTTGATTATTATCGCTTGTTATTAACAACAGCAACAACAACAAGACCAGTTGGCAGGGCATAATAAGCCTTAGGGCCTTGTGAGTAGCTTGCAATTTTCCACCTCCTATCACAGGGGAAGAGAGGAGACGGATGGAGCCTGGCTATTATGTCAAAATACAGAACGAACCATTGGATTTTTGCTGAGCTTCAGCTAAGTCTCGAACTCAAACTACTCGGACTGTCCAGTCCGAGGCTTTGTTCCCAAACTGAAATTGAGCATTAGCAATTTGCAATTGTATGTGAGAGTGTATTTATGTAAGAGTGTATTTGTGTGAGTGTGTGAGTGCCATTTCTGTTGAATTTGTTGAATGCAGAACCTTATCTTCTGGGGTCACTTTGCAATGGACAAATAGTCAATCGAAACTATGAAGTCATTATTTGCGTCTTATTGTGTAGTGTATGGTTTCAAATAATTTGCAATATAATTGAAATATTTAAAAAAGTAAGATTTTGGAAAAAGTAGAAAACATTTAAAATTTAAGAATTAATTTAGTAAGGATACTAAGTAATTTATTTTATTTGGAAATTAATCTTTTAAGCTTAGTAATTTTTAAAATTTATTCAATGTTATTCGGAACTATGATGCAGAATTATATTTTTATTTAATTATAATTTAGTTTACTTGTCCAACACATTTTAATGAACTAAAAATATTAAGTCAGAGGATATTTTATCACTGTTTTAACTTTTAATAAATTATTTATTTAGACACTATATATGAATAGAACTGATTATTAAGTTGAAAATATAATTGAAACAACTCTTTAATAATATATGGTTTATATGTGGTTAAAGTATATGTTCTAATCGTAGTTTAAAAAAGCAAATTAGTCTTTTGCACTTAAGCTTAGACATAAATCTATCTAAGGCATCAATGAATCTTAACACTTGCTTTCATCAAAATTCCTACACCAGCAACAGAAAAAGGAGATTAGTAGTGGATTTGGTTGTATCGACAATAATCGAATTATGAACGTACATATATGTTTGTTTATGGTGCTGTGAACGATTCGATTATTTTAAATTGTATTTCCTCAGGTCCATATATCAATCTCATTCACCTGGCATCGGTCCAAAAACTGAAATCGCAATCAACTCAACGGCGAATAACAACAAATGCAGACAAAGTTTTATGTAAAATGCAAATGACACGAAAATGGAAAAGGCCGAAAAACATGTGCTCCCAAATGTCCAACTTGGCCCCAAACAAAAATCTATCATTGCAGCCCAAACAAGTATGTAACATATTTGCAACAAATAATAATCCGCCTGCTGATTTACATATTTATGTAGTATGCACGATATAAGTATGTGACTGTATATTTGTTTGTATGTTGATGTAATGTTGCCATTTGCCGGCTTCGTTAGTGAGTGTGGTTTATGGATATCAATGAACTTTAAATTGCAGCCATCGTCATGAAACATGAAATATGCAATTGCAATTGTACACGCCTAAAACTATGCAACACATGCCTAAGTATGAGCCATGGCAATAAACAGCAGAGCCCAGACACATTTATAGGCAAATTTCATGTGGATGTTAATGTGAATGTGAATATGAATGTGTATCTCTGTGTGCCGCATATATCAAAAACACACGCGTTCCAACAAACGAAACGACACCGCGAATGTGACCATTGACCGTCTCGGTCATTTGGGGTCTACTATCGTATGTGTATGTGTGTGTCCTGTGGCAAGGGGCGTGTGTCTGGAGGGGGTGTGGCAGGACTCAACTAGCATAAATAACCTGTTTTTACTTTTTCGACTTATGTATGTATGTAATTTTTAAATATAATTACAATAAACACGCATTTGCAAGTTGCTCGCTAACTAAATTGCCAACAAGCGTTTAAAAACGCGCGCGTTTTTCGGTTAGCGCGCGACAAAACACGCGAGCGAATTGTCCTGTTCACTTATTTGTTGTTACACTGCATTTATGCAACCTGTTTGTTGTTGTTGCTCTTGTTAATTGCTTATTAATTATTACACTAAGTGACACTTTTAGATCTTTATCAAAGTTTTCGCAATTTAAATTGACTATTGTATTTTGTTGGTTATTGTTTTCGGAATCGTTTGTTAATCGACCTGTAAGCAACAGTTTGGAAAACATGCAACACTCGAGTTTTCGCGTTCAGCTTCACAGCTTTTCCGGATCAGCAACGAGAGTTGGAGCACAACCGCGCGCCACGAACGTTGTCGTCAGACTGAAACTGGCGGCCAAATCGAGTGTCACACGAAGCAGCAACAGCCGAGCCGAAGACAAGTGAATGGTTCCCAGCAAATCGTTGTCGTCGTCGTCGTCGTCGCTTTGATGCTCGTATTTGGCTGGGTGGTTGGGGGTGGTTTGGGTGGCTTTCGCTGGCTTTTACCGGTGGCAGTTGCGTCGCGAGCGAATCAGACAACTGTGATTTTTGTTGTTGTTGTTGTTGGCAACATTTTATTTGGCTTTTTGTTGCTGGCCGCTCGTTTCACATTCTTTTTTCTAACTTTTGGTTTATTTGTAGCTCGCTCTCTGTGTGAGTTGCTCTGTGTGTGTGTGTGTGCTTGCGTGTATGTGTGTGTGATGCCACATTGCCCAATGGGGGGTGGCTATTGTAAAATTCACCACAGTTGAATTCTCCATGGCTGGCAAGATTGAACGAGAATTGAATTGAAAGCAACCCTTCGTGGGAAATTTACTCAGCATACTTTTAGGTGCGTCGTGCCTCTGAATTTATGAATGAATTTCTCGTTTTGTATGCCGACTTGTAAAACGGGTTGAGTCCATATAAACAATGTGCTGTTATTGTTACTATTGTTGTTGTTGGCGAGTGCGTGTTAAGCACGAATTGATTGTCATTGGTCATGGCATTGGCTGGTGCCACAACTGTTGGTAGAAAAGCCTGCATACATGATTAATAAATTTAATTCTTTTATGTAGATTGGTTAATTTAAAACTGATGTAGCAAAGTATGTAAATCTTATTTCTAGTAAAGTCAAATACTGTTAATAGTAAATAGTATAAAAACATGAAAAACAAAGCTATAATACCTACAACATTAAACTTAATATTATCCATAAATTTCGTCAATAATTTAATGAATATAATTAATTTACTTACGAAAAATGTAAAAAACATTTTAGTTAGTAATAAAATAATAATTTTGATTGAAATAAAATTATTGCTTAAATTTTGAATTAAAGTTTTAAACATTATTCATTTTGTTAAAGTTA
The DNA here is from genome assembly GCA_035047525.1 of Drosophila quinaria. Taxonomy (NCBI): domain Eukaryota; kingdom Metazoa; phylum Arthropoda; class Insecta; order Diptera; family Drosophilidae; genus Drosophila; species Drosophila quinaria. The sequence goes on along the minus strand of JAWNPO010000056.1, from coordinate 103,930 downwards.
GAATGAAATCAATCAATCAAATCAATCAAAAAATGTTTAATATTAATTTGGTTGAGCTCATGGAAGTTTTAATTTTTGAAGATCGCGCATTTAATTAATTTCATGCAAACCCACAAGGAGAAACAAATTTACCACACAGGTACACACACACACACACACACACAAATACTCCAGGTAGGCGCTTTTCAATAACGGTGCCAGATTGTGTCAGCCACCGTTAGAGTTCCCAGCTCGATCTCTCCGCTCTTCTTCTTCCCCTCACGTTGCCTCATTTGGCAACTTAATTGCGCACATATATCAGTTTTAGTTCCTTCGGTTTCTCAATTTCCAGCGGGCGGCTAATCACCCCGCAAAGCCACTCCCCCTCGCGACGCCCCCTTTAGTGCCTGGACTAGCCTATCATTTTCGCACAACACACGCACACGGCCAATAAATAATAGAAAAAACAAAAGCGACAAAAGCAAAAAATAAAACAAGTAAAAGTTTCTCATGTCGAGATGTCTTGACTGGAAAATACCCTGTGTAGAGGGCAATTTGACATAGGCAACATGATCAATGAATGAATTAAAAATAAACAAATGTATAACAAAAACTGGAAAAGTTTATGTATTAAACTTGCAAAATTTCTGTGCCAAATATAGGATGTGTCAATTTGACGTTACCAAAATGTTTAAATAGTCTAAGCTGATTTGAAAATATATGTTATTATAATACAAAAAAAAATAATATTACCTTATATTTTAATTGTCAAATAAATACATATTTTGTTTATTTTATAAAACTTAAGTTCAACTAGTAAGTGATTTATATCCCATCCAAACATATAATAGGGTATGCGTAAATGAAAAAAATGTCTGTAGCGTTAAAATTATTGTTATGAAGCGAAAACGTTGAAAAGGATATCCGCGTCCGGCGACGTCGTCGTCGTCGTCATCATCGTCATCGTCATCGAGGTGCTGTCCTGTTGTCCTGCTTGCCTGGATGTCTGCTTGCCTGGTTGCTCCTTCAACTTTTGCATTGCGTGCCAATTCACTTGCGCCACAAATCATTTTGGCTGAATGTCCTGGGGCAAAGGGTTAGGTTTTTGGTTTGTTCGCAGGTCTTCGACGCCGGCTCGCAACTTGTTTTCAAGTTTCTTTCGCTTCCTTGGCAACTTTTTGTGTTGCTTCCTTTTTGTTTTGGTCCCGTTTTCGGGGAGACTAATATAAATTTTGACACCTGATAATTGCTTTTCACTCGCTTCCGCGTTTTGTGTGTTGGATGCGACGACGACAGCTGCAACAACTCCTTTCCAAATTCCCTTCCTCCCTCCTATCAACCGAGAGCCACCTTGTAATTGTGAATGAACATGCAAAGTTCCAGAATAGTTAGGAAGACCTTATCCATGTGGATGTGCTTGTGTGTGTGCCTTCTTGAACTGCTATAAATTATTTCTAAATTTCGGTTTTTGCATTTTTACGATGCGCCTCGTTTAATAGACAAAGTTATGGTGAATTATAGGCGCAACCTTCATGGCATTAAACACCCTTCCCTTTGATATCTCCTTTCGTTGAATGAGGGAAATTGGCAATTAAAAGTGCATAAAACAAGATAATTATAGGAAATGGTGTCAGAAGTGAAATGTCATTATATTGTAGAGCGAAATAATTAACATGGTAAATATGAGACTCTGAATAATATAACACATACATAAATATATACATACATATAACATATATTTCTTTTTGATACACAATAAGACATAAAAAGTTGTCTGGATCAGCTCTCAGTTTAATATTAAAATTGAGTGATATTTTCACCCACTCGCATCTTAAGAGTTAGGCTTGATCTCTTTTAATAAATTTTTTATTATATTCTCTCGTTGAGCTCTAGAAAGCTTTAATGCTTTGTCAACAAATTTTGAGTTACTCATTGAATGAGTCTTATTTCACAAGGAAAGCAAAGCCGAGTGACAATTGAATAAGCTTCGATCAGTTGAATTCATCGGTTCGAATTGAAAAGATATCGTTGTTCAAAGCTCTTCATTTAAAATGGAACCATTTTTGGCACTGTGTATTCTATTTTTTTTGTGTTTGCACTTTTTCTTAAAGTTGTTAAAATGCATTGGATATGATATACATTTAATTTATTGCATGTTATTGTATTTGATAAAACTACTCATTTCAATTTGTGTTAAATGTTGGCATTTAATGCGTTTCCTATTACGTTGGTGAATATTAAAATATATACATTAAAATAACCAAGTGTAGATTTATAAGTGTATCTATTTAAAATGGACGAGACCAAGAGAAATATACATAACATAATACAAGATAATAAGACACTCTTATACTGATTCAATCACCATCAAGCCCCAATGTAAGTACTGAGACTTAACTAAATAACTTCTCGTAAATTATTATAAATTCGTCTGTTATTATTGTCAAAATTGATTATTTGACGTCTTTTATACATGGCAGAATAGACTATAATTATGTTTCCGACTATAATTAAATTTATTTTTATAGCTTCTGTGTGTTTTGAAGTTGAGCATTTTTGCTATTTCCAAGTGAAAGTTCATAGAGCTCAAATACTTGATTTAAACTGTTTAAATCAGCATTTTATGGAATTAATTAATTCAGCTGTTCTTCTCTTTAGCGAATACAGTTCGATCACCCACAACTTAATGTTTGTTTATCGTATCTGAGCCATTTTTCAAGAAGATAAGTAAACAACAAGTTGTCAAAAGGTTCTTTGTAAATATTTCAAGAATCGACAAGATTGCTCGCAATGATAATTACTTATCTCCTTGGGGAACTTCAGTGATTTTTGTGCAATTTGTTTATATTTATATAAATTGATCAAAATGGAACAGTTAATAAATTTAGATAAGGGATTATAAAAATAATATACACAAAATTTACATAGAATATTTGAATAATAATTACGTGTTTTTTTTGTTAAGCGATTCAGTTGCTCTTGTCATCCTTTCAGCGAGTTTTGCTGGCCATATTCTGGCGACAGGCATTTTGCCTTGGCCTGCGCTCTATTGATTAATGTCAAGCACATTATTTTTCCTTTGCTGCTAATGAGAAACAGTAGCATTAGCTCGGCAAACAACGATACCTTCGTGCCAGCTCCCCCTCTCTCCACTCACCACTCTCCACTCTGGTCATTGCCTGTTTCCTTAACTAATCGCTAAAATCAGCAAATGTGGAGCTGCCTGGCATCCTGAGCTTTGTGGGTTTGCTGGCAGGCAACCGAAAGCAGCCATAAATTTAATATGACACCTACAAGAGATGGCATGCAGCAGCAGCAACAGCCAGTTGCATGCCACTTGCCACTCCCACCCGCCCACTCTCCCTCTCCCTTTAATTCTCACGTTCTCGTTCGATGTGTCATATCAAGTGCATTCATTATTCACACATATCCTGCTAATTAGCAAAATATTGTAAATGTTTGGATTAATGTGTGCAACACACACATACACTCTTCCTCATTCTCCCTCTTTCTCTCTCTCTCCACCTCTCTCTCTGCCAGAAGCAGTGCATCAAATGTGGTTCAACACTGGTTTTTGGTCAACTCATATGCTCATATTCCCTCTACCTCCCTTTTCCCTATCATCCCCTCTTCCCCTTCCACAACTCCTCCCTCATCATTTGTGTGTGTGTCATTTGTGTGATTTAGTGCCCCAAGGTATAGGTACCGGTGTCGGTTTGCCCGTCTGGACTGACGTTGTGGCGTCTATAAATTTTCGGTTTGCCTTTCAATCGACCGCCAAACGGAGTCAGCTTGGTTGAAGATTGAATTTTGTGCTGATGCTTTCAATTCGCTTGATCGGCGACAAGTTTCAATTACCCCCCACTATTCGGATCGAGCTTCGATTTTTGTAGCATTTGTTTATGCAGCGTTTCTTTTTATTGGATGTCCGATCGCTCACAGTTTCATTTGTCGCGACGGGTAATCTTAGCCTAGGCCTGGAGTCGCTCCACCCGCAGTCTGACTCCATTTTCAGGCCGCCTGACGAATCCAGTCTTGCGAACCGGCAGCTTCTCTGGCTCTCCAGGTGCCGGACTGAACCGGAAGGCGTTCAGCAACGTGATCAACGCCACCTTGACCTGCATTCGTGCAAATCGCAGTCCGATGCAGTTCCGTGGTCCGTCACCAAAGGTTAGAAAGGCCAAGGGATGTCGCTGCTGACAGGCCTCGGCCTCAAAGCGCTCCGGCCGGAACTTGTCTGGTTCCGGAAAAATCTCGGGATCGTAGTGTATGGCATTCACTGGAATGTTCACTTTAGTGCCACGTTCCAGAACTATTTGATTCTCAGAGGATGCATGGGAATCGAAGGGCAATCGGTAGTCCTCGGAGGCCATTCGCGTTAAGACGGCCAACGCTGGATATTTACGAAGAGTTTCTGTGAATTATATAGTACGATTTATTGAAAACATATTAAACTAAAACTCATTAATAATATTAATTAAAAACTGTCTTCAAGAAACCAAACTCTCTTAATGCGACTATTCAATAACTTTTTTTTCCAAAAAAATCTTTAATAACTCTTATGATAAACTGAATAAATAAATTTTAATCGTTATACACAATGACTTATTTAATATGTAATAATTTTACTTATTTTTTTAAATAAAATATTGCAATATTTATCTTATAGCTCATGTATTTAACAGACTCCTTATCTTAAAATACTCGTTTTGCCTCGGGTTGTAAAAAGTATAATGATTTGTAATTACTTATGCTAATTAATTTACCTGTTTATTAGATTTACTCAAAATTATTGGGGTATAGAGACCTAGATTAAAAATTTTATGGGTATTTCGTCATAAAGATTTATTTCTTTCTGATAAGAAATAGGAAATCTCACAAATTGAATCAATAGATAAATTGCTTATGACTTTATTGCTGATACCCAAAACGATTAGACACTGGCATGTGGCGTGAAACAATTTTCGGTACCAATAAACTCTCACAAAGAGAATTCATTTATATCGGGCTCTTCAAACACATTTTACATTGAAAGTAGACTTATCTTGACTTGTCAAATCATATATTTGCTCTTATCTTGTAGAAGTTAAGATAATTCATTATCTTAAATAGACTCACCATTAACAACTTGATCCAAATATTTCATCTCCATCATAGCCTCGTAGGTCAGTTTGCCATGTTGTTGAAGTACACTCTGAATTTCTGCCCTGAGTTTATTCTGGATATCTTCATTTTTGGCCAACTCAAAGAGGGCGTAGCTCATGTTGGTGGAACTGGTCTCGAAGCCAGCGATGAAAAATACAAAGACTTGAGCTGCCAATTGTTCCAGGGATAAACCCTTGCTATGCTCCGATTTGCGTAGATCGATCAGAAGACTCATAAAATCATTTCTTTTAATATTTTCACGTTCCCTGAGTTCAACAGTTTGCCGAACGATATTCACAAAGAATTCAACGTGCTCCTGAGCAAAGCTCATAATTGGAAGTTTTGACAAGTACTTGCTGTAGTTGAACTTGAAAAGGGTCCAGCGAATGTTTCTGGCCGAAGTAGCAAAAAGTTTTTTTCCCAGGACACAGAACTCGGCCTGCGGATCCTTTAGACTATTGCACTCTATGCCAAAGGCACAGCTGCCAATCACATCTATGGTAAATCGACCAAGAAGATCATGTACCTCCAAGATGGCACCTCCGTTTTCAGATGGACCCACTTCTGCCTTAAAGGTAGCCTCCAGTTGCTCAACCACTTCGGTGACTGTGTTAAACATATACTTGATCTTGCCACTGGTAAAAGTCGGCGATAGCTTCGTCCTCAGTGCTTTCCATTCCTCCCCATGGAGACTAAAGAGATGACCTAAAAGCGGATTTCGTTGAACAGTAGCGGGAAAGGGCGAGTCTGAGCGATCAACAAACTTGTTAAAGTCCTTGATGAGTATGGCCTTAACAAGATCTAGATCGGTTACTACGGCAATTGGCCTAGTGAAGATATAAATGCCAGCCACACTGCATTTTCCCTTAAAGGCATCGTAGGTCTCTTGCACGAGATCGCAGGTGTCCACGGAAGTCAACTTGAAGAGGTGTCCAAACAGAAAGTGAGGTCGCAACTGTGGCACTCCACGTTGCTCCCAGTAGCTGTAGCAACTCCTTAAATATCCCATCACCCATGTGATCAGGAAGGAAAACGCGATCAGAACGAACCCCATCGTTGAAATGTTAAACAGCAACTGAAACCGAAACCGAAACCGAGAGGAAAGATATTGTAATAGCTGAGCTGACTTCTATATATACTGATATGGATAAATGACACTGATAAGACTCCGCTCTCACTTTTATTCAGTCGTAAATGATTTGTAGGTTTTATTTCGTTATCTACAGTGATTTGGCAAAATTATGGTACACAAATGGACAAGCGTTAAAAACAAATGTTTAATCTAGCTTTATGATTACAACTTCTGTTTGATTTAGAGATAAGGATGTGCAAAAATTAGACTGGAGGGCGATGTCTACTGCAAGAGACAATATGCATACCAAAACATCTGAGTCAGAATAAAATGAGTCAGAAAGACTGCGATTCTCAATTTTTTTAAATGAATTTAATCATAGCCTAGGCCTAGAGTCGCTCCACCCGCAGACTGACACCATTTTCAGGTCGCCTGACGAATCCAGTCTTGCGAACAGGTAGCTTCTCTGGCTCTCCAGGTGCCGGACTGAACCGGAAGGCGTTCAGCAACGTGATCAGCGCCACCTTCACCGTGGTCCGTCACCAAAGGTTAGAAAGGCCACTTGTTTGGTTCTGGATAAATCTCGGGATCGTGGTGTATCGCAATCACTGGAATAAAGATTGCAGTGCTACGTTCTAGAACTATTTGATTCTCAGAGGATGCGAGGGCGTTGTCTACTGAGGAATAATACGCAAGAGATAATATGCATACCAGATCATCTGAGTCAGAACAAAACGATAGGTATTTTTTTATTTAATAGTTTCAAAATATATCTGAAAACTATAAAACTCTTAAAGCTTTGTATTATATATTAGCACTCTATATAAAATAATTTTCTACAATTTATTATTTATTAAATTTGGACATTTGTCAATGATTTTAGAGATTGTTAGACTTTTTTAATTTAATAATAATATATTTGTATATTAGAGCCCGAGCTGTGTATGCAAATTTTTGAAGTGATTTATTATTTATTAATTAAATTTGTAGCTATGTGTTTTGGATATTTCCTAGTTGTGTAATAGCTTTTCTGACTTTCAGTTATTTTTTAGTATAATCTAATTTTATTTTTTAAAATTAATATTTCTCACAGTGTAGCATTTTCTGTTATTATTAACATTGCAAGAAAGCTTTCAAGTACAATAGCTTTGGTGGTTACTGTTTTTACTTAAAAGCTTTTCTGAGACGCGGCGAGCTTTTGATGAAGCTTTCGTTAGAAGCTTTTCTGGTGCTTTTGCAATGCACAAACTATCCCACCAAACTAAATTCACCACTTGGTGCTTTTCTGTGGTGGGTTGAGGTTGGCGGAAATTAACAATTGAAAACATTCAGCATAGTGACTGAGTAAAGAGGTGTAATTCTTTGAACCAATTTGTAATAGTTAAAAAATACCAAATGACCCAAATATTAGTGGTTTATTAAGTACATACATAGTACATAAGTAGGTAAGTGCAATAGTGTACTTGAAGTCATCAAATGTGTCAGTATAAATCATGTTTCAAATTTTAAATCGATTTGAGAATTTGTCAATGAAATTGCTTTATTCTTATTTTTTGCGACAAATTAACAAGACTGTCAAATAATTAATAAAAAAAATAATTGCAGTTTGATATCATTAAACTGATCAATGATGGCACCCTGACAAGAGCTATAAAGTCAGAAAGCATCGCCATGACAATATTTGATTACAATGCAAATTGACGTTATCAATTACACAATTAAATAATAAAACAAGCACAATTTCTATGGCTGAGACCCCGACTTTAAGATACCTGTCACACAATTTGGACATGTATTCATTTTTTTAATGAATATTAATCCCCAACGGAATACAAATCGCAGCGTTGTTTAAAAACTTTAAATAGCCATAAATATCATTAAGAAAAATTATATAATCTTGATGCGATCACGTAGGCTTCTAGAAATTAATAAAAAAGTACGTTCAGCATCAAAAAAGTGTACGGATATAAAAATAATATTTGGAAAGGTTTTGAACATACAGTCAAAAGCGATGCTCGTAAACTGAAAGTGAGCCGATGCCTTAATAAATTTGAAATTAATATTGGAGTTGGCAAAAACAGACGCACCAAATGAGGACTGACAAAATGTGTGGCCTACTTTTTTGGCCAGATCGAAAGCAGCTTTCGTGGTTTCCACTCAATTCACCAGCCGGTTGTCAGCTCTTTTTCCATTGGGAACTGTCTGCATCTGTGTGTGCATATGTATGTGTGTGTGTTTGAGTGTGTGGTCCATACCGTCGTCTGGTTAAGTTCCGAGGATTTTTTTCACAAGGCACATGCACTGTTGGCTTTATTAACTTGCCCTTTGTGTGGACTACAGTGAAAGTAAAGGTGGCTACACGGGTGGAGGGGAAAAGAAGGCAATAAGGGGCGTATGTGGGAGGCATCGGTGATTGCATAGCCCCACACACACACACACACCAACATGCCAATTTTTTGCCATTTGCGGCGCAACGCGTGTGAAAATCCAACCAAATTGCCGTGGTAGCAATTTTTGTAACCTGAAACTCAGCATGGCAAAAGGGGTAGATTAGCTATGTGGAATCTTTTCAGTTCCGAAGCTTTTTTAGTTAATCTTAGCTATTGTAGGCAGATATAAAAACTTTGATGGAACAAGTTTATTAAATGTTAACTAACAAAATATTTTTTAAAAATTTTAATATTCTTTCCATTGTATGAGTAGATATGTAACTATGCTTTGCTTTTAAGCGCGGTATCTCAAAGTTGAGCAGCTTAACCTCTCTTAGTTTCTCGCTTATATTAGTTGAATACTCTCTTAAGCTCGTGAGCAAAAAATGGCCACGTTGAACGTGCTTTTAATTGGCCGCTCGTGAGTTTATGAGGGCAGCAGCAGACATTTAATTTATTTTCATAATTATTATTTTTTTGTCTCTTTTCATTTTATTTTGCAGTTGTGCTGCAGTTTTTAAATTAAATTATAAAGTCGCAAACGCTAGTAATTTTTTGTTGTTGCTCTCCGTTTACTTTTTCATGAAAAATGTTACCATGTGGGTCGATGGCGTTAAAATTTGATGGTAAAAATAAACAAACTGTTGTTGAGACAAGGACAAAGAATATTCGGGTGGCCTGAAAATACAGCAGTTGGGCAAATATTTTGTGTTTCAGTTCATTTTAAATGTTTTAAGAAGATAGAATATTCGTGTAGGGAACAAGGCATATAGACAATAAGATATATTAACTTATTAAATATTTAAGTTAATTTAAATAAATTGAATTCTAAAAATATTTACATAGCATCCAATATTTTAGCCGATTTCTGGCTGAGCAATATAATAAATTATACATTTTTCAGTATTTAATATAAGTAAAATATTTTGGGTATTCAATATTGTGATCAATCTTAGATGTTCGAATTTTTTGTACATCTCCTGGCAAGATATGATTAGTTAAATTGTTAAATTTACATATACTTACTTTCATTTACTTGAAGTAAGAACATAAATAATAAATTTATGGATTCTTATGCAACTTTTTATCTGTATTATAAATTCTTTTGAAACCAAAGTTTAGGCTGCATTCCTTGCTTAATTTTATGACTCATCACACAAAAAAAAATTAATTAATTTAAATTGTTTAAGACGGCATTTTTATTTCATTTCTGTTAAATAAAAATTACAATAATCTTTATATACTATATATTTATAATTTTTTTATATACGTATATTTATTTATAAACATTTTGCGGTGCACAAGATTTTTAGGTCAAATGAGACATAAATAAAAAGAGATTTTGCAACATTTGACCACTAAACTTAGAGCTAGAATTAGATTTATTTTTGGTTTTTTGTTTTAGATTTTTAGCAGTAGATGTCTCTATATCATATACAAACTGTTGACAATCCTAGGTTTAAAGAGATTTTGTTTTTTTTTTTTTTTGCATTTGCATTCGGGCTTCGTTTTACATGCTAATACTTTGTATTCCCGTTGTATCTTTCAGAGCCTTTGTATGTGTAGCTGTGTGTGAGTGTGGACAGAATCCGAAAAACCCTTTTCAACTTACGCGCTATGTGAACTCTTAGCAACAACAACTTTATACACATATGTCAATTCAGTTATGTTTAAATCAACATTACAATTAGTTATTCTGTGGCCAAGTCGATGTGTGAAATTATTGCTTACAGGCTAACTACATGCTTAGTAGAACTATCCGCTGCTTTGCGCAGTTAAATTTGTACAAATTACACTTAGATTTGGTATGTAATTAGTTAGACCTGCCACGCCCCCAGATAGACAAGGACCAAGGCTACCGCTGAAGTCGACATCAGTTGAGGATATGCCAGCTGGGTTATGGCTCGGCTTTTGAGATCCTGCATGCGATCCATATCATCAGTTAGCAATTTGGCATCATGTTTGAGTGCTGTGTTCTTGTTATCTGCCCGGTAGGTGGCGCTGTGATCGGGCGCTAGAATGAAAAAATGAGAATGTAATGTAGCAATTCAATTGATGCCTTTCGAATTTATATTTATAGATATTGCATTGTTTGGCAGGTTCGGTTACTTAATCAAATGCCTTATCCCTTTATTTTACGTGCAGGGTTTTTATGATGTGTCTTTTCATAACTCTGGCCTCCATATTGTTGGCAATCGAATGTCCTTTTTCAATTATGCGCTCGCCACACGCCAGCGAGCATAAACAATAGACAGGATGCGTTTATGGCCAGTCATTTGTAGCAAGCGCCAATACGAAATGGAGCAAAAATATATACACAGGACACAGCAGACAGGACACACAAAACCAAACTGTTTGTCAACCGGGCACAGAGAAAGACTGTATGTGTCAGAGGGAGGCAGATAGAGAGGGCGACGGGAGAGTAAAAATATTGCATATAAAAGGACACAACTTTGACTGTATTGCCGACTGTTCCACTTATTTATAACATTCTCACTTGTTCAGTTTTCCGTTTTGGCCAAAATCGAAAGTATTTCCTCAGTTGGCATTTTGTTTCAATTTCACTTGGCAGCATCGAAAATTGTTTCGATTTTTATTGCTTAAGTGCGTTAAACCCTTGCGCCAGGACATGCACTCAACAAAAAAAGATGGGAGTGATATGGAGGGCTATCTCTGCGCTCTGGGCAGAGAAGGAGGCTGTATATTGTTTTTTCCATCAATTTATCGGACTGTTTCTTTTTTTTTTTGCTTTTTTCTTTACATTTCCTTTTTTTCAAGTTGTTTTTGTTTGTTTGTTTGTTTTCCTGGCAATCTGTTTCATTGGACATTTGTTTGTGTGCTGCAGTTACAAATGTAGCGGGTTGCCATTGGTGTCGGAACCATAGGAAGGACATTCTGTTTCTTTTCCCTTCACTTGTTTGGTTTTGCCCGTACTCGGCTTGCTGTAGGCGTCCATTGGTCATTAGGAACATTGTTTGAAATTGTGTGGTTGTTGGACTGCTCCCTCAGATACAGGAGGTTAGAGGATATTTTAAAAGTGTGCCAGTTGCAAGGAAATTGTACTAATTTTTTTTGTAATTTAAAACAAATAAATCTAAATGTGATCTAGTATTTAAATATCTTCCAACAATAAATAACTTTTTAATCTATCAAAATCTAAAGATATAGCAATATAAAATGCTTAACTTGAAATGGGAAAAGCTAAGCCGTTTTTAAATTACAGAATGCTTATTAATATTCAATACCAAACTTATTTGTGTGCTCTACCAAACTCTATGATTCTGTTTTTTGCACTCTTTCATATATTTTGTTCTATTCCAAATTCGAGCTGCAATTAATTGGCATTTGAATATTGCCACCTAACTCGTAGTTTATTACTAGCATCTGCTCTCTCTTGGCTCAGTAGACAAATTGTTTTGGTTCACTTGAGACTCGTTTGGGAGCCGAAGTTCATTGCATTGCGCCAAGTTTGTCATAACACTGAAATATCGTATCGAGAGTCCTTTTTCGCAATATATATGTATTATATTTTTTTTTGTTATTTTTCTAGACCGGAGTTCGGTTCGGTTCGTCTTGTTTTTAACGAGGAACCCTTTTATTTTTATAACGGAAATGCGCAAATTGCTTTGCACCGGGTCGAAAATTTATTTGTATGTCTTTTGGCTTTTATTTTTCTATAAGCAGCTTTTCCTAAACTTCCTCCCGCTTCCCACTCCACAGCTTTCCACAACTTCAACCCCTTGCCGGGTTGTTTTGCTGGCGTCTGCAAACATTTCCATTCCATGTGTGAAAAGCACCAACACCATGAACGAGAGTTTCGCTCTGGCTGGTCTGGCACTGTGTTTGTCCTTCTGCTGTCGCTCCGTCTCCATGTCCGTGCTGGTCTCCATGTGTGACTGCCAATCTCTGAGTATCGGTGTGTGTGTGTCTGCCTGTCTATGTGTGTGTGGGTGAGTGTCTGGCTGATTTTTATTGACGCTTGAGCATGTGTTTATGAGTGTGTGCTAGTCCCAGCGGTGTCTTTAAAGCGTTTAACCATAAAGAAAAAGAAAAAATGAAAGGAAAAGCTAAAGCTAAAGCAAAGAAAAGCGCTTTGACTCACTCACACATACAGCGTTTATAGGCTGGCGAACTACTTGAAACTAAACTTTAAGTAATTTCTGCATAATTCTCTCCATGCCTCCGGGGTGCAATCGAGATAATCCGAGTCAGCTTCAGTTTCAGCTAATAGAAATAAATGACAACTCATGCTTGCATCTCATTCAATTGAATTCAAGTCTCGTACTCGTATTCGTATTTATTGATTCCGACAGGCTATAAAGTGTAACATACAAGAGTGATAAGCTCATAGCCTTCTGACTATGCATTCAATTATTTGTTCAAGTAAAATCGATCTCCACTCTCTTTTTTATTGTCAAAATGATTTCGATTTCAAGCATATCGATGCACCCGCACAGTCAGACGAGCAGCCGCCTTTTGATGCGCTCCATTAGCGCACTTTAAACTGACACTCCTCGATGGGGCATGCCACACCGCGACCGAGGCTATTCACACCTCAGTTGTAGCGCCTGTTGCACTTAAAACGAGCGCTTGCAACAGACGGCACTTGAGACTCACTTGAGCGGCGAACGCGGCGTATGCGTTACATTTCGTCTTTTTATTGTTTTCACTTGTTTGTTGTTGTTCGTTCGCTTGTGTTTTTTCTCATTTTTGTTGGTGGCAATGCATTTAACGCCATGTGGCAGAAACAGTTGCACACTTGCTGGCTTCAGACTATAATAAAAAAAATAGCTGGAGGCACGCGATTTCCATTTCCAATTCACACTGTTTTACTGTCTGTTGCATCTCATATACTTTATCATTTCTCACTTTGCCACTCTGATGGCGGACATTGTCTGTGTGCGTGGCGATATGAGAGGGGCTGAAGCTGGCTGAAGAAGGCGGCAAATTATAAGCAAATTATTGTGGCCCGCTGAATGCCAGTAATCATCATGAAGTCTCAGTTGTAGCCTCTACAGTTGCAAGTCGAAATGAAACTGGGACTCGAGCTGCAGCGTCCTTGCGTGTGCCCAGGACAGGCATTCTCCTATCCGGCGGGTGTTGCATTTCTTTTTATTGCATTTCCTTGTAATTTGTGTCATATTGTTGCCCGCTGGCCGAGCAAATTAAAAATGAAAGCTGCAGCTTTTGTGGTTGATTGCAACATTTTAATGACAGTTTAAGTGCACACCAAATGCAATTGCAGTATTTAATTTTACTTGAAAATATTTAACAGTCATTGATGTCTTTTCAGCTATTCAATTGCTCAGTATTGTAAGCATTGAATTAAAATTATATGTCAATTAAATATATTTAATCCTTAAAACTTTAGCTGAAAACGAGGCTGAAGCCTATAATAATAAATTCTTAATAAATTTGCAGTTGTTGCTCGAACTGAAACTTAATTCAAATTGTACAGAAACAAAGTTAAAATTAGTTAAGCTCTTTAAAAAATAAATTTCATACAAATTTATGTTAAATTCAAGCGAAAGCGATTTCAGTGGAACCCCTGTATTATATGAAGTCCAGCTGTATTTTTATCTCATCATGAAAATATATTTTATTTATTTCCCTAATTAACTAATATGCATATGCAATTGCCGAATGAACTGAAGTCATGAATATTTATTATATAAAGAAAATATTTTCAAATAGTAAAGATCATGAAAATGTTATTGAGTTAAATAAAACATTTATCTAATTCAAGGATATGAAAATAATCGTAATGGAATTTAGGCAAAAGTGAAATTCAATCAATGGACTTAAAGTAACTTGTAAGCTATCTAAAGAGTTTGCACTAATTGAATCTGAAATTTCGCATAATGAATTTTAATATGTTAAAGGATCTGTAAATTGGGGAGTGGCGCTCCTAATGTATCTAGTGTCTTTCTCTCATTTGCTGCTTGTTCCGCATTTAAAGTTTCGGCAGCCCGAAAAACATTCGCGACATATGCAAAGCTCGACAGCGATAAGCGAACGCCCATTGCCATTCACATTCACATTCACAGTCGCAGTCACATTCTATCCGCTATTCCCAGCAGCAGTTTCCCTTGCTTCCCGTTCAGTTGGCCCTTCTGCTGCTTTGTCCGCATGGTTGGCGCTCTTTCTGTGGCACGATATGTGCAACATCTAGCAGGTAATAAATCTAACTGTAAACGCAGCGCTTACGACGTTGCATGCCAGGCTTGAAAGTTGTCGTCATTGCAGGCACCATTCCGCCATTACCACGGGGTAACAGCCCCTCTCAATCTTTCCACCCACACCCCACACTTACCCCTCTCCCTCTCCCTGCTCGCCTTGCCCCAAGTGCTGTCATGTTGCTGGCCAAGACCCCGTTGCCTGCAACGACAACGCAACATTTCTGCTGTCGTTTGCCAAAAATTGTTGTAGCTGAAGGCTGGAGGCGTTGCAAGATGAGATGGCTGCTGTCTCAGTCTCAGTCTCAGTCTCAGTTCCAGACCCTCCAGTACCCTCCTTCCGTCCCTTTCCCCTTGTTTTGTCGCCTTGTGTGCAATTTGTCTGCAATTTTTATAGTGCGCTTTTTGGCGCTCCCTTTTCTCTCTGCATCTCGATATCTCTTTCCCTCTATCTCAATCACCCCTCTCATATTCAATTTGTTCGATTTGATTTTGTCACTGCATTCGCTTCCTCGGCTCTGTCGACTGCATTTTATTTTACTCAAACGCGTATGCAGAAATTTTCCACTACAACAAGGCGCCTCTAAAGTTTTATGCGTTGCCACCTCCCTCCCATTGTCCTATGTATATCCTGGGAGTGAATATGGATATTGTCATCGATTGTAAGTTGGGGGAGTTGTGTAAAATTTTATGTTTATTGATTGCCAGGCAAACTGAGAACTAACCAACGTGACGACACTTTGACTTTTATATAATCCAACTGAGAGATCTGAACCATGACTGGCGAAAAATAAAATTTTTTAAATAAAAACTAAGAAGTGCATTCAATTGATGCGAGTCTGTAAGTTTATAATTTAATTAAATAATAAACACTATAGAAAACTTTTAGCATTTTAAAAATATTATTCTTATTAACTATCATTTGTTTGAAAGTATTTCAAGTACTCAGTTCGACTCTTCAGAAATTAATTTGATGAGAACATATAAAAAATAGAATTAACTAAATATAATAAATATAAATGATAACAAAAACAGAATATTAAATATTAAAAAATTTAGTATATTTTTTAAATATTAAATCAATAGTTAATTTTTTATTGTTTATCACTGCGGACGGCAGTCCGCGCTAGTGACGAAAGCAGCACGAAGGGTGCGAAGGCGACTAGCATATATACACAGGAAGCATATATACATAGCATATATACATAATATTAAGTTTTACATATAAATTATTTTAAAAAAAATTTTTGCATTCGGCACTGCGCAAAACAGTGAGTTTTATAAAGAATTGAGACATTTTAGCGCAATGTGCCGAGTGCCAAAATTTTTTTTTAAATAATTTATATGTAAAACTTAATATTATTCGTCACAAAATTGGATATCAGAAATTTTGGGGCATATAACTGTTTTCGTCACTAGACTTTTACCTCGTAAAGAGGTTTTTTTTATAAGATTTAAGTATTCCAAAAGATAAGAACTTATTTAAAAATTAGTAAAATATTTATGATATTCAATAACAAACATTATTCTTTAGATAAAAATATGTGCATCAAACTCTTTTTATATTTGAGTCAATCAACTTTTGATTTGGATCAAGGACAATTTCGAGGGTTAAAGGGCTACATTGACACCTCAAGGACATTGGTAAGGACATCTTAAGACAAACATTTGAGCGGGATTTGCGACCGTCATTATTTATGTTGATTGTACATTATGATGAGCTATATTAGCAGCACATAAGATACTTTGGCAGAGTCAGTTGCTGAGAGAGGAAAGGGACAACTCCTAAAGAATTCTGCTCGAGGAAACTGAATTGCATGCTAGAAAGTCATATTTTCACTGGCAGCTGGACAGACAAATAGACAGACAGATAAATAGACAGACAGACTGGCAAACAGACAGAGATGGGGATAGGAATCGCTGCCATATGCTTTGGGGAAATATTTTTCATGAGTTGAGCCAAAGTATCTGTATCTAACAAGTGTCGACGGCAGGGCAGAGCCCTTAAGCCGTGCCAAAGTCGTTATGATTTGTCATAAACATAAAATAAATGGCCAAATATTTATAGTCTGCTGTGTCATGAGAAGCTCCATCACACACATAACGACGGAGAGTTGGGCAATAAAAATATTAGCCGAAGGGTAGAAAACAACTTGAAGTGTCCTTCGACGCGTTAAGTAGCTCACAGTTGTTCGGCATTAGGGCTATTCCCCCGAGAATTGTTTTTTGAGACAGACTTACCGTGATGCTGTGGCGACTGATGCTGCTGCTGCTGTTGCTGTTGATGATCCCGGCCACGTCCTGTGGCCTGCGAGTGATGATCCTGTGAGTTCCATAAGCTCGATGTGGCACCCATATAAACCGTGTTCAAGGACGATGGCAACTGATCAACTGTCTTGGCTTTTGTGCGTTGCGATTTGTTATTGCTTTGCTGATTATTGTGATTGTAGGGATTATTGCTATTCGAATTGCTGTTGCTGCTATAACGTTGCTCTGCAAACAAGCATAAACGATAGTTCAAAGCTCGTAAATAGATTTAGTCATTCTGTTAAAGTTACCTTTATTGTACTTGACGATAACCACAGGCACTGTATTGATCGATACAGTAGGCGCCATAGTTGTGATCGTTGTGGTTTGCGGAATATCTGTGGGAGTATTATACAATAAAACAAATAAATACTACTTATTTGTGAACTTTCATAAGAAGAATTATTATTTATCTCTTATTTCTGATTTCTAAGATTTTTGAAATAATTTAAATTTTATTATTATTTCATAGAATTTTAATTTCGATCAAGTAAAAAAGGTTAATTTTAATTTTTATAGTAAAAGTTTATTTATAAAAATGTATTCTGTTGCCTTCACCCCATTCAAAAATATAGTATTTGATTATCAAGGTTTGAAAATTCTGTTCTTAACCGAAATATTGCCAAACTAGTGATTGGGATTCGCTGATGGACTTTGCATGCTCCGACATCAATCAATGACAATGTGGATTTATGTTTTGTGGGAGGACTTTAGGAGTATAACTAAATTGACCTGGGTCAAAAGCAATGGACAAAAGTTTATCCTGGTATTTATTATGCACATTGTTTTGGGCTTCTGTCATTGGCCTAAATTAATTAAATGTTTCAGTTGGTAGGCAAATAGTTTGGGCCCTAATTGCCAGAGACTCTCTGACTTATGGCCATTGTTACATACTGAATGTACAGAGTTGCAGTTACAGTAACATTTCGAGTTACATTTACGTTTACGTTTATGGTTATTGTAATGAATGTGTTAGTATGTTATTGTTGAGAATACTCGTACTTACGATACAATTTGATCGCACCATCTGTGTCGCCCAGCGAGTTCTTGGCCACACAACGATACGCCCCAAAGTCCGAAATGTCAACGTCGTAGATGGTCAGGCGCATTGTTATTTTATAGCCAGATTCAAAGGTTTCGGGCACGAAGCGTTCACCTGGCCAAAGAGACAAAGAAAGAGAGACAGAGAGAGAAAATGAGAGTGAGATAGATAGTGAGATAAACACGTTTAGTAATTGCTCTGTGTACAAGATGTGTATGTGGATGAAGCTCATATATAATCGCAATGAAATTTAACCCGTTTTCCAAGTGCTTCAGTCAGTTAGTCATTCCGTCATTTGGCTCTTCAGTCAGTTGGTCACATTTGGATTTGAAACTGTAAAGTCAACAGATTGATAAACTGACACACACACACTTTCACTTCGAGCTCTGAGCATATGTGTATTTTCCGGGCTCGTTTGTCCTTTGCCTGGCCTTGTCCTGTGCCAAAGTAATTTGGATTAAAAAAAAGAAATAAAAATAAAAATAAAAGTCAAGTTTTACTCCGACTTGTTGTCATCTTGGACAACATCAGATCTTCCCCATGTCAAATGGTTCATTTTAATTTATACAAAAGCCCGATTTTCCTCTGGCCAACCCCCAAGGAGTTTCTTGCAGGTTTTTGATTTACGTTTGATGTCGGTTAGATTTAGTAGTTTGCACTAAGCTTGTCGTTTCACTTTGTCCAACATTTTTAGGGGTAGCAAAGGGCAACAACCACAGACTGGCCACAGGTAATTGTTATGCATGGCAGCTAAGCGACTGATTAGTTTAGACAAAATGCTTTTCAAATGGATTAAAGACCGAGATTTGCTCATGTTCTTGATTAAACGCAAACTGGAATCCGTTAACAAAGGAATATGTGTATAAAACTTAGCCAACTTACAGATTTCAATCAATTAGTGCTCAATGAGATAATCTTAAATTCAAATCTAAAAGTATACAAAGTGCAATTTTAAATCAGTTTCTCTCACAATGTTGCTGACAATGGAATTTAAAATGTTGCTCAAAGATAATTTCATTTTTGTTTTTCATAAAGAGACAGTCTACTTAAGTCTATTGTGATCAATTGTTTTTAGTCTTTATGTTTTGTGTTAGAAAACTTAAAAATATTTAAAACTGTTTTTAACTTAATTTTGCTGTCCAATTCATAAGCCGCTTAAACTTGGCACTTCAGTTCAGAAAAGCAACTCTTTTATGTACTTATGAAATTCAACGCACTTCGGGAAAAACTCCATTAAGAACTCAGAACTGGAGGACAGTTACTGGCAACTGGAACTGCTTTTGACTTGAGGTCATTTTCAATCACTTTTTCCATTTTGTGTCACGGCGCAACTTGAAAACAACTGGAGTTAAAAAAAGACAGAAAACCTCAAAAAGGAGAGAGAAAAAACTGTCTGTATGTCTGTGAGTTTTTCGCTGGGCTCTTGGGCAGCCAACTTGGTGGGAGGCGTGGGCAGAGAGGGGTAGTCCGGGCCAAGGGGCAATTGCAGCCTGCGGTTTCGAGTGTTGGCTTTATGTCCGAACAGTTTTTTATCTGCTTTTTCTTTTCCTTAATTTTTTGTCGTGCAGTTCATTTGCCGTGCAAGATGAGTGGGCGTTTGAGTGAATGGATTGATGGTTGGATGGTTGGATGGATGGATGGTTAGCTTTTTTAATGGCCCTAGGAAATTAAGTTGAAATTGTGCCTAAGAGCTTGAGAGCAATCAAAGAATTTTCATTGTTGTACATTAAATTAATTACATTTACAATAATTGTCTATGTTAAAGAAGCTGCTTTTTTGACCAGTTAAATTAACTTTTTCAATTGAATGTTAAAATTACATATTCAGGCTAAAATAGTTTATGTTCACAGTCTAATTCGTATGATAAACTAAAAATACTTTTGATGCATAGTTTTATGACAATTGGTGCAAAATAAACTAAAAATTTGAAAGTGATTTAAAATTGTGTTTTACTTCTATTTTAAATGCAATGCTAATTCTATTAACTTACCCGGCACTATAATCGTATCATTCTTCATCCAGTAATTAATAGACTTGGGATACGCTTCCGATTGGCATTCCAGGGAAATGTTTTGAGCCAGAGCGGCACCAACTAATTGATTTTGTATCCAAATCATTGGCGGAACTGTAAAAGGATAAAGTCGAATACCGGAAAAGGTAATAAAGTATACGAAAAGAAGGTGAAAGAGAGCGAGAGCGAGCGGTAATATGCGGTAGGTGATGAGAGAGAAGGGCGAAGAGTGGATGTGACGTTTAATAGCGGAATGTAATTGTAATGGCAGGTCTGGTATGTGGATTAAATGAATGGCAATGGAGAGGACTTTGGAATGCAAGAAAAAAATGTGTGTGTGTATTCATATAAAATTCCATTTGTTATTGTTTCGTTTTGCAATGCGATTTGTTGCGGTTGCCTTTTATTTGTCCAACTAATTGCTTTTTAATTTTTATTGAAAACCGCAGAGAGATATTCGCGAGCGTGAAACTTTGCTGTTGCTTTCCGGTTTGTGCTAATGGTTGGATAAGTTAAGTAAGTTACTTGCCAAGAGAACAAATGTTTAACCTCAGAATTGCCGCAAGCTTTGCTTTATGCTCTCCTGCCACCCATGCAGAATGTAGCACACTTTGCAACGCAGCTAACAGTAAAGTTGCCCAGCAAATTGTTAAGCAACTTAAATTTTTATTTAATTAGCTGCAGTTGCGAAGGGCGAAGAGAATGAAAATGGGGAAGACCAAAGCAAAAGAGCGCTAAAAATGCTAACTAGCTGGGGCACACTTAATTATTTACTTTATGCATGGCACCTAAAAGTATGCAGCAGACAGACAAAGTGCCAAAGAGCGAGACAGACGCAGAGAATGGGATGCAAAGAGAGAGGCAGAGAGAGTGAGAGAGAGCACTGAGTTTTGTCCTTTTGCCGAGCAATATTAAAATGCACAGCATATTTTCCATGGTGAGATTTGAAGTGGCGCTTTATGTGTCGCTGTCTGTGCCATCTCCGCTCTCGTCTGGAACACATTGCTCATACGCCACCGTCACCGTCACCGACACCGACACCAGCAATGCCGCCATGCGGTGCTCTAGCGTAAAACTATAAATATTTAAATATGCAAAATTGATATGCCCCTCCAGTCTCAATCCCAGTTGTTGAGACTGCAAGTTGCCGTTGTCGTTGTCGTTGTCGTTGCCCAATCCCGCATACTTACAGTGCACAATGAGCATGACACGCTTGCTGACTGTTGGCGGAATGCCATTGGAGGCAATGCAGAGATAGGCGCCCATATTCAAGCGATTCACTTTGGCAATGGTCAGGAACGAGCCATTGTATGCGATGGCTGTAAACACACGAAAAGACATGGAAAGAGAATAAAAGACAGATGGAGAGGTAAAGAGAGATTAATTAGATAATCAAACAAATTTGTTAGGCAAACAAGTGCTGTCGTTCAAATGTGAAGATAATTTCAATATATTTAAATGCACTCACAAATTGCTTTGTTCACAATTTTACTTTCTTAGGGCCCTTCAACCTATAAATAATTAAATCAATTTAAAATAAAATATTTCAAATTTATTTTAAAAAAAAGTCGAGCAAATGCAATTGTAAAAAAAAAAACACACATATATATAAGCTTTGTGCTGCATTTCATCATATGCTGAAACCTGTTAAAATAGACAGTTGCATTTTAAATTTATTTTCATTTGCACTGCAGCTGAAAATGCTTTGGGAATTGGTTCATATAATAATAAGACAAATATTTCAGACAAAAGCTCATAACGATTACTCATGCATAAGACAATATTTCCAGCATCGCAATTCACACACACACGCACACACGCACACACACTCAATCGACTCGTATACACTCATGTCCTTATTAAAAATCAGTTTCTTACTAATTTGATATGCAACCAAGAGTTTGATTTTAATGAAGCTGTCTAAGAATATCAATTCTGTTTGCCAATTTCCATACAGTTCTTGTACTTGAACGACTCCGAAGCATTCTAATTCGCAGTTCCTTTCCATTCTTGCATTTCGAAGCACATTGGCATTTTATTTCCATCTCGTATGTGTATGTGCGAATTTGTGTGTGCCAAAATCGAAGTCAAAGTCGAACCGGAAAGACTGTCGACCGGTTTATCGATTTGCCAAGTGGCAAAAGCGTAATGAATGTTTCATTTGGCCAGGCCAACTTGACAGCACCAAAGCCACATTCTCGATGTGGATTTGCAAGTGGATTTGAATTTGGAACGATGTCTTCTTCTGCTCTGCCCTTTCAAATAATGCACCTGTCACAGTTTGAGCCAACATTATCGGAGGCACATTGTTCCTTGGCATCAATAAAGTCAGTTGCACTTCAAAATCAAAATATCTGATCAAATAACTTTGACTTATGCTAACAGAGAGCTGACTCATAACTAGACTCCATTCACTGCAATTATCTTTCTATGATGTAAACTAATCGTTTGCTTAAACTAATAATGTTAAACTTAATAATAAATAAAGAAATTTTTATTGTAATAACAAATTTTATATGCATAATAGAATTATTTGCCGTCCTTTGACGCTAAAGCCTTTATTAAAGAGAAATTGTAAAAGTTGAGTCTTAATTTGAATGGAGTAATTATTGCTTGTAAGTAAATATTATTTTCAGTCATTTGTTTGTAATATAATTTTTATATTTTGAGCATTTATTTTTCACTTGTCTCCAAATAAATTAAAATTTTGCTCGTGTCACTTTTAATATATTTTAATATTAGCATTTAACAGATTAAGTTCTCTGTAATTAACATTGGTGTCATAACTAACTCTCTGCACATTGTCATCTTCAGTTTAGACACGAATTGTAGGCACTTTGGGAGTTAATTATAGTCTGGAACATGTATTTATTAAATCGGGTTTTGCCGTCTTATTTTAACAAGGCTTCAAGTTAATTATAAGCTATTGGGAGAGTGACTTTAAAATGCTATCATAAAGTGAAATGCTGGAGTAGCACGCAACGAAGCTGGTCGGCCTTGTTTGACTTCGACATTGTAGCAAATAATTTACATGGTCACCCACTGAATTTCGCCAGAGTCCATTTGTCATGCAAACAGCCAACCCACTCGCATTCGCATTCGCATTCATATTCACACTCGCAGTCGCACTCACACTTTCATTCACTTGCCGGCTGCACACTTACCCTCGGCCCCATTGGGCAGTGGTATCAGCTCGCCACCTTCGCGTCGCCAGGTTATCGTCGGCGTCGGTGAACCGGTCGCTGCACATTTCAGGGTAACGTTTGAACCCTCGCGTATGACCATATCCGTGCTGGTGGGATAGTCCAGTATGTCTGGTGGCACTGTTTTCCCACACAGACACACACACACGCACAGATTCAAATAAACATAGTTACGGCAACAGTTACAAGCGACATATTATTCATACGCCGTGTGGACCGAAATGAGGATCGTGGATTGTTCGCCAGGTGTCAGCAGTCGGCAGCAGCATAGTTATTTTTGTTGTAGTTGTAGTTGTTCATATTTGTTGTTTTTGTTGTTCACGAGATTGTTGGTTGTTTGGTTGGTTTTTTGTTGGTTTTTGGTTGTTGGCGTCGTCCGAATGCCATATGAATGAGAAAATGAAATAAAGAAATATTTTTCAGTGGCTTTATTTTTAGCAAATATGTAGTAGAAGTAGTTAGCTACAGCTCGTTAAGGCTATAAACCATTTAACAACATTTTTATTGAATATTTGTCAAAAGGTATACATTTTGATGCCGAAATCACATTTTGAAATTTGTTATATGTATTTTATTTAATAGTTTAAAGCTTTAATTATTTTTAATGAACAAAAACATGTGAATAAATTTAATAAAAATTTTATAATTAAACTACATTTAAAATATATGAATTTCAGCAAGTTTGGGGCTTCTTTAACAATTCTGCAGCAGTTCACACATTCAGAAAAAACTTACTGGCAAACAGACACAAATAAGCACATTTTATTTGTACATATAGCCTAGAAGGGCACGTCGGTTTGTTCATATTTTTGACATTTCGCATGTAACGAGCTATCTGCTTGGCACCAGACGGGAGCGACTGGAGACTGGACCTGGACCGGGAGCTTTAGCTGTCGTCTGTTGTGCCTGCCAGTCTCTGGTGTTACTGGGCAATTAATTATAATTTTACGCTTGACAATTTTTCAGTTGCCCAAAAGAGAGACAGGGAAATGGGAAAATGTAAAAGTAGGAAAGGAATGATGCTGGGCCACTTAATGAAAGAACTTCTTCCCTTCCCAGTCTCACTGTCCTATCGCATGCCAAAAAAATGTGTATTTTATAACTGGAGCATTTAAAAAGTTGATTTTTCATTTTTACCCAGTTCTTATTTGACCACAAGAAATCTGGTAGAAAATAAAACTGGCAGCAATTTGGAAATTTATATAGGAATGACAGCTTTCCAGAAATTATTGACGGCCATTCACTGTAGTGATTTCTTTGGTCCCTTTGTCACATCACTGTGGCCAAGGAGCGGGACAAGGAAGGACGATTGGCACACGTTTAATGGCCGACACTTGAGCAAAAGCCAAAGGCAAAACAGAGCCAAGTTATGACGCACATATTGAAACACATTCGAGGCTTGAAAAAGTCGACGTGTCAACAATGATGGGCATGTTTTACAAAATGTACTTTTGCTTTTTACTCCACTTTGCTCAGAGTACACATTACGTTACGTATACGTCATGTTGAACAAGTTGAGTAGGCCATTCCTTTGCTAACTTGCCAGCAATGGCTCAACCATGTCGTACAAAGGGCTCGGCCCAAGAAGCCTGACGACAAATGATTGGGGTGCGTCTGAGGTGGGCGTGGCACGTGTCGGGGGTAAACGCTTTTTATCGCTGTGCTCAGTGGGTGATAAGTTATGAAATGAACTGAAATGATGTGAGATAAAATTAATTTCAAATGTGCTTAAATCATGCAAATGGAAATGATGATAACACTTAGAATTAAAAGTACAATTCATATCATTTTAAATGATGATAACAGAGCTTTATATGAAATGCAAGTGCATAATTTTAAAGTATTTTTAAGAAGCAATTTCAAATAAATGGGCCTTACAGACTCTTATATAATTCGCTCTCTTAAATACAATCCTAAGCCTAAAGTTGTAAAGTCTGTGCATTAAAATGCCATTTTTCAAACATTTTTCACTGCTCGTTGAGTCAACAAATCCAGTTTCGACGTCACCCAGCGCCGTTTTGACACTTTCACAGCTTTGCCACTTGACTGCTCGCCCTCTATTCGTTTCCCCCTTCTCCTCTACCTCACCCTCGACATATGCACAATAAAGCAATGGCTATCGCCCCCAATGCCATACATCAAAGTTTGACCAAAAATGGACAACAAATTTCTCATCCATAAAAATTGTGGACACATTTTCGGTGGCATTGCCGGCGATTTTAGTTGCTTTTATTTGTTGATGCAGTTAGATTTTTTATGTTTGTTTGTTGCTTGTGTTTATGCTTGTATTTGTTTTTGTATTTGTATTTGTGTTTGTGTTGTTGATTGTTTTTATATGGAAGCCAGCCGGGCATTGAATAATTCATTTTAAATCATATATATTGCCATTGATGTTTTGCTTATGCTGTTAAAGGCATTGTCTGAACTAAGCCGTATGGTTCGTGACTCTCTAGCAATATCTCATATTTTTTTCCATTTTAGAATTTCGCGATTTTCTTTCATTTATGCATTTTATTTGATTTGTATGGCTTTTTCAAAGCAGGACCAATAATACATAGGGCAATTTGTTAAAAGTAAAAAAAAATGAAAAATTCACACTTTAGATTTATAGAGTGCTTATATTGACGGGAGAGAAACTTTAAAATTTAGAGATGGAGAAATTTAGCTTAAAAGTCTTTAATTGTGGATTATGCTAAATTGTTAAAAACCCGATTTCATTTAGTTATAAGGCATCAGTAAAATTAGTCAAGTAAAAAAAAATGAATATATATGAATTAAAATAATAAAAATTAGAAACCTGAAAGCCGTTTCCAAATTTTAGCTGTCTGTTTAGAGTCCTAGTAAAATAATTCTTAGACATTTTTAGAACATTTTTCGATCGATTTTGCCATAATTGAAAGAATAATTACAATTTATAAAACTATATTGGTTTTATTTTATTTTACTTAGAGAATTACTTATTAAATTTTTTAATACTTTTTGTCGCTGTTTTTAAATTCATTCCACTCAATCTAAATGTCTAGAGCAGTCTCTAGTGCTATATTTCCTTTACCTTCCTCAACTTTGTCTCTGTGAATTCTCTAGACTGGCTCCAAAACATTTCCTGGCGTTGCTAAATAAACAATGATTTTGTGTTGTGGCGCTGATGATGACTACAATGTGACTCTAGAGATAGTTGAGTGTATAAGTATGTGTATGTGTGTTGGGTGGGTGTACACTATCGCTGAGAAGTAAGCGCACTTTGTCAGTGGCAGCAAAAGCCGCGCAGATTTAAAGTGGTTTCGTATTTTGCTTATAGATTTAGTTCATTTGTGCGAAAAGCATTTTGCACAGTCAGCAAAAAAAGGGCAATTGAAATGCTTGTAAGCTGTCTTCTGCCTTGCTGCCACAGTGGGCTAACAATTTTTCGCACAGTGTAGATGACTGTAATGAATTTCGACATCAATGAAAACACAATCAACCAAAGTGGTTACTTACGACCGTAGCAAAATGCCGCGGTTTTTGGTTTGAAAACGTGAATCCACCCAAGCCGGATCCAAGGCAAACCAAAACCCGAACCGAACCACTCCACTCACTCCACTCAGGATAGAGGGGCGGCATATTCATTTAAAATCAGTCTGTGAACAGAGAGAGTCTGAGGCTGAGGCTTGTCTCCTTGTCTGAGGTTTTCGTACGCCGGCTGAATAATTAACGTGGGCGCATGGACACGAACACGGACATGGAAGCGGACATGGAAGCGGACATGGAAATGGACATGTAGGCAACAGCACAAAAGAGATGTGAGGCAAGAGGCACGTAGCATGTAAATTGTTTCATTACCTGGTGCTCTCTAACAGTTCATTGTTTCATTCAGGTCAAAAAAAGAAAAAAACAACTAATGTGCTAGCTAAGTGAAAAGTAAGGACTTTAAGTGTGCCAGCAGACGAGGCTTTAAGAGTGGCCAACTCAATTAGCCAATAGTTTACACAACTGGCAAACAAACGCTTCAACTAAACGCAGTCGGCAACGATTGCAATTAGACTCAATCGTGAGTTGTTAGAAGTTGTGCACAACTTTTCCCAGAACAACCTAAAACCCACTTTTCCCACTTTCCACTCGCCACTTGGCTGAGCAATTAGAGCAATTTGAAAAAAATAAAACAAAAACTATCAGCTGCAAAATAAAGCGCAACTCGAAGGCGTCAATTGATCGGCTCGTTGACTAGCCACCAGTCAACACAAATTTCAATTCAATTGAAATTCCTAACTTACAACCAATTCTCATAAGTATTATATACATTTTTCAGAAATTGTTCAAACGTGGATATGTTAATTCTTTTTATGCCTCTTTCTTTTAAGACTCTTAAAAACAATTCAAGTTGCAGCTAAAAAAGTGCAGTTCGTGAACAATAATTTATATTATGTCATATTTTATTTTTTGATGTTTACTCACCGACAACATCCAGATAACCGACTTGACTCTTCATAGGATCCGTGTTTATTTGGCACATGTACCTGCCAGTTGTAAACATGTTCAAGTTAGATTACTTTTCCTGCATGATTTTTTATAATAATATAGGTCTTATGTTGTAAAACAAAAGCGAACTCAAAACTTGGATAAGAAAGTGTGCGTGGCGGCATTTTACGATATGAATTGGAGCGGCAAGTTATAAAAAACTGTACGAGTATGTGAAATGCATGACCATTTTATTAGCTAGAGAAAATCAGTGGAAACATAAAGGAAATCTAATACCTAAATTTAAAGTTGAATATGTATGATAATACATACTCGTATTATATATACATAGAATACTTCTTTGTATGTATCTCATTTTCTGATATGTTAAAATAAAATGATGATCATTAATTTAATTAGATTATAATAAAATAAATCTATATTTCAATAGGATGCAGAATAATAATGATATTTAAAATTATAGTTATAGTTATACTCGTAGTAAATTATACAGTACCAGCCCTTGTCCGACTCCTTGACATCACGTATACGCAGGATCCAAGCACGTTTCTCGGCGTGCGTAATGCTCATGCGATGATTTTTTGTTATGACGTGATTTTGTATCGTTAAAATGGTCTGTGTATCGACACGTAGCCACGCAATCTATACAAAAGGAATTATTTGAGTCAAAAATAGAAGAAGAAAACCAAATACACTTTGAGTAGGAAATGGGAAGTGGAACATATTATGAAACTAAAACGCTCAACAATTTAGCTGCAATATTAATGTCAAGCTAGCGTGGCCCAAGCTCATTTATTAGCCCAAAGACACACGGCGTCGCCTAAAAGGCGGCCGACAAATTGATTTAAGGTGCAAAACTGGAAAGTTTAAGGATGAGTTGAGTCCGATTAAGTGTGTCATGGTAAGGTGAGTTTAAGGTCCTTTTTGTTAATAATTTAATGTCATTTACTTGTGCTAAGTTCTGAGTATTCCTTATTGCATAGTTTGTATTTGATCACTATACAGTCTGGCGTACTTGCATCTTGGCATTAAATTACAACATCAAATAGTTATAAAAACTCAGATTTATTTAACAGACAAAATGCTAATAAAATAGATAAAAATATTATAAATAGAAAATAGCAATTATATTGATAAATTTAATTCAAATATTAAAATGTATACGAAAAATATTATTAACTTTGTTAAAATGACTAGAAATTATTTAAATATTTAAAATAAAGAAATTTTGTACTATATAAAATATCCTTAGTTGGGTTACCTAAAAGCGCTCAAGTTATAAGGTAGAGAAATTGTTGTCTTAATTTCATATATCTCTGATATGAGAGACATCAATTCACTAGCTTTCAATTTGTACGCTTAAATGCAACAGACAATGCGGAACAACATTATTCAGAATTACCAAACATAATAAGAGCACATTTACCATTTGGATGTTGGCCAACGATATCATGAAGGCCCTTAGCCAAAACCAAAAAGAACCTAAGAGATTATCAATTTGTTGCGTGTGCTTTCAGTGGATCAATTTACCTTTGGACCATCAATGGGGCAACGGGCCTAAAAGCTGACTAACAAAAATTTGTGGCCAACCGTTTGCTATTTTCGTTTCAGCAATTCATTGCGGGCCATTTTTTGTACAGTTACCCAACGGGTCTCAAAATCAAAGTGGCGCCCAAGGGGCTCGGAACGTGCCAGGATCCCCAAGAGTGAGGAGAGAGCGGAGAGAGACAAAGGCTGAAATAATGAAAAGGGTCAGCACAAATGGCACACGCATTATGCGTTTAACGAGAACTCACGCACGGAACAAATACAGAAAAGGGTTTTTTTTTGGGTGCGGCGCCTGAAACTATGCCACGTTTTATTTGATGAAGTGTAAACTGTTTGAGCTGACAGCGCCGCGAGCCATTTCCATTGAAAAGGACACCTGGCGAAAGGTGTTGTCCCATTAATTGTTACACAATTTGCCAAAACTAGCACCTAAGATTGCCCACTATTCATTATCACGTCACTATCTCCCAACTTACCTTATAAGTTTGCAGATTGTCGACAACGCACTGAAGAACAGCCTCCCGTCCCACGGGTATGGTGACATTCTGCAAAAGTTCCCCAAATTTAGGTAAATCTGTAACGAGCAAGTGAAAGAAATTGACATTGATAATTGTGAAACTTATTTTAAGTCTAATCCAAAACAAGGTACATATCAGAGTGTTTCTTCAATTATTTGACTATTGAAACCTCTGTATATACCTGTAATTCGATTAGACTCAGTAGAGATTTAATAATCCCATGTGTTACTGCTTAGATTGAATACTAAGTCAAACTTATCTTAGAATAGGGGAGCTTAACTTTCAAGTTAGACTCAAGCTAAGAGCCTCAATTCTTAGATAATGCGACTAGCAACGGCACTTAATCAAACTTAAATAATTGTTTTTATTACCTGGGTGTCATTTTAAAACAAGACTCTCTCATGTGTATACAATTTTGTAAATACAAATTTTTAATAAAATAATTAATAATGTGTTGGAATCAGTTTTAATGATTCCAAATATTATCATCATTGGTTTTATTGAATTAATTTAGACTTATTAATCAGAGACATAATCTTGTATATTTAAAAAAATATACATGTATTCCAATTTCTGAGATTCATACAAAGTATGTCATGGCTGGATTTCAACTATAATTTTAGCCTATTTCAAACCTAACCCAAAATTATACTCCTTGACTGGGTTCTAGGTTCACAATCAAACAGTTATTTAATGCGTCTGTCAGTCAGTCAGTCAGTGAGTCAAAGCCCAGCGATTTTTTTTTTTTTTTAAATTTTTCTTTTTTTTCTCTTCTTATAACTATCTATATGGAAAAACCCAATGCGCATAAAGTGCGGGTTGATTTTAAAGGCGCGCCCGCAAGTATGCAACAGATTTGTGGTTTTCATATGGGAGGCTTTAAGAATTTACCCACTCACCAAGCAAGTACATGTGTTTGGGTGTGTTTGTCATTGACATGCCAAGGAGACCTCAACAAAGTTGGCGTTACGCAGAATGAAAATAAAAATAATAAAAAAAAGAATGCCAAGCCAACTCCGTCGACTGGTGAGGCTTTCTTATATGCGGGGCACGCGTCAGTTAAAGCAAATCAACACATAACAATCTTGTACTCAAAATGCGTAAACAATGTGATAAGCAAAGACAGAAAGGGGAACCGAGAGGGGCAAGAGAGGCAGAAGTATGTATTTTTGTTTTGTTGATGTGTATTGATGTGGCTGTAAATCTCACTTGCAAGGGGTAAACAGCGCAAACTTTGCTTACTTGTGTGAGTGTCGAGTGTGCGTGTTTGTTTTGTGTGTTGTCATGTTGCTGATTGTCGCCTAATCTCCGTCTAAACATCACGTTTTGCGCCGCGTATTATACACTCAACTCTCAAAGGGGTATCCTGAATATTGTATTAGAAACAAAGTGCTGATTTTCTGATTAACACTGATGCTTTTAGTTCAAAGCTTTTAAGCCTTTTGTTGGCTCATCAATGCACTTTACATCAAATGTTAAATTACAGGCTTTGAAATGCTGTTGATTAGATAGTGAATTCACTGCTGTTAACATTACATAAATGCGTATAAAATATATTTTAAATATTGCCGAAGGCGAATAAATGTCGCCTTTTTTTACTTGTTACTTCGCTTCTACATAAAATTCCATAATTTTGAGTCTCTCTTAATTGAATTAATTCGCCAATTGTGTAATCCACAATTAACAGATGATATAAACAATTTAGCTGAACGAAAAATTTAAATTTGACTGCTCAAGCATTACATTTTAAAATTTTGTGCTTTAAAAAATTAATTAAATGCAAGCCATAGCAAAGCTGAGGAGCTTTTATGACTAATATTATTTATTATAACTAATATTAAATTTGCACATATTTAATTTTGAATACAACCCGTAATTATATTTTTTGGCCGAAAATGTGCTTTAAGCTCAATAGACCATAAACAATATTAAGCTTTCGTTTGTGTAGAGTATCTTATCTTCGGCATCGTGTCAAAGTCATTTTGTTATGTGCGCCCTGAAGTATGCTTCACTAGATAATAATAATGGCGAGAGTGAGTCCAAGTGCCCAATTGTAGGCAATGACAACGCTGCTCGTCGCTTTTCGACATCGTCGTGCCTGCTAATAAGCTCGATTACCCAGCTCCCGACGCGTCAATAAAAATTTGCCACAGACTGTCCCGCTTTCCGTTTCTATTCCCCTCCTACTGGCTTAATCTTTCCTTACTTTGCTCCGTTGTTGCTTTCATATGCCTTTTGCCAACTCATTTGATTTGCTTCGGTTCATATTGATATCTGACTGCTTGTCTTTCTTCTCTGCTCTCTCTCTCTCTCTCTCTCCTCTTCTCTTTCTTCCTCTCTGAGCGTTGCGTGTATTTTTATGGCATACTTTTCGGCGCGTTCGTGTGTAAATATGTGCAAATTCACAAATTCGTAACATATTTTGCTGTGTGGCACATCATTCGCTGGGAGACTTGGGTGTGATTGTTTAGTGGATTTATGGGCACATGAAATTAGGATTTAATGTGCATATGTCTTATGCCTTGAGTGGATTTATTGCATATCCTTATGCATATCCTTTGCCTCTCTGTGCTTAACATAATGTTTATGATATATGAGAATAAAGCAAATCGTTTTTGAGCTCCGCCCCTTTGTTGTTGTTGTCTTGTAGATCACAAGTGGCTTAGAAGCCGAGTTCTGGCAGGCACTTTAAGGATTAGACTTAAACTCATATTTGTAATTGTCATGACAATATAGAGGCTTTTTCGAAATTTCCTTATATATTTAGTTAAGAAAATGTAAATAAAAAAATGAGAGGGAATTAATTTGCCTCTTTCATTCATTTAGTTACCCATATCATATGATATTAGTTTTTATTTGCATCATAAAACACAATTATGCAACCATTTTGGCTTATCCTTGAATGGCTTTTAGGCCTGCCATAAGCCCTCTAAAGCGCATTTCCGTCACTCTGTCAAATTTAACTTTAAGCTCACTTTATTAAGTCAACTCAACTCGACTCGACTCGACTTGGCATTTCAACTTAATAAGTACAACAACATCAGCAGCCGGCAAATGGCGCTATTTAAATGCTAAACAACTCTATTAAGTTGCACGACACTCACATACACACACACACACACACTCACACTCACACACACATTCACACTCACACACCCGGCACAACACATTCACGCCAAGGGCAGCTTCAGCTTATTTTGTGTGTGAATTTGTTTGTTTTTTTTATTTTGTTGACCGGGAGAAGAGAGAAATGGAACCTCAGCACGTTTCAAATACAATTTACAATAAATAAAATTTAAAAGCGAGAAAAAATGCTGCGACAACAGCGCAGCTCAGTTCAGAATTTGAAGACAGACACCGACTCGTAGCAACAACTGACTTAATGGCAACACTCGGTGGCAGTAGCAGGGGCAGGAGCAGGGGCAAGAAAATGAGCACGTGACACTTGGGATAAGTAAAACGATACGAGAACACGTTAGCAAAGTTCCAATTGACCTTATCGAAATGTGGATTCCCTAACATAACTATGAAGAGTATGAAAATTAAAAGCTAACATTGTTATAAATAAATTTTTTCTAACTATTGAATATATTATATAACAAACACTATTAGTTATTAAAATCAATTTTTAATTATTAAAACAATTACGAACCAAAAACAAATCTCATTTAAGTTGTATAAAAACTCATTGACTAATATATCAAGTAATTATATAAATTGTGTTTTACTCGAGAGCTTAAGTTCAAGGGCTTCGGTATTATACTTATGTTTCTCAAATTAATTAATTCGCAAGTAAAACTTGAAAATGAAACTACATTTGTAACTTTTCAATAGGTTGAAACACAAAGAAAAACTTGGAAAAAAAGGCGTTTTGATAATTTCAAAATGTTTTAAAACTTAATTGGATTGCCCGTAGTTAAGATATAATAAATATAAATACAATGCTCTGATTTAAATCTTCTTCAAGTTAATTTTGTCATTTTGAGGAATGATTGCTGCAAACCTAGTGGAAAAGAAGTCTAACTCATGGAAAGGTGCTGAAACTGACGTCAAGTGACAATTGAAAGCAGAGTGGGTGTTTTCTTACCTTTGTCTGGTATCGCATTGACGGCCGTATCCTCGCGAATGTCCTCCAGAAGCTCCTCGTGATTTTGCATTTCCGCTTCACGTTTTGGTTTGGAGAAAGTCGAGCCAGGTGAATGTGTAGTGGAAATAGAGATGAAGTCAAAGAGAGGGAGAGAAAAGATGGAGAACAAAGTGTTAGTCAGTTACATTCAGCCATATTAGGTAGTTAATTTTAGCCGAGTTACTCGCAGCTCTGCTGGAAATTCAATTTGTGGTGAGCGTATAAACAGATAAACAGTTTCCAGGCCAACCTCCACCCCCTTCCAACCCCTCTGAAAACCACACACAACACGCACACAGCAGCCACACATCTGGTTGATGGGCAGAGAGGGGAGCATCGAGAGAGAGGGTGTAGGTGGTCGGGGCTCTACCTTTTATTTGGTGCACTTTTTCAATATTTCAGCGCATTTGCTCGACGGCTTCTTTACGAGCAGCTTGTAATTTTCGCAAACCACAAAATGAA
Organism: Drosophila quinaria; assembly: GCA_035047525.1. Lineage (NCBI taxonomy): Eukaryota > Metazoa > Arthropoda > Insecta > Diptera > Drosophilidae > Drosophila > Drosophila quinaria. The sequence goes on along the minus strand of JAWNPO010000056.1, from coordinate 69,457 downwards.
GTTGCACAAAATGTGCAATTTGACTTTTGTACTGCAACTGCCGACAATGAAATCAATAAATGAACCATCAAGGGGCTGCACTCAGGTAGGGGATTGTTTTCCCCAGGTACCAGACAGGTAATGCATTGCAGTGCACGCATCATAAAATATTTACCAAATTCAGTAGAATGGCTAAATGGCTAAACGGATTTACGTTTATGCGTCTCTGTTTAGAATTCGCAATTGGCGGAATTATTTCAGAAGCTGATGGGGCGAAAATGAGTGTAATGACTATTGTGATTGATTATGATTGCATAATTCGCCTGAGGCGCTTTTATTTTAAAGCAAGCATATTTATATTAGTTACGTTTTGAATAAGTGCCCAGCATCAAAATGTCTAAATTACAAAGCACTCATGTTTATAAATATCCAAGCATATTTAAACAAATGCAAATGAAAACAATACAAGCTACCGGCGAATATATGGCGCCAGTATAAACTTGGTAGCTACATTGTTTTATGAGTAATTATTTATATTTTTTTCTTTGATCATGAGGAATTTTTTATAATACATTAAGAGTATGGTACATTCAAATACGGTTATGCATTACAAGTATTCACTTCTTATTTGAACTTTATTTGTCGATTTTTGAGTTCCGAGTTTACCATCAGTTTATCACTCAGTAACTCAATAGTAACAGCAACCTGGCAACATTTTAGCAGATTTTTATTTTTATTTTTAAGATTTCCATTATGTGCTAACCCATTTTCACGGTCACGTCGAGTTGACTGCAAATCACGTCATTCGATGTGGAGCATAGAATGTGAAAGAAAGCGTAAAAGGAACTTTTCTGAACAAGTTGCACAACTCTTTCCGTCTGGATTGGTCTGGTCTGGTTTGGTCTAGAGATGGCACGTAAAATTCGTTGGCAACATTTGTGGCCCTTTTATATGCGTTTCCTGTGCCTGCACATGTGCGAGAAATAAGCCAGACACGAGGCAACATCAGATATAGTATGCAATATGACAGCAAAGATGTTGGACAGCCATGGAATGGAAGTTGGCAATTTGAATGAAGAGGGGATTGGATTGAGATTCGAATGGGGGATGGGAGGAAAGGGGAATGAACTGGGGCAGAGGCAGGGGATTGAGGTCTGCAACAAAGGAACACAAAATATTACAAGCAGGCTAAGCTGGCAAGTCGAGCGCAAAGTTGTTGCCTAACTTCAGCTTCAGCTTTAGCTACGGCTGTTGCTTTTGCTTTTGCTTTTTACTGTTTTTGATGTTTGGTAGCCGAGAACGCATTTGCCCAACCCCCAAATCCCTGCCCCTAGTGCTTGTGAAATCGAATTTATTGCATACTTCTGTGCGTCGCTGCAACAGCCACAAAATGTATTTTCCCTTACTGGCAGGCAGCTGTGACATTTCCACAAAGTCACTACAAATGCAATAGAGTGCGTTCTTTACCCCCCACCACCATCACCATCCATATTCCTATGCTTACTCCCAAACAATATTCCTATTCCAGTGGCAGTTAGCATGTGTTGTGTGTTTGGCGTTTATTAAAATGCAAAACTGTGCCCGAATTGTTGAGCATGAGAATTAATTGAAAATTTGTTCAACTTTCCTCGCTTCCTTCCTGCTTTCCCATTTGTTGCTGTCCGCCATGAATTACTTATTTTCCTCATTTCTCATTTTGTATTTCTTATTACTCAATTCGTTTTTGGTATTTGGTATTTCTTATGCCAATGTTGCCACTCGCCCATTCGCTGGCAATGCCAAATTCCAATTCATTTGCCCTATTGACAGTTTGTCTGCACGCACCGGTTAAAGTCCAAGGCCTTTACGCTTATAAATAACTTGTATTTTTTCTCCCTTTTTTTGCTGTCATCATGCCGAAAAACTAGGCGAAATATATGCCAAGGTGGCCAAAAGTAAATGTTAGTGAAAATCAATACCAATCGCAAAACGAGTTGGGAAATGTGCGCCAAGTGAGTGACGATTGGAAATAAGTTAGAAATTAGTATGTAAATGCGAACAAAAAAGACATAACATGAGATTGAATTGAGAATGTTGAAGTAATATTAGTATACTCTTTGAAATTGAATTCTATAATGTAAGTCATTAAAATAACGTTATGATGTTTATTAAATTGTAGACGTTATGACATAATTTTACCTAATTATATTAACAATTAAATAACAAATGTTTATGTGCAAAATAAATGCAATGAAAGAGCCATTTTCCAAAAATTTTGATTTCTTAATCAGTTGAGGCTAAAAGACAAGAAATGTTAAAAATTCATTGAATAATTCATGCGCTCACTCAATAAATCAATCAGCTAAGAAATGATTTGAATTTATTAAAATTCCTTGCTATAAAAACTGATAAAACAAACTAACACAACAAACACTGTATCTGTGTGTGTGAGCGTAAATGTATTAGTGCACTCTGCTCCTATTAGCTTTGTGTTCCGCCTTTCTCTATTACTCTGTGCTTTAAGCTTAAAATGTGTCATGTCCGTGTGTCGTGTACGTGAGCTGAAAGTATCTGCTAGTGTGCACCTACTTTGAGTATAATTGGTAGACTAATTAATTACTAAATTAAATTAAATTAAAAGTAGAACAAATGGTAAAAAAACAAATTTAAGTGCAACTTATTTTTAGAGCCTGGAAATGTAGTTTCATTGGCGCATTTAAGTAAACTCACATCTTAAATATCTGATTTGACTTTAACGCGCCTTCCCCACCTTACTTAAGGCCCAATTTGTAGCTTTAACTGAAAGTTTACTCAAATTTGTCGTAATTATAATCATTAGCCGTAAATATAAACAAATCGTAGACAAATTTGTGCAACTTTCAGGCAGTTGTTGACACCTAAGTTGACACCGGAGGGCTCAGTAATCCTCTTCCCTACCCCATATGCCGTATTCATCTCCGTATCCGGCTGTTAAGCTGTCTACAGTTTTTGGCTAATAAATCATTGAGAGCTGACACGAAAATTGGCTTAAATGCGTTAGCATTATGGCCAAAATCAACAGCCGACGTCCAGGAGATTCCCTTTCTTTCTATCTCTGTCTCTCTCTGTCTCTCTCTCTCTATCTTTATCTCTATCACTACGTCTATGTCTGTCTGTCGCAGCAGGTGCGTTGCTTCTCAAAGGAGGCGCCACAGGATGCGTAAATTAAAATGTTCGTGTACTTACAGAAAGAAAACTCAAGAGTTTTTCCCATAAATGGCAGTGCCAGGAGCTACAATTTTTCTTAGCCAACTTTATTGTTTTTGTTGCATAATTTTTGTTGTACATTTATTTTCATTTGTTTGCTTTTGTTTTTCGACTACGCCTACCACTCGATAGAGAAAGAAAGAGAGAGAGAGAGAGAGGCAGAAAGTGATAGCGACACAGACAATGGTCTGTGAAAATTTAAAGCATATTTCTTGGCTCTCTGCCTCAAGTAAAATAGCATAATAAATAAATCTACTTTGAATTAGCGCCATTTACTTTACATTTATTTTTGCCACCGTGCAATTTATGGCCTCCAACGTCTCAAAGATTCTCTCATCCTCGTCCTTGCTCCTCTGTCGAATTTCCATCTTTTTTTTCATATTTGTTTGTGTTGTTGCTGTCGCTTCAATTTCGGCGCGTGCTTTTTGGCTAATGAAGTTTTGAGGTTCGGCCTCTCTTTCTCTCTCTGTCTGTCTCTCTGTCTCTCGCTCAAATGGAACGCAATGTATTGCGGCATGCCCCAAAAAGGTGAGTGCAATCAAGTGGCAAACAGAAATAGCTCAATTTGAAGTATGTTCATAAGCATTTCGAGGGCTTAATGATAAGGAAATGAAAGATGGCCAATTCCCAGAAACTTCCACTTGGCACTTGCATTTATTTATGAGTGTAAATTCATACTTGATATTTGGCAAAGCTCTTAAAGTTCTTTAAAGACTTCTTAGATTTTCATTTAATATTATTTGCTCTGATTTCACACAAGCTACAATCAATTTAATTACTATTAATTCAGTTTCGACTTTTAGAGTATCCATTTTTTTATTGAATAAAATCATATGAGTTACACATAGACGTAATAGTTTGCAGACCAAAATGCAATCAAGCTTTGGCAGAGGTTTTTTCACTTAATCTCTAACCCATCAATCTCTTTAAACACCTTGGCATCCTCTGATCTGTATTCAAGGCAACTTTGTGTGGACCAAGTTGGTCAGCAAACTCATGGTGGGCTAAATGATTGTAAAACTTCAAGTTTGTTGCGTACGTGAGAGCAGAGAGCAGACAGATTGCAAAGCGAGAGAGTGAAAATAGAGAGCCACTGATGCGTGAGGTTAGTTTCAGGAACGCACTGAGAATCGACTTTGTGGCATGAGTCGAAGCGGCAAGTTGCAAGTTGCCAGTTGCCAGTTATTGGCCAGTCAACTTTATGGCCAGCAATTACCTTGGGTCGGCTGGTGGGCCACCTGCAGGTGGAACTTTCAAATTAGCCAAGCCAGAATTGAGTGGTAAAATTTGTTGAAGTTTGCATTTCCCATTGCGGTGTCAAATGTCAAAGGTTAAAAGCTTTATCATTTCGTATTTATCTATGAGTGCAATTGCAACAACTGTGTGTGACAAGAGAAATGTATTTGCTAATTGAGTTGTGCGTTGCTGACATATTTCTGGGACTTTTCATTATAAATTTCAAGACTTGGGCCTGCGGCTCGTCGGCATAGGTCAAATGCAAAGTGCTGGCAAATGAAATTTGTGTAAAATGAAACTACAAAGGCGACTGCGACTTCAAACGAGATGGGAACAAACGCTGCTAACGTGAAATCATGTTAAAAACAAACATTCGCCAAGAGGCAAAGACGAAAAGCGCAACAAAAAATACAGAAATACAAAAAAAATACAACAATAACAAAACAGATCTGAACAGGGGCGAGCAAAATAAAAAACAAATTACAGCAATAGCGAAAGCAACAACAACAACAACAACAAGAGCGACAACAACATTGCCACAGCAAAGGCCGTGATTGCCGTTCTTTTTACTCTGTTTTCCTGCTCGTTGCTCATCCGCCCCGTCGGCCAAAGCAACGCGCTAAACAATGTAAAGCGCAAAAAAGTGTTGCATACTTTCAGCAGCAACGCTAAAGGGTGTGAAAGATGCACACACACACACACACACACCTAGATGCTATGAAAGAATGACATGAAGTGGGGAAAGGGATTGAGAAAGGGAAAGGCAGCGGCAATTTTGCAGTCTGTTGGGAAATTGTTGAAAAATTGTCAAACAATTGCAGCTGAGGGGTGTGAGGGGGTTGCATTGAGATTTTCTCTTCAATTGCTGCTGAATAAAGGCGTGGCAGGCAAAAAGAATGAATAATGTGCCAAAAAGCACATCAAAAACAGTTAAACAAAGTCATTGAAGAAATTTAATTTGACTCACGTATGGAACTGATGGAAAGCGTTTGGCGAAACTCAGTAAAATGTGAGCAAAAAAATGTTTATTAGTGGAAAAGTTTTGACTACGTGATTAAAATTTTATTTAAACAGCAGAGCAAGAGAAGCTTTTGATATTTGAACGCAAAAGTTTCGCCATAAATAAAAACAAGTAAAAAAGTTTTTAAAATAATTCGATTAAGTTATAAGTTAACTAGCTGTATTAAATAAGCTGGATGCTTAAACAATTTAGAGACGCTAAAGGGGCTATAAATTTGTTGATTGAACAACAAAATTGTAGAATGTAGGAGAATTTGGTGTATTCACAATGAAAGCCTTGGTCAAGATGTCAAGTCATAAGCCCGACGACCCAAAGCGCCATCAATCAGAGTGTCAATCACTTTTGCCCGAGCAGCCTAAGTAGGTGCCCTCATCTGGGAATAGACACACACACACACGCACACATTTATATACGGATTTTGAGAGGTTGAACATTGTTGAACAATGTCAACTGTTGTCCACTTGTTGAGCAAGCCACAGGAGCAACAACGGCAGCCCACAAGTCATGGACAAAGAAAACTTAAGTGGCCACAAACATTGTCCCCCGGTTGCCCTTGGGCATTTTGGGTTGTCTCTTGTCTACATGTGTGTGTGTGCTTTGTGTGTGTGTGTGTGCGTATTCGGGCAGACAGACAGACGAGAGAGAGCGAGAGCCAAAAGGCGGCTGCAACCACAGCCACAATTCGAATGCGAATACGCATACGCCATGTGGGCGCTTTAATTATGCTGTGAACGGCTTAAGTCTTGGGCGAACCTAAACGGCCACTAAAGCTAACCAAGCACGTGCTTCCAACAACTGCCCTCAGTGTGCAATGAGCCAAACTGGTTTTTCGGGATTTGACACTGCCACAGCCACAGCCACTGCCAAATCCAAATCCAGATCGAAATCGGAATAAAGAGCCAGTCACACAATTCCACTCAAGTGACACACAGTTTTGCCGGGGCGAGCACTCAAAAGTTTGTTGGCACTTGGCAACCGCGCCAAGTTGACCTTGTGCTAAGCAAAGGGAAAAACAAATAGAGCGTGACAATCCTTGAAGTATCCTTTCTCAGCTGTTCTCACTCTCTAAGTGTCCATTGAATTGAGTAGCAAATTTTTAACTATTATTAATTTTTTTTGTGTTGTTATTTTTGTTTATAATTTTACGATTGATATTTTAAATAAATTCATTTACAACATTTGTAATTTTTTTGGATTTGAAGATTTAAAATCGGAAATAAAAGAAAGTTGTGGATTTATTTAAAAAAGGTTAATTAATTAAAAATAAAAGACTGTGACTTTTATATTTATATTTCTACGAGTATAATTGTATCTTTAATTATAAGTTTTCAATTGATATTTAAAATAAAATTAATTTTCAACAGATGTAATTTTATTTAAAATTTATAACTATAACATAAAATCAGCAGTATAAGTTAAGAATGCATCAATCCCCACCCTTATATATATATTTTAAACTAATATAAGGTTAATAATATTTTATAATTGATATGATCAACAAAATTCATTTACAACTGTTGTAATTTATTTTCTGGATTAAAAGCTGTGGAAATATTTAAAAAACGTGGTAAAATAACGTTTAATTTTGAAAATGAATTAATAATATACTTAATACTGTATTGGTCCCCGCATTCATATATTTATTTTATATTAATTAAAAGTTAATATTTATATTTAAAATTTTATTATTGATTTTAAAAATGAAAATCATTTACAACTGTTGTCATTTATATTAGGACTTGTAAATTTAAAATCAGAAGTAGCAGTAAACTGTGGAATTATTTAATAAAAGTTTCTTAAAAAGGAGACTGTGGCGGTACCTGATATTTACGTCACTGCGGACGGCAATCCAAAATATACTATGTATAAATACGAAACATACAGGGGTGCCAAAGGAATCGCTTTCGCTTCAATTTGACATAAATTTCATACAAGTTTAAGTCAAATTCAAGCGAAAGCGATTTCAGTGGCACCCCTGATACTATAGTAAATTCATAACAACTTACCCAGATGATGGGCTATGTGATCGCGTTCCTCAGACTCGCCAATAATGAAATCAGTATGTTGTTGCTGATGATGCAGTAAATCCATATGATGCTGATGCATCTCGCTATCGTCGTCATCCTGGGCGGTGGCCAGGGATTTGGAGAGGGTCAGCCAAGTGGCCGAGGCGGCGGCAGCGGCAACAATTAGCCATGAGCATATTTCCGGCATTTTATGTTTCCGCTGCAATTTCATTACGCGGCGCCGTCGCTGCGCCAACGTTGCATCCGCTGTCAGCGGAAATATTTTAATTTTCATTTTTATTTGCTAACGCTTGTATATATATATATATATATTTTTTTTGTACTTTATTCTATCTCTCTTGCTATTGCTGTCGCTTTTTGGTTTGCTTGTATCAATGTTTATGCGTTGGCCGGCACTTGCATATTTTGTTTACTCTTTATCTATTTGAATGTATTCTTTATCTGGGCTTTTACTTTCAGTTGCTGGGAGTGCAATTCATTGCGACTGTTAAATATTTACGCGAAACAATTTGTTCAGCCCTTGGCTGAGTGGCAAAATAAATTTTCCATTGCGTAACGTTGACGTCGTCCGCGACTGCAAATAAAAAATGCATGGCATGTTATAATATTTTCCTCTCTTTTTATTTCTGTATTTTTTGCTCATTCATTATTACTATTATTACATTTTTCATTACTTTCTGTATATTTTCAACGGAGCATTATTAAATATCATTTCATTATTTATACATTTGCATAACCCACTCGACGCATAAATTATAAATTAAATGTCGGCATTAATAGTTGGCAATTTTATCGCTTAAAATGAGCTGCCATTTGATACTCCCTTAGACAAATAAGCTACTCATAAGGTACTAGAGATAACCTTGGTGAATTACTTGGAATAAGTAAGTACATACTTTAATTGAAGCATAATTAAATACTTATCTTGAAGTAATTTCCAAGGGATATTTGCATCTGTAGTCAAGGCCAATGACAGTCGCTCTTGAGCAGTGGCAATGGGGCGTATGAGTAACTTGACATGCTTAATTTGTCGTATTTGAGTATAAGCAGGCATTCAAATATAGTTGAACCCACAAACTACTCATAGTCAATGTTCAAGTCCACATTTACGGAGAGTCGGTTAGCGTGGGAACTGCAGTCGGATGCATCGTTTAATTGCTTGAAGCGCGCAAATTAGAAAACTCAGAGACTGAGCACACACAATACATAAATGTTGGAAAATGGAAACTATGTGGGACAGTTGGCCAGTGGGCGGGGGGAATTGGAGTAGCAACTTGAGAACAAAAGTCAAGCGAAATATAACGGAAAGCGGCAGAAAGGCATTTAAACTTTTGGACAAGTTTAATTTCCGTCGAGAGCAGCACGGAAAATGGGCGAACACTGAATTGTGGAATGAGATGGACAGCCATGAAATTGAAAGCACTTACAATCTTTGATGGAGTTGAGCCCGCAATCAACTAATTGCGGTGGCCATAAGCATAGAAATATGTATCGTATTGTCTTTAGTCGCTCGACTGGACCGTTTTGTTCGTGTTTCAAACACGAGTATCTTAACAACAGCTAAAATCTGTCCCTGTCGGGGACCTAAGAAAATACAGAGAGAGGAAGAGAGAGAAAAGGAGAGACAAAGAAAAAGGTTCCCTGTCATTGTTATTATCTGGTTATTACATATTACTTTTATGATCATCGCTGCTGTCGTCGTTTGGCTTTTTATCAGTTGACCAGGTGAAATTAATGAAGAAAAATGTCAGCCTGACCTTTTGTCCAGCTTGCTGAACTCCTCACCTTCCCCCTGTTCCACTCTGCCACCCTTTGTCTTCTTTGTATTTTTTTTTTTGGCCAGTTGACTGCTCCTGTTTGGGCTTTATGGCTTTTGGGGTTTCTGTTTCATTGCTCGCTGGAAATGTCATAAAGATAACAACAGGCCACGCACACCAAAAAGACCGTGCTGAAAACTTGAATAAAATGTGACAAATGGTTTTTTATTTAATAAATTGGCTTAACCGGTTGTCCCGTTACGGCCCATGAACTGCGAACCAGCCCAAACAGTCAGATCTGACATTTATGAGCGTAATTGAGTAAATGTGAAATGATTACCATTCCATCTCAGATTCCTTAAGATTTCCCCAGTTGCCCAAGCAGCCATATTGTTATAGAATAAAATCAAATGCTGTAAAGTTAAAATATTTTACAATTATCTTTACAAAAAATATAATTATTAAAATAAGTAAATTAATATCAAGCAAACCTTATCAAATTATGTGGAAAACTTAAATCCACAAAGTTATTGGTAATAAAATTAAATTAAATTAAACAGAATCCGTACTTGTTGAGCTTCGCACTTGAAATGCCAACTAATTATATGGAAACGATAACCCTTGAGTGCATAGACAGAGCAACAAAGTTAACAAGTTTGAGTTTGTGAGAAGCCCAAGAAGATTCAAGTAAATCCAAAAACCCACCGCATTACCAAATTCAAATATTCCCCCGTTGAACTTTGCTTGGAAACATTGCGGTAGCTTTGATTAGCAGCTTAGGGACAAAAATGGCACAGATGGCGCTCCCTTGGCAAATCAGCCCAAAAGCCGTGCTATGTCATAATGATAAATAGCTCGAAAGATAGTCAGGACATGCGGAAGGACTCGGACGTAACACAGAAATCTTAAGTCAATGACGGTTGAAGCGAAACGTTGAAAGACAAACGAAGCAAACGAAACCCAGGAAGCAATTTTGGCTAAGCAGTTGACACCTTTTTGTCTGCGCATCATTAACATTTTCATTACAAATGTCTGTTGATGTTATAGTTACAGCTACTGTTACTGTTGTTGTTGCTGTTGCTGTTGCTCTTACTGTTATTGTTTTATTTAAGGTCTGTGCTTATTGTTTGGCTTTTGTGCTTTGCTTCGTTGTCTTTTTGTTTTTCTTTTTGATTTGGTTTTTCCTTTTTTATCGGCAACTGTCAATCGTTAAATGACAAACAATGAAATGTGGCAACAGCGCGCGGTGGATGGTCCAATACAAAATGGCGGCCAATCATTTCAACTGTCAGACGTTGGCGCTAATTCTCTGCGCCAATTCGACTGCATTCCTTGCTTATTTCGGAAATGAAATAACAAATGATTTCCCGTCCCTTGTCACCTTCTATTTGCTCTCTTTCGCTCTCTCTCTCCCTATCCTTCTCGTTCCTACACATTGTTAGTTAAAGCTCACATTTCTCACGCGATGATTTTTTTTTTTGTTTCTCGTCTCACTTATTCATTCCATTCGCATTCCTTCTGCATTCCTTTCCCCTCGATGTAGCAACATTCTGGCCACCCTTGCGTGTCTCCAACTGCAGCAGCAATCTGCCAAGTTGCCCCATAAAAGGCTTGTTTTATGTCACCTGCTGGCATCGTTCTTGCCACTTCCCTCTTGCCACTTGCCACTTGCCGCACAACTCTCCTCTGCCAAGCTCAAATTAGAGCCATGGAGCTGTCGCTCATAATATGTATACATAAAGTGTCTAAAATTAAGCCAAATACCTGATGGCCATAAACATTGTCTGGCAATGTATGCAACTATTTTGTTCAACCGAATTGTTGTTGTTACCAACAAATCAACAAAACATTTACAGTCACAGCTGACAGTTAACGGTCTTCCCTGTCCAAACTGTATTCCTTGTTGAATTTGCAGTGACAGTTGCTTATTTTGACATGCATTTTGAGAGTCAATGAATAAGTTGTTTCAAAATAAAATCGAGTCATAATAAGTTTAGTTTTTACAACTATTTTTAATTCGTTTAATATATTTTGCAATAAAAATATTTGGTTTTCAGATGTGAGTTGAATCCATAATTGACAAAAATAATAAAATAAGTAAAAAGGTGATTTAAATGAATTATTAAGTATCAGATTTAACAAATTGCAATAAAATTTGAGATCTGGGATCAACACATTTGTCTTATTAAGTCCTTGTACTCTTGTTTCCCTAATTTACTGCTGCGTATATCAGAGCTAGACGGATCTTAAATAATTACTATAGTAACATAGTTATCATAGATACGATCAAAAAACGCTTGAATCTAAATTGAGGATTTATATGCAATATACTGTTGAAAATTCATACATGACGTTCATACTATCTATTATGTTAAAATCATTCCAAGCACCTTTTTCATAATTTACATAATATTACATATTATCTATCCAAAGTGTTTGAGTAGTTTACCAACTAAAATTGTTAAGCACTATCATTAATTGGATTCAAGTGCATAATCTCATCTCATATCTGTCAGCTCGTTGCATGTCAAGTGCGAAGAATCAAGTCTGTGTTCGCTCACATGCTCGTCCCTTTCCCCAAACCCATCATCGTTCTTTCCGTAGTCTTCGTCCTCGTCCAAGTCATCCTTGTCCATGGCTCCACGTCAGCTGTCAGTCGCCTTTTGTGTTTTGCAGCAGCTGCAGCTTCTGCTGCTGCTTTTCTCAGTTGGAAATTTTTTAATATAACACGCACACAACGACAAAAACATGGTCTGACACCCGCGCACTTTAACTAGCCACCGGAAGCTCGACTTTATCCCCTTTCCTTTCCTACCCATTCCTTTGCTTCTTCCATTCCCTCCATTCCATAAGGCCAATGCGCGTATTGCTTTTTTTTTCCGCCTTGCATTTGATTAACCTACAATGGGCGTGGGGCGTGGCAGCGGAGCGGGCGGATTTGTTATTGCTCTGATGCATTTCTCAGCAGCCGTCAGCTTTAATACTGTGGGAGAGGGTGACGAGGGGGCGTGGTAGGTGTTTTTATAAGAGCAAGAAATGCATAAATACATAAAAAATTGGCCAGCTTACAAGACGGGTTTACATATGCAATGAGAGTGGCTGTCCGTGTGCGTGTGTATCTATGTGTGTGTGAGTGTGTTTGAAAGCGAGTGTTTACATTGTTGCAGCATAGATTTTACCCAACACGTGTTTGCTTTCGCTTACTTCCGTTTCCTGTTGGTTTTCCTTGCCAACCATCGCAAAGTTTTGACTTTAAGTTGCCTACGTGACGGACAGGAAAGACTTTCCCGACATATATAAATTTAATAAAATCCCAAACTGCAACCAACTTTTGGCGAATCAGTTGCGAAATAGTTGGACATGTGTAATCTGCGCTGCTCGCTTAAACAATAATATTACTCACATCATTTTCCCTCTGCCCAAATAATTATATAACTTTTAGAATTTATATTATAGATAGACAGAAAATTATTCTTTAAAAAATTCGAGTTTTAACTTTTATGAATATAAACATTAGAAAATTTTAATCAATGCAGCTAAAAGACCTGTGAAAGAGAATACCAAAAGCACAAGCTTGAGTAGTTTCTATTTGTCTTATAACTGATTCTAAGCTAAGCTCTTCCAATTTATTAACATAGTCTAGGTATTTGAATATATAGTACCTATTGATTATAATTACACTGATTTACCATTGAATAAAAAATGTATTAAAACTCTTCAAGCCGTCAATATTTAGTTTCGAAAAATAGCTCAATAGAAATCAGTTAATTTTATAAAATGATAAAATTGGAATTTTAAATATGTTAAATGTATAGTATTAACGTAAATCGATGCATAAATATGTTCTCAAGGATCTGTCATTATCTTTTTGCATTCAGTTTTGTATTTATTCTTTCTAAATCGAATATTTTAATACATTTTTTGTAGAGCTACAAACCGAATTGTTAACCAAAAACGAACAGATTTTAAAGCAAACATAATAGTTGGTGGTGTTTCATTTTCATTGCAGCTTGAATTGTGATCGTCGCCATTTTCTTTTATCTTTGTTTTTGGGCAGCGCGTAAAACTATGCTATGAAAATGCACAGTGGATTGTGCGTGAGTGTGTGTGTGTGTGGCATGTGGCATGCAGCTCGCGGTAGCTATGCATTTTCCGGTTTTAATGATTATAACACAATCGAGTGCATATTGCCTAATTAGCGGGCAGCCCCCTCTACCTCCTCAGCCCCTTCTCAATCCATCGCCGCACACAAAACTCTGTTCTAGCCACACAAAAAGCATAAAATACATATTTGCAACGCACGCACACAATGCCAGCGGCAACGAGTGTATATGTGTGTGTGCGTGTGCGGGTGTGTGTATAGTTCGTGCATATTTTATCTTGGTTATTGAATGGCTACGCCAAGAGCGAGGGTTGTTCACTGGATGCACCAAATTTCGTGTTGGTTTTACGTGTGTGTGTGTGTGTGTGTGTGTGCGTGTGTATGTGTGTGTATATACATTTGTGGCTAGCTAACGCTAACCAGTTCTATTTGTTAGTTTAAGCAAAAACTCGTCAGCTATTCATTAGCATTGTTGACAGTGCAACGCAAAATTATGGCAACAGCTGGAAATTTTGCACTTGAATTCAAAACATTAGATTCTCAACAGAAGGATTATAGATTAACTGACAAAATAATGCAAGTCAAATTGATGCTTTTTATTTCAAATTGAAAATTAAAGCAGTAATGACTTAAATAAAGTAAAGTGCAAGTTAGTAACCGTCAAATCATGATTATTGTTGGTTTTTAAAATAATAAGTTCAACGACTTGGAAAAACATGGAAGATAAATAATTAAATTAGAAAACAATCTTTGCATTTTTTCATTGATTTTTCAAAATGTGATTTTTTTGCACACTCTTAATTTATGGCTTGTCCCTATAAAGGAAACCAAATAAAGTTGATTTGGTATAAGAAACAATTCGGCTATTGCCTAGTTTCACATCCACTTTTATTTAATTTTTTAAATAAATTCAGCTCAAAGTCCTAAAACATTGCAAAATAAAAGTAAAAGTAGCTTTTGGGATATTAATGTTAACAATTTTTGATTTAGTCCAACAACAGTTAAAAAAAATGGACGTCAATTAAATTGCATAACGTCATGCTATAGTGGACAGTTACAGTATGTGTGTTTGTGTGTTTGTGTGCAAGAGAAAAAACTATCAGCCATAATGAGGCACGCCCACCCCCAAAATGCAATCAGCGCTGCCAACTTGAGTTGCAGTTGAAAAGTAAACAGCCAGCGGACCCAATGTCTAAGTTTCCTTCTCCTTCATAGCGACAAAGAAAGGAAAAGGAAACCAAAGGAAGCCAAAAGAAGCAAATGGAGTCACGAGCAGCTCCACATCGTCGTTCCACAATTTGCGTTCAACGTCGTGTGAAAGATGAAGTACGAAATTCAAGCTGACGCGGAGTTCTCCATATAGGATTCTGTTTTTTTTTGATTTTCAAGCTTCTTTATTTTTTTGGTTTTGATTTACGTACAATGGGAAATTGGGAGTTGCATACTTTCAGTCGGGCGACGTTGAATGCCGCTCTATGACACGGCCGCACTTATGGTCAGACATATGAAATTGAATCCAAGTACCGTTAAGCTTAACACTCTCACTAACCACCAAACGGTAAACACTAACACAAGTGAAACACGAACGCGTCGTTGTCGCTGTCGTTTTCGTTGACGTTGGAAATATGGTTACAAAAATTCGCGCAGCGCGTCCGTTAACGTTGCTCACTAAAATCATACTAAACTAATTTACTTAGCAGCACGCACTGATTACACCAAGTCCTTGTTGAAGTCGCTTTCGCAGTTGAAGTCGGCGTCGTTGCGCTTCGTCGCTTCTCGTTTAAGCGCCATCGGCTGCCGAACGACAGAGAGAGCTGCGAAGTTCGTGATGTGAAGCGAGTTACGAAGTTGCCGACAAACAACAACGAAGTTATCACACGTTTGCTTGTGTATGCGTTTCTATATTAAGAGAGCATCAACTAACTTTTAAGAGTAATAACGTTTGCAGAATGCTGCCATGTTAAGCGTAACAGCGCGCTGTTAAATTGCTCGCTGCTGATATTTGTATGAAAAAATGTATTATTTTCAGAATAACACCAAATGTTGTTCAATTTTAAGAGATTTTATAAATGGATTGATCAGTTCTAGCTAAGATATTAGTTTTACTTGCTTAATCGTCAATCATGGTATCACATAATATGCTTTTAATGGAGATAGTATAACCCATTTAAACATTTTAATAAAAATTTGATGTGAATAAATAATATCTCCATAATTTAATAAATTTTTCTTTTATTCTCATAACAGCAACAGCTTTAGCTTAAATTAAAAACCATGCAATACATTTTTAACAATACCATAACATGATTTATTGCTTCTTTAAGTTGCTACAATTTATCGGCTTTTAAGCCATTCTGCACCTAACTTAAATTTGCCAATTTATTGACATCATTGAGTTCATCTGTTCAAATATATCTCCCACCGAGCCAACCATTCAATCATTTAAAATACTGCAAGCACACACACATACACACACAAATGGGGACAAAGACAGACAGGGGAAAACACTCAATGCGGACGCCATCGATGCAAAAATCAAGCATTATTTATGCAAATTACAAACCATTATTATTAGAGCCAATTGCTAACAACAAGAAATCCAACAAAAACAAACAACAACAACAACAACAACGAAAACAACGACAACAACGACAAGAGAGCCAAGTCAGCAGCTCAGAACAAAAACTCAGCCATATCCGTCATAGTCATAAGGGCACTGCCAACGCATTGGGGAACCAATTTGGCAGCCGGCGTAAATAAATTTCCACTTAATGTAGGTCAGTGATGTGTTTTAGAATATTACAATTACTCGCTCTCTTTCTGTTTAACCATCTCTTTGACAGTCCATGCTCTGTGCTCTTTAACAGCTGGCGTAGCGCTCTCTTAAGCCGTAGTGAAGTGAAGTTCTTTGACAGTAAATGGAAAGCATATACTCGGAGGACGCTTGCATAATAGCCGAGTTGTCATGATAATAATTGCTGCATTTCAGACAGGATTCACTTGAGAATAGTATTGAGTATTAGACAGTAAACAGACTGTCTAAACTGAAATCCACTGGAGAACATTTCTCATTGCAGCGCTTTTAACGAACACAAATGCAAACGAAACCAGAAACCAAAAATAAAACTGAGCTAACCAAATATTCGAATACATTTTGCGTATTTTAGTAACAAGTTGGCAGCCCCCTTTCCCCCTTCCGCTGTTTCCATTGCAACTCAAGTTGGAAAATTTATGTACAAACTCACTTAAGCAAGAATGTTTATGCGTTTTCTACGTGTTGGTTTCTGTCCCTCATATGCTCCTGCCTCTCTCACTCTTTCTCTCTCTATATATCAGTTGCCTCTTCTCTAACTCTCATGTTACTTGCCCAGCCACCTTCCGCTTTTATTTTGTCATTTTGTGCGATGCTTCTACTTTCCTTTTTTGCAAATTTTGAATGTTGCTCTAGAACACGCACAACAAAGTGTAATGAAATTTTTTGGGCTCTAATGACTTAAATGCAAAGGAATTTATGCAAATGGTCGTTGGCTAATTGCAGGGGCATTTGATTAAAGAGAAAATGGTTAGATAATAAATTGTCTTACATACTTTTAGTTGTCGCTTAACTGGCTTGCTTTCCTTGGTCGAAATAGAGAAGCTACATTACTTACACTTTTCTAAATAACTCAAGCTTTTTATTTAACTTTAAATTATTTTATAATTTTCATTTTTTAAAATGGTATTTATTCGGCCCTAAAGAAAGTGATAAAGACGTTTATTGCCATTAAATTCTGTTAACCAGAGGGAATTTCAAGTTCTTTGTTCAGTAAATTAGATTTAAATAACTACAACAATTTTAAGTGATTTCAATTCCACTTTTCAATTGTTGCGAGTTTTGTAAGCTATCTCGTTGTCAACATGGGGGCCAATTATCTAGCACCTTGAGCAGCGTTTCCGTTAGAGCTATTTGCATATAATTAGCGCTTAACTGTAAGACCACAGAGGAGCCAACTCGTCATCGTCTTCTTACGGTATTTGCTCAACGCACGGGGCTGAATTTTTACTGTGAATTTCCCAAGTACTTTCACGCTTCTCTCGCGACTCGCACAACTTTGACAATATAGTTGCAATGATGACGACGCGAAATGCCATCAAAGTCGAAAAGAAAGAAAACGGAAATAAAATAAAAGAAAAAATTATAAAATAAAAGAAAAAGAGTGCATATACAATATCATTGGCATGCGAAAAGTTTGTCCAACGGGGGCAGGTTTCCACTGCCGTCAAGTCGCCAACTTAATAAGGCAGCCAAAATGCCCAGCGGGTGATGAAAAACAGTACAAACAGAACGAGAGGAGAGAGATACTGAAAGAGAGAGACAGATGTACAGTACAGCAGAGGGCAGGAGATTGCAACGAGACCTCAAAGTAATGCAAATAGTGTGTGGCAGAATTTAAGGCTCTTGAATCGTTTGCCAAGTTAATGCGAAATTGATGGCCCCATAATATTAATATTAATATTAATTTTAATATTTGTAAACGTAATTTAATGTCTTAAAATTTTATTGAATAATAATTGTATTTATCACTTTTTTATAATTCTGTAAATTTTATATAACTTTCCTCACTTTATCTTCGTTAAACAAGCTCTCAGAAGTATGCAACAATTTCGAGCCACGTTTGACAATCAATTAGAGCCTCTGTTTCGGCTTCTAATGCAGCTGTTCGTTTTCCGCCATGTTCATTAGTCTCACCATCAACCGACGGCAACAGTGTTTAGAGTGGAATGATTCCAATTCTGATTAAGAATCTCAGCCAGGCCGCAACCGTTGCAGCTGCCACATGTTTGGCTGCGAGGCACGTAGCGTGCAAATGCAACCAAACTAATTATAACTGGAACTGTGTTTGCCGTGGCTAAGCTATGTGTCTGCGCTTTAGACCAACACCTGGCATTTTTGGGCCAAAAGCCAATGCTGTGAAATTGTGTAAAGTGTCTGGGCACCATGTGGCACGCAATTAATGGTAACTCGATTAGCGGTTAATTTACTTTAAGTTGAACAACGAGAAAGCAATGCAAATCACAATTGAAACAATAAAACGCTATTCAAATTATTAAAATTGACAAAATCAAAATCAGTTAAAGCACCTTTTAAATGTTTCAAGCAATTAAGCAACCAATTAAATTTATAACGTGAATATTTATTATTTTCACATTCCAGACGAACCAAGTTGTTGTTTTAATATAATAACAATACAGCTGCATCGCCACAAATTTAATCAAAATTTTGTACATTTGAAGCAATCGGCAAATTAAATTTAACACCACATTGATTCCCGATTGTATGTCACCCAGATGCATTAAGTGAAAAATATAGTTCAGCATAGGTCGGCATATTTTTGTCAATTCCACAAAATTCTGTCAATCATTCTGAATTATTATATCCTGTGCAGAAGCACTGAAAAAAGGTATGACTAGTTTAACAACATTTGAGTTTATTTTCAATTAGTTCATTCCTATTTATATTGACAAATTAAAAAAAAATCTTTGAAAAATCACAAATTTATTCGAGATTTTATAAAAGCTGTATTTTAGACACTTTAGGGTATCTGCTTGTCAGTCACTTACAATATTGTTACATTCTGTCAGCCTTGTTAGTTTTAGCTGATAAAAAAATGACACAGTAAATATTTATTTAATGGCATTTTGTGTCCACATATACATAAATAAATATCTGAATCGTTATTTCCTATATCCATATATAGTTTATTGTTTATTGTTTATGTTTTCACACGCTGAGTGCCATTTATTGCATTAATCCGAGAAGCGTAATAATCTCCTAGTTACGCCAATAAAATTCATGGCAACCCAACAGAATTTTTGGTGCGGCAATCAGAGCGAGTTCTGTGGAGCTTAAATATGAGAGAAAACTTAGAAAAGAAAGAAAAAGAGGATGAAATATGAGAGGGACAGAGAGAGATTGCAATAGCATAAATGACAATGATGGAATTAAGTATGTTATTACATTAATGATTATCATTATTTATACTTTTTGGCATTCAATCAAATGATATTTAATTAATATTAAATAATATTGTCAATAAGAACGAAAAATTTTAACTAAATATCACTTTTTTAATTGCAATTTAAATCCTTCTTAATTCATACATTTTTTAAACATATAAAACACTGTTATATTGATGAACACCTAATTTGTTCGTGTAATGTTTCAATTAAATTGGTAAATATTATTTTTACAGTTACCATGAAAGCGTACTGGTTTTTTATGGCTTAACAGAAGCTTGTTCAAATTAATGCACACTTAAATCCCAGTTTATTCCAGCACTCATACTCGTACCCTAAATCACATTTGTAAGCCTTTGACCCTAATACGAGAGTTCCAAGAATTGTTTTTTGGCTGGTTTTTTTTCGTCTTTCGTCTGGCAACGGTTGTTGTACTCGCATGTATTTTGTTATTTCATTTGATATTTATTATATACATATATTTTATGATTAAGAGAAAGCCAGATTTGTCGCCGACATAAGCGTTGGTTGCCCCTTCCTAAACCGCTGTAAGCACAGGCTCCAAGGCAATTTGCTACAAATGAAAATTAATTGTAATTACATGAGTGTGAGTTCGTTTATTACGAGTATGCCATAAAAATAACGAGCGAGATTCGAAAAAAGGGAACCAAGTGAAACGAGTTGGAACGTGGCCTCCATCAATCAATCAATCAATAAATTGAGCATGCCCCGTTCATGCAATTTCTATTGCCACGTTATGACCAAACAAGCATTTCACGGGAATTCAATCAGAAACGCCACAAAATGAACAATTACATATGTGCCTGTATGTATGCATATATACATTTTTATGTATCATTCAAATCATATTGCAACTTATGTTTTTCAATTAAATGCAGCTGTGCGAATTGTTTCAGCAAAAAGGGAAAATAACCTAACGCGTGATACCGAAGATTCAATACTCTTTCAGAAGGTAATTGATTTTGCTGAAGTGGAAATAAATTCATTGTTGGGGTTTCTAAAATGGCGTCAGGTCATATGAATAAAATTTTGGACAAACCGAAAATGTATATGGAAATACTTGGTAAAAAAGTCATTTTTCTTCTTGTTACATAATTAATAAGAATATATATTAAACTCGTATGCAAATTGGTAGAACAAAAGCCAAGCAATCGGTGTAATTTCCAGGCAAAGCATTCTAAAGTGGATTCAATTAAATTTTACCAACCGATTTTTGTTGTTGCTAGGCATTTAAGGATTATTTTAATATAACATTTTATAACACACACACACACAACTAGATACACACACAGCAAAGCATGTGCAAATCGGCTGTCTACAAGTGAAACGTGCTGTCAATAAAAGATTTGCATCGAACAAAATTTGTTGTAACATTTTGTAAGCATTTGCCGAACGTGATTTGAGTAACTTATTGAGCATAAATCCTGTTGTGGGGTAAAGGTAAATCCAAAGGTTTCTATTTGTAGTCCTTTCTCGCAGCTTGTTTGCTGAGTAGAGAATTTTTTGCAAGGAGGCGTCGCAATTGAACTTCTTGTAAGCTGTAACTCTTGGGCTTGGCTGCTGCAATTCCTTGAGAAAATTCAAGATCAGTCAAACAAATAATTTTTAGCTTTAATACTGAACTCATCGTTTCAGAGTTTCCCCGATTGAATGCAGTTTCCAATTTACTCAGACACTTTGATTGAAGTCTCGACATTGACTGTAATCCCATCCCATCCCATCCCATCCCATCAATGTTAATTGCCCGAGCTCTGCCTTTTAAATTACTCTTCAAATTGTTGAGCAGAAATAACCCTCTCAAATTTACAGCAATGGCGCCAACACCCACACACACTCAGATTTTTTTTTTCGTCATTTAATTGCGGCCAAAAGTCAAATTGAATTTTATGCAAAAATTGTAAAATAAATGATCAAATGATAAAAAAATTGTTGGCATCGTATATTGTAAATATAACAACGCATTTCATACATTTCAGTTTGCTGGCTCTTTTTGCAATTGTCTGACTGCAATTAGCTTCATAATGTTCAAGTTTCAGTTTCAATTTATGCATTTTTGTATAGCTTCTCAGAGCAAACAAATTATTCACAATCATTGAAATGGCTTCCGAGTGCCAACTGTTTGGCTGCCAGCCAATGGATTATTCAATCTAAGGCCATTAAAACCAGACTTCAGACTTATGCAGTTGATTGACTTGTTGCCTCGACTTTCTGGGTAAATGTTAATAATGATTTGTGGCAAACTTGTAGTTGATTTAATAGAGCCTGATAACGATAATGATAATGATAATGATAATGATAATGATAATGATAATGATAATGATAATGATAATGATAATGATAATGATAATGATAATGATAATGATAATGATAATGATAATGATAATGATAATGATAATGATAATGATAATGATAATGATAATGATAATGATAATGATAATGATAATGATAATGATAATGATAATGATAATGATAATGATAATGATAATGATAATGATAATGATAATGATAATGATAATGATAATGATAATGATAATGATAATGATAATGATAATGATAATGATAATGATAATGATAATGATAATGATAATGATAATGATAATGATAATGATAATGATAATGATAATGATAATGATAATGATAATGATAATGATAATGATAATGATAATGATAATGATAATGATAATGATAATGATAATGATAATGATAATGATAATGATAATGATAATGATAATGATAATGATAATGATAATGATAATGATAATGATAATGATAATGATAATGATAATGATAATGATAATGATAATGATAATGATAATGATAATGATAATGATAATGATAATGATAATGATAATGATAATGATAATAATAATAATAATGATAATGATAATGATAATGATAATGATAATGATAATGATAATGATAATGATAATGATAATGATAATGACTATCAGTTCTGCATCCACATTATTTGTAATTGTTTTAATAGAGACAATTAACAGGCAGCTTGAGTTGGCTCATAAAGCACTTATAATAGAGTAATAACAATTATCTACTGTGTTGACTGAAAGCAACCACAAAGGCACTTTCTGCCGTTGGGCTCAGACAAAGAAATTGTCACAGAGAATGCAAAAGAAAGAACGAATGCAATTGTTGCAGTTATGCAGGCTTTTGTACATATAAGGCGAGTCCTTTAGGAGCGGTAGGGACTCGGCATATGGCAGCCTGCCTGGCAGGCAGACAGGCAGACAAATAGACATGAAGCTCTCGCAATTATGCCAGGCAACAAGGACATATATCCTGCCAGACCAGGGAAAGACCCAGAGCCAGAGCCAGACCCAGACCCGACCAGAAGAGAGAAAGCCAAAGAGAAAGCCAAGCCAAGCTGTGTCAAGCCGAGTTAATGTTGTCGTTGTCTGACTGTCGTTTCTTTTGTCTCAGTGCCAGAGTGGTGCACATTTCTTGTTTATTGTGCCTGAGCATAACTTGTACATTTGCGTATTATAATTTGCATAAATTTCTCCGAGTCGGGGCCAGAGGAATGTGTTGGGCTGAATAAGTGTGGCAGGGTTAAGAGTTGCCACACAAAACAATTTAATAACAAGCAGATACAAGTGACAAAATGAATTATGCTGTTATTCAAGCTTCACACACACGATTCCCCAGTCCTAGTATGCAAGTGTGAATCGTTGTGCCAGAGGGGGAGAAGTGGAAGGTATTTAGTCTGAACAGTGAGGTTAAAATGGAATGTTTCTACACGGTATGTGAGACGAATGGGGATTTGAAAATAAATAGAATTAATAACTCAATTACTTAGAGGACTGCAGCAAAGGTAAATAAATAAGCAAATGCAAAGAAATATAAATTAAGGATCAATTATAAGTACTGTACTCGTTAAAGGACACCATTAGAGATATATTATGAAACATTTAAGCAAAGTAGTTCTCTTGGCAAAGATAAGTTACTAAGATATTAAATTCTTCATATAGCACATTTTAAATTCATATTCAACAAAAAAATGAATGCAATACAAAACACATGGTTATTTTTATTGGAATCTGGCTTGAAATCTTTTGCGCATACGCCCAACAAGAACTATGTTTTCGTTAAAAATTAAAGTAACCCCTTTAAAGCGATTGGTTTACAGGGTGTTAAAGTATTGCAATCAGTTGACAAGAAGATTTAGCATATGATTCAATTTCTTGGTCTTTCCGTCCTGCGGGGCTGGAAATACATATATATTGCGTATACGTCCCGTGAGGACGATGATGTTGTCATTGTTCAAAATTGAAAAGAGAAATGTTTGCTGTGTGCAGAGCAATGACAAGTTGTTGTGATTTAATGTACATATCAGTATTTGTACGTTTATATTGCTTTTACTGGCAATCTAAACCGCAACACCCACAAACATGAAATCCCCCTGTGACTGCCCTTTTCACAGTTTGATGGGAGAACATCAGGAGCGATTATGCTTTGGTTGTGCGATGGGCAACCAGGCGAACAATTTGTTAGACGCTACAATGAACATTGATGCGATTGATTGAAAGTCAGACGAAGAGATTAAATGCCATTGGTCTATACTCGTACTCATATATATATATATTGTATATCGTACATTGTTAGCGAGGGCTGCGTTCTGTGTCATGTCAACAAGTTGGGCGGAGAAGCAAACAATTTAAATTACAAAGCAAACTCAATAAAAATGTAAAAACTTTTGTCATGAAGGCATTCAGCGCTGTTGAGCAGATTTGTTTAGTTTAGCCCTTGACATGCATAAGATATGGCATTATAGAAACTTTTCCTTTTTTAGGAGCACAGAGCAGGAAGCGAAAGTTTTTCGTCTTACCCACTTTTTTGTTTTATAAGCAAAACAAATCGTTAACACCGACACTAGGACACTGAGACCATAGACTCTGGGGTGGGAGATAGCCGGAGCATCGCTTATTTATAAGCCTGTAAACAGATTTTATGAGCCCGGACAAACAACAACAAGAAGACAACAGGAAAACAAAAAGTAAGTTAGTGTTTATTTTTTTTGAGGGTCCTTATCGATTTACCATTTTTCCACATTTTCCACTTTTCAATTTATTAAAATGACCGTCAAAAAGCGTTTGGCACAAAGTTTGCGCTTAACCTAAAACACTTTTTGGACAGTCGTCGACGTCGCTGTCGCTGTCGCCATCGAGTGGGTTACGGAAAACTTTCTCCAAAAAGGCCAACAAAGTTTGTCCGAGCGTGTATTGGCTTTGTGTCGAACTGTCTCATCCCATTCTTTTCTCTGTCCGACTCACTCTCTTTCTATTTGTGTTTGTGTTTATGATTGCCTTGGACACCCTGCATCTTAAACTTTTAACTTGTTTTAATACACACACAATCACTCTCAAATATAGACACAGCTTAATTCTGATTGAACAAAGTTTGCGATAAAGTGCTTAAAAACAGATCAACTCGAGACAGTCTTGCTCATTTCTTATGCGCGCACCACACGGCGTATGTGTGATGTGAAGAACTTTTTAAAGTGCAAAATTCAGCGAACTATAAATACAAAAGGCGCCACCAAAAAAACAGCACAACCTAAATACCGGAAATGCCCTTTATAATACGCTTCCGGCTCATATGAGTCCACCAGACAGCATGTGTGTGTGTGTAAGTGTGTGAGTGTGTGAAGCGTGTCGGCAAATGTTAAAAAGCAAACCACAGCAAGGCCAGCGTAGCCGACGGCTAATCAAAATGTGCAGCCAACTGCAAAACGTACTGTGGCAAGAGGAAAGCGGAAAGCGGCAAGAGCAGAGAAGGTGCCACTGCTGGCTTTACACTGGGTGGCTAAAGTGGTTGGGTGGATGACCTTCCCTCTTGCCTCGGTTATGGCCAACCCCTGACCGCAGCAAACAGCCACGACGTGGCTAAAATGGAGCAATAGGCAAACCGAAACAGTTGCATGACCCAAACATGTTTGCATGTGACCCAGCGGGTAAAATACTTATGTATCCACACACACGTACACACTCACACACACACACACACACCGAATCAAGTGTTTTGTAAGATAAAGTCCTAAAATGGCTGTAAGATTAAATTTCTATTTAACAAGCATAAAAAATAATTTGACAATAGAAAATTGTTAAAATTACAAAGTGATATTAAAAAAAATAATTTATGCTAGTAAGAAAGGCTTCTGAGAAAATGTTGTTTATCTTTATATTCCGATAATGTTTAATTTTGCTTTCGTAACTCGATTTTTCTTAATTTTGTTAAAAGAATCCCAGTACCTGCTAATTCTGCTCATGTTCAATATTAAATTAGATTTTAACTGTTTTCTTTACACGTGTCATAAGCAATTCTGACCTTTTAAACGCTTATAAAAATGTTTTCACGTATTCAATGTACTTGCAGCTCATTCAAATCATTAGCTATTCATTACAAATTAATTACTTTTCCCACCAACTTACCTTATCTATTAATTTCCTCCATCATAGATACCTAATCGATGCTTCCATTATTATGTGCCACAAAGCCGCTTAGAGTTCCCTTAAAATTTTCTAAGCCATTCACTTTCACTTTCACATTTACATTCGCTTTCGCTTTCACTTGAAGTAAAAGCAGCGACGCATTTTTAATTATATTTTGTGAGGAAGCCTTAACCCGTTTTCTTGGCCTTCATTCCATCGTGCTGCCTTTGTTAGGCAAGTTCCTGTGGTTAATTATCGATGAGAATGAGGCCAGGACATGGCCAAGAGAAAATCCTTTATTGGTTGTGCGGCTGCTCAGTTAAAGTCAAGGAGAAGTTTAATGAAGTGCAAAGTGTTTGGGCAAACTTTCAATAAAGCTATTAAAAGCAGTGCATCAATGGGTTAATAACAGGCCAGCTGCTTCATTGGAATTTCGGGGACTTTTGAAGCACAATAAAGGCATTATTAAACGAAGACCATTGTCTGAGGCACCTGTTCACAGTCGGGGTCCTTTCGAGGACTCTCAGACTTTACGAACTAAAGAACTGATTTATATACGTGCGTCATATGCGTGGCATCCACAACTAATGATTGCCGTTGTCCTAATTTATTAGATTTCTTTTTGCCCGACACGCAAAGAGCCGAACAACTTTTGGCCAAGTTATTGGCCTGGCCTTCTCTGTTGGACGGGTCATTTATTAATTGCGCCTCGTATGCGTGCTAATCTCTTCATTATGCGATTTCATAATGGATTACATTCAAATAAATGCGCCTCATTTACCGTCTGGTAATTTCTTTAATTTCGACGCCATTTTCCTAATGATGCGTGGGTGCCTCGCATTGTTTATTCCCTTCTATCTTATTCCTTTTCATCGGTTCGCTTTCTTCGTCCCTTCTTCTCTGCCATGACAGAGAAAAGCGGCCGCCGCTAATATTAATGTCTGCTAATTTGAGACATTGTAATTGAATAAGATGCATCAGTTGGTCAAAGGTGCCGAGTGAGAGGGATCTGAAATTGATAGGGACTGGCAAAAGTTGCCTCTCTGCGAATTGCGGGCAATTCATAATTAAAGACTTTTGTTGGTCATTTAAAATGATAATTCCAATTAGCAAAGTGTGCTTTGAATTCTGATGAGAAAATCGAGTTAGACAGATTGTGATGCTAATTATTTAACTAAAGAGAGGCGAGTATTGAATAGAAATGGAAGTAGACTAGATCAAGGTGTATTTAAATACATCTTGGACTAGATGATATATATACAATATATATATATTAGAGATGGGTCTATTTGTAAGAAGCAAATTTATTTTTGGGAAATCGTATGAAAAGCCAAAACTTATCATAATTTCTCGTTAAAAATCGGAAACTCGATCTTGACTTTAGAATTTGTCGTGGATTACGATTCTGACTACCGCTTGAAATTGAAAAAATTTACCATCTCTAATATATATAGTTTATTAACTTTTAATAAAATAAAATAAATTTAATTTAATTTTCTACATAATTCATTTTAATTTTATGTCATATCCAGTTAATTAATTATAAATATTTAATATTTTTGAAAGTACTTTCGGTCAACTGCTTTTAGTTGACGTTAATTTAAAATATGAATAAATTAAAACAATAATAATAACTTCACACAATAAACTCTCTCAAAATTGGACTGTTTTGTGAAAATTCGCATATATGTTAGTTTGGTGTCTTACATCGACTGTTAGCCGACAACTACTTTGAATCCAGACAATCATTTCTAAGCCAGTTGTAACCCACCTGCAATATTTCGTGGAGCGACAAATTTGTAACTGAAAGGCGAAAACCCATTTAAATAGTCGTGAAAATGTGCGACGACAAGCGAGCAATAATATCATGAAAGGCAAATCGCGTTTCCCCCTTTTGTGGGTATTACTTGTTATCTGTGCTCTCAATGTTTTTGTACTTTAGACACTGTCAGCTGTGCTTACAAGCGGCCAAGCAAATTGAAAACTGTTAAGGCTTCGCGATGGCAAAGGCAGCGGTAAAGAGAACGATAACAGGAACAAGAACAACAACAAGGACTCCGACAAGGACAAGGACAACGACGACAACGGCGACAACGAAGACGACAGCGACAAATGGCGGTACTTGTTCATGAAAATTTAAATTGCAAAATGGGCTCAATGTGGGTGTTAACAGTCAAACCCCTCCTCCAATCCCCTCCATCCCCCACTTTATTCTCAGAAGCTCCACTTTAGCCTGCCAACCAAAACCCTTGGCCAATATTTGTCTTTTAATTACCTGCAAAGTGTCAGGCAGCTGTTGGTTGAGTAAAATTTGTTGCCACATGCCACTTGCCACTTGCCACTTCCCATCCACTCCAAAAGAAATGGCATCGAGCATTGTCTTTTAATTATTAGATTGATGACACTCGAGTTAAATACGAGAGAATTTTCACTTTAGTTAACTGTCATTAATAGAAAGAGAGAGTGCTCGAAAAGAAGATATACAGGTGTGTTCCAAAGATCTTTAAAAATTTAGGAGAATGTCTTTTGAAAAATACTATAATTCTGAGCTCTTTAAATGACAGACATTTCATTTACTTAAACATATTTCGACATTACAAAATTCAACTGCCATCAATTTTTTGCCAATATCATACAATTTTATTCAATATGAAAAATATAAACTATGTTTTAATAAAATTTAATAAATTCAAACGAGAGAAAATAAAATCACTGTTTCAATTCCAATAATTAGTTTACAAAACTCAGTTATTTTTATATGAAATTCCCGACATAAGCAAGCTTTTAAGATCCTGTTCTGAATTTGATTAAAACTGAAGTAGGCCGTGTTTTTTTTTAAGCTAACAGATTTGTCTTAAAGAACACAAATTCATTTTACGTTCTGCTTCCACAGCGTCAACAACGCTAGAGACTTAAAATTATCTAATATTTGTTTTCCAACGAAATACTTTCTGTACTCAAAAAACCCCAAAAATAATATATTGAAAGTAAGTAAATATGAATTGATGCACAGACGATGAATGTACTGAATATTTAATATAATGATTAGGAGTTCACAATGCTGCGTCTTGTAACGAAGCCGTCGCGGATGGCCTGCCAGTTGGCACGAGGATACGCCAAGGATGTCAAGTTCGGGCCGGAGGTGAGGGCGATGATGCTGCAGGGGGTGGATGTGCTGGCGGATGCGGTGGCCGTGACGATGGGGCCCAAGGGTCGCAACGTGATCATCGAGCAGAGCTGGGGATCCCCGAAGATAACCAAGGATGGCGTCACGGTGGCCAAGTCGATTGCCCTCAAGGACAAGTTCATGAACATCGGGGCCAAGCTCGTCCAGGACGTGGCCAACAACACGAACGAGGAGGCCGGAGATGGCACCACAACGGCGACGGTGTTGGCCCGTGCCATTGCCAAGGAGGGCTTCGAGAAGATCTCCCGCGGCGCGAATCCCGTCGAGATTCGACGCGGCGTCATGCTGGCCATTGACACCATCAAGGACAATCTGAGGACAATGTCGCGTCCCGTCAACACGCCCGAGGAGATCGCCCAGGTGGCGACCATCTCGGCCAACGGCGACAGATCGGTGGGAAAGCTGATCAGCGATGCGATCAAGAAGGTTGGACGCGATGGCGTCATCACCGTCAAGGATGGCAAGACGTTGAACGACGAGCTGGAGGTGATCGAGGGCATGAAGTTCGATCGGGGCTACATATCGCCGTACTTCATCAACAGCTCCAAGGGCGCCAAGGTAGAGTTCCAGGACGCGCTGCTCCTCTTCTGCGAGAAGAAGATCAAGTCGGCGTCCAGCATTGTGCCCGCCCTGGAACTGGCCAACTCGCAGCGCAAGCCACTGGTCATCATTGCCGAGGATGTGGAGGGCGAGGCACTCAGCACCATGGTCGTCAATCGCCTCAAGGTCGGCCTCCAGGTGTGCGCCGTGAAAGCGCCCGGATTCGGGGACAATCGCAAGGAGAATCTCGCGGACATGGCCATTGCCAGCGGAGGCATCGTCTTCGGGGACGACGCGAATCTGGTGCGCCTGGAGGACGTCAAGGTGAGCGACTTTGGACGCGTGGGCGAGATTGTCGTGACCAAGGACGACACCATGCTGCTCAAGGGCCACGGACAGAAGCCGATGGTCGACAAGCGGGTGGAGAACCTTCGGGCAGCTATCGCCGAGTCCACGTCCAGCTACGAGAAGGAGAAAATGCAGGAGCGGCTGGCCAAGCTCTCCTCGGGAGTCGCCCTGCTCCGCGTCGGCGGCTCCAGCGATGTGGAGGTCAACGAGAAGAAGGATCGCGTCAACGACGCCCTCAACGCCACGCGGGCTGCCATCGAGGAGGGCATCGTGCCCGGCGGTGGCACCGCCCTGCTCCGCTGCATTTCCAAGCTGAACGACCTGAAGGGCGCCAACGAGGACCAGAACATGGGCATCGAGATCATGCGCAAGGCCATGCGAATGCCCTGCATGACCATTGCCAAGAACGCGGGTGTCGACGGAGCCATGGTGGTGGCCAAGGTGGAGATCCTCGACGGCGACTACGGCTACGACGCCCTCAAGGGCGAGTACGGCAACATGATCGAGCGGGGCATCATCGACCCCACCAAGGTGGTGCGCACGGCCATCGTGGACGCAGCCGGAGTTGCCTCCCTGCTCACCACCGCCGAGGCGGTTGTCACCGAGCTGCCCCTGGAGGATGCCGGCTCAGCTGGCGGCATGGGCGGCCTGGGAGGAATGGGTGGCATGGGCGGAATGGGGGGAATGGGGGGAATGGGCGGTCTAGGCGACTGGCAGGCAGAACCAATCTCAATAGGGACACACAATCGAGGAACAGGATCCATTTACACTTGGCAACGATTTCCCCCATAGGTAAACGGCAACAAGGGCAGTTGGTTTTCAGTTAATCATTTGATGCATCACTACAAAATAACTAAAATATGAAACTCACAAATTGGATGATAAATATTTAATAACTGGACTGCAGAACTGAACATAAACAGAAAATACCTTACACACTCACACACTCACACATCAATATTATCACACTGACAAGAAAACACTTCGCTCAACTTTTTCGCCATTTCAATGATACATTTTGTTAAGTCCACTACAAAGGCACTAAATTTTTAAATAATTGAAAATATATTAAACCTGTGCCAAGGAATTTCAATTCTCGCTTTTTCCCCCTCCTAACATTTTCAGGCGAGGCTTCTGATCAGTTGGAATTTCAATTGGACTGAGTTTATCCTACATTTAATTTTTTTTCGACTTTTGACCTATAAAAGGTTTGACCAACTTCAAACAATCATAACTGCCAAAAACATCCGATTTCAAAGCGGATTGTCATTTTGTTCATTCTGCATAACAATTTGATCAAAATTATTTGTTTTTTCCTCCCATTTTTCTGATAAATTAGTAAAAAACTCTTTTGATTTGATTTAATCAAAGCTGAACAGATTTTTCAAGCGGCCTGACTGACAATTAGTTTATGACCCGAGGAAAGACAAACAACAATAACCACACAGCAAATGGTCTGCTTCGAGTTGAGAAGCTGAACTCAAATAATTTTTATCGCTGCTCGCAGCCAATCAAAAACCAACCGTGTATTGTTTTGGTGTCTGGCTAAACATATCTCTGCTTTAAATTTGTCGTACTGCATGATAAAAGGGAAGTTGTACTAACTACACTATTTTTGTTTTGATTTTTTATTTGGGTTCTTTCCAGTCTATTTCCCTGTGGAGACAGGAAGTGCACTCTTACAAGCACATGAATCTCCACATTTGTTGTGTTTTGTCACAGTTGCCACTGATGGTCCTGTTAACCACTTGTTGTCTGTTTTAGTTTGTTTTTTCTATCTGTGCAGTTATAAAATATGTGGCACACAGAGGCATTGCATTGCACTGGACTCTAATTGTGGCATATACTCGCAGAAAGGATAAAAAAATGTATGCACTTGACTTTTATGCAGTTGGCTGTTTAACTTTTTGACATTTATGCTGGTATTCGTAGAGTGTGTGAGTGTGTGTGTGGTTGGAGATTTGTTTCGTTGGTTGGTTGGTTGGGTTTTGGTTTTGGTTTTTAGAAGCTACTTGAGTGGCCTCGCGCCTAAGCGTATGCAACAAACGGCAGCCTGCAAATGCTGCCTGCAACCTGGCGTTGCCTTGGCGAAACAAGCATCTTAACGAGCTCTGCTCATCATCAGCTTTTGCACATTGCTCAACGGCGGAGAAAAACTTGCAACCCACAAGCTACCCACCACGGTTGCATGCCCCACATCTTGGCTCGGCTTGTGGCTGAACGGAAGCGTTTGTTGCAGCTGCTGTTGCAACATCAACATCTTGAGCCTCTCTGTTGTTGCTGCGCAAATTGCATGCAATTTCGTGTGATGTTCAAGTGGCTGTTAAGAAGATGATGATCCAGCCATCACGTGTCTTAATGATGCTACAGTGTCATCTTGTTGAATGCCACAAGGCGACACTTAATTATGAAAAAGGCCGCATCAAGTGTCATTTCACGGTGCACGTTGCACGATGCGCGTTGCACGTTGCACGTTGCACGTTGCGCATACGCCACATCTAACAGCAAATTTACGACTTTGTCTAAATCCCGTGTGCTTAGCGCATTAAATCAGCTCCAAAATGGCCATAAAATTGCTAGCGTTCATGGCGAACATTTCAAAAATTGACAATTTATTGCCAGAATTAGAAAAACAAGAAGAACGACAACAACAAATATAAAAAATATTATAAAAGCAGGAATGTCAAATAACCGTGATACACAAACAACAATTTAATATTGAACATAAGAATTCTTCAACAGTTTTCAAGTTTCTATTTATCTATGATCATTTTGAAAAATTCATTTTAAAATATTTTTCTAGTTTATGTAATCCAGAAAAGCTTAAGTAAATGTAAAAGTAATAAATAAATTTATATAACAATACAAATTTAACTGATGGACATTAATGCTTGTAATTTTATTGCAATATTTTTCCATTATTTTTAAGAAATATGCTACAATTATCTATTCAATTGTAAAAATTAAATCCATACTGAATGAATATCATAGCATAAAAATTGCATTTAGGGCCACAGTTTGATCCTATCCCATTGGCAAGAGGGCAGTTTGTTAGATTTATTTTCCATTTGATTTTGATTTTTGTTTGTTGTGGCAACTGCAACGTGCACCACACTCTCGTACAATGCAGCGTGCTACATGCACTTATACATATGGCCATTGTTATGATTTATGTGGCTGAAATATTTCAGGCGCGCTTCCTGCGAATGTTTTGCCTTTTATGCTGCACACTTTTGTGTTTGCTCTTAGTCCTGTGTAAAGTGCAATGTGGCGAATGCCCGAGAACGAATGAAACAGGGGGAAGAAGGGAACTGCTTAACCCGGCCAAATTCAATTTCAATTTGCACCCCATCAAAAGACAAACAAAACACGACAAAAGTCTTTGAACTTTTGCCATAAACATATTGCTTTTTGGCAGTGCCGAAGTCTAGGATTGCGGCCAGATCCAGGACGGCATGTGGAGCGACTTCCAGTTGTTGTCGTTGTTGTTGTCGATGTTGTCAACTACAGTCGCGCCTTAGTCGTCATGTAACAGTTTGCCACCTCATTCAATAGTCAAATTTTTAGCTTTTTATGTAGCCTGCCTGCTGCTAGGCGCCCCATTGTCGAAGTCCTGGCTGACAACTCTTGGCTGTAATTGAATTCCCTGTTTTATGGTTCGACTATCACTCTCAACTCTCAGCAAGTCGAACTCAGCTTAAAATGTCTTCAAAAGAATTGCCGCATTCTCATTTACTCATCAGTCGAACGAAAATCAACTGATAAAGTGGCAATTGATGCCAACCAGTCGCTTGCCCCTCTTGGCCGCAGTCTAGCAACTCATAAGCGGAAACGGCAGTCAAACGTGTTTGCCAAATCCAAACTGCATTCGCATAGATTTCATTTAACATGGACACCGGTGCACACATACGCATATGGCCTCATAGCAGGACACCCGATCAGGAAATGCAACCTATTGCATTGGATCGGCTTACGAGTAGAGTGCTCATGCCTTTTTTGGAGGTGGGCGGGCAGGCGAGTGGGTCATCAAGTGGCCATTTCTAATTTCCTGCCCAGCTGCAATCGCATTGTTGTCCCTGGCAATTCGAAACTGAAACTCATCCAACACATTCACACAGACACACAATTTATAAAACGATTTTGGGGGCAGCCAGCTTTTAATGTGTTGGCGTCACGTTAGAGTTTTGAAGTGTGCATTGTCCCCCTTTGACATTTCGGTTAATAGAATTTGCAGTTCTAAGTTCCCAGTTCCAAGTGCTAAACTGTCGGTCTCCGGGTGTTGACGCAATGTTTTCCAATTTCAATGGTTTCATGTTTCTGATATGCGTAAAATTTCTTTGGATACTGTAACTTTCATTTTATTGAAAGTGTTAAAAGGTTCCTCGCATAATTTGCAATCTTTATTTTTTGCAAGCATTTTTTTTTATGAGAATATTACAACCAAAAGTACTTCCAAAAACTGCAGAGACTGAAGTATGTTTATTTTGTAGAATTCATGTCCATACATATGTAAAGTTAAATGCATGCGCTGATCTTTAAAACCAAAGGCTGTAATCAAAAAAACAATCCGAATTGATTGCATACACAGAAAATAATGCGAAGGGCCTTGAGCTTTTTTGGTCTCTTCTTTTTAAATTGCATTGAAACCAATAAACCCGTCAACAGATCTGCACCGGACTTGAAATTACCTTGTTGTTAATTAAAGCAAAAGACAAACAAGTTCATTAAAAAAGGAAGTGATTTAATAAGAAATCCAAGTGAACTTTACTTTTACTTTCGATTAAATAGGAAAATTTATATTTTCATGTTTTCATAATAGAACCAACATTTTCTCAAATAAAATATGTTGCTTGAAATTAAGTTAGAAGTAGAAACTAGATATATGGTTTAGATTTCGCACTCTTACATTACTTACTTGAAACTTTTGCAACATTATTCCGCATTTGCTTGTGGCGCCAACTGCCAAACAATGCTGCCACTTGTTTTGCCACAGGGGAAACGCCCACTTTCCCCTCCTCTATTGCACATAGTGTTGTCTCATTTTGTATGCGCTCTGCACTTTAAGTGGCGACATGTGTTGCGAGTAGACAGACAAGAAAACGAGAAAACTCAACAACAAGGCGCTAGAAAAATTACAGCTAAAACGAATGGGAGAAGTGGGAGAGTGGGAGAAGTGGGAGCGGTGGAGATGGTGTCAGACTGTTAATAGAATTCAGCATCGAGTGAGATGCATTCTAATCTGCAGCTCTGACCCGAATAGGCCACAAAACATGGCCAAAATAGAAAGTGCAAACCCAGTTGCCATTTCCTCCAGCACGTTTATCAAAATATGATTTGAAATTGCCAAATCCTGTGGGAGATTGTGAGTCAATGAAATCAACATTTTCGTTACCAATTTTCCGCACAGAGTTCAGATTGTTTTGTTTAGTTTTTGGCTTTTCACTTTAACCTGCTAATTAAGTGGTGTCATGACGTCAGTCGCCATGCCAATTGCAGCATTTTATATAACCTATCAGCAGGTGGTGAAAGCAGCTAAATTAAATTTCCTTCAAATTGTCCCAAACACATACAAGTGCACACGCTTCACACAAATACATAGTACATACGTGTATTCGTAAATTGAAATATCAAAGTCTGACACATTCGGTATTTCCAATCAAAAATTACAACTTTATTGCAGATTTGTTCGCGGCGGGATAAATGTGAGGAGGCATCAAGGAAATCGAATTTAAAATGTATAATTCTAATTATCCAGCTCTGAATTTCAATTGTAAATACTTACTCTAAATTACAGTAACCTTATATAATATGGCTTAGAAATAAATTAAAGTTGCAGATATGGAAATATGTGCATATAATTAAATTTTATCAATTCGCAGTTATAATATGCTTTTTTCCGCTATATTACATTAATTTAAATTCTGTATATTATACAATTTTATGTGTTAAGTACTCATATCAGTTTCTATTAGTTGCCACACAAAATAATAACAACAAAATAAATATTAACATAAAACTATTTACATTCCTCTTTAAAAATTCCAAAATTGAGAGCTCAAACTCAACTATTGCAGTGACAAACATTTATTATTAATTTAACTAAGTATTTATGCGACACAAATTGTTTTGGTCCGAGTAATTTTGTCATCAATAAATGAGCCCAAATCGTATAAATATGTGGAAATATTCATCTACTTTTAGTGCATCAGCATTAAGGGACAGTCTGCGCAAACCTTTTCACATAATTTATTTATTAAACACTTGGGCAAAACAATTTGGCCATCGTTTGTGAGCTGAAAGTCACGTAGCGAATGCATAAAAATTCCGTAAAAGTCGCAATGGCACCCAAAAAACCGGAATGCCAAAACTCGACATGCATTTATGCAAAACGAGAAACAAGAACGAATAACAAAAAATAAGTATGCATCTTTGGCTGGAAAGTAGTCGACCCAGACATGCCCTGTTTCTAAAGAAAAATTTATTTTACTTATACCATCTGCACGAAGTAAACGTAACTATATGTGTAATTAATAAATATTTATTACCTTCTTTTCTTTACAAAATTAATGTATATTTTTATGAATAAGTATACTTTTTTCCATTACTTAAAAGTATACATTATTTAAATTAATAAAAGGAAAAATATGTTAAAACTCTTAATAAATTATGTATAAAAATATATATTTTTGTATTGTAGATTTATGTTAGCTCTTGGGGTATCATACCCAATTGAGAAACACTTAATGGCTATAGTGTACTAAAAGTTGAGCAACACTCAAGTGTTGTGCGTGTCGCACTAATTTGCGTCAGTCGTCGGAGTCAGAGTCAGAGTGAGAGTGAAAATCGAGTCGAGTCGACGACAGCACGCACAACTTATAAAAATTTCAAGGCACAATGGCAAGTGGAAGTGAAACAGTTGCATGTCCAGAATAGTTGGAATAGCAATTTGCCAGTTTGCATAATTCAAGAGGCTGAAACTGAGAGCGATTACGTGTAATGGTCGAGATGCAAGTCAAAATTAAAGAGAACCACATTTTGCTCAGCTGTAAATTTAATTGCATTAGCACCGCAATTAAAACACATCTCCTTAGCCAATATACGAGACATGTTCAGACCGCAAAGATGCCCAATTCAATTCAGTTCAATTCAATCTTGATTTCTGAGAAATTCACATTTTGGATGTTGCGGCTTTTGTGGCACACGCAGACGTATACTGTGTGTGTGTGTGCGTGTGTAAATGTATTAAGTTATATAACTTATTTACTCGTATGTAAATATCTTTTGTTATTGTATGCAATATGATTTATTTGTGTTTATATTTGCGTGTTTGTCTGGCTCAAGCCATAATTCAAGTTTCGAGCATTTGGCTTACCACAAAATTTGTGTGCGAGTGTGTGTGCGAGTGTGTTAGTGTGTGTATGTGTGTGTGAGTTGCTAGCGGCAACGGTTCTCTCTCATGTGCGTCTTCATAATTTCCTTGCTGTTTGATGAACAACAACATCAACCATAATCAATAGCCAATGGAATCAATAGAAATGCAATTCCAAGTCCCTTAAATACTTTAATTGACTTTTATAGTTATTAGCAAATAAATAATAATGATAGATACTCGAACGTATACTTAATATGATTTGTATAAGTAAGCTGATTAAATGTGCTTATGCAATAAATGTATAAGTAGAAAGTCAACCGTGTTTATTCGCATTGTTCAGTGTTTAGTGTAAAAGCCCCTTTAAGGAAGCATTGCTTACATTGAATAAAAGGCCACCATTTTTAACTATTGTAAACTTTAGAAAATTATATGTATTGCTCCCAAATTTCTCAAACTTTTGCTTTGATGCCAAATAATAATATATACAAAACCAACTGTACCGCAAAACCACTAGATACTATAAAATATTACTTTATTTGACTTTTTGGTATATTCATTATTGCATCTAGCTAATAACGCTGACGAGTCTTGCACAATTATTGCATAGTCCAACCTTGCGTATGCGTAATGCGTAGTTGGTCAATTCAATTCTTGGCGTATTGTGGTTAATGCTATGTGGTTTGCTCTAACTGGGCAATGGTAGAGAGAGATGGGCAAGTGCGAAATGGAGGTGGGGGAAGAGGCGTCTGTTGACGTGCTGTAAATTTGAAAACAGTCAGCCAACAGGCAACTGGATGGCACATATGTACATTCGAGTACATGCTTTTCTAAAGAGTTGCATGTTGGTTCAAAGCAAACGATTTCTACAGCTGTTTTGTGTGCTGACTGCTTTATTTGTGTGCGGGTTTGTACAACAAATTAACTGCGGTAAGCTCTGAAGCTGATGCACCCAATGCCAGACAGTCAAATACTCGAGGAAAGGCAGACTGGGAAGATACTTTTGTAAGGGGAAAGCGAGGGCGACGTTGTTAGCTGCAAGTGATGAACGGAGTTTTGTGGTTTGTTTGGGTACTAGAAAACCCTATCATTCTGTTGGGTTAAATGGTTTGTCTGTTTCGGAACATTAATTTTGTTGCCAGTTGATGCAGCAGTCACAAACGTGTTCATGCGAACACAGACGCGTATGTGCAAGTTTTTGTGTATTTCCGACTAAAATTAACAGGGGGAAAGTCATTTTAGTAACATTTGTTGAAATCATTTTGCTCGATTTACAATTTTAAATAGACTTACCAAATGCTTTGCTACAAATTAATTATATGCTATTTG
The DNA here is from genome assembly GCA_035047525.1 of Drosophila quinaria. NCBI lineage: Eukaryota > Metazoa > Arthropoda > Insecta > Diptera > Drosophilidae > Drosophila > Drosophila quinaria. The sequence continues at coordinate 30,873 of JAWNPO010000056.1, read as the reverse complement.
TGGCATATAATTTAGAAATTTGCGGAAGATTAGAAATAAATTACAAAAGGCACTACAAATTTGGCATATTTTGAGCAACACATCGAAGAAGACAAGTCTGAGAGAATAACTCATAAATTTACCTCAACAAATTCAAATTTTTAAGCAGAAGAAATCATTTACAGAAATTCAGTGCCCTTTTAACCAAGTTGCGTAAGTCTCTCGACTCTGTTCTTTGAAGTTGACTGACAGATAAATGAAATCACTACTTTTTTTATGACATTTGACATTTGGTGAATTTCTGAATTTAAAAACCAATTCAATCATACAAATGTCACTAGTGTTTACTGGAACATCCACGGAATTGTTAAGTAAGTATTAAATATTCTGCACTCTACTAGTATTCTTTTCGATGACTTGACATTTAGTGCCAACACTTATATCTAACAAACTTTTAAGTGTTGTCAAGAACTGCAAATGCAAAAATCGAGCTACGTCCTTGGCAGAGCACGTACTTATTTCAGAAATGTTTCGTTGAACTATAGCCATAAAATCAAAGTGAAGCTGCGAAATCTACAGTTCGAAGGTGTCACATGGCAAACACGTATTGCATTGATGTTGCATTACCCCTTCCCCTGCTCCTCCCCCACCCCACTTGCAACTGACCACTCTTTTTTTATAGTCAACTTGGTTGCCATTCGAAGCATGTATTTATATTTCATGATGGGATGGGAATTTATTTCGAAACGACACAATTTTAAAGTTCACATTGAAGTTGTCAATTAAAGTGCTTAAATGTTTATAGTAGCGTCTGGAAATAGACAAAGCAACTATATGCCTTGATTATCTGTTTGAATGGAGTTGTTCTACTTCGAGCTCGAACTGGCGTCTCCTTCCGGCCACTCATTCGTGGACATTTGCGTGCTTTTTGTTAATTTGATTGCCAACTGGCGATAAAAGCCAAACACCTTAACTCTACTGTGTCCCTGTGTGTGTTTGCTTGTATGAAGGAGGGGTTGGAGGGCGTGCCTCAGTGCATAATTGAACAATAAATTAAATAAAAGTGGTAGGGGAGTAAAAATAGCACAACCCCAAAAATCGAATTGCACTCGAGCCAATGCACCGACCATTTTTGTTGCAATTTCGATTTGCTGGCCAATAGAACTAACTGATTTCTTTGGCCACCTCTGATTTCTGCAGTGCTCACATCAATAATACTCGCCTGAATGAGTTTGTTGAAAGGCAACAATGCATTGAGAATAGATATTTATATAATGAAGACCGCGAAGCTACCAGATAATATGGTCAGTGAATAAAATGTGCATCCCGCATATTTAAATACTCATTTACTCATTTATTAAATTGATGCATTAATATATTCAATTCACAGCTGAGCATTAATTATGGCGACATTTTCATCAAATATTTACAAGTCACTTTAAAAAGCAAAATATTGTCAGCAAATATAATATTAAATAGATTTAAAAAAGTTAATAATTAATAGTTCAAATATTTATGATAGCGCTCTCAAAAAGTCTGGCAAATGTATCAAAAAGTATAAAATGCAATCACTGCGGACGGCAGTTCGCGCTAGTGACGAAAGCAGCACGAAGGGGGCGACAAGGCGACTAGCATAGACACCGGAAGAATGGAAAATTGTCTATGACTGTCCGATCAGTTCGAGTTATATGCTGATCGACAGATATAGTGTTAGTGGGAGGAGCCTTTGGAGCCTTTTGACTTTTTAAATTTTTTACTATTCTAATCAAAAATACGAGTCGAATGATAATCAATTTTTAAATTTGTAGTGGCCTTTCCAAAATGAGATGTCGTTAAAAAGGTTTAAGAAGCGATTTAAGAAAAATCTTCAAATCACTTTTAAATATGTTAAATGTTAAAGACAATTTAGTTCCGCGTTTTTTGACATAAAACACATATCTGTGAAAATTCGTTTGGGCAAGATAATACCTGTTAACGAAATATACCTTTCACCTTAACACTACTGCATGTATACTGCAGTAGTAACTAATATGCAAAAATTTATATTATTCGACACAAAATAGGATATCAGAAATTTTGGGGAATAAAATTGTTTTCGTCACAAGACTTTTACCTCGTAAAGAGGATTTTTTTATATGATAATTTGAAAACACTTAATCACTTAAATTATCCACACTATTTATTTGTGTCTATAATTCATATTTTTAAAACATAGGCTAACTGTTGTCATCACGTATTAATTTGTTAGCCAGATAATTATGTGCTGATTGTTCTATGAAGTTTCATGAAGTTGTTCAAGCAGTTAACAATGGGTAACTTTGATGTAATTTAATTGACTACATTATATCTGAAATGAATTTAATAAAATAAGAGCTAATCAATTATTTAAAGCTCATAAATGTAAAACTCAGTCTAAAGTCTGTATAGTTGCAGTGTGAGCAAATTAACTTTGATGTTGGTCATACCCTCTAATCATTGCAAATGGCCAAAAGAGGCTGTATTTGAAATTATGGCTATTCATGTTTTTATATATTTTTATTTTATAAAAAGTTTCTTAACAATTAATTTATGCAGAACTATATGTTAACGTGAAATTAATGTATTGAAGAAATAAGCATACATTTTAATTTAGGGTATATCTTAGTCGCGTTTTTGGAACTGCATCACTCTCTTACTTGTTGGACCAGTCATTTTACGGTCTGGCAGTCAATTGCCAGAACAAAACACCCTGAAGAAGTCCCTTGAAGTTCGAGTACGAGTATTGTGAATGTGAGTATTGTGAATGGGAGTGTGAGTGTACACTGCGTTTACTTTCAATAGAGCTGAATTCTGAACAAAATTCAGAACTTAAATAATTTTGTAGATGGGACAGAGAGATGGACGACAGACTAGTGATCAAATCAAGTATGTAAAAACTCAACAAATCAACTGAGAGTATGTGCAAATTTATAGTTATTCTGGCCACAGCTGTGACCAAGCTAGGCGGCAAATCGCCGTATTTACAAATTGCGGTGGGCGCTGGAGGCGGATTTGTTACAGGATTCGCCTTGCTAAAGGCCTTTAAAGTATTGGCCATTATCGTCGGCGGTGGCATTTTAACCGTCGAGCTGGCTTTGCAGAGTGGGATCATAACCATCGAATGGGGAAGTCTCATCAGGCAGTTCGGGATGGACGACGATGAGGAGGAGGTTGAAGAGACGCCTTCTAGACAAAGACGATTCCCAGATTTTCGGGCTATACCACGTGATCCATTCCGAAAGTTGAGGAATTCTTTAATAGACAGTGCTCGCTTCTCTGCAGCTTTTCTTGGAGGATTCTTGCTGGGCATGGGCTTTTCCTAAATCCCACAATCAATCAAATTATGAATGCATACATACAAGCACATATATTTGTATATTGTTTACAATCTATTAGGAATTTAATAGAAATGTACTCTCGCACTCTCTTTTGCTTTCTGTTTTTCTAAAAGTTTCCAGGCATAACTTGAAAGTTGTAACAACATTTTCATGCGCTTTTAAACATTTCAATTTTCCACCCACGTAAATTTATGCATAAGCAAAGTTTTTCATATCCAAGGCTAGACTGGGGATTCTGGGGCAGCACAAGGCACACTGTGCGCCACCGACTGTGGCATGTGTTTAAGTGTCACATTTATCGTCATCATTTCATTCACGAAACAAAATGCAAATGCGCAAACATCAACTAAGACCCAAAACGAAAAACCATTTTCAGCCATTGCAAATCTGTTTGTTCATACTCACGAGTACTTGAATACATACTCTATTTAAATTGTATTTTGGCAATTGCACTAGACAACAGAACTTATTGTTGCCTTTTCATATATTTTATATATCTATAACTTATAGAATTTTGTCCATATATTTGAAGAAACAATATAAGAGAGTGAATAGAACTCAAAATATCTTTGGTTTCAGAATAAAATATTATGGTTAACAACACTTAACTCACCTTCTAGCAGCTGCATTTAAAATTCTGGTTGCTGCACTCACAGCATAATATTTATTATTTAAATTAAAGTATTTTTTCGCTTAAATAGTTTTATTTTTTACACTTTGTCGCCGCGGGTCACCCCTGTGGTGACTGGTCAGTCTGGCTGGTTGGTTGGTTAAGTCTTGTATTATTTCGCTTTCAGTTTGTTTTTATTATTATTTTCTTTTTTTTTTGCTGGCAGCTTTCTTTCATGTTTACTACAAAAGCGGCAACAGAAAATTAAGAGGCAGAGTTCCTACTACTCTGTGCTGTGAAACTGATGCAGTAGGAGAGGGTACCAGAGAAAGGTAAGAGAGGATGGGATTCACGTGGGATTTCACAATTTCAGCTCGAACTGCAGGCAAGCATGAGAATTTAATGAGCAGCGTTAGGGATTCTGCAGCTGCAGTTTAAGTTGAAGTTAGGTGCTGTTTAAGTTTTAATCGAGTTATTGGCATAGCGCACTTACTGACTATTCGCATTTGCAATTGAGTACCACATCAAATATAGTTAATACACATAGATATGTATAACATACATGCACTTTTAGCTTTTGTTTCCATATAATACGCAGACAATTCTATAAAAACAAAAAACCGAATTGAAGCGAAAATCGTTCCGCAATTATTTTCATTTGCAATTTGCGGTTTTGTTCAAATTTAGTTTTGGTCAAGACTGCCCAAACATATTACACAATTGTTTTGAGAACAGAGTTTTGATTTGGTTTGCTATCGGTTTGCTTTGTTCTATAAACAATTATCGGCATTTATCGTTTGGTTATTGAAATTTGCATTTCCATTGTAAATATTCGGATTACACAAAATATTACTGAAGCTTACACATTTGCGGTTAATTTCAACTCATTATTCTGGATGTTAATTTAAACGGCAAATAATAGATAGCATTTTGATAGTAAATGCGAATGGAAAGAATCGAAAAGCCAACAGCAAAGTTTCACATATTTCTTTAATTTCTCAATGAATTTAATTGGAGAAAATCACATTTTTTACGATTACTTTTTCTAATTGGTGATTAAAATAGTAAAATCTAGTTTTAATTAAATCATTTTTACACATTTTATCCCATTATTTTAAAATGCACATACGTACATATATGTTTTCGTTAATTGATTGACTCAAAACTAATCAACACTTTTCCAATCACTTTTCCACTAATTAAGCTAATCACAGACCATTCTAACAAAGACTTTTTCTCTGACTCTTTCCCTTTTGGCTTTAGCAAGTTCAATTAATTCGAGGTGGCCAATATTTAATTGAACTAATCCATTATTTGACTTTAGGTATTTGCATAATTAAAATGTCAGAATTGAATTGACCTAAAAATAGCTGGAACTTGTGGCTTCCCATCCTTCCTAGTGATGGTTATGGCAAAGATGAGAATACAATAAACTAGATTGGAATATTGTAAATAATGAAACAGAACTCTGTTAGCCAATTCAGAATTTCGGTTATAAGGAAACGAAGATCGAAGGTAAACCTAATATTGTACCAAACCAAATTGTATACTGAGTGTAAGCTTCAATTTGTATGTTTGAGAAACTTATGTAATGTTATGTATTTAATAAAAATCTAACCATTAAATGTTTTCAGTATATTGAGCTTGAATGGAAATAACAACTACGATAATAATATCGAGTATCAATTTGAGTGGAAGATTTTGAGACAGAGCTAATGCGACCAAGCATATGAATTTGATGAACTTATTAAAATTGTTGCCAACGGAAATGCATTAACAAGCTGTCAAGCACTTAGTTGCGATTAAGTCGGAGATTAAAGCGTTTCCACCAGATAGTTTTAAAGCTTGCCCTGCGGCTGAATTAACTTTGCCAAGCGGATGTAATTTCTAGCTCAAATTGCCAGGCACATGTTTGACTGGCTAAGGGCATGCCCATAAATCTAACTGAGTGGGCGTTAACTGGGCTGGATATCAAGCCGCCTGTTTGCCAGACTTTCTGTCTATCCGTCTAGCAGTCTGTTAGTCTGTCTGTCTGTTTGTCTATCTGTCTGTCTGTATGGTGAACATTACGTGCAAATAGTTACGTAAAATTATTTCCGGTGTCAGTTACTAATATCATTCTCTTTGAATTTCTTTTGAATAGACTTGCAAGGAAGTTTCTTTCAAGTTTCTAGTTTAAGCCTTAAATATTTACCATTCTACTTGTTGTTAAAGTGGGTTGTGCATTTTAGGATTTTGTTTTAGGTTATCTCTTGAACTCTCTTAAACTCTCTTAAACTCTTGAGGTCTGCAGCTTTATTTTGAAAGAATTGAAACACAATCGCATTTCAACTTAATAATATTTCATAGGAGTATCATAGTATTAATAGACTAAATAAAAAAAAAGATTGATGTAAGTCTATAATTGAACTTAGTTGTAATACTTGTTGCTTGCATAAAAAAAGGCACAGGTCCATATACATAGTAAGTATTTCTATACCCTGTAACAATTTCGACTAATCACTTTATTCACTGCCTTGTGGTTTTATCTTATTAAAAAACCTATTAAATGTCAATACTGATTTACTCCATATACTCGCAGTAGTTTTCTGTCCTCTCAGCTCTTTAAATCGGAGTTTCTCCTCTCCTTGGGTGTCCGTGCGGTGCATATCCTAATCAAAGTGCCACAAGTTTGTCCAGAATGCTCAGAGAGGTTCCACTTATCGCACATTTCCACGGCTGCCAACGCACAAATTGTCGCCATAAATGCTAATTGAATTAAAATGCTAATAGGCGTGAAATATGATAACAGTCAAATACACACACACAGACATAAACGTTAGAAGAGTAAAGGCTGTGTGCGGGTTAGGGACAGGTGGCAAGTGGCAAGTGGCAAGTGGCAATTGGCAACGACAAGAAAAAAGTGCAACAGCTGGCATTGTCTGATCCCAACACCGCCCACTATTGAAAACTGTCTTGAGAGTATTCTCAAAGTTGCCGCTTGCTTGAATTTCAGAATAATACTTGTAATAATTAAAATGAAAATTATAAATCGGCAGAAAACTCGCTCACAATTAACGGAACCAGCTGCCAACTCAGAAAAGACAAACAGACAGTGGAACAAAAATAGACGGTGATAACATAAAAGGGGGGAATCGGTGTACACAGGCATGGAGATGGTCCACAGTTGACTCGCTGCTTGAGCTTGAAATTTGCCTTTTGGCGGCATCTAATTAAAAGGGATAAATGTTGGGACGGTGCCCAGACAGGTGTGAAAGCAAATGCTACTCAGAACGAGGGAAGCCATAATTGCTAATTACTGTGATTACGGGGAAATCGGTGAGTTGGAAATATAGAAATTCTGTTAGGTTCAGGGGATTGCTTAAAAAAGATTTTTAAGTTTTAAAATAAAATATTAAATTATTTAATTACTATCTATTATCCCTTATCTCTTATCCATTACCCATTATCCATTATCCAAATGTATGTTAATTCTGCATATTAATTTAAAAAGCAAATAATAGATAGCACATACTTGTATGATGATAATAGATGCGAACGAAAAGAACCGAAAAAGCTAACAACATGGATTCATCCATTTCTTTTATTTCTCAATGTGTTTAATTGGAGAAATGTTGAGATAATAATATTTTATTCTCAAAATACACATTTTAATAAGGTTACTACAAATTGGCTTTAGACCTGATAAACTCCTGTTTATTATAATGAATTTTTGCACATTTTTTCCATTATTATGAAATGTACACACTTAAAATTTTCGGTTAAACTAAGTAGTAGATGGATTGACTCAAAACTAATCAACACTTTTCCACTTATTAAGCTAATCACATCACTCTCAGACTCTTTTCCTTTTGGCTTTAACAAGTTCAATTAATTCGAGCTGGTCAAGATCTTATCGGACTAATCTATTTTTTGATTTTGGGTATTTGCATAATTAATATGTCAGAATTGAATTGACCAAAAAATAGCTGAGGCTTCACTAGCTGACGAGAAAGTTTACGTTGATTGACCACAACAGAAAATATTTTATTCTCACAATTGCATTGCTCATCCGACGTGTGGTACAAATAATGCATTTGTAGTGTTCTTCTGTCTGGCTAGATTTGGTTTTAAATTGCAAATTTGTTTTTATTTTGCAGGCCGGAATATTCAAACAGACAGTCTTGAGCATATGTCATTTAATTCTGGTTTTCCTCATGCATAGTACATACCCATTACCTGCATATACTCATAGTATGAGTCTCATACAATTTAAAATTTGTTCAAGATCCTTATCCGTAAAAACTGTCCAAATTTGACAATGAAACTTGAAGCCAATTGTGGCAAGCAAATTGAAATTCATTATGGAATACAAAGTAATTTCAAAAATCATTTTTACGATTTCGATAAAAATTAATTTATTATTTATATATATTTGCATATTAGAAAATTGAAAATATTTATTGAATTTTCTACTTCAGTTTGGAATTTCGATAATGACCTAAAATTGAAGAATGTACTAAAAACATGATGACTTAAAAACATACTCATATTCTCGTTACTGACACATTAAATTTAATTTACATCTTACTGAGCTTGACTGGAAATAACAATAATAATAATAATAATAATGAGTATTAAATAGATTGGCAGTTTGTTTGAAACTGATTGTAAATGCTATGACAATAGATTTCGAGACCATTACCCATCATCACTATTATTATTATTGATTTTTATAAAAAAAAACTTTTGTTGCAATTGTCTAGTCATTCAGATTGAATGTTCCCAAACAGTGTCCACAAACACATTTGATTACTTGACGGCATTTAATAACAAACCAAACACCTGAGACACCCTTGAGTGAATGAGTTAGGCCAAACAACCCCTGGAAGAGTTTAAATATGCTTATGTGGGATGCCTACTTGCACAAGTGTCATTGAGAGCATTGAGAGCGACAGGAGAGGATTCGGCATGAGGCTTGGGCAGGACACACACCCAAATCAGCTGGGATCCTTGTCGCTGTCAAAAGAGGCCGCAACATTGAGATGATGAAATGCCCCCTGATGGTTGCCCCACAATTTACCCACACGACACACTACCACTTGTTGCCTATTAATTGTTATTAATATTTTACCATGTGTCCTTTGTGTGCTGTTGGAGTTGTTATGCCTGCCTGCTGTTCGTCGTCCTGCGACAAGATAATGCTTAATTTGCTGTTTAATTATGCATAGAATATTTCTGTGACCACTTGCCAGTGGCTTTCCGTTCTAATTACTCTTTGTGTGTTATCGGGCATTGCAGTCCTTTAAAGCGGCTTAACCAAGGTCGTTTCGGGTACTCACATACATTTTCGACTCTTTTTTCCTGCCTTTTTGGCATTCTTTGTCCTTTGTATGTACAAACAGAATGACAATTTAGCATAGGCAACAACTTAATTTGGGTTACATACCTAACACTGTAACACCCCCAACCACATACCTAACTCACACACACTCACACACACACACAGACATTTACAATTTACTAACACTTGCATCTGGTGGGTTACAAATGGAAGAGCTGCGTGTAAGTATCCAAACACGTCCCAAATACATAAACAGCTTTTAGTCCTGTGTTTCTTTTTTTCTTGTTCTTGATTCTGACCAAGTTAAGTGAGCTGGCCCATAAATTTCGAATTTTCTACACGAGGGCTCAAATTGGGTTGTGTTAATAGTCAGTCGAATAAACTATAATTTTCACTTCTTTCAACCAAAAAAGGATTAAGAATCTAACCATAAATCACTTACCAAGTAATTAAAAGTTTAACGATATATTTCTGATACTTAAACTTGGGACTAACTTGACTTTAAATTGTAAAAGTAAAATATACTTATATTTCCTTTCATTTCGGTCTTTCCGAATATATATTTACAGGTTTGATCAAATCTTAAAATGCCGCATAATTTGCCGAGACTCATTTGGCCACAGACAGGAGATGGTCACATAAATCTAGCGTCTATAGAAAATACTTATTGTGCTTCCTTCCTGACGCTTAAAAGCCGTTTAATAAGCCTGGCCACAAACACATGACAAACGTGCCGCCCAAGAACTGCAGTGTGGCAAGCCCCAGCCAGCCGCCAGTCTATTTTGGCTGCTGCAATGGCCATAAATTGCATGTCTCGGCCATTGAAAGGTTGACATGGCACAGATACTTTGTCGCATAATTTTCAATAAATTGTTGTAAATAAAATGAGGACAACGCATCTATTTGTCTTTTTTTTTGGATGTGGATATTAAAAGAAGTTCGCTTTTAGGCAACACATTAATTTAACCAAAAATTATCGACGCGAATATATATATATAGTCAGAAAAAATTATAATAGATAAAAATTAAATCTATTATAATTAAACAATTTTTAAATATTTATTAATAGTGACGTTAGTACTATTCATTATATGATTATAATATAGTAATTGCTTATTAAATTGAAGCAAATGTTAGAAATATGCCCTTAAAACCGATCACATCTCATCTTGTGTTCTATTTATAGATATTTTTTATTGTTCACACCCATATTTCATTCTATTCCCTCTATCTCTCTGTGCATCTAAATCTCTTACGCTCTCTTACGTTCTCGTTCACTCTGTACGTTCATCAACGTTAATTGAGTATAGTTTTGAATATACATATACATATAATAATGAGAATGAATTTTATACCCTATGCTTATAGAGAAGCTGGAAACGGTTCGCTACTTTGTACGCTCACAATTTCATTTGTGAAGTTGTTAATTAATAAGACTTACTATTATTTATGTCAACTTTTCCATTGTAAACACTTTTTTATTTAACCTTAGATAGTAATGATAATCATTCGAGTGGTCGGCAACCGTTGATAATCGTAATCAATATTTTTATGACCACAAGATATATTCATGAAAACATTTACGAGATTGTGAAATATGTGGAATCTAATCTGGAGAGTGAGTACGTTACTCTCCGAAAGCTCTCTTTTCCAGTGTGTGGGGTTATTTTATTTAGTTGAGCAATTGCCAGATCGCAGTCACATTAGAACTGTTGTGCGAATGACATCAACTGGCAATTGCTAGCTTAAAAATGCTGGAGATTACTTTGACCCTGATACTGGTGATAGTGGGCCTAATCTATGTCTTCATGACATGGAATTTTAGCTACTGGCGGAAACGAGGAGTTCCCGGTCCCAAGCCCAAGATCTTTACGGGCAATTATCCGAGCATGTATACACAAAAACAAAATACGATCTATGACCTTGATGTTATCTATCGGTAAGTCTATCTATAGATATGCCACTTATTTATCCAATAACTTACTTCATATTCTACACAGTCAGTATAAAGACCAATACGATGCTGTGGGCGTCTATGGAGCGAGGACTCCTCAGCTGATGGTAATTAGTCCAGAGCTGGCACGACGAGTCTTCGTCTCGGACTTTAAGCATTTCCATGACAACGAAGTTTCTCTCTTGGTGGACGAGAAATCGGACTTTATATTTGCCAACAATCCATTTTCTCTGGTCGGCGAAGAGTGGAAAAAGCGACGCGCTGACGTCACTCCCGGACTGACCATGAGTCGAGTAAGTGCCCCAATTATTTAATGTCTGTCTATGATTATTGCATTTAAAAGTTTAAAGTGAACAAATCTTTAATGATACCGCCAACAAGTCGTATATCTATAATTTAATTTTTAATATGAAATATGTGAATGTAAAATTGAAATATTAAATTTCTCTTTTCCCAATTTATATGCAGATCAAGTCCGTCTACCCAGTCACCAATGAGGTCTGTCTAAAGATGAGTGAATGGTTGAGCAAGCAGCTGCGTCTTGGGGCCCCTGAGGGAATCAATGCCAAGGATGTAAGTGATGAAAGTCCGGCTAGTGATTAAACTGTAAAATATGTTTTGTTCTTCTTAAAGATGAGTCTGCGTTTTACCTCTGAAATGGTCACGGATTGTGTGCTGGGCCTGAAGGCGGAAAGTTTCTCAGATAGGCCTACGCCCATTATGGGTCACATCCAGGATCTCTTTAAGCAAAACTGGGCTTTTATAATGTACTTTCTTTTGATTAGCACCTTCCCAGTACTGAGGTCCTTCTTCAAACTTCGATTTTTACCCATCAAAACAGAAAAATTCTTCATAGATCTGATGCAGAATGCGATTGATGCCCGACGTGCCCAATTGGCAGCTGGCCAGAAGTTTGAGCGTGTGGACTTCCTGGACTACATTCTTCAGTTGGCCAAGAAGAGGAACCTGGATACACCGCAGTTAACCGCCCACACAATGACCTTCCTTCTGGATGGCTTCGAAACAACAGCTGGAGTATTGAGTCATCTTCTGTTGCTACTTGGACGAGATCAGCAGGTGCAGCAGCGTCTGCGGGAGGAAATCGAATCTTATATTAATGCTCAGGGCACCGTCGAATTTGACAAATTAAACGATTTGCCCTTGCTGGAAGCTTGTGTGCAGGGTAAGCTCAAATTGAAAGCAGCATCTACTTTTGTACTACAGCTCTCTATTCGCAGAATCCATTCGATTGTTTCCTCCCGCCTTTATGTCCATCAAACTTTGCACCGAGCCGATCGAGCTGCCCAACAAGAATGGAGAGAACTTTACCGTGGAACGCGGCACCACTGTGATTGTGCCCCATTATTGCTTCATGATGGACGAGGAGCACTTTCCCAACCCCGAGGCATTTCAGCCCGATCGTTTCCTTCAGCCCGATGCCGTCAAAATGTATCGGGAACGAGGCGTCTTCATGGGCTTTGGCGATGGCCCAAGAGTTTGTATAGGTGAGAGCGTCCTCATATTTTGAGATATTCCTTAGTTACTTTTATTTTAACCGCATTCGAACTTTGTCAGGCATGCGCTTTGCCCTGGCCCAGATCAAGGCGGCTCTCGTCGAGGTGCTGACCAAATTCGATGTTCATGTCAACCCCAAGACCCGCAAGGACAATTTGTTGGAGCCCACAGCCTTTATTTCCGCTCTGCAGGGTGGCATTTGGTTGGACTTTAAGGCGCGACAGTGAAAAAACTAAAACTACCTTGCCATTTCTGGCAGTGTTGACTTAATTTTTAATAATAAAATGGGCAACCTATACGCTTACCAATTTTCTGATTAATTTATTATTATTTAGATTCATCTGTGCTGTGAGTTATATAATGTAACTTTAATATGAGTAATTTTCATTAACAATTACTTATTAAAAAATACTTAGAGCTTATACAGGGTATCTTTTGGGCTAGGTCGGATTTTCTTGATGAGCAATGATTGGCAAAATTATCATTTTCAGAAATAGTTGAACTCACAAAATATAACAAAAACTTAATTCGCTATTGCGAGAAAAAGATCACAGAAAGAGATCGACGGACATTATAAACATATCAATAAATTAGTTAAGTTATCTTTATGTTTATAAATAGAGGTGTTGAAAATTTAATTTTCATTTAAATTTCTTGTCTCGTAAGATGCAAAACAAATTGCATTTAGCAATTGCATGTGAGCGTATCTTATCGGGTCTGTATATCTGGCAAGGACCCTCATTAATCAAAAGTCCCCAAAAGGCTGTGCAGGTGTAAAACGAGTTTATTGAGGGAAAAGTTGAACATTTTCACAGTTGCTGCATAAGATAAAGCTGAACAGATAACGGAGAAAGTTGATCGAACTCAAAGATGAAGTCAATTAACATGAGTAGGGCAAGGTAAGGTGAGATTAGATGAGGTGAGTGTGACACCTGCAACAAATGCCAGTTCATAAAATCGACAAGTTATCGCCTTGTGCCAGGCAGGCAACGAGTGTCAACAACTAAAAATAAGTATACATATACTCATGTATTTATGGTATTTATTTAGTAATTTATTCATGTCTGGCAATGCGTGGCACATGCCACATGTTGTCAGTTCGCCTGACTGCGCTTTGTTTAGCTGTCAGTCAGTCTGACAGTTGTTTAAATCATATAGTAAATACATACATACGAATTTGGGCAAATTGACAGCATTTCGCAAATAATATTCAGTTCGTGTCAAAGTTGAAATGGAAACACCGCTCGGAGAGTTCATTGAGTGTTTTATCAACTCGATTGCCGCTCTTTTACGCTGAGTGTATCTCAATTGAAGCACTGAGAGCCTTTGAATTATGTGGCAAATCCAATTGGGAAATCAAAGGCGCACATAAAATTGCATTAGCTCGGCGAGCTGTGCCCCAATAAGGGGCATGGCCAAAGTTATGCATATGCATTTACCATTTCCTTTTTCTATCCATTTTACTTTCTCGCCTCTCACCTTTCGCCTTTCCCCGCCGCACGGAAAACTCCGAGTGCTAGTTCAATCTGCAATTTGCTGCGGCTCTGATTTGGCAAATTGTTTGGAGGAAAAAACAAAAGGCGAAGACGATCCAGCTTAGCCCCAACAATCCAACAAGCCAACAACTTTCTCACACACTTTACCTACGGCCAATTTATATTGCCAGGCACTTTGACTCACCCCCCTCACCCCCCTCACACCCCAATTCCTCCGCCACCTGCATCCTTCGCATCCTTCTTCCTTCGCAATTGTGTCTTACTGCGATTCCGGCTCCTGCAGCAAATACTTGTTTCCCGTTCAAAGGTTGGAGCGTAGTTCAAATTGTTTGCCAGCTGTTTCACAGCAACTTCACTTTTTTCCTGGCTATTTGATCTGTGATTGAGCTCAATGGGCAAATAAACTTGTGGCTCTGCTCGATTGAGTGTTGAAACCCATTTGAAAGGTGAATGAGCTCATTGCCTTGTTCATTGCCTTCAAAGTCTTTGACTTATTATCTGCCAAAAAACTGACTTTTCAAACTGTATTGAATATACTATTACAATTTCAAAAATCCAAAAATTTAAGTACTTATTTTAGTAATTTAGTAAAACAACTAAAAATAAAAAAACAAAAATTATACAACATTTTATAATTTTCAAACTTTAATCAAAATCGAGTGAACTTAATTTCTCAGTATGAAATATTATGAAATTATTTATTGGTAATCATTCTAGTCCAATTTGTTATCTCTTGTTATGTTTTGAAAAAATCATAAGAAATATTATCGAAGAGATTTTGCAGTCTTGCAGTCACTATTAGAATTGTTTGAAGAATTTTCTTGCATCCAAACATTTTTTGTTTGAACCCGAGAACAAAAGTCTTAAAAGAAGACTTTTACGAAAATTCAAAATTTTCAATGGGTAAATAATAATAAAATAAAGTTTTGTATCACTCAAACGGTTCCTAGGCCTCGTACGTTTTTCCTATGTTCGAATAAATAAAGACTTTAAATAAATTCCAAAAATCACTCTCTTATGGTGTCCGGTTTTCTTTGTCCGCTACTGTATGTATATGGATAATGCTTTAATAATTGACAAAGGAAATCGATAAAAGGTCTATACAAAATTCAAATGTGTAAACCCCAGAGACTACAACTAAGCAACAGTGTGTACAGTCGTATATTGAACTGTAACTAACATGATCTGGCTTATAATTTAAAAGCCATGTTTCTCCTGCAAAACACACACACCCAAATACTCACCCACACTCATACACTTTCCCTTGGACCTTTTGTTGGGCATAAACAAGTTAAATCCAATAAAAACATTTTGTTTAGTGAATTTATATTGTAAACGACCTTGTCAACAGGATGATGAACACGTTTTACAAATATTTACGCACAACTTGTCTGTCAGTCTGGGTGTCTGTGTGTGTGTGAGTGTGTGTAACACACATTCAATATTTATTTTGGCTGTGCAGGATGAGCCTTAGTCCTAGCCATAAAAGACTTGCCATGATATAAATTTAATTCAATTAAGAGATTTGGTCGGGTTGCCTTTAAAAGTGTTTAGTGCGGGCTGAGAAGTTAGAGGTGATAGCTGGAAGGTGAAGAGTTGGACAGGGAGTACAATAACAACAAAACCCCATTAACATTTTCATGGAAAAACTTTGTGCTAATTGCATTTATGGCACAAAAACCTCAAAGTTCAAAATCAGAACCAAAAACAGAGCACAAAATGCAATTAGCACTTGAAGCGGCAGGACGAGCTGCCTACAAAGAGGCTTGCCACGCCCCCAAAAATTAACAGTCATGGCGACGATGACTCTGACGATGATTATGATGATGATGATGATAATGATTTCGATGACGATGATGACGTTGACAATGGCAGCAAGTGGAAATGCCAAGTAAATGTGCGGCAGCTAATTAAAAAACTTGTGGCTTCCATATAATTTTATGCAGAGAAGAAAGAGATGAGGGAACAACGAGGGGCAGAGCTAGAAAGGGGCAAGAGAGAAGGGCAATCATTTGAGGTGACAACGGCAAATTGTATGATTTTCGTCTGCCACTTGGAAATTGACAATTTGTAGTGCAATAATTTGACTGGCAAACTACCGCAGAAACCCGACTGTTTGATGATGCAGCGGAGAAGGAGGAGAAGATGGAGAAGGAGGATTCCAGCGAAAGAAACGTCAGGAAGTGGAAGAGGCAGGACGTTGTTGATGAGGCCGCAGTCTTGGCCACAAAGGCATAAACAAGACAAGTTAAGGCAAGACATGGCAAGGCAGGAGCAGGGCAAAACAGTCCAGACCACCAACATCTTGGCTAACAAAGCACGCTATCATTTACGGTTATTCACAAATTTATGAACTAACCGGAATGAACTTTTCCACTAATGAACTATGCGGTGAGCTGCGGAAATGTTCCTAAGATGCAATTGATATTTTTAAGAATAGTTTTCTAGATATTAATTCTGACTATAAATAATCTATGCAATCTCAGTACTCTACGCATAAGTTGCAATGTATTATTAGTATAATATAATGATTGATAATAATAATGATTATGATTAATTGCAGCTATGTTAAAAAAATTACATTTTCTTGAAATTCAATTTTTAGAAGTATAATCTTTTTTCAAAACTAAGCTAATTTTTATATACTTTCACCAATTTAAGAATTTAAATTTAAAAAATTTTAAATTTTCTTTTATATGCACAATGTGCTTACATTTGTTTTTAATGAAATGATAATAGGAATAAAATTATAAACAAAATGCATCTCAGCCACAAGTTAATATGAATGTTAATTGTTAATATGTTCTTAAGAATATATTTTAAAATAATTTACGCATGAAAGAAAAAAACATTTAATAGACTTTGATTCACTGAAATCAGTTCATTCAATTGTGAAATTACCTGTTACCAGTTGAGAGGTGAGGAGGTTCCTCCTGTTGCAGGATGTGCTGCACGCAAACTGGCGTCCAGTGGCAAACAGTCAACGAGGCAGGGAGCAATTAATATTTACGGCCAATAGGTTGCATGTAAATGACGCTTATTAATTGAACGTTGCATATTTTTCAGCGCACTTGCAATCTGATGATAAAATATGAACAATATTCATTAACGGTAATGATTCTCAGCTGTAACTGGAATATGAAGGATGGAATATGAATTATGTATGTGTGTGTATATGAGTGTATGTTTGTGTGTGTATGCTGAGCCTCATTATTGCCACATTTAATTAGCCGTTGCCAAAGGGGAAATGCCAATGCGTTGACACAGGCGATTATGTTAATAAGCCCAAGAAGTGGCAAATTGACTGCAGAGGCAGATGAAGAGAGAGGATGAGTGGGAGAGAGTGAGAGAGAGGAAGGGAGAATAAGAGAGACAGAGAGAGTAAGAGGGAGGAAATAAGGCCTACTTGAACAATGCGTAATGTTGTTTAATTGTTCATTGATGTTCATCGCGGCGTATAAATTTGCAAGCTCATTGACTGACCCCTCCCCCCTTCCCTGAGTACCACTCCCACTCATATCCCCATTCTCTTCCCATTCCCATCTCTATTTGTCATTACATTGGCATTGATATGTCGATTTAATCGCATTTATTTAATTGCACAACATTCGCACGTTTAATGCGCATTAATGAGACATGACATTTTAATTGGATTAATTGCATTTATTAAGTGCCGTGTCGACAGCTAAAAGCTGAAAGCACAAAAGCCGAAAGCCGATTGCTGATAGCCGAAAGCTGAAATCTGATTGAGTTCGCTTAACTTGGTCAGCAGAAATCAAGGACTATCCCCATTAACCAGACCACAGACGACTGTTCAACGGGCTACAAAGCGATGTCAATTGCAATTAAATGCAATTCAAAGTGGTTTGAAGAATGCTTTGGCCATGTGTTAAGCATCTTAAACGCGGTTTTGATTGATGTCGATAGAAAGACAATGGCGATACTAATTAAGATCAACTCAAACCATATTAATAGACATTTCCATTTACTGTTGTTTAGAGTTTTTAAGTTTTCATTGCTTTCTTGAGATGTGAAATATTTTCCGATATTTATTGCATTTATCACTGAATATTTTATTACTAATGAGTTATAAACAATTGGGCTGCTTATTTTTCTGATATAAAAACATTGTATAAATTATTAGCTATTTTTATGATCTATTGAAACATGAAACGTAAATTTACAATTATTAATTTGTTTGTATATTTTATTTTTAATAACTTGTTTGTTAATAGAGTATTCATTGCCATTTGTTTTGGACAAAGACTATTGAATGCATAATTAGCAATTAGTTATAATTCATGGAAATATTTATTCATTTTAGTTCAAAATTGTTGCACTCTGGTTTTTTGAAATGTATTTGACAAATTACTTATGCTAAGCGACATAATTATCATGTCTGGTATCGAATATCTCATTGCGTGAAAGGGAAAACTGGCCCAGTGGAAGTAATATGTATAAATATTGTCATGCCCTCTTGGCCAGGCCATAACTCAAAAAGACCAGAAGCAGCCACAGCAAGTTACTGGTCAGACTATTCCACTATCCCCTTCCCCTTTGTCGTCCCTCATTCTCTCTCAATGCTTCAGTAAATAAAATATAAATAAGCATAAATCACGCACACGAGCAAACATGAACATGAACATGATTAACAAGGTCATTTAACGGCACTTGTTTCGGTTTCAGCTTCTGTTTCAGCTTCACATCCGGTTCGGTCAACAAAAACAAAAAGTAGGCGTGTTCCACATGGAACATTAGCCTCACAAAGGCTTAAACAGGAACGGCTCCTGTATCCCTGTCCGCCTCTATGAAAATTCGATTATTGTATTAAACGCTGCAACGCCCCTGGGCTGAAAAGAAGGCGCCTGTCCAGCCCTGAAACTGCCCCATCCCTTGAAAATGTTGTTGTTTTGTATAGTCGTAGATATATATTACCCCAGGGAGACATTTGATAATAACTTGCGGGCAATGTTGACTATAATCAGCATAAGTTAGCCAACTTTCTTTTCATATTGCCCCATATTGCAGTTGGCCTTTGCCCACCGGCCACGCCCCTAGCTCCTGGCCATCGAATCGCACAGACATCGCACATATTTTCGGGCTGACACAGCGCGCATTAATCATTTGTATTGGTTTTTTGCCTTTTATTCGGGTAAACAAGTCAAATTCTCTGGGCTGCTGTTGCTGCTGAGGTAGAGGAAACATCGGAATGAAAAGTAAGCCGATTAAAGAGTACGGGAAAATGCTGTGTGTGAAAAACAATACCACATTCTGCAGGCAATAATAGACTTAGCTGTTTTTCGTCTGTATATGTTCGACAGCTCTCAAGTAAGCAAATTGAACTAGAGTTGGCAAAATATGTTTACACAACACTAAAATATAATCAATTTAAATGAAGTCTAATAAGAAAACCAAATAATAATATATAGCTCTTAATTTCCCTAAGTCAATTCTATATTAAGATACCATAATCCTAAGAAACTGTCAAATCTCAGTCAAAAATATCAAAGCTATTCAAAAATGCAGAAAAAAATCAAAGCAAAAACTCTATAAAAGAGTGATGCCATTATAACGTTAGAACATCGCAGCATTTTTGTTTGTTGCACAAAAACAAATATTTCAATCGCGCAGTCCAACACAAAATAAGAAAAAGTGGAAATATAAATATATGATATAGAAATAGCATGAAAATGGCAAAGACATTGAACATAAGAGTTCTTATGAATGCGAAGCACAGATCCATTTGAGGAATTGTCTAGTGTAAAAAGGGTCAATTGGTAGTGGCTTTTGTGTACATACATACGCACAAAGCTGCCATGTCATGTCCACTCACTACGACACGCCCCCTGCCCCTCACAACTCACTCCTCCGTGGACAACAGAGAAGTCTGCTTATCCAATAGCCAGAATTTGATTTGCGGGGACGTTTCCACTACCAAATAAAAGTGTTCTCGCCTTGATGTCTGCTTAAAGTTGCCTGAAAATATAAAAGCCAAAGCAACGCAGGGTGTTGAGTTCCTTAAAAATAAGTTACCAAAGAACAACGCAGCTTGGCTATACCCTGTTCTTATTCATATTTACTCATTAAACATTTATGCAGGGTATTCGAGCAGAAGAACAACGCCTGCTGTGTGGTCTGCTCGGGTATTTGCTTAAGACAAATAAAAAATTATGTTGCATACCACATGGTGTCTAAAGTCTGCGCCGTGCCTTATGCAGCAAATAAAATTTAATTCAATTAACAAAATGTTCGAAAAAGAATGCGACTTTTACATACTCTTACCTTTTATTGTTTAAACACAAAAGTAAAATATATTTACAAACAAAATTAGTAACTAAATAAATTTTAATTTTTTGTCTCAAGAACAAAGTAATTTTAAATAAATATGTAAATTTTAACAATTATTTGTATGACTATTTTTATAACTCTAATTTCTTCAACAACAAAATTCAAACAAATAAAATAAATAATATATATTATTATATTTTAGGATATATGATTTGATTCTCCAATTTCTAACCATTTCTAATCTAATATATTTTCAGAGTTACAAACAAGATAAATATTTCCATATGCTATATAAAGATGAAAAGAAACGCAAAGACTTTCCAGTAGATGTGTAGATTGCCAAAGGCTTCCAAGCAATTTATGGGCTGTGCAGCAAACTGGTAAAGGAGAAGGGAAGGAATCCATTTGCTACTCAATCTTCTTCAGGCCGCGTGGGAAACTCATTGTTGGCTGTGCTGATTATGTGCTCTGGCAGTTTACACGTTTAATATATCAAAATTTGCCTCTATCAAAAATATAAAATTTATTATGCGTATTGTAAAGCCACATAAAAAAAAACAAAAAAATACATATGTATATAAAGAAACAAAACGGCACTGAAATGTTTTTATTAACACACGAGATGCCAGAATGTAGGCAGCATTAAATTTAAAGCTCTTACAGGTGTGTGTATATATACTATATATATGTGTGTTTGTGTGTGTGTGCATGGACTGCTGTTAGCTGAGCAAATAAACAACGTTTTGCCATTTTTCATTTCAGAGTACGCAGAAAAAGAGTAAATAGAAAAGTGAAAGCAGTTAAAACAAACGAAATCAAATACGGGATAAGCGATAGCATATAAGTACATACATACATACATGTGTGTGTGTGTGTGTATGTGTGGCAACTCAATGTCGACTTGTTGCACTTGTTGCAATCGCTGCCACAATGTAGAGCCAGAGATTCGTTCGGTCCTTCCCATATCGCCACTTCTCTATACAGCTCGAGCAAATGAATTAACAAATTAAAAGCGTAACAAATTGGCCTGGGGAGAAGACAAACGGATGTTGCATGCTGCATGTTGCATGCTGTCTGCTGTCTTCTGTCTGCTGCCTGCCGCCTGTTGGCATCGCCTGCCACTGTCTACTTTAAGTTGATTTTAATTAAATTAGCAGGAGCACAGCACATGTCAGTGATATGGATGAGACCACTGCTGGTCCATAGCATTCTGAACAGGGCTAACTAACTCCACAGTCTCTTGCCCACTTCCGCCACGTGTATAAACGGGTTGCCACTGAGCTTTCACTGCTAACGGCATTCATAGCCTTGTGGGACTGGCAAATGCGAGTCTAATGATTTTAATCAATGTCATAAATGGCTGAAATGGAAAGCACATTTAATTATTTCAATAATAGTTTTTATGGATACATTAAAGTAATTTCTTAAGAACTTAGCTACTTATATTATAGATAATTCTTTTAAACGAGTATGTCAAATAAATTTGAAATGTTTACACATTTTCTAAATTTGTAGAATCTGTACTTATGTTAATTAAAAAAATTGTTTAATAATTTCTTTATGTAGTGGTGTAAAAATCAACAATGATACAGTCGAACTTCCCTAACTCGAATCACCATTATTCAAGAAAAAAGTTCGAGTTAGGGAAGTTCGAGTTAGGGAAGCAGAATTTTTTGAAATTTGCTCAGTAAACGCTATTGCCACTCGATTTTGTTCGTTAGGGAAGTTCGACTGTATTTATAATCATAATAATATCAACTTTACTTTACTCTGCAAAATGGGAATTCTTATCGCGTCACACCAGCAAAATTTAAATTAATAAAGCTCCATTTTCGAAATACCCAGCTGAGCGTTAAGCTAATTTCATTTTAATCAAATCAAAATAAAAAGGGATTAAAATATTTGTATATGGGTATTTGTGTGTAAATTCACTTTGCCGTATGGAAATGGAAACGCAATGCAAACATTCCCTCGCTTTCCACTGGCCACATAATAAATCTTTTGAATGTCGCCAACAAAACAAAAAAAATGGTTTTTCATTTGATTTTCTCGCGTGGCTGGCACTCATCAGTCGCTGCCCAATCGCAATCACAGTCGCAGTCCAGCTAGGGACAATCATTTGTTATTTGATTTGCCCAACAGACACTGGTCGGACGTTCCAATTTACCAGGACGATTGCCGGTTATCGTTGACGTTGGCCCCGGGACAGCTTCACTTTTGGCACACTGACCCCCACCCAGTTGGTTTCATCCTCTAACGCCAGTTCTCGGCAATGTATTGTCAATTTTGGTAGCGCAATTTTACTGCGCTGTCACTTGAGAAGCCCAACAGCATAAACAAGCAAAAGCTCTGCATTGATGACTCTGAGGAATCCTCTGATCCTGATGAGGTGTTGATGCCAATGGCCAAACCAAAATGGCCTAATCCTTACATTCGCACTGCTGGACAAGCTAGTGAAACTGATGGATAGGACCTGCATTCGTATTTGAAAATGTTATAAAAGGAAAGTATTCCTAATGAAATCACTTAATAACGCATGTTTGGATTTAAATATATATATTATTTTGATTAATTAGAAGAGATATCTGCATACTTAATTACGAAGCAACTTTACAAGAAGCCAATGAATCAATTTAATCTCATGTTGAGTAAACTTTTCTTACTACTTTGTTGCAGATGCAATTTTTCTTTCATTCAATTTCTGTAGAGCTTCAGTTTCTTACAGTTTTATCTATGCAAAAGTCTGCGACTTCAAATTCATTACACTTTCTCTCTTTTAGACATTTCTTCGACTTTTGTTTTACTTTCACTATGCCAAAAATCATAATAAAGAAAAGAAAGTAAAACGATTCATGCAAGTTAAATTTAAGTTGAAAACTTTTCTAATTAAAATTAAATAGAACTTCGCTCCCCGTGAAGTTTTGATTATTATTTGCAGTTGTTATTCATACATTGAGATATTTATTTTCTTCTATTCTTTTGTATTTTCATATTCAAGGTGTTATGAAAGGACCTGCAAAAAAGAAAGTTGACCCAAAACTTTTACAGGAGCAAGTGGCTGACATAGTTGAAGGTCAACTGGTTTCCCGCTAAAAGTAAAAGTTGGCTTAGTTAAATTAAGCTGCATTTATAAAGTGTCGAAAGTTGCGGGTAATGTTGAGTTAATTAATCTGAGTCCAAACTTAAAACAGGTGATTGTAGTTGAAGGAATATATTTAATTTTTATAATGCTTAAAAATGTATTAGCAATTTTTTAGGAATTCATTAATAATTAATATTAATATTCTGAAATTTTTAAATAATTTAAAAAATCAAATTAACTTTAAAGCACAAAGATTTTGTGATACGAATGACAGCAAAAATAAATTATGATCTTATTAATTAACACACTTTTATATTTCAGCTGTAGTCGCACTTCTAGTAGCGTGTTTTAATAATGAATGTTAATTTGCATTTAATTTAATAAAAAAGTAGAGGACAGTCATAACTGCTCTGAGTTTGACTTCCGCTTGAGCTTAAGACACTTGCCAAACCATTAGCCCCTCTCCGAGCACTTTCATGCATAAATTTCCATTTTTCCCGAGCAAGATTGTTGCGCCTACAATTTACATAATTTATTAACGAGAGTTTGAACGTCAACTTCCGTTAAGACCTTTGGGCAGAGGCTCTAGAAAAGCCGGCGAAAAAGGACGAATTGCGGGGAGATGGGACTGCGAAGTGTGAGCGGTGCTCATGCATAATTAAACACGTAATTAACCATTATTAACAACGTCTGATTTCAGTGAGATCTGAGAGGCTGTTACCTAATGAGTTTGAAAAAGATTCCGCTGGGCAAAAGTTGTCCGTTGGACGTTGCTAGGGCAATCAGAGCATTTGATTTGTGTCCAAAGTGTTGCCTCTGGTAACAGTTACAGTTGTTAATGAACATTAATTAATTAAGAGCGTCTCAAGAGCGTTGCCTACGTGTCGACCAGGTGAAACTTTAACACATTCCGACACCGACAGCTAACAGGCCAATTATGTCAGCTTTGACCTCAAGTTTTATTGTTGTTTTTCCTGTTTTTGTGGTCTCGATGTCTCCTTGAAATGGGACTGGAGTGCCAGCAGCTATCAGTGGATGTTAAGTAATTGTTTTCAATTGCCTGTGAAGTCCCAATTACTGGTCATGTTCAAAACATTTATGTGAAATTCTGATTATGAGTTCTTTATTAAATTTATGCAAATTTGTGTAATTTCACATAAACGAAATGATTTTCAGCCAGCGGCATTTATTGAAATGTTTTTGGCACGGAAATGCGATTCGAAATAGTTATTATAGTCTTTGTGACAATGGGAGGCAACTAATTTGTGCATGATAAAACCCATTTGGTTGGCCATTAATTAGACAAACTAACTAATTTTAACTGATTTACAAAAAGAGACAACATGTGCGACTATTTCAGAGCCATAATTAAATGAATTTTAAAGCAACAAAATTTAAATATTGTTTGACAACAATTTAACAACATTTTTTCGCATTCCTTGTATAACTCAACATTTTGCGCATTTTATTAAATTTGTCTCTCACTATTTTTCACGCGGCTTTCAACACCTGCGGCTTTACAAGGCACCTGAGTTTCACTCTCAATAATTTTCCCATTTTTTTGTAGGCACCTCGCCTGGAAATTGACTCATAACTTTTACAATTAACAGACAGAAAAAACTTGGACATTCTTTGTGTGAACTACGGGCAGAAAATGCTAATTTAAAACAATTTCTATGGGAAAAATTTAACAAATGCTTCAATTCAGTGACCGATCTTTCACAGCCATGTATAAAGCAAAAACAATTTAAAGTTGTTGGTATTTAATACATACTGAACTAATTTAACCAACTACAGTTTAAGCACAGATTAAAAATGGACTTAATCAATTGAAAAATAAATGGCTATTATCAATATTTAGCTAAGCTGCTTAATTAATGTACTGCAATCAATACACATATTTTCTTCATAATTTAACTAAGATTACGTATTTTCTGTGAAAGATTTGAGTAAATTTGTACTAATAATTACATGTATAAATACTTTAGAACAAAGTGAAAAAGTGAAGGTCTTTATGTCTTTGTTCATACATTTCTTGTGTTATTCCCTTGAATTTCATTGCCAACTGTGTCCATATATATATTCATAGTTTTTCGCTAAAAGTAGTCCCCACCAGCTGCTTGTCATGCAAAAAGCAATAACCAGCCACCTAGTGGTAACTGCAAAATAGGCACATAAATTCTCAGCAAATTTATAATTTCACACCTACATCCATAACGAGCAAAAGAAAAAAAATGTGAAAAAAGAAGAAAAAATAGGCTAACTATTTGCCAATGTGCATGGCTCAGCTTGTCAGTGGAAAAAATGACAAATGTTCGCTAGACAGGCAGACCGGAAAATGGTGTGGAAAACCACCGCAAGCAGCGGGGCCATGCCTCCGCCCGGGGCAGGATCTCTGTGCCCGTGGATATGGCAGAGGAATGAAGAGTAGGGCATGGTACAGACTTGACAAGTCCTGCAGCCCTAATGACAGCAGCGAGCATTGCATGTTTGCCCAATGTTAATCATAAATGGTCGCTAAGTTGGGGAAACGAAGCATAAAAAATCCCTATACCGAACAAAAACCAAATTCCTTACACAAATTTATGTGGACATCTCATATTGGTCTAATTAATAATAAAAAAAAAGATAAAGAAAATGCTAAAGCGAAGCTATGCTGCATTTCCTCGTATCTATCGTCCCCTGAATTCCAAGGACAACTAAAGTATGCAAAACGAAAGCGAGCTGCGATAAAAGTCTGCGAAAAATTGCAATTACCTTTTCTTTCGGAAAATATTTGCTTTTGCAATGTTCGGAATAAATTGTGACTGGTATTTAGGTGCTCAAGCGGCGGCTTGGCTAATGGAAAGATTGTAACCAAATGATTAATGGCCCCTAGCATGATGACAGAGAGGCATGCAATGTGACTCCAACCGGCACAAATGTATTATTATATATAGTTAGCCGAACTGATGATTTGTTAGAATAATTTCCAAGTAAATAGCTTTCGGCTCTTTAAATTGTCTCTTTTGTTGTGACACTAGAATTAGGCAATTAATTAGCCAAAAATTCTTACTAAAAGAAAGAAAATTGTTATTTTATTTTTATTAATTATATTTTAGTATTTTCTGATGCCTACTATTATTTCTATGCCTTTCATATGCTGTCAAATCATTTTCAAGTCACACACGAATTATTTTGATTGCCAACAGGGAAACTACTTTTAATATGTTACCCTCCGCCTATCGTAAGATCTTTGTAAAGAAACTGCTCATGATCACAATGGGATTGTGTCTAGTTCTTTACATAGTACAGATTCAACTGCCAAAGTTAAGCAAGGTCAAAAAGAAAGCTCTTCCGGCTTATTTCAATCGGCCACGTTTGCAGCTCGAACAAAATGGCGACTACTGGATCTGTAATAACTTTGTGCGGTCCTCGAGTCCCGAGCTGAGGGGCAACATGAGTCTCACGCTGACAACACATGGCACCTACAGAGATTTTAAGCACATTAAATGGCTGCTGGTTCGCTGGAGTGCTCCGATCAGCATGGCCGTCTATGTGGACAAGAATGACTTTGAGGAGCTGCTGGAGAGTCTCTACCACATTAAGTATTGCACGATATTCTCCCTGAGCTGGTCCCATTGGATCTCTCTGCAGTTGGTCTTCCATGATAAGCATATGCCAGAGATTCTGCATCGCATTAAATCGGAGCATCCTAACGGATACCGCTGCAAGGAGTTCAATAATAAAGAGAAAAAATATTTATTAACCTTGGCCAATCATCGACGATACACAGACTATCCGTTGAACCTGTTGAGGAATGTGGCTCGTCTGAATGCTCAAACCTATTATGTATTCGCCCTGGAGCCTGGAATGTTGCCAACGCGGAATTTGGTAATGCATTTCCTGCAGTTTGTGCATCTGTATAAGACGGAAAAGCCACGCAAGAGGTGGGTAGATAACCGATAGCTGTATCTCAAATCTAATTCAATTCCTCATTCAGCGTCTACTGTCTGCCTGTCTTTCCGCCAATTTGCAAAGACTCTGAGTTGCCCAAATACAAATCTGATCTCAAGGAACGTTTAAAGCCCTATCTCAATGGCAGTTCTATGTTGTCCCCGAGTGATAACGCTCAGTTAAACATGTTTCGCCCTTGGCTACTCAATCCCGTGCTAGATGGTGACATTGTCATATATGAAATCTCCAAGCAGCCCCAATATTGCCCCGCCTACATCAGCAGCAACGCCTATGAACCACTCTATGATCAGCGCTACGAAGATTTCGCTTCAGATCCTAATTCCATGCAGGTAACTTTCAAGTTAAATGTCAAAAGAATAATAATCCATTTCTTTAATTTTAGTTGCAAGTGCTCATTGGCCTTGGCTTTGATTTTGTTATCCTAGATGGCACCTTCGTCTTACGCCGGCATTCCAATTGGCAAGCTGAAGTCTTTTCAGATGTGTCCTTAAACGCTACCTCGATCCAAAAGTTGAAGCACACTCGCGAGCTAATCAGAATGAATGCCTTGACATTGGGCAATTCTTAAAGACAGACATAAACTAACAGATCAAGATAACCACCAATTTCATTGACTCGGGCGTGGACTTGGGATTGGAATTGGTATTGGACTTGGACTTGGAATGGTTCTTGAGGTCCATAGAATGGCACTTAATCAAATTGTCTGGCTGCCTCTCGCTTTTGGCAGTGCATTTTATATTCGTCTTTCGCGCCCTCCCTTCTCTTCTTTTTAATGCCATTAGCAGTGCACTATTTCAGCGTCATTTTTCATTTTCCTTGGCATCGCAAACAGCCAAAAGAGCGTGATAAGCAGCCAATATTTAAGTATATAAGTAGGATCTCGTTATTGCAGATAAATCAGACAGTATTAAAGGAATTATAAGCGTGAAATAGTTTTGCAGACTCATGAGTTAATTAAAGAATTTATCTAACTAATAACGTCAAAATATTTACAAAGTTTAAAGCAGATTAACAAATAATTTATAGAAGTATTTTTTTATTTGAAATGAATTCTAATAGTATTTTATATACTTTTGATTTATAGGTTGCATTTCAATGTTTAATTGTCCTCATTTAAAGATCATATTAATTTTCTATATTTATTTATTTAAATTATTTATTTAAAAATAACTATTTTAAGTTGACATTTATAATTTATCTCTTATTTAGTAAATTATCAACAGTTTGACACATCACAGTTTTAAGTAGCTTAAATCATATATTTCACTTTTGTGCTTTATATTATTATTATTTACAAAAGCTTTGTAATATTTACCGCAGAGCCTCTTTAAAAAATACCACGAAATTCCATTAATTTATTTGCGGTTGCATACAAAGCGAATTTCAACAACAAAATGAACTCTGAAAAAGCAGCTAAAAAAAGGTCTGCACTTGAATGATCGTCAAGCAGATACTCTGTAATTTAATTATAAGATATGTTTATTTTTTTCGAAGCCCTAATAATTTAATATTTCATATACGGATTATTATGAAATTTTGAATTTCATAAAATGCTATTTTAATTGTTGTTTTATAAGTCAGATTTGATGTGAGCTCCTATATATACATATATATTATAGGGTGTTATTCCTATACATTTCGTGTTACACGGTATAAAAACCCAAGTTCGGCTGCTCTTTACAACTAATAATTTAATATTTTATGCATGACCAGCAAAATAAACAGAAAATTGGTAACAGAACAAAAAGAAAACATTTGCCCATTTACTCGCTCTACCATTCATCAAAAGTACTTGAAGAATGCGGTTGCGAATGGAAAATTGATTCAGGCAAAGGCAAGGGTGCATCTGGTTCATTTAAATTGTCTGCATCACGCAAAAAAAGAGCCAAAGCCAAAAGCTGCCTCTGTAGAAAAGAAAACTAAAAAGGTGGCTGCATCGACTGCATCAACAGCAGCTAAAAGAAAACTGCTAGTGCCAAGCAGCTGGGTCCGCAGATAAAAAAACATCGAAAACCGTAGCAGCCAAAAAGACGACGGAGAAAAAGAAAGCGGAGAAGGCAAAGGCTAAGGATGTGAAGAAAAGTGGCACCGTCAAGGCTAAACCTACAACAGCAAAGGCCAAGGCGAGCGCAGCAAAGCCAAAAGCACCAAAGCCTAAGACAACGAGTGCAAAGCCTAAAAAGGCAGCGTCGGCTTCATCGCCAGCAAAAGCTGCTTCTGCTGCCAAAAAGCCAAAAGCAGTCAAGAAATAAGAGCCCTAATACTGTTAGTGCACGAATTTCAAAATTATGAAAATTTGTTTTTTAACCCAGCCCTTTTCAGGGCTACAAAATTTATTTCAAAAGGGAAAAAATATTTTCAAGCAATATATATTTTTTTATTCGTTTTTAAAAGCTGTTCAAATATTAAATGTAGCCTAGCGATGTTTAGTTATAAATTATTCACTGAGGTAAAAAAGAAAATATTTAATATATTTTAAACAGTGTTTGCCGAAATGCTCTTTTTGTTTTTTTCTATATAAAATGCGAATTAATCGTCCAAATTGAATTTAACAATTAATAAATATATTATTTTTATTAATTTATTATTATTATTTATTAATTTATCATTATTTTTAATATATTATTTTTATTAATTATCTAAAATTTTAATTCTTTGGATAAGTAATTTTGTGGCCCTGAAAAGGGCCTTTTTGTTTAAGTTACTTTTTGTTCCAATGCACATCAAGCTAAAATTTACTTAGAGCTTGTCTGCTAGGTACGACAGCCTTTTTTTTTTTTTTTTTTTTTTTTGGTTCCCTCACTGACAGCGTGCTTGGCCAATTCACCGGGCAGCAGAAGACGGACAGCAGTTTGGATTTCCCGACTGGTGATGGTGGAGCGCTTGTTGTAGTATGAGCCAAACGAAGAGCTTCGGCAGCAATGCGTTCGAATATGTCGTTCACAAAGCTATTCATGATGCTCATTGCCTTTGATGAGATGCCAGTGTCTGGATGGACCTGCTTGAGCACTTTGTAAATATAGATGGCGTAGCTTTCCTTCCTCTTGCGCTTCTTCTTCTTATTATTTTTCGTAATGTTCTTTTGAGCCTTGCCAGCCTTTTTGGCTGCCTTTCCACTAGTCTTAGGAGGCATTTTCACTTCGTATTCACTTTAAATTCACTTCACCTTAATACTTTTGTTGTAGCAACGCTTTCATGTTGAGAACCCTCAATCCTAGTCTGATTCGAAAAACAGCTGTCATCCCTTAACTGAACATGTAGGTAGCTGAAAAAAGTATAAATGTAGCAACACTGCCGGCAGGCAGCAACATTC